>CM019066.1:55215456-55907479 GCA_009667805.1 Leptobrachium leishanense | reverse complement strand
AATAAGATGATGTGTCGTTGCTGTATTTTCGACTTACTTGTCAATGTAGCTATGGTGCAGGATGAATAGCGGGTCATTAGCAGAGATGGGAACCTGAGACATGGTGCCTCCTATGTAATCATGAAACAGGTTGTGCATGTTTTCGTCTGGTGTTTTCCCATCTGATGGCTTAATGAAACCTAAAAATAAATTTAAAAAATTACTCTGTACTTTAATGTAATTAAACACATTCCCTGCAGTTCTGCTTGCTACAATTTCCGCTCATCGCCTGGCTGCCATTTGTGCTTTATCTATATATTATCTATTCTGCTGCTTTAACCACTTTCTCAGCGCGCAGGTCTGAATTATACGTCGCTGTAGTGTTTGTTTGGCTAAATTACACCGGAATGTTACCTGGAAATTGTAATCTGTGTAAACATATTAACAACCGGATTGACCCCTTGCCACTAAGCCATTTCTTCTACGGTTTCCACCTGTCCGGGTTTCACCCAGACAGTCTGGTTTACGAGTCATGTGGTCCGTTTTCAGATCCCCTGCCACCTGAACACATGACTCGGCTTAACCTGCATCCCACACATGTCGCGCCTTTGCCATGGTCCTCCGGACCGACCAGCTATTAAATAAGCAGCTGCAGAGTTTTCTGCTGTGCTGCTGCTCCTTGAATAATCACTCGCCCACTGGCTGTATGCAAGTGAGAGATGGACTCTCCACCCCAGTCACTGGCACAGCTGCTGCTGCTGTGGTTGCCCGACTAAGTAGAGATGTGGGCTAGCTTCCCCTCCCCTTCTGCTGGCCCCAGCCCCCTCCATCCCAGCAGCAGGTCCTCTCCTGATACACAGGCAAGTCGCTTCCCCATCTTTTCTCCAGCCTCTCTCGTCTTCCCCTTCTCTTTCTCCCCCTCCTCAATCCTCTTCCACCCCATTCCCTCTCTTCCTCACACTCTCCCCCTTCTTCATCTCTTTCGCCTCTTCTCTCTCTGCTTTTCTCCCTCTCCTCCCCTTTTCTCCTTTCCTCTCCCTCCCTCTCCCCCTCCCTCCCCACTCCTACCTTTTCCTCCCTCCCCACTTTTCTCCCTCTCTCCCCACTTTTCTCCCTCTCTCCCTTTTCTCCCTCTCTCTATCCCCATTTATTCCTCCGTCTCTCTCCCCTTCCATCCCTTCTCTCTCTCTCCCCCTCTCTCCTTCCCTCTCCTTTTCTCCCTCCATCTCTCCCATTTACTCTGTTCTCTCTCCCTTTTCTCCCTCCCTCTTTCTCTTTCATTTTTTCCCTTCCTCTCTCTACCTTTTTCTCCCTCTCTCTTCCTCTCTCTCTTTTCTCCCTCCCTCTCCCCTTTTCTCCCTCCCTCTCCCTTTTTGTCCCTCTCTCTTCCTCTCTCTCTTTTCTCCCTCCCTCTCCCCTTTTCTCCCTCCCTCTCCCCTTTTCTCCCTCCCACCTCTCCCCCTTTTTCCATCCCCTTCCTCTCTCTCCTTTTATCTCACCCTATCTCTCCCCTTTTATCCCACTCTCTCGCCCTCTTTTTTCCTTTTCTATGTCACACTCCCTTTTTTCTCTCTCTTTTTATCCCTCCCTCTATCCCTTTTTGCCCTCACTCCTTTTCTCTCTCTCTCCTTTTCTCCCTCTCTCCCCCTTTTCTCCCCATCTCTCCCCTTTTCTCCCTCCCCTTTTATCCCACTCTCCCTCGTTCCTTTCATCTCTCCCTCTTTCCTTTTCTCCTTCCCTCTCTATCCCCATTTTTCACTCCCTGTCACGGTTCGCGGATCCTACCACGCAGTCCTTAAAGCCCAACACTCCACAGAGCCAAAAAGCTACAAACAGGGTATCCGTAGAAAAATCCCTAACTGTCTGGTCCTTAAAAATTGGCCAGGTAAATATGTACTAGCTAGACAGAAAGGGTTAATCAAAGACAATGTCGTAATACAAAACCAGGTCAGCAACACGGGGGTAGTCAGACGAGCCAGAATCAGGAATACAGAGTATAGAATAGTCAAATGGAATAGCCAGGTCGATATCAGTGCAGTAGCGTAGTACAAGGAAAATAGTCTAGGGCAACAGAAGGTAGAATGGTCAGAAAACAAGCAGAGGTCAATAATAGGTTAAATCACGAGAGAATTCAGGTACAGGGAGCTCAGGTATGGATTATTATTATTATTATTATTCTTTATTTATAAAGCGCCAGCATATTCCGCAGCGCTGTACAATAAGCACAGTATAGACAGGGTTACAATACATTGAACAACATTTGACAAACAGTACAGGAGGAGATGAGGGCCCTATTCCCGTAGGAACTCACAATCTGGGAGGGTTGGGGTTGGAAACAGGAGGAGAGGACTGTAAGGTGAGAGTGATTGATGGTTGCGTCAGTGAGTTGGGTGGTAGGCTTCCCTAAATAGGAACGTTTTAAGGGAGCGTTTGAAGGAAGAGAAGTTAGGGGAAAGTCTGAGAGTACGAGGGAGAGCGTTCCAGAGAGTGGGGGCTGCGCGTGAGAAATCCTGCAGTCTATCGTGGTAAGAGGTGATGCGGGGAGAAGCTAGGCGCAGGTCACTGTTTGACCTTAGGGAGTGGGCCGGGGTGTATTTGGTGATTAGTGAGGACAGGTAGTGGGGAGCTGAGTTAGTGAGGGTTTTGTAGGTAAGGATAAGGATTTTGAACTTAATTCTGCAGTGGATGGGGAGCCAGTGAAGGGACTCGCAGAGGGGAGTGGCAGAGACAGAGTGGCGGGTGAGGTGAATTAGCATGGCAGAGGCGTTCAGGATGGATTGTAGGGGGGAGAGGCGGGACAGAGGGAGGCCAGATAAGAGATTATTGCAGTCGTCGAGTCGGGAGATTACCAGGGCGTGTATGAGTTGTTTTGTGGTGTCAGCGGTAAGAAATGGCCGAATTCTGTAAATATTACGCAGTTGGTATCGGCAGGAGGAGGAAAGAGACTTGATGTGGGGGATGAAGGAAAGAGCAGAGTCAAGTGTAACTCCAAGACAGCGAACTTGGTTTGATGGGGAAATGGTGATACCCTCCACCGTGATAGAGAAGTCAGGAGGTGGGGAGGCATTGGAGGGAGGAATAAGTAGGAGTTCAGTCTTTGACATGTTGATCTTTAGGTGGTGGGAGGCCATCCAGGAGGAGATGCCAGATAAACAGTCACTGACTTTTGAAAGGACAGGGGAGAGAGATCAGGGTAGAGAGGTAGATCTGAGTGTCATCAGCGTAGAGGTGGTAATTGAAGCCAAGCTGTTGATGATTTTGCCCAGGGAGGAGGTGTAGATGGAAAAGAGCAGAGGACCAAGGACAGAGCCTTGAGGTACACCAACAGATAGAGGCAATGAGGAGGAGGAGTTACCAGCAAAGGACACACAGAAGGACCTGTTGGATAAATAGGATTCGACCCAAGCGAGTGCAGTGTCACCGAGACCCAGAGAGTTGAGGGTCTGTAGAAGGAGGGGGTGGTCAACAGTGTCAAAAGCAGCTGAGAGGTCGAGCAGGATGAGGATAGAATAGTGGCCGTGTTTTTTAGCAGTTAGGAGGTCGTTGGTGACTTTGGAGAGGGCAGTTTCAGTTGAGTGTAGGGGACGGAAGCCAGATTGCAGGGGGTCAAGTAGTGAATTGGAGGACAGGAAGAGGGAGAGGCGGTTGAAGACTAGTTTTTTTCTAAGAGCTTTGATGTGAAGGGAAGCAGGGATACAGGGCGGTAGTTGGATGGAGAGTTGGGATCGAGGGATGGTTTCTTTAGTAAAGGGGTAACTAGCGCGTGTTTGAAGGCAGATGGAAAGGAGCCAGTGGAGAGAGATAAGTTGAAGATGTGTGTGAGAGCAGGGGTGAGGGAGGAGGAGAGGGGAGGAATTAGATGTGAGGGAATGGGGTTGAGCGGGCACGTGGTGAGATGTGAGGAGGACAATAAGGAAATTACTTCCTCCTCAGTGGCTGGGAGGAAGCGGCAGAGGGTGGCAGAGGGGACCTCTGGGAGTGGAGGTGGCAGATAACTATCTTGTGTTGGGATGTTGCTTCTGATAGTTAGAGTTTTACTGAGGAAGTAGTCTGCCAGGTCTTGAGCGCTGAAGGCAGCTGTGGGTGGAGGTGCAGGTGGGTAGAGGAGGGTGTTGAAGGTGGACCAGAGCCGTTTCGGGTTGGAGGACAGCGTAGATATAAGAGATGAGAAGAAGGATTGTTTGGCCAAGTGGAGGGCAGAGGTGTATGACCGGAGAATAAACTTAAAGTGAACAAAATCAGCTTCAGAGCGGGATTTCCTCCAGGCACGCTCTGCAGTGCGGGAGCATCTTTGCAGGTAGCGTGTCTGGAGGGTGTGCCAGGGCTGAAGCTGGCGGCGTGGGGCCTTACAGAGTCGAAGAGGAGCAAGAGTGTCTAGAGCAGAGATAAGAGTAGTGTTGTAGTGATTAGTGGCAGCATCAGGGCAGGTGAACGATGAGGTATGAGGGAGGTGGTGAAGTAGGTTGGAGAATTGATGGGGGTCCACAGCATGTAGATTTTTGTGAGTGTGTGTGCGGGGTGGGGGAGCAGGGTGTTTAGGAAGTCCAGATAGGTTGAAAGAGAGAAGGTGGTGGTCAGAGATGGGGAAAGGGCGACAGTTGAACTCAGAAATGGAGCAGAGGTTGGAAAGACAAGGTCAATAGCGTGACCATCGCGGTTGGGGGAGGAGGGAGGATTGTGTGAGTCCAAGGGAGGACGTGAGTGAAAGAAGTTTGGAGGCAGCAGGGGCGGAAGGATCATCAATGGGAATGTTGAAGTCCCCGAGAAAGGCATGGAAGATTAGAAGACAGGAAGTGAGAAAGCCAGGTAGCAAAGTGGTCAAAGAACTGGGAGGTTGGTCCCGGTGGGCGGTAGATGACTGCCACCCTGAGAGCCAGAGGAGAGAACAGGCGGATGCAGTGTGTCTCGAAGGAGGAGAAGGCGAGGGATGGGGGTGGAGGGAGATGCTGGTAGGTGCAGGTGGGAGAGAGCAGGATTCCGACCCCGCCACCATTTCTCTCACCCGGTCTGGGGTATGGCTCAAGTGTAGACCGCCATGTGAGAGAGCAGCAACGGAGGCCGTGTCAGAGGGAGTTAGCCAGGTTTCAGTTAAAGCTAGGAGGTTGAAGGAGTTTGAAAGAAAGAGGTCATGGATGGCTGTGAGTTTGTTGCACACAGAGCGAGCGTTCCAGAGGGCGCAGGAGAAAGAGGACAGGCGCTGAGGGATTATAGGAATGAGGTTGCTGGGCTTGCAGGGATGTGATTTATGTGCGATGGAGATAGGATGAGAGGGAAGTATTGGATGTGTTGAGGGGCCAGGGTTAGGGGATATTTCACCTGAATAGAGTAACAGCAGGAGGGTGAGAAAGAGAAGGTGGGAATGGGATTTGTGGGAGTGATTGGCAGCACGAGAGTTAGAGGGAGACCATGTTCTGAGGAAACAAAGGAGCTCATGTGAGGCCATCATGTGGGACGAGAGGAGGGAGGGAGAGATGCAGATAGTGTAGGGGTTGGTGGTAGTGGGGCAGAAGTTCCATTTAAGGAGAAAGGTAGAAGTAAAGAGCAGAAGCGTGAGAGAAAGCATGATATAGATATGACGGAATGGGATGTTGTCCGCCTGCGGGTGTGCTCAATCTGCGTGGCCCCGGCGCTTACCGCTGGCCCGTCTACCGAGTGACACGCACTCGGCGTCTCGTGCGGCCTGGAGTGACCCTGGGGAAGGGTTAGCGGGCGGAGGAGAGGACCCCTGCGTAGAACCAGCCCGACCACTGAGCACCACGGTACGTGGGAAACGTTTCGGATCTGGGTGCGGAGGAATCTTCGGATCGGATTGCGGAGATCGCTACGGACCTTACGGAAGCGGCTGGATGTTCGGATCTTATCTCGATCCCTGGATATACCGAAGCGCGGTACGCGGCCGCGCCTTTCGGATCGGATCCCGGGCGAATGTACTCGGACTCGATGCCCTCACGCTGCGCCTCTGTCCTGATGCTCGATGCAGGCACAGGGCGCTCGATTCGGTTCGGATCGTTGCTGGACACCGCACCCTGAGACCGCGGGGGATACTCAGAGAATGTATGCGGCGGAGAAATAAAGACATCAGACGAGGCTGGATGCACTGGTAAATCTGGCTTTATTATTCACAGCACCTACATTTATCAACTTCACACAAATTAGGAATACAATGGGAATCCCTGCCCGCCCTCACAGGACCCATTGGTCCTTACGGATCGGGGAGTCGCCGATTCGAACCGGATGGTCCGAATCGGCCATTTTAAGATTCGAACCGGATGGTCCGAATCGGCCATTTTCCGATTCGAATAATCTGATCGCAACCACGAGGCAATCGTAAAAAGGGCGGCGGGCAAGGCAGACAAAGGAACACATTTCACAATAACCAACGGGGACACTTTACTACACCACACATACCACATCTAAATAAAAGTACTTCAAAACTCCGCGGGTCCCACAGCACCTAAGTGTCCATGGCCATAACTGTCACGGGAAACTGCCCCTGGCTGAGGGTGTTGGGCCATTCCGTGACACTCCTCCCCCTCCCCCAGTTCGACGCACCTGGTCTGACCCCCACCGGGTCATACCGGGGAAGTCGGTGCTCCCAGGCCCATAGTCTGTCTGGGGAGGCCGGGCCACCAAGCTTCTCCGTTTGGCCCTGCGGCCATGCCAGGTTGGGTGGGCCCCCACGTCCTCGTGGTTACCCCGCCTGGAGAAAGAGCCATGTGGCTGGGTCGGAGTGCCGCCTGTGTCCCCCCCGGGGAAACGGGTGCTAACTGCACACACACCGGGTGACCCGATTAGTTGTTGAAAAGTCCAGTGGCTGCGTGGGGCCTCCGGGCCAAAGAGTTGGACAGATGGGCAGAGGCCAGCGGCGCTCTGCCCCGTAGCCAGCTCTTCTGCTGAGGAGGGAAATGCAGCAATGACCTCCCGAGAGTCAAGGACGGCCACCGGCTGCGAAGTCAGCAGTTTGGGAAAACCCAGCTGCTCCTCAAGGCCGGCGAAGATTGGGCAAGGCCCAGTGCCACTCCGCCCCGTTGCCAGCTTCTCTGCTGGGGAATCAGGCACAGGAGCGGCCACTGAAGGGACAAGCGTGGTCAAACCCGGCTGCTCTTCAAGGCAGCCGAAGGGTGGGCAGAAGCCAGCGGCTCTCTGCCCCGTTGCCAGCTCTTCTGCTGGAGTGGAGGGCGCCGGGACACAGTCCCGGAGTTTAGGTGCGTCAAGCGGCTGCGTGGCCGGTGGCATGTAATTAGCCTTGCTCTGACCCTCGGGACCAATTGGGAGGGGTGGGCAGAGGCCAGCGGCACTCTGCCCCGTGGTCAGCTCTTCCACTGGGCGAGGATCTCCTTGCAGGGGGATGGTTTCTTCACCCCCCTGGACAATCAAGGGCTGTACCCAACCCAGTCCGGGGAACCCATCGGTCTGCTCCTCCTGGCAGACTGTGAGCAGCGGGCAGAGGCCAGCGGCACTCTGCCCCATGGCCAGCTCTTCTGCTGGTTGGAGGATAGCTCTCTTTGCGACTGAGAGTGGGCAGAGGCCAGCGGCGCTCTGCCCCGTTGCCAGCTCCTCCGCTGGACCCGTGGCCTCGGCCACCCTGTCCGCTTGCGGGGTGGAGGGGGTAACTTTGTCTGCTGGGTGCGAATCACCTTGCAGGGGGATGGTTTCTTCACCCCCCAGGACAATCAATGGCTGCTCACAGCCCAGCCCGGGGGAACCATCCGTCTGCTCCTCCTGGCAGACTGTGGGCAGTGGGCAGAGGCCAGCGGCACTCTGCCCTGTGGCCAGCTCTTCCGCTGGTTGGAGGACAACTCTCGTTGCGACTGGGAGTGGGCAGAGGCCAGGGGCACTCTGCCCCGTTGCCAGCTCCCCCGCTGGACCCGTGGCCTCGGCCACCCTGTCCGCTTGCGGGGTGAAGGGGGTAACTTTCCCTGCTGGGTGAGGATCACCTTGCAGGGGGATAGGTTTATTTGCAGCTGAGAGTGGGCAGAGGCCAGCGGCGCTCTGCCCCGTTGCCAGCTCCTCCGCTGGACCCGTGGCCTCGGCCACCCTGTCCACTTGCGGGGTGAAGGGGGTAACTTCCTCGTCTGGGACCCCAACGGGTACCCATGGGACCACCTCGGCCTCCATAATTCCCAGACCTGGGGGCTGTCGACTTCTTCCGCCGACCCGTCCCAGCACGGGGAACTCAGATCCGACTGCGGAGCGCCGTCCAACAGTCTCCGGTAGGCCATCTCGAGCTCCCACTCCCGCTCCACCAGGAACTCCAACTCCTCGGGACTATCGTCCCGGCTCTCATACGGGATTTCCTCTTCCCGCCGCTCCAGAATTTCCTCAAACCGATCCTCCGACTCCTCCCCAAATCCAGGGTCGTCGACCATCCCGGCATAGAGCAGCCCCATGCCGCCGTAATGTCGACCTGCGGTGCCATCGAGGGTGCGTGGTGTCAGGGAGACTGCCAACCACCGGAATGCGCGGTACGCGGCGTCCAAGGCCACCTCTTGCCGCACCAGGCTTCGGAGCTCGACCTCCCACTCGTCCGGGGGTCGACCCCTCAGGAGTACAGCTCTGGCATTGAACTGCACCTGGAAGATGACGGCGCTCGAAGGGACATCAGCCCCGTGGCAGTCCCTCTCATGGCGTAGCGCCTCATACCATAGTGCTTGACGCACCTCGTCCCGCCACTCAAATTCAGTGGGCTCTACTGCGGACCCGTAGTACCGTTCCGGCTCTCCTGCAGCCTGCTCGAAAACTCGATCCCCATGTCAGCGAGGGTGCCGGCACAGGAGCACCGCTCCTCGACGGGGAATGTGGCGTCCTCAGATGCAGCTCCAGGCGAGCTGTAAGTCCCGGAAGGGTAATCACTGGGGGTTGCAGATTCCCAGGGTGAAGCTCCAGTCAAGCTGTAAGCCTCGACCCAGGGTTCCACAGGGTAGGGTTCGGGGGTAAAATGCTCAGTCTCTGCTCCGCGGAGCGCTGCCAACCGCAGCTCGTGCCGGCGGTCCTTTTCTTGCTCCACTTCCCGGTAGACTCCCCGCATCACTTCGTGTATGTCCGCCTCCGCTGGGGCATCTCCGAGTAGGGCCACCCGACGCCGCACCTCTCTGAGGCAAGCTTCTTCCTCCACCTCTACGCGGACAGGGCTGTGGACGGGTGTCGTCACCCTGTCCTGATCCATCCTGGTCAGCTCTTTAATTAAGGTTTTCCTCTTCTTGTTACCCGGCGTTCCTCCCCGGTTCTCCAACATCCCACGCAGGGTGTCCCTGTCGTAGTGGGTGTACACCGCCATGGCGTAGGTCTCCTAGGGGCCTGCAGAGAGCGATCCCACCGCTGCCACCAGTATGACGGAATGGGATGTTGTCCGCCTGCGGGTGTGCTCAATCTGCGTGGCCCCGGCGCTTACCGCTGGCCCGACTACCGAGTGACACGCACTCGGCGTCTCATGCGGCCTGGAGTGACCCTGGGGAAGGTTAGCGGGCGGAGGAGAGGACCCCTGCGTAGAACCAGCCCGACCACTGAGCACCACGGTACTCAGCGTCTCGAGCAGCTGGTTCACTGACCTTGTGGGTGTGGGACGTCTGTGGAGATCGGATCTGTCGCGGAGGAATATTCGTATCTTAAGTGGGAAACGTTTCGGATCTGGGTACGGAGGAATCTTCGGATCGGATTGCGGAGATCGCTACGGACCTTACGGAAGCGGCTGGATGTTCGGATCTTATCTCGATCCCTGGATATACCGAAGCGCGGTACGCGGCCGCGCCTTTCGGATCGGATCCCGGGCGAATGTACTCGGACTCGATGCCCTCACGCTGCGCCTCTGTCCTGATGCTCGATGCAGGCACAGGGCGCTCGATTCGGTTCGGATCGTTGCTGGACACCGCACCCTGAGACCGCGGGGGATACTCAGAGAATGTATGCGGCGGAGAAATAAAGACATCAGACGAGGCTGGATGCACTGGTAAATCTGGCTTTATTATTCACAGCACCTACATTTATCAACTTCACACAAATTAGGAATACAATGGGAATCCCTGCCCGCCCTCACAGGACCCATTGGTCCTTACGGATCGGGGAGTCGCCGATTCGAACCGGATGGTCCGAATCGGCCATTTTCCGATTCGAACCGGATGGTCCGAATCGGCCATTTTCCGATTCGAATAATCTGATCGCAACCACGAGGCAATTGTAAAAAGGGCGGCGGGCAAGGCAGACAAAGGGAACACATTTCACAATAACCAACGGGGACACTTTACTACACCACACATACCACATCTAAATAAAAGTACTTCAAAACTCTGCGGGTCCCACAGCACCTAAGTGTCCATGGCCATAACTGTCACGGGAAACTGCCCCTGGCTGAGGGTGTTGGGCCATTCCGTGACAATAGACGTGCGTTTACCCAGAGTAAAATTGGGCCTTGCAGTTCCTTCCTCCAGTCCCACAACTCCAGGAATCAACTCTGAGCGTCCACTTAAGAATGCCACTCAACTCCAGGAATCAACTCTGAGCATCCACTTAAGAATGCCACTCAACTCCAGGAATCAACTCTGAGCATCCACTTAAGAATGCCACTCAACTCCAGGAATCAACTCTGAGCGTCCACTTAAGAATGCCACTCAACTCCAGGAATCAACTCTGAGCGTCCACTTAAGAATGCCACTCAACTCCAGGAATCAACTCTGAGCGTCCACTTAAGAATGCCACTCAACTCCAGGAATCAACTCTGAGCGTCCACTTAAGAATGCCACTCAACTCCAGGAATCAACTCTGAGCGTCCACTTAAAAATGCCACTCAACTCCAGGAATCAACTCTGAGCGTCCACTTAAGAATGCCACTTAAATGACACTGGAGCCTGGCTCAAATGGAGCCTGGTATAGTTGTTATATAGGGCGGACTGATTTCATTCAGGCAGTTAAAGAGTCAACAGCTGAAAAAGTCAACACCTGAAGCTGGATGGGCTGTGTCAACAGGGCAGGAGATTCACATGCTAATTAGCAAAGCAAATGGTGGAGAAAAACAAAAAAAAAAAAAAAAAAAACAGAAAAAAAACAAGGAAACGTTATAATGTGGGTGCCTGCCAATACTGGGTGATGGGGGTCCTACCAGCAAAAGTATGCAGGGGTTTAGTTGAGATGTGGGTGATGGGTGATAATGCCTACCAGCAAAAGTATGCAGGGGTTCAGTTGAGATGTGGGTGTCTGTGGATGATGGGTGATGGGTGATAATGCCTACCAGCAAAAGTATGCAGGGGTTCAGTTGAGATGTGGGTGTCTGTGGATGATGGGTGATGGGTGATAATGCCTACCTGTGGAGAGAGGAGACACAGGAATTAGGGATCGTGATGGCGTAGGGGATCTTGGATAAAACTCCAGGAATCAACTCTGAGCGTCCACTTAAGAATGCCACTTAAATGACAATGATAACCACGATCTGGTACTGTTTGGAAGGAGCTGTGGGTTTTTAAAAGGCCTTCACCAAACCGCGCCCCCTCTCAAGCCGCACCTCATGCAGCCACCTCCCTGCCTGTCTCTATTTAAACCGGGCGTTTGTCAGCGAGCAGCATCAGACATGCTGCCTTCAAGCATACCGGAGAGGCTGGAAGCCCCCAACGTTACACTCCCCCTCTCCCCTTTTCTCCCTCCCTCTCACCCCTCTTTTTCCTTTTCTCCCTCCCTCTCACCCCTCTTTTTCCTTTTCTCCCTCCCTCTCCCCCTCTTTTTCCTTTTCTCCCTCCCTCTCCCCTTTTCTCCCACCCTCCCCCTCTATCTCTCCCCTCTCTCCCCTGTTCTCCCCCTCTCTCCCCTTTTCTCTCTCTCCCCCCATTTTCTCTCTCTCTCTCTCTCTCCCCCCTCCCACTTTCTCCCCTTTTATCCCACTCTCATTACTGTGTGTATATGTCATGTGACGCCAGAATGCTATAACGAAAATGTCAAAGTGCAAGATTCCATTCAGATTTCAATAATTTAAAGTGTGTAAATTTTTTTTTCCATATTTTGTCCTCCAAACCTTTGTGGTTATATATTCTATGAGGCACTCTTTATTAAAAAAAATACCCACAAATAGGGAACCTGTTATTGGTGTGGGAAATAAGAAGGTGAGGAATGACAACGATGTTTATTTCATACCTGAAAACTGGACATTTTCATTGCCTTAGAACAGGAAAAACAAAATACGTTTTGCATTTTCCCGTTTCTTTCTTTTTTTTTTTTTTAAATTTAAAATTCGGTAGTTCCTTTAGAAAGAAGCAGTAACAGGTTACCATTTTCTGTTTTTTTTAACAAGAGTGCCCCATAAAATATATAACCCCAAACATTTTATGTTATAGCATTCTGACGGTACATGAGGTATACACTCCAATATTGGGTAACTTCGATGACTGTTCTCTAATTCATGGAATTCATCGTATTTTCTTCTAAAGGGAATCCCCGAAATGTGGCGAATTGCAGTGAAACACAATTTTGGTGCTTTGTGAATAGACAGATTCTGATGTGAATAGACAGATTGGATGTGACGAAATCCAATAGGCATCATTCTTTGCCTATTTAACCATGACCTGAGTAGATGTTCCTTGCCCTGTCGTGTATTCTCATAACCCTCAGTATGTTATGTTTTATTCTGCCTATCTTGTGCATCGACCTGTTGGCTTTTCCCTTGACCACCCATTATTCTCCAGCCCTCAACCCTGTCTTTGGTTTATCATTTCTGTGTATCTCTGGATCCCTGATCTCAGCTTTTCTATAGACTTTTTATGAGCTCTTCTTACTCCATATCAAGGACCGGCTCTATATTCTGAGTTCTTGTTTCATTGTGGTAGGTCGTATTTCGGGTCTTACTTCATGTCTAGTCTGAAAATATCTGGCCAATCCAAGGACTAGCTCTATTACTGGGTTATGTGCATTGTCTTTGTTTTGGGTTATACTGTATATACACTATATTGCCAAAAGTATTCGCTCACCTGCCTTGACTTGCATATGAATTTAAGTGACATCCCATTCCTAATACATAGGGTTCAATATGACGTCGCTCCACCCTTTGCAGCTCTAACAGCTTCAACTCTTCTGGGAAGGCTGTCCACAAGGTTTAGGAGTGTGTTTATGGGAATTTGTGACCATTCTTCCAGAAGCGCATTTGTGAGGTCACACACTGATGTTGGACGAGAAGGCCTGGCTCTCAGTCTCCGCTCTAATTCATCCCAAAGGTGTTCTATCGGGTTGAGGTCAGGACTCTGTGCAGGCCAGTCAAGTTCATCCACACCAGACTGTCATCCATTTCTTTATGGACCTTGCTTTGTGCACTGGTGCACAGTCATGTTGGAAGAGGAAGGGGCCAGCTCCAAACTGTTCCCACAAAGTTGGGAGCATGGAATTGTCCAAAATGTCTTGGTATGCTGAAGCATTCAGAGTTCCTTTCACTGGAACTAAGGGGTCAAGCCCAGCTCCTGAAAAACAACCCCACACCATAATCCCCCTCCAAACTTTACACTTGGCACAATGCAGTCAGACAAGTACCGTTCTCCCGGCAACCGCCAAACCCAGACTCGTCCATCAGATTGCCAGATGGAGAAGCGCGATTCGTCATTCCAGAGAACGCGTCTCCACTGCTCTAGAGTCCAGTCGCAGCGTGCTTTACACCACTGCATCCGGCGCTTTGCATTGCACTTGGTGATGTATGGCTTGGATGCAGCTGCTCGGCCATGGAAACCCATTCCATGAAGCTCTCTGCGCACTGTTCTTGAGCTAATCTGAAGGCCACATGAGGTTTGGAGGTCTGTAGCAATTGACTCTGCAGAAAGTTGGTGACCTCTTCACACTATGCGCCTCAGCATCCGCTGACCCCACTCCGTCAGTTTACGTGGCCTCGCACTTCGTGGCTGAGTTTCTGTCGTTCCCAAACACTTCCACGTTCTTATAATACAGCTGACAGGAATATTTAGGAGCGAGGAAATTTCACGACTGGATTTGTTGCACAGGTGGCATCCTATCACAGCTCCACGCTGGAATTCACTGAGCTCCTGAGAGCGACTCTTTCTTTCACAAATGTTTGTAAAAACAGTCTGCATGCCTAGGTGCTTGATTTTATGCACCTGTGGCCATGGAAGTGATTGGAACACCGGATTCTGATTATTTGGATGGGTTAGCCAATACTTTTGGCAATATAGATTCTAGATTGTGAGTTCTTACGGGAATAGGGCCTCATCTCCTCCTGTACTGTTTGTCAAATGTTGTTCAATGTATTGTAACCCTGTCTATACTGTGCCTATTGTACAGCGCTGCGGAATATGCTGGCGCTTTATAAATAAAGAATAATAATATAGTGTACATATCTTGACATATGAAAATCACATGTGTAGCCGAAGCCCCCTGAGTACAATGTACGATTGAAAGTTTGACTATTTTACGTTGAGTACATAAAATAGTTGATAAGCTTCAGATAACAGTGTAAGGAATTAAGGTTTTTAAAAGGAATTGATTTAAAGCTGTAACTGTTTTTGAGAAATGTTCTGGACATTATCGATCTCTAAAGGTTTCTGCTAAATATAATTAAGGAGCCAGAGAGAGCCGTTTACGTTTCACAACACCTGAATGAAATATCTTTCTGTCTTCTTCCAGGGTTGGTGTAAACGCGTTTTCCTCCGTATTACCAAAAACCACATATCAAAAGGTTCTGCCTCAATAACACCTCTTAAGATATACATAAGAGTCAGGGTAAATAACATCTGATACAATGTCAGAGTGCCACGAACACGACTCGGTGGGAGACCCAATCTTACCAACCGTCTCCACGAGGTTTCTATCGAATGGGGACGCCACCAGCCCCCTGGATCAGCTGAGCAAAAGAACAAGATAGACCTCCAGTGGATAAGAAGTGCCAATCAGTTTATTGAGGGAACAGCACCCCTTGGAAAAATCAGTGACGTTTCGACCTTGCTGTCTTAATCATACATACATGGTGAAACACATTATCTCCTTAAATACCCTAACCAAGCAATGAATAAACATCTCATTAAGCAATCTCATTAAACAATTAAGCAATTGAATGAAAGGAGAAAGCAAAAAAGGTTACAGGGTATATACAATAGAAAAAGAAAAACATAGCATATATAGACGTGATTTTAAAAGAAATGAAGGGGGTATATATATCTCCAAAATAACAAAGAGTGAACAAACAATATGATAGAAAAACAAAAACAAAAAACAAAAACAAAACACAAAAAACAAAAAAACAAACAAACAAACAAAAAACAAAAACAGAAAAACATCAAAAGAAATAAGGCAGACTTCGTAGGTATAATTAGACCACCAATGTATAAATCAAACCCAAAGAGACAATATGGTCCTAAATATGTACCTATATCAAATTCTATGTATATAAATAAACCAAAGAGTCTCTATATCATATGGTCATTTCTCAATGAGCATCCAATACATCACCAGGAATAAATAGTATTGATATCAAAATAGAGAAGCAAGTGGTAATAAACCCACCAATATAATAGGGCTATATTAATAATTCAAAAACATATACCTAAATCAAATTCCCTGTTCTGGCCTTTAGGCCATAATGTATCCAACATATGTATCCACTTCTTTTCTTTACATTTTAGTAATTTAGTCCTATCGCCTCCACGTCTAAGTGGTAGAACACAATCCACCACCTGGAAGCGTAATTGAGCCACATTATGGGAGCAGTTATGAAAGTGTTCCGCTACTGGCAATTCTAAACGTTTGGTACTGATAGTGGACTTATGTTTACTAATTCTGTCCTTAACTCGCATTGTGGTCTCTCCAACATAAAGGAGACCACAAGGACATAAATCACGAATGATCAATCACATGTGAAAAAATGTTTTATGGAGATTTTTTCCCCAGTCTGTGGATGTACTAAGTGGTCACCTTTGATTACCACATTGCACGAAGTGCAGTGTAAACAGGGAAATGTTCCACATTTTTGTGGAGCCAATGTATTACAGAGATTACCTTTCATGGATCCCACATCTGCTCTAATAAGGGAATCTCTAAGATTCCTATTTCTTTTATGTGCAAATAATGGAGTCATCTGGAAAGAGGGGATATCGCCATAAGCTTTATGGAGGATCTCCCAGTGTTTCCTCACAATCTGATTAATCGACCTACTCGCTTGGTTGAATTTAGAAACGAATGGAATGCGAGATTCTGTATGCCTATTGATTTTCTGTTGTGAAATGATGGTAGAACGGTCTAGAGTTTTTGATCGTGTATATTCCCTATTCAAAAGATCCGTAGGGTAACCCCTCTCTTTGAATTTTTTTGACATTTGTAACAATCTACTATCGCGAGTATCGGGATCTGTGACATTCCTCACTACCCTCGTATATTGACTGCGGGGCAAGGAATACAATGTACTTAGTGGATGAAAACTGGAAAAATGAAGAAGACTATTCATATCAGTAGATTTCACATATAGGTCACTGATGAGGCGACCTTCATTGACTTTTAATGTAAGATCCAAGAAATTTATCTGATAAAAATTTGATGTCATAGTAAATGTAATATTTGGACTAACCAGATTAATTTCCGTGAAAAAAGTTACTAAGTCTGCCTCATTACCTGTCCATACCCCAAACACATCATCAATGTATCTCCACCAAGTATGAACATGATCAATAAAAAGATGGTGTTTATAGACAAAACGATTTTCAAACATATCCATATATAGGTTAGCGTAGGCCGGAGCCTTATTAGAACCCATGGTCGTGCCCCTGAGCTGTTTATAGATGGTATCACCAAATTGGAAAATGTTATTGTAGAGAACCAACTCCACCAATTTCATAAGAAATGAAATCTGTTCCTCTGGGAAAGAATTATCCAGTAAGGCCTCATAGATAGCTTCCATACCCTCTCTATTGGGGATGGAGGTATACCAGTGACGTGCGGTGAGGTCAGTGGCTGGTGAGGCACTGGTTAGTATCAGAGCCAGATATACAAATGCAAAACAGCCAGAAAACATTCTAGCTCCCAAAGAGGAGGCTTCAGGCATTTAGTACATTAGAAGGACAGACACTGCGAGTAAGGACTGACTGGAAGCCGATTCTGTTCCCACAGACCTTTATACAGAACAATTATCTTACAATATGCCTTCTAAATTGCATTGGTAAAGACTTCTTAAATGAAGAATCTACAGTCCTGGGTCCTTGTACCTGGACTTGTTTTCATACAGGGTTATTCAGAGAGGTGAAAAGCAGGCGAATGACTGGAGAATGGAAAATTCTAGGTCAAAATAGCCAAACCAGAAAATTTTTCCCTTTCATGATCTGCTATTTTGACCTAGAATTTTCCATTCTCCAGTCATTCGCCTGCTTTTCACCGCTCTCTGAATAACCCTGATACAGGGCTTTTCAGAAAGGTGAAAACCTTGAGAATGACTGGAGAAGTGAACATTCTAGGTCAAAATAGTCAAACCACAAAAATTCTCCCATTTATCTCACTTTCCAAATTGGCTATTTGTTCATTCTCCTGCCAATTCAAGGTTTTCACCTCTCTCTGAATATCCCTGATAATCATTGTGCTGGCTACACTATCCAGGGATAATCAGAGAGGTGAAAACCTTGAGAATTGGCAGGAAAATGAACAGCCAATTTGGAAAGTGAGATAAATGGGAGAATTTTTCTGGACTATTTTGACCTAGAAGTTTAACTTCCAGTCATTCTCCAAGGTTTTCACCTCTTTCTGAATAGCCCTGATACAGGGTCATTATTCTGCTTTTCACCGCTCTTTGAATAACCCTGATACAGGGCTATTCAGAAAGAGGTGAAAACCTTGAGAATGACAGGAGAAGTTAAAATTCTAGGTCAAAATAGTCAAACCAGAAAAATTCTCCCCTTTATCTCACTTTCCAAATTGGCTATTTGGTCTAGATTTTTCAATGGGCTATTTGGTCTAGAATCAGTGTTTCTCAACTCGTTTCCTCAGCCTGGTTTGCCAGATATGTGAAGCACAGGTGATATAATTTGCTGCTCAGTGTTTGCAGTATTCAGTCTGCATTTTCCCAAGGTGATCTGAAAAATCTAGCCTGTAGTGGGTCCTGGGCAGGGCCGTCTTTAAGGAGGGGCAAAAGGGGCAGGTGCCCCAGGCCCAGTCATAGTTGAGGGGCCCAAAGCAGGCTGCTTTGTTTATGGGCTGCTGGGGCCATTTTACAGTGGTGGCTCTGTGTTTTTTGGAGGCCCCAGGCTTCTGTGGAAGCACTGCAGCCTTCCTAGGCCCGGTGGGCCCCCTCTGATGATGTCAGAGAGGGCGTGTCACAGGGGGCGGGGCCAAATGGGAGTTGAGGTTTCCTGACTGCATAGGCCTGGACACCCCCTAATCAAAGGACCTCACATGGAGGCTGCAGCTCCTTGTGCTGACTCCACCCCCTCTTTCCACAGACAGAGCCATGAGCCTCCACGTGCTGCTGGAGTAAAAGAAGGTATTTGAGGGTGGGGCTGGTATTTGAGGGGGGCCCTAGGAGAAACACAGGACAGGTCCTGCTAAAAAACTGGCTGCACATCACAATCTCCCCCAGCTCTCAGCTCAGAGGCTCCTCTCCTTAATGCAGCAAGAGCTGTGCAGAGGCTGACTGTCACAATCTGTGTGTAGCAATGTTTGTGTGCACAGCCTAATACAGGGAGAAATTAAACCTGAGCTTGCGATCTGACTCTGGGGGCTGCAGAGGTTTGGGAGAAGGAGCTGTCCATGGTTTCAAGGAGGCAGCACTTATCTGTCAGTGATCTGAGGTGTGTTCAGTTCCTCAGCAGCTGCTGAATTGTTCCATTGCAGCAGATCAGTTTGCTGCAGCAGTCGAGCGCTTTGGCTGTGAATATGGAAGCGAAAGGGCAGAGGATTGCTTGATGAAAGGTGCTGTGTCTGCAAAATCCAGTTGTCCATTTTATTACATCTTTAGTGTTACTGTTTACCATGTTCCAATAAATATTTGCTGTTTTGCTCCACCAAACTGAACATTTCCTTATTGGATTATTTGCTCCGTGGAGGCGGCCATCTTTCGTACGTCACACTCAGCTAACCCCGCAGCACCTCTCGACTTGGATGCAAGTGCTAAATTGGCAGTGCCGAGCGCTGAGCTGCAGAACAGCGTTCAGTGGCAAATTGCTAATTTAGCACTTGCAGCGACTGAGCAACTGAACGCCCCTCAGGCTGCATTCCGGGAGCAGCATGTGGGGAGTGAGCTTAAACTTCTTTGGGTAAGGGAAGTTAACCCTCTCCACTCACTACCCCAGATACTGCACTTTCATTTTATAGCTTACTACTGTCATATAAATAAATGCAGGTTCTTACCTGAAGGAAAAGGAATCCTCAGACCACCATCTGCTGACCTATAAGAAGGTGCAAATGTCTTTAGAAATGACAAGGATGCTGATGTTTGCAAATGTCTTTAGATGCTGATGTTTGCAAATGTTTTTAAGAATGACAATGATGCTGATGTTCGCAAATTTGTTTGACGTGATAAAAAAAAGTGCTGATGTCTGAAGAAATGCTGATATCTCAAGAAATCACATGCCGAGGCCACGGGAAGGTCCAGAAATGTGTCACCAGACCTGTATTGAAACTGGCCAATGAACTATGTTATGTTTTGAAATGTTAACCAATGAAATAAAGAGCCAACGCCTTGACACAGGTATAAATAAGTGTCAAAGAACCGTTGGAAGGCAGAGAGAGATGCCAGACAAAATTACATGCCTCGTGTGTTTTTTTAACGGATTTCTCTCTCCCTGCGCAGAAGGAGAGTTAACTCAAGGTGTGCCTAAGACAGGATCTTAGGGGTGAAGGACGGACAATTGGAGACCATTATTCTCTTCAATCTGGAGGCACTGCCGACATGAACGGTCACCTCTCGTCCTGGTGAGTATATTGTCTTGTCTGGACGAGGGCAATGACAACGTTTATCTCGAACTAAAGTTAGTTGTCCATGTCCTATAGTATTAAAAGAAAACGTTGCCAGGGGCCGTTTATTACAAATTAAAAGAAAACGTTGCCACGGGCCGTTTATTTAAAGGAGTAGGTCAGGGACCACACTCAATAGAAGGGACATTATATGTCCAATTGATCACACCTTGCGTTAACCCTCATAAAATGTATAGAGTATAAGAATATTAGAGTGTTAAGATTCACTGTTGAACAATCTGTAAGGTAAGACAGACATCCCTCAGTTGTGATAATAGAGTAAATTATATAAGTTCTTTCTTTCTTCCTATTCTTAAGGCAGAATTGGTCATGGCTGCCTGAAATCCGTTAACCCGTAGACGCCCGGGTCAGTGACTTTCTCATGTTTTGGGAAGACGCACGGAATTTTTTTTTCGTGGCAGTCGAGCACTATGAGAAAAACTATCCCTTTATATGTCTTTCCTCTTGATACTAACATATTGTAATAGATTATTTGTTTTCTGATATTGAAACTTGTACTAGAAACAATGGGTACACAGAGTAGTAAGATAAAAGAATACCCCCTTCCTTTGGTGGGAGAAACATGCAAGGAATATGTAGCAAGGGTAGGAGGAACAGATTACTATCTTGTTAACCCTTGGGTGAATAATATGGCAGATTGGACAGAGGCAGTTGGGAGCTGTGACCCATTTCCCAGACAAGGAGATAACAGTCCATTTCATATGGACATGGTCAAGGGCTTATGTCTTGGTGACACCGAGGCATGGCCCCACTATGCAGGAGACCCTCAATGGGATATGACATATATGCGTTTGGGAGGAGAGCAGTGGTTAATATCTGCAGGATACTGGTTTAATAGATTCAACAAACAATGCAAGAAACTAAGTCCAGATGGTCTAAATAGCGAAAGATTACATCAAATAGAATTAAGCATATTACGGAGAAAACAGGAAGTCCCACGAGCGGACTGGGGCCCTCGCCCCTCCCTCTTACAAATACTCAATGTATCCTTCACTTGCTGGTTTCCAAGACACCAAAATACTCGGTGCTGTTGCAGCAATCGAATGTACATCGTCAGCCCCTAGTAAACCACAAATAGAAGATACTAGGGACATAAAAATGATAGACGAGATAAGAGCAGAAGAAAAAGAGGAAGATAACAAAAGTCCGATCCCTAAGATCAATACACGCACACAAACAGGAACAGAGATAAAACCTCCTGACTTTTACACATTTTGCGCTGAGAAACAAAATCACTTTCCGTTTATGACAGTAGGAGATAAATTGCTCAAAAAGGCTATAGAAATAGAAGATATTAATAGAATTCTTAAACATTGTCCTAAACCCCGAGAAGCCCCACTAGGAGCATTAAACTACCTCAAAAAGGCATGTAACGGACGCAACTTTACCCAGGAAGACATGAGACTGATTGTTGATGGTATTATAGAGAAAAATTCTTCTTGGGATTGGGATGAGATCCCATCGATCTCAGTCCCTGCCAAAGAACAATCAGCCGAGGGCTATCCATTAAATACAAGAGAAGGAATTACAAGAATGTGGGATGAGCTAGAAAACCAATTTAAACGGGCGTTTAAAGCAAGATCATCCCTTCCTATAGCCGTAGCCTGTAAACAAAAAGCCGGGGAGGGAGTGATCGAATTCTGGCGCAGATTCCTAATCTGTTGGACAGAAGAAGCAGGGTTACCAAAAGAACGCGGCCATAGCCTTCTTATTTCTACATTTATGAACAATTTAGACTCAGCCCTGGTGCTAACCGTCCGCCAGGCGGTATCTAGCTGGCCCTCAGATTCCCTCCATGAGTTTGAAGCACATATACACGAGAAAGAGGCAGCAGGGTGTTTTGAAATAAGAAAAAAGCCGACCCATAACCTGCAGAGGCAAGGACAGAATAGAATACATAATGCTAATAACAAAAATCAGACAACTCATAACAACTACACACCAAACGGCCAGACTTATACCTCAGAAAGGGAATCAACATGTTATAGGTGCGGCAGGAAAGGCCACTGGGCCCGGAACTGCCGTGCTTCTGATGAAGATGCGCAAAAATACCAGAAATTATACAGAGAATCTAAAAGACAGGAATTTTCCACCCAGCAAACAGTAAGCGATGATGCGCCCAGGTTCCCCATCAACTGGGACAGGGAAAATAAATGAAGGGGCCCGGGGGGTGATACCCTGACTTTCCCCCAATTAACAGGGGGGTGGCAAGATGATCCAATGTTGACATTACACATAGAGGGCAAACCTATTAGTTTTCTTATTGACACGGGTGCAACCACAAGTACGATAGAAAGCAAATATTACTCTGGACCACTTGCTAAGTCAGAACCTTCCATGGGAATTAATGGGGTATCCACAAACACATTCTCCACCCGCCCTCTAGCGCTCACCACTCCTGACGGTAAAACACTTTTATATCATGTGTTCACAGTAATAGAGGACTGTCCTATCAGTCTTCTGGGGAGGGATCTCCTGGGAAAACTAGAAGTCAACATATATTCAAGAACAAGGGGTCTCATAATAGATTCTCCATCAATTTCTTTGTTTATAGACAAACAACACCATTTTTTTATGACTATAGACACATTGCCCACTGAACTCCAAGAGTTGGATCGATTATGGTCCAATGGGCCCTATGACACAGGACTCATTAGTTGCACACCCTACAAAGCCATGTTACACGAATTGTCAACCGGTCTACCAGAAGCAATACCCATTGTCCAAAGAAAAGGAGGACGGACTACGTCCTATGATTGACCAGTTTCTACAGGATGGCATCCTGGAACCTGTAGTCTCCCCCTTCAGTACCCCAATTAACCCTGTCCGCAAACCAGATGGTACAGTACGGTTTGTACAAGATCTACGTGCCATTAACTCCCTTGTCATCCCATTGCACCAATAGTCCCGGACATTACAACATTACTCTCATCCATTCCAGCGACACATACACATTTTTCTGTAATTGACCTGAAGAATGCATTTTTTAGCATCCCTGTACATCCGGAAACGGCATTGCTGTTCGCATTCACATTTGAAGGCACCCAATTTACGTGGAAAAGGTTACCTCAGGGGTACGTTGACGCCCCGGTGGTCTACAGTATTGTACTGCAGGCCACTTGAAATCCTGGCACCCCAGCCATGGTTCTGTCCTGCTGCAATACGTGGATGATCTCCTCGTATGCAGTCCATCAGAGGAGGCCTGCCGGGAGGATGGTAAATCACTTCTTCAATGGTTACAGGAATGTGGGCACAAGGTTACCCTTAACAAAATGCAGTGGTGTCAAACGCAAGTTGAATATTTAGGGTTTGTTCTCAGACAGGGGGAACGGAGCATCAGTCAGAAGAGAGTCCAGTCTGTCACGGGCCTGGTCAACCCGAAAACTAAGAAGGACATGCTGTCATTCTTAGGCATGATAAACTATTGCAGACAGTGGATCCCTGACTGCTCCTACTACGATAACATTCTGAGACAAGCCACCCTGTTGGGTCAATCCAATATGATAACATGGTCTAATGAAATGTTAAATGCTTTTAAGGTTCTCAGGAATGCAATGATGACAAGCCCCGCGCTAGGCCTCCCTGATTATGTACTTTCATTTCATCTGTTTGCAAGGGACAATTGTAAAACCATGGCGCGGCGCGGTACTGACGCAAGAACATGGGGGCCGGTTGCGCCCCATAGCATTTTTTTCAAAGATTCTGCCAGTAACGGTACAAGGGATGCCGGCCTGTTTGCGTGCCCTGGCAGCATGTGCAATGGCCGTTAGTATGGCAAGCCAATACACATTAGGGTACGAAACTCACCTACACACAACCCATGATGTTTTATCTTTACTTAAGGGCATACATACACAGCACATGTCATCACAGCGCTTTAGTGGATATGAAGTCACACTGCTAAGCAACCCTGCACTGCACATAGAATACAGTTCAAGTGTCTCTGGTCCAGCACCAATCCTAAACGCTTTACTGGGTCTTAAGAATCCCTCAGATACCATCCCACTCGAACATGACTGTGCTCTCTCTATTGAGTCTGAAACTGCACCCCGCCCTGATCTCATGTCAATACCTGTTCCGGACGCAGATGTCGTCTTTGTTGACGGCTCCTGTACCCGCCCCAATGACAACACTTATCATGCAGGCTATGCAGTGGTTCAACTCCCTGACACTGTTCTAGAGTCAGGGCCTGTACCCTACCAGTCTGCCCAGGCAGCAGAACTGATTGCATTAACACGAGCATGCAGGCTCTATGCGGGTAGACCTGTCACAATATACACTGACTCCAAATATGCTTATGGTGTGTTCCATGACCATGGGACGATATGGGAAAAGAGGGGATTTGTGGCCGCAGATGGCAAGAAGATTTCCCATTCGACCCTGGTCACGGACCTCCTAGCAAGCATTCTTATGCCCTCTCAGATAGCGGTGTTACATTGTAGAGCACACACCAGAGCCTCAGATCCTATTGCAAAAGGGAATCATCTGGCTGACCAAGCAGCTAAACGAGCAGCACAACAGGATATAGCTAAACTAGTAATGCCGGTTTTGCGACCTCCCACAATGGATGGGGACCAATTATTCTGTACCTTACAAAAATATGTGTAGCGCTCACTCCCGGAGGAGCCGCTGAAAATGAACCACGGGTCAGTCTCCCCGCACTAGGGAATAAATATACTCCAACACGCTGGACAGTTTTACAATTTAAAAGGTTTACTAAAAGGTTTGCAGCTCTTAAGACACGGTATATGCAGGAAGATTTACAGTACTTTCGTAACACGATAAACGCGTAGCGGTAAAAGAAACGAAAACATGAGGGCTTTGTATTTTCGGAAAAAACCCCGACCGAGCAGAAATTAAAAGATACGAAATTCGAAGAAAAACCGCGTAGCGGGACACAATAAAATACACAGTTCTTCGTATCACGGTGAACGCGCAGCGGGAACAAAAAGAGGAAAAATGTTCGGAATGTAACTTAACTTTTGCCCCCTTGTCCCGGTCGGAAAAGGAAAATGAGTCCTGCACAGGTTAAGTCCCAGAACATGAGGTGATATGTATTTATGTGTGTAGGGTACCGGGTACTTTTCAACTGGCCAGTGAGTTTACTTTAGCGATGTCTTCGACTAGTCAGTTGGGGCCCTGTGGGTTTTAGAAGAAAACAGCAGCGTACGCTCTTATTTAAACACGGCCTTGGGGCCTCTCACCCATCCAGCGCAAGCTTGAGATTCGGCTGGCTCAGGACGCCTCTCGCTCGATGTTGCCGGGGGATGCCCACCACCGGATCTGTTGTCTGGCCCTCGGTCTGTCAGCCGCGACTCATCGCTTACCGCCTGCTCCCCGCTTCGATCGACCGCGGTACTCCTCACTCCTGGGATTTCTCTCCTTCAGCTGCACTTGAATAGCATAGAGGGTGAGATCTGTGTCCCGCAAGCTGAGTGAGGCCAATCCTGAAAACCCGATCCACTCTGTCTGCGCTCCGGCCTATCTTTGGTCTCTCTCTTTACTGTGTGCATCCGCTCTCCTTGACTCCCTGGCGCGCTCTGCCTGTTCTCCACGAGGTGCAGGATGTACAGCTCTCCACAAACCCACCCACTTCCTGTTTCTTCGCAAAGCATGCATGGACATGTAGTTCAAGTGTCCAGGGTCTTTAATCGTGATAGTCTCCATCTTGTGGCCAAAAATGGGTACTGCCACAGTAAACTTTAACACATCGCTACATATGCAACCACAGAAGAAGAGCTAAAAGATTGGTGCTACCCCATTTTACAAAAATTCAAATACTGGTCTAATTACCAAGATGGGAAACCCTGTATTCCCCAGAGTAGCGCTCTCTTTTCATTGGATCATTTTCATGGGTAGGCCACATAGTATCGCTACAACCATCACCTTACTCAGTCAGCATTTTTACATCCAGAATTTGCGCAGCTTGGTACGAGATTATGTCTCAAGATGTATTATATGCCTTAGAATTACCCAAACAATCCACACAAGGTAGACCATCAACATCTAGACTACCCTACACCCCCTTCACGCACCTACAAATAGATTTCACACACATTCCTCGGACAGAAGGTAAAAGGCAAGAATATGCTCTAGTCATCGTGGATATGTTTTCACGATGGCCTGAGGTATTTCCCACAAAGGCAGAAGATGCAAAAACTGTAGTGCGTATACTGACACGGGAGATAATCCCACGATGGGGAGTCCCGCTGCAGCTCAATTCGATAAAGGCACAGCATTCACCTCACGTGTAAGTAAGAGTCTAGTTCGAGCTTTGCAGGTGGAATGGAAATACCACATTCCTTGGCACCCGCAAAGTTCCGGGTTGGTCGAAAGAATGAACCGTTCGGTGAAGGACCGCCTTAGGAAAGCAACAGGGGGCACCTTTAAGAATTGGAAATTGGTACTCCCATCATTCTGGCTGAAATCAGAATGGCGGTTAATAGGAACACAGGCTACTCCCCCTTCGAGATACTTATGGGCAGACCCTTTCCATTACCATGGTCTACAGGTGGGCTAACAGTGGAGACAGGGGACTTAGAGCAGATAAGGGATGAATATGTTAGGCAGCTGATCTCAACCCTCGAGACAACCAGAGACGAAGTTATATTTAAGTCTCCCTTTCTTTCAGACAAACCTACCCACCCATTTAATCCAGGAGACAAGGTGCTGGTAAAGCGGCTACAGAAAGGAAAAAGACCAGAGGATTTCGCCTATGGACCAGAGACCACGGTGGTAGCCGTAACCCGCACAGCTATACTGACAGAGGACAGCCCAGTCTGGATTCACGCCTCTCGAGTCAAGCGGATTCAACAAGGGACCCTCTCGAGTCAAGCGGATTCAACAAAGGACTCAACAAGGGGTACTAACGGGGGCAGCTAATAGCCTTGGCCTCCATCAAGAAGAGGACCCGGACCAAGAGACACTCACGAGGGCAGAAAGCCCTGGCTTCCAACAAGGAGAAGATGACAACCAAGGATCCTTTTCGAAGAGTATGGAGACGCATGTGGGGGAAGAAAAAGACTGAAATAATATGTTTACCCCCCTTCGGAACATATGTCACAACCCCTATTGTCCACACCCCCTACCAGAAAGAACCCCAACCCAAACCATCACTGTCTGGCCACTGTTGTTTTTTTATTGTCCACCATTACTGGAGTATCTGCTTCCCCAGATGTAGGCATGACTATGGATAACGGGGTCACGACTTTCTGGTTCAATTCCTCCAGCACAACTGTAGCCACTTATGGTTTTGATTATTGCACCATAGGCTCATTTTGTAACAAAGGATCAGGTGACTGCAGTATGATACTGTACAAGGCAACTGTATATATATGTGTAACCGATGAGTACTGGGGACATAATTGTGATTATTGGGGCGCAGTGGGGTGGGACACGGGCAATATGGGATATGGTACCTCTGATGCCGTAGTTAACAGATGGGGATATAAACCAGATAGCGCCGCACGACGACGCAGTTCCGAGGGACAAAGCCTATTAAATCGTATGACTTTGATTGGGAGAGGTGGGTGGCGGTGCTCAATCAGAAGCGGAGCTCAGACAGTACAATTGACGCTAACTATACAACACCCTTCCCAGGCCGACACGGGTGTCTATGTAATGGGAATATACGCAACTGCCACAACCAAATTCCCTCGATACAAGTTCAAACTCCAAGATATGGCCATTTATAAGAAGGAAGAGAACCCATTCCTACCCAGGAAATATGGAGAGGTAGTGAGACCTCCTCCTCTCCTACCTAACACCAAATCAATAGCCAATCCCACCTATGAAGACAGCATAGTAATGGAAACAGGATTTTCAGATGTAAATGTTTGGCTAGAATGGGTAAAATTTAGTGCCCTAAACAATAACCGTACAAATTGTTATGTGTGTGGTGCTGCTAGGCCACATCTAGGCACCGTACCTTTTAATATTCCGCAAGATGAAGAAGAATGTTTTCTTAGTTTATATACTAACACCACTGATAGCCAGAGTTTATGTGAATATTGGAAGAATAGCTACCCCATACTAACACGCCTCCCACAACCAGGAGAAGGGATACATGTTTACCCAGGGAACTATACCTGCTATAGGTCAGTAGAAAAAGGTAGGAACCTCACCTTCTTCCCGAGGGTTATTGTGCCAAATATAGCAATATCAACAGTATTAAGTTACAGAATCAAGTTTTTCTGATTGGGGATCTCTACTGGATATGTGGAGACCTCAAGATTAGGGCGCGTCTGCCCCTTCAATGGTCAGGTGAATGTGCCCTAGCTAAGGCCATAATGGGATTTCATATTGTTTCGGATCCTGAGGAAATTCCAAATATTAGCTCACGTCGCGCAGGAAAGGGAAGTCCCAAGCCCACAAGGTAGTAGTCTTGATCCGCATGTCTATATTGATGCTATAGGGGTACCAAGAGGGGTCCCTGATGAATTTAAAGCAAGGGATCAGGTAAAGGCAGGGTTTGAGTCATTCCTAGCACCTCTTGTTACTATTAATAAGAATGTAGATTGGATTAACTATTTATATTATAACCAGCAGAGATTTGTTAATTATACTCGCGAAGCTTTACAGGGCCTCGCTGACCAACTACAATCCACATCCATTATGACGTTCCAGAACCGGATGGCTCTGGACATGATATTGGCTGAAAAAGGAGGTGTATGCAAAATGATAGAGGGGACAGGTACATGCTGTACCTACATCCCTGATAATGTAGGCCCAAATGGAAAGGTGACCCGCGCCATAAAAAAACTAACTGAGCTCTCCGAAGAAATGAAACGTAACTCTGGTATAGATAACCCTTGGATCAATACTTCGGGTGGTTTAAAGGGTGGAGGCAGGCCCTGATACAACTAGGCATTATACTATTGTTAATTGTTCTTTGTATTGCAGTAATAGTCTATTGCCTCATGCCCTGTCTGAAACGAATGATGGCCAAGGGTAACCCCACCACCATGATGTACAGTACACCTCTACCGCCCACTCCAAATGATTATGCAGAATATGTCCAACTCCGCCGAATAGCTAATAGGAAGTAAATATACTGTAGGTTAGGAAGATAAATAGGCACTGGGAGACTGCCATGTGTTACCAGTTCCGTGGCAGGTACAGCCCCCCTGGTTCTATATTGATCCACATGGGTATTGAGGGTCTCGCTCCCCAACCCATACTAACTTTCAGTAGATAGATGAAACAAAGAAAGAATCAAATAGTATGATCATACTATGATTCTAAGAGGGGATTGAAGGAAAAGGAATCCTCAGACCACCATCTGCTGACCTATAAGAAGGACCCTATAAGTAGTTAAATAACACCCCATGAATTATAATATTAATAGATAATTAAGGTTTAAAATATAAGAAATAGTTTTAAGATAAATTGATAATCAGCAGTATTATAGGACTAAGGTTCACTTCTCAAGATGTTTGCAAATGTCTTTAGAAATGACAAGGATGCTGATGTTTGCAAATGTCTTTAGATGCTGATGTTTGCAAATGTTTTTAGAATGACAATGATGCTGATGTTTGCAAATTTGTTTGACGTGATAAAAAAAAGTGCTGATGTCTGAAGAAATGCTGATATCTCAAGAAATCACATGCCGAGGCCACGGGAAGGTCCAGAAATGTGTCACCAGACCTGTATTGAAACTGGCCAATGAACTATGTTATGTTTTGAAATGTTAACCAATGAAATAAAGAGCCAACGCCTTGACACAGGTATAAATAAGTGTCAAAGAACCGTTGGAAGGCAGAGAGAGATGCCAGACAAAATTACATGCCTCGTGTGTTTTTTTAACGGATTTCTCTCTCCCTGCGCAGAAGGAGAGTTAACTCAAGGTGTGCCTAAGACAGGATCTTAGGGGTGAAGGACGGACAATTGGAGACCATTATTCTCTTCATTACCTAAGCTCTCACAGTTTGCATGGAATGGGAAAACATAGATTCACATGCATTATTTTTTCAACATTTTATAATTATTTAAGTATAAATATATCATTATTTTAAAAACATTTAATAATCATTTTAATATAGTTAAAATAAAATATATAATATATAATATATAATTTTCATACTTAAAATTTTAACAATATAATGAAGACTAAAAAGCAATGAACCTGAAAAAAGTCTAGAAATGATAATCTATTTAATGGCACCACGATGTGTAACCCAGGAATACAGACTAAATTTGAGAATATTTGATCTCTAGAATATGCCATTCATACCTATATTATGACGAAAGTATATAAAATTGCATAATCATTATTAAATGTAGAATGAAAAGGACACCAGGCATAAGGACCAGTGTGGGTGTCATTTCTATTCTACAATTTAATAAAGATTAAACGGTTTTACAGATACTTCTTTTTAATGAGATCTATTAATTCTCAAAGTTCGTAATGATATAATTATTAGAATATATAATTTCAGTTTTATTGTTGTGGAGCTCTGTGATGTTATGCTCACACACTGCACATTACTGTCATTGTTTGAAAGTCTGTACAGACTCTGACCCAACCACCTCAACAGTCAGAGAATTCCACAGCTTTATTGCTCTTCCTGTAAAAAGAAAGCTATGCGTTATGCTGAATTTCCTTTTTGTCCAGTCTATACATTATGTGTTTATGTATATAGAATGTGTGTAAATATATGTCTTATAATATATAAGTCCATGATGTATTTGTGTATTTGTTTTGTTTTTTTTTGGATGTTGGGGTGGAGAGAAAAATCATGCGGTGTGCGGGCTATCGGGGGGGGGCAAGAAAATGTTTGCCCAGGGTCCAATCAATATTAAAGACGGGCCTGGTCCTGGGGACTGGAGTTGAGAAACCCTGGTCTAGATTGTTCATTCTCCTGCCAATTCTCAAGGTTTTCACCTCTCTCTGAATATCCCTGATATTGAATCATTGTGCTGGCTACACTATCAGGGTTATTCAGAGAGGTGAAAACCTTGAATTGGCCGGAGAATGAACAAGTTGAGAAACAGATTCTAGACCAAATAGCCCATTGAAAAATCTAGACCAAATAGCCAATTTGGAAAGTGAGATAAAGGGGAGAATTTTTCTGGTTTGACTATTTTGACCTAGAATTTTAACTTCTGTCATTCAAGGTTTTCACCTCTTTCTGAATAGCCCTGTATCAGGTTATTCAGAGAGCAGTGAAAAGCAGAAGAATGACCCTGTATCAGGGCTATTCAGAAAGAGGTGAAAACCTTGGAGAATGACTGGAGAAGTTAAACTTCTAGTCAAACCAGAAAAATTCTCCCATTTATCTCACTTTCCAAATTGGCTGTTCATTTTCCTGCCAATTCAAGGTTTTCACCTCTCTGAATAACCATGATTTTTTTTTTTTTTTATGAGCCTAAAATAAGTTAATCCAACGCTTGCCCCTGGGGAAAAAAAAAACCACACACACGTGAAAGAAAGGGTGTGTAAAGAGACTGGCACTGTAAGAACACACACACACACACACACACACCGCTCTATATGCTGCCCCTATAACAAAGTATTATTAAGTGGAGCCTGGCCACATCCATTAGGTTTCCTTAAAGCACCTATACATTTTTGCATCATTCATATTATACTGAAGGGAAAGCAAGCCACTGACCCAACCTGACTTCTGCACACTGCAGGGCAGCACTTTCAGGCACTGACAGGGAGCAAAATGGAGATCTGACACCCCAGCCCAAAGCCAGTGACCCATGAAGCACACGCTGTGATCTGATAGCCCTGGTAGAAGAGGAGTTGAAAGAGTCTTGCTGGCAACTTTGCATCTGCTGAGTCCCCCACCTGTCCTATCCTGTCCTGTCCCTCCCCAGGCAGCCTGGCTAGAGGTACAATACATCATACAGATTGACAGCTAAGCACTATCTGAACATCAGCACAGAGGAAAGCCATGGCCATGGCCTCTCCCCCCCCCGTGAGGTCACTTACCTTGCAGCTGGGCAAAGAGGGCTTCCTGCTTCTGCACCCCCTCAGATCCCTCCTGGGGGGGCAGATGTGTTGTGCATTCTTCCAGCCCCAGTTAGCAGACAATAACCAGCCTGGGGTATAACTGGGCATCCCCAGCTCAGGCTCCTGGACTGCAGCTCCCCATGCAGCCAGTCAGGGGTTGTCCATCATGCAATCTTTTCACAGCCTGCATTGGAGGGCTGCCTGGTCTATCATTGACAGGAAGGGGCATGTCTAACTGCTAGACTTACTGTCAATCAGAGGCAGTCCTCTAATGTAGGGGTTTTCTGGGAATGGCTTGGACCAATGGTGCTTTCCCATTGGTCCAAGCTTTCCCATGCTCTATCAGTGCCTGTCAGTCTGTGCGGCACTAATGAGCAGTGATCTCTGACGTGTGCTGCACACATCTTGAGCAGTTTACTCAATTAGTGCAGCGGGGAAACGTCCTGCTATGCAAATTGCGTAGGCTGGGAAAACTAATGCCTGCAGAGGCAGAGGACGGAGCTGACAGCGGAGGAGCAGGTGAGTTTGTTTTTAGTTTATTAATTTATCACTTAATGGCAGGTGCGGCTGTGCCTCACTTGCCTCCACTGAGTGCACGTCCCTGAGGTATACAAGCTATTTACATCCCATGTGAATAAAATCACTGGGCCTACAAAAGTAAGATCTGCGATACGTCACAATACATCTTTACTGTCCCACAGGAAAGATTTGGTTTGTGCAACCAGAGGCTGGAGAATCCTATCCAGGAAGACCAATATGGGCTGAAGCACAGAATCCGTGCTCGCCACAATCGGTCTCCATGGAGGATTCCCCAAACTCTTATGTATCTTGGGTAGTACATAAAATACCGGCATTACTGCATGTTCTTTTTTCAAAAATTTATATAAATCTTCATCGACAACATTATCCGCTAATGCCTCGGAGATTAAATATTCAATGTGTTTCTCTAATGATAATACTGCTCCAAAGTGACAAACACAATATGTGTCAATGTCACTTAACTGTCTGTTGACTTCTTAACGTAATCTACATGATTCATAATCACTAGGGCACCCCCCTTATCTGCAGGTTTTAACGTAAACTCGTTTAACGTTTGCTTTCTCCTTTCATTCAATTGCTTAATTGTTTAATGAGATTGCTTAATGAGATGTTTATTCATTGCTTGGTTAGGGTATTTAAGGAGATAATGTGTTTCACCATGTATGTATGATTAAGACAGCAAGGTCGAAACGTCACTGATTTTTCCAAGGGGGGCTGTTCCCTCACTAAACAGATTGGCACTTCTTATCCACTGGAGGTCTATCTTGTTCTTTTGCTCAGGTAAATAACATCTGTCTCTGGACCCGACTGCAAAAGAAATTATTGGTATCTCTGAGACTTTGGTCACTCAACTGGACCCTCGTTAATATAATTTGCTATAATATAGCTGTGGGGGGCAGAGATCAAAGGGGGGGGTGTTTTCAAGTTGCACAAAGTCTAGGTCTAGTGGTGTCAGTTTACTGAATTTAGTCTGGCGTGGGAACCAGTCCATAGAGGTCTACCCAAGGACCGGCTAAAGGAGCAGAGGGACAGCATGAACGAGGGGTGCAGAGCCAAGCCATGAGGACTAGGTATCATAATTCCATCATAATTCCATCATAGATTTCAGTAAGGCTTTTGATACTGTTCCGCATAGAAGCTTATCAATAAATTGCAATCTTTGAGCTTGGATTCCAATATTGTTGAATGGATTAGGCAGTGGCTGAGTGACAGGCAACAGAGGGTTGTGGTAAATGGAGTTTATTCGGCGCAAGGTCTTGTTACCAGTGGGGTACCTCAGGGGTCAGTACTTGGACCCATTCTCTTTAATATTTTTATTAGTGATATTGCAGAAGGTATTAATGGAAAAGTATGTCTTTTTGCTGATGACACAAAGATTTGCAACAGGTTTGACATTCCTGGAGGGATCAGCCAAATGACAAATGATTTAGGTAAAATAAAAAAATGGTCGGAGCTGTGGCAATTGAGTTTTAATGTGGATAAGTGCAAGATAATGCACCTGGGACGTAAAAACCCAAGGGCTGAATATAGAATATTTAATACATCTGAGGGTTGGGATTTAGGGGTTATTATTTCAGAGGATCTAAGGGTAAGTAGTCAATGTAATAGAGTAGCAGGAAATGCTGGCAGAATGCTTGGTTGTGTAGGGAGAGGTATTAGCAGTAGGAAAAGGGAAGTGCTCATGCCACTGTACAGAGCACTGGTGAGACCTCACTTGGAGTACTGTGTGCAGTACTGGAGACCGTATCTCCAGAAGGATATAGACATCTTAGAGAGAGTTCAGAGAAGGGCTACTAAAATGGTGTACGGCTTGAAGGAGAAAAGTTACCAGGAAAGGGTTAATGATCTTAACATGTACAGCTTGGAAAAAAGACGAGACAGAGGAGATATGATAGAAACATTTAAATACGTAAAGGGAATCCACAAGGTAGAGGAAGGGAGTATATTTAAAAGGAAACAAAGTAGCAAAACAAGAGGACATAGTCTTAGATTAGAGGGGCAAAGGTTTAAAAGTAACATCAGTAAGCATTATTTTACTGAGAGGGTGGTGGATACATGGAACAGTCTTCCAGTAGAAGTGGTAGAGGCCAAAACAGTAATTGAATTTAAGCAGGCATGGGATAGGCATAAGGCTATCATAAACAAAAGATAAATCCAGGTAAAGTATCCATGTAATTGGGCGACTAGATGGGCCGAAAGGTTCTTATCTGACCACATTTTTCTATGTTTCTAGGTTTCTATGTGTGTTATGTTTTGTTAATCTGTTTGTCCTTTATTTAACTGTAACAGTAGCCTAATTTGACAACATCAATATATATATATGTTATTTTTACTTGTCTGTGTGTATTAATTGTCCACAATCCCCAAAGCGTTAACCCAGTAAGAGGGTCATAATTTCTTACAGCCGTGTTACTAATGTTTGCAGTAGAATTAGCTGTAGTTTATTCAAACAACGTTAGTCCCATAGTTCACTGCAGTCTCAGTATATTAAAGCTACAGTGAATGATGGTCTTAATGTAGTTAGAAAAAAAATCCCCTCACCACAATAACTCCCTTCCTCACGTCAAAAATGACATGTAAGAAAAGAGATAAGGTGTAAAAAAATGGTACTATCTTACATTAGCTTTAAGAAACATGGTAAATTATAACCACAACACTAACCCTATTTTCTGACTGTAACCCTAACCCTATTCTTACTATAACTCTAACCCTATTCTGACTGTAACTCTAACCCTATTCTTACTATAACTCTAACCCTATTCTGACTGTAACTCTAACCCTATTCTGACTGTAACTCTAACCCTATTCTGACTGTAACCCTAACCCTATTCTCTGAATGTAACCCTAACCCTATTCTTACTATAACTCTAACCCTATTCTGACTGTAACTCTAACCCTATTCTCTGACTGTAACCCTAACCCTATTCTCTGAATGTAACCCTAACCCTATTCTGACTGTAACTCTAACCCTATTCTGACTGTAACCCTAACCCTATTCTCTGAATGTAACCCTAACCCTATTCTTACTATAACTCTAACCCTATTCTGACTGTAACTCTAACCCTATTCTCTGACTGTAACCCTAACCCTATTCTCTGAATGTAACCCTAACCCTATTCTTACTATAACTCTAACCCTATTCTGACTGTAACTCTATCCCTATTCTCTGAATGTAACCCTAACCCTATTCTGAGTGTAACCCTAAACCTATTCTGACTGTAACCCTAACCCTATTCTGACTGTAACTCTAACCCTATTCTGACTGTAACCCTAACCCTATTGACTGTAACCCTAACCCTATACTCTTACTATAACCCTAACCCTATTCTTACTATAATTCTAACCCTATTCTGACTGTAACTCTAACCCTATTCTCTGACTGTAACCCTAACCCTATTCTCTGATTGTAACCCCAACCCTATTCTGACTGTAACCCTAACCCTATACTCTTACTGTAACCCTAACCCTATTCTGACTGTAACCTTAAGCCTATTCTCTGACTGTAACCCTAACCCTATTCTCTGAATGTAACCCCAACCCTATTCTCACTGTAACCCTAAACCTATACTCTTACTGTAACCCTAATCCTATTCTGACTGTAACCCTAACCCTATACTCTTACTGTAACCCTAATCCTATTCTGACTGTAACCCTAACCCTATACTCTTACTGTAACCCTAGCCCTATTCTGACTTTAACCCTAACCCTATTCTGACTGTAACTCTAACCCTATTCTCTGACTGTAACCCTAACCCTATTCTCTGAATGTAACCCTAACCCTATTCTGACTGTAACCCTAGCTCTATTCTGACTATAACCCTAACCCTATACTCTTACTGTAACCCTAACCCTATTCTGACTGTAACCTTAAGCCTATCTCTGACTATAACCTAACCCTATTCTCTGAATGTAACCCCAACCCTATTCTGACTGTAACCCTAACCTATTCTGACTGTAACCTAACCCTATACTCTTACTGTAACCCTAATCCTATTCTGACTGTAACCCTAACCCTATACTCTTACTGTAACCCTAATCCTATTCTGACTGTAACCCTAACCCTATACTCTTACTGTAACCCTAGCCCTATTCTGACTTTAACCCTAACCCTATTCTGACTGTAACTCTAACCCTATTCTCTGACTGTAACCCTAACCCTATTCTCTGAATGTAACCCTAACCCTATTCTGACTGTAACCCTAGCTCTATTCTGACTATAACCCTAACCCTATACTCTTACTGTAACCCTAACCCTATTCTGACTGTAACCTTAAGCCTATTCTCTGACTATAACCCTAACCCTATTCTGACTGTAACCCTAACCCTATTCTGACTGTAACTCTAACCCTATTCTCTGACTGTAATCCTAACCCTATTCTCTGAATGTAGTCCCCAACCCTATTCTGACTGTAACCCTGTACTCTTACTGTAACCCTAACCCTATTCTGACTGTAACCTTAAGCCTATTCTCTGACTATAACCCTAACCCTATTCTGACTGTAACCCTAACCCTATTCTCTGACTGTAACCCTAACCCTATTCTGACTGTAACCCTAGCCCTATTCTGACTGTAACCTAACCCTATTCTCTGACTGTAACCCTAACCCTATTCTCTGACTGTAACCCTAACCCTATTCTGACTGTAACCCTAACCCTATTCTGACTGTAACCCTAGCCCTATTCTGACTGTAACCCTAACCCTATTCTCTGACTGTAACCCTAAGCCTATTCTGACTGTAACCCTAAACCTATTCTGACTGTCACCCTATTCTATTCAATGCTATTGCCGTTGTTTGAAGCCATTTTCAATAATTTTACCTACTCTATGTAACATAGACAACTTTTAAAAGCTGTCGATCACTAGGTCGGCCATTAGAAGACGACCCATTGATACGATATCCCTGAGCACACAGGCTTATCCAGAGGAGTTGTGACCAGTTAGGAGTGTAATCCGCTTGGGATCCTCAATGTCCATTGAGCTAAAGTAGCGGGGTGTGCGAGGATCCACCTACAAGGGGAAGGGGTATTGAAGTCACTAACATTCATTTTTACCGCTTAGAAGATGGTTCCTGTTGGAAAGGAAGAACCAAAGAACCTATTGTCCCATACTTCTACATGGAAAAACAGCAATGTTAGGTCTATGTAAAGATATGGAAATGGTTTCTGTGCGGCAGCAGGAGCTCCCTCTATGTTAGCTACCAGGAATCATGGGCTGCCATGCACGTCACCATCAAGAAGATAGAATCTCTCTTTATACTGTACCTTCCAAAGCATTCCGGAAACTGTGATTTGATTTAGAATTAAACGGCTCTGTATCGTATACTCTGAAATTCAGGGTGTGTTCCACGTCTTCGTAAGAGGGCAATTTGTTTGCTTGGGGGTCGGCCCCAGGCTTCCTGAGCAATGTCTCCATCTGATGTGGAAAAGCAGCGACCCGGCAATATGCATCTTCATAATTATAACCACTACAAATAACCTGAAAAACAAGAAAGCAGAGTGTGAGGAATGTCCTGTCCTTACTGCTCCATGGAATGGAATGTCTAGCCAGAGGCTCCTGGGTGAAGGTCACAATGATATCATTCACTAAACTGCGGTCAAGTGGGCAGCAGAGGCACTTTGCATGGCATGGACCTTCATCGGACGTGGTCATCTCTGGAATACCAGGTTTTAAGGAAGCATTTACACAGCCACTGACTTCCATGATCCTCCATTAATACATGTCGCCCTCTCACTCTGAATGTGAGGCTGGACAGGATGGCAGGATGGCAGGAAGCCCCGGTATCAATCCGATGGAGTCAGGGATGTCATAATACATTGGATAACTGTTCGATATGAGAACATCAAGAAGGGGAATTCCCGGCACATTGACCTGCTTCATGCACGTAACTATTAAGCTGCACCTCTGGGGAACCAAGCAATGCAGGGGCCAACAAATGGCAAATTATGTTAACCCTTTGTGGCTCCCTTTTACCAGCTCTTTTACAAGCGAGCCGCTACCTTAGTGGCTCAGCCCATAATATTTTGGAGCTGCAAAAAAGGTGACAACACCGGCGCTGCAAGCCACACCTCCTTGCCGATGTTGTCGCCTCACGTGGATCTTAGAAGCTTGCATGGTTGGTGGAAAGTCGCTGCTAACTATTTCTTCTCCGTGTCCTTCACTTGCAGTGAGAGGAGGCAGCGGGCCGTACCATCCTTCTCCTTTTTTTTTAATTTTTAAGTTATTTTGCGGAGACTAATTTTGCTAATCTGCGAATTGTCTTTTCATCACCAGCTGGAAGTAAGAACGAGCGACCTTAATCTCTCTTTATTTCCTGCTGCCTCAGAACAGATTGAATAATTGACAAAATACTGATGGAAAATAAAACATAACTTTTACTTGAAAAAGATAAAAACCTCAGGAAGGGTGTTTGTTTGACAGACTCAATGCGGTAAGTGTCTGAACATAAGACAGTATGTGAAAAATCAATAAGAGTTTGGACATATGAACACAGATATAAGGACACAGTCTGGACCATACAGAAAGCAAAACAATCATATGATAGGTGGAGACTATCACAAAGGCTGCCTAACCAAGCCCAGATCAAAATAGCATGGGTATATGTAGAAATAATAGCAGACAATAAATGTAGCTGGAAACTGACCTTTGTGGGTCTGTGAATATAGGAAAGAATGGAAAAAATTAGTATGTCGCTAAATACCGAAGAACCAGGGAAGCTGGAAAAGCACAAAATAACATACAGCAACTCAATCAATCTATCGCCTCTACAGCTAGATGAGGCTAGGCTTCAGATATTGTAAGGAAAAAATTCCACAGATGACAACAATATAAATCAGAGTATATCAGCCTGCCTTGTCTCAGGATGCTATAACAAGCATTTGCAATGATCTGAAAGGAGAAAAAAAATTCATACTGCATGATTAGTGCTGACTGGGTGTCATTAGGTTAGAGCAGTCATAGACAGATAAAGTCTCATTTAGCTCGACGCGTTTCGCTGGTAACCCAGCGTCATCAGGAGCAAAGAAAGTGCCTAATGTTGCACAGGCAAAAATTCAGGTGAATAAAGGTGCAGTTGTCCCTGTTTTTATACATTGTAGCATTACAGAGATCACGAATCAATGACCCGCCTACAAAAGGGCGTGATTAGTAAAGGTGAGCTGTTCGGTTCGATCGGTTCGGAGTTCGATTCGAACATCGCATATTCGCGAACTACGAACATTTCCGCATGTTCGCCCACAATGCACCACAATGGACCACAATGCACTTTTCCACTGGCCTGAAGCTTGTATTTGGCTACAGCTTTGCACCTGACCACAGGTCAGGTGCAAGACAGGTGCAAGACTATGCCAATCACGGCTCAGAGTCCTGATTGGGCAAATTTTGCCCAATCATGGGCTCACAGAGCTAAGTCCCGCAGCACACTATATAAGGCTTCACACAGCGCTTCAGCACGCGTTTGAGAGGAGATTTGAGAGGAGATTGTTCTTGTGTTAGTGTGTGTTCTTACTGCCAGCCTGCCACCAGCTACTGGGGAAGTCTAATTTCTACAAAATATCTGGGAATTGTTCTAATCTGTGTGTTCTCACTGCCAGCAACTATTTTGGGGGTCTCATTTCTACAAAATATCTGGGAATTGAGGTAATCTGTGTGTTCTCACTGACACCCAGTATTTTGGGGGGGGGGGTCAGGAACTTCTACAAAATATTTGGGAATTGAGGTAATCTGTGTCTTGTCACTGTCACCCAGTATTTTGGGGGTCAGTAATTACTACAAAATATTTGGAAATTGAGGTAATCTGTGTGTTCTCACTCACTGCCACCCAGTATTTTGGGGGGTCAGTAATTTCTCCAAAATATCTGGGAATTGAGGTAATCTGTGTTTTGTCACTGCCACCCAGGATTTTGGGGGTCAGTCATTTCTACAAAATATTTGGAAATTGAGGTAATCTGTGTCTTGTCACCGCAACCCTCAATTTTGGGGGGGTCAGTAATTTCTACAAAATATTTGGGAATTGAGGTAATCTGTGTGTTCTCACTGCCACCCTGAATTTTGGGGGCTCAGTTATTTCTCCAAAATATTTTGGGAATTGAGGTAATCTGTGTGGTCTCACTCACTGCCACCCAGTATTTTGGGGGTCAGTAATTTCTACAAAATATTTGGTAATTGAGGTAATCTGTGTGTTCTCACTGCCACCCAGTATTTTGTGGGTCAGTAATTTCTCCAAAATATTTGGGAATTGTTATAATCCGTGTGTTCTCACTGGCTGCCACCAAGTATTTTGGGGGTCAGTAATCTCTCCAAAATATCTGGGAATTGAGGTAATCTGTGTCTTGTCACTGCCACCCAGTATTTTGGGGGGTCAGTAATTTCTCTGAAATATCTGATAATTGTGGTAATCTGTGTGTTCTCACTGCCACCAGCAACTATTTTGGGGGTCAGCAATTTCTACAAAATATTTAGGAATTGAGGTAATCTGTGTCTTGTCACTGCCACCCAGAATTTTGGGGGTCAGTCATTTATACAAAATATCTGGGAATTGTTCTAATCTGTGTCTTGTCACTGCCACCCAGTATTTTGGGTCAGTAATTTCTACAAAATATTTGGGAATTGAGGTAATCTGTGTCTTGTCACTGCCACCCTGAATTTGGGGGGGTCAGTAATTTATACAAAATATCTGGGAATTGTTCTAATCTGTGTTTTGTCACTGCCACCCATCAGGGGGTCTCACTGATTTATAGGAGGTTTCTGGGATTTGTAATCTGTGTCTTCTCACTGCCAGCTATCAAGGGGTCCCACATACTTCTAGCAGATTTCTGCGAATTGTAATCTGTGTCTTGTCACTGTTGCCAGCTATCAGTGGGTCCTATCAAGGGGTCTCACTGATTTATAGGAGGTTTCTGGGAATTGTAATCTGTGTCTTGTCACTGGCTGCCAGCTATCAGGGTGTCTCACTGAGTTATACCAGAGTTCTGGAAATCTTTAATCTTTATACCAGAGTTGAATCAGAGTTCTGTATATATTTAATCTATATATCACTCACCATGTCAGAAAGACCAAAAAGGACAGGCAGACGCTCCCAGACACAGATAAAAGGGCAAGCAGCCTTTGTGTCGGGAGGCTGTGCCTCTGGTCATCGTGGACGTGGTGCATCCTCTGCAGGGGCACGCTTGTCCTTTATAACTGGTGCTGGCCGTCTTAAGCAGCAGCAACATACAAAGGATTTAGTGGATTGGCTAACCAGGCCATCTTCATCCTCCGAGTCCTCTGCCAGCCAGGCTTGTAGTGCTTTACAGTCCACCTCAGCTGCCAAAACATCTAATGCAGCCTCCATGTCCACAGCTACTCCTGCCGTAGCCTCCCTATCACACACGGAGGAGTCAGCTGAATTGTTTGACTACAATGACAGTGACATGCTGCTTGAGAATGCGCAGCAAGTACAGTACTCTGATTCAATTTCTGAGGTTGAGGAAGGGAGTATAATCAACCTAGAGGAAGGGGTACCAGTGATGATGACACACAAATAACTGGCACTCATGTTGCCCCTGCAGCTGCAGCATACTGCCAAGTTGGCTCCAGTGACGAGGAGATAGGGGTGATGATGACAATGATGATGAGGTCACTGACTCCACCTGAGTGCCTGATCGAACAGAGGAGTCAAGTGAGGAGGAGGAGGAGGCACAACAAACACGAGGCACAACATCCTCTGACCAACCGTAGCACTAGCCAGTCCAAGGCATCAGATGTCAGAGTTGCTCAGGTGCAGAGCGCCGTTGTCTAAAAGCACACATCCAGGAACTCTGCTGTCTGGGAGTTCTTTAAGAAATGTGCAGCAGACCGCACCCTTGCTATTTGTAATCTACTGTATGTCAGATGAGGCTCTAGCATGGGAAAGACACCGGACGCTTGGGTACCAAGTGCTTGAGGTGACATATGACCACCTGCCACGCATCCTGTTGGTGCAAAACTTTGCGTAGGTCCTCCTCCTCCTCATCTGTCTCTACCCCCACTGTACAGTTGTGTTCAAAATTATTCAACCCCAATGCTGTAAAGGGTTTTAGGGAATTTAGTGTACATTTGTAATTGTATTCAGAATGAAATCCTACAAGGACTTTTTAAAGAACCATATGCAACTAAAATGACATCAATTGGTTTTGTAATACAGTAGTAAATGTTTCTTTTGTGAATTCTTCATTGACACAATTATTCAACCCCTTAAAGACTACCACTCTGAAGAACAGAGGTTCATTCAAGTGTTTTCAATCAGTTATTGAAAACACCTGTGGATGTCACGGAGCAGCAATAAAGCATAATAAGCACCAATTAGGCAGCTTTAAAATGACTGCGATACTCAGCTCCTTCTAGACATTTACTGGTGTGGTTACAAACATGGTGAAGTCAAGAGAATGGTCCAGGAAGACAAGAGAAGAGGTGATTACTCGTCACAGGAAGGGCAATGGCTATAAGAAGATTGCAAAGATGTTAAACATACCAAGAGAGACCATAAGAAGCATCATTCGCAAATTCAAGGCAAAGGGCACTGTTGAAACGCTACCTGGTCGTGGCAGAAAGAAGATGCTGACTTCGACTGCTGTGCGCTACCTGAAGCGTAGAGTGGAGAAAAGTCCCTGTGTGACTGCTGAGGAACTGAGAAAAGATTTGTCAGATGTGGGTACTGAAGTTTCAGCTCAGACATTACGGCGCACACTGCGTAATGAAGACCTCCATGCCAGAACTCCCAGGGGCACCCCCTTGCTGTCTCCAAAGAATAAGAAGAGTCGACTGCAGTATGCCAAAAGTCATGTGGACAAACCACAGAAGTTTTGGGATAGTGTTCTGTGGACTGATGAAACAAAATTAGAACTGTTTGGGCCCATGGATCAACGCTATGTTTGGAGGAGGAAGAACAAGGCCTATGAAGAAAAGAACACCTTGCCTACTGTGAAGCATGGCGGGGGGTCAATCATGCTTTGGGGCTGTTTTGCTTCTGCAGGTACAGGGAAGCTTCAGCGTGTGCAAGGTACCATGAATTCTCTTCAGTACCAGGAGATATTGGATGACAATGTGATGCAGTCCATCACAAACCTGAGGCTTGGGAGACGTTGGACCTTTCGACAGGACAATGATCCCAAGCATACCTCCAAGTCCACTAGAGCATGGTTGCAGATTAAAGGCTGGAACATTTGGAGTGGCCATCGCAGTCACCTGACTTAAATCCGATTGAGAACCTCTGGTGGGACTTAAAGAAAGCAGTTGCAGTGCGCAAGCCTAAGAATGTGACTGAACTGGAGGCTTTTGCCCATGACGAATGGGCGCAGATACCCGTAGATCGCTGCAAGACACTTGTGTCAAGCTATGCTTCACGTTTAAAAGCTGTTATAACTGTAAAAGGATGTTGTACTAAGTACTAAGATTGAATGTCACTTGGGGGTTGAATAAAACTGATAATGATGTGAGCACAGAAAAGACATTTGTGGTTATTTCATTATAAATGTTATGTTATATTTGTCTGACCTACACGTGCCTCTTTGATTTAATTGTAAGCAAGATGACTGAATGATCAAAATCAATGTCAAACCGGCCAAAACACTCAATTTCAGTGGGGGTTGAATAATTTTGAACACAACTGTATGTCCTGCCATGTCATTGCTTGCTACGACCTCCACTGACAGGGATGATGCTACAGTAATGGATGTACCAGGTCCTTCCTCACTGTGACAGCATCCCAACAGCTGAAGATTTACGCAGTCAGATTACGTTTCCCCAGTTGCTGCAGCGAAAGAAAAAATATAGTCCCAACCATCCCCAAGCACAGCGTCTAAATGTCAGCTTAGCAAAATTACTCGCATTGCAGCTGCTGCCTTTCCAGCTGGTGGACTATGCTCCCTTCCGTGAATTTGCTGAATGTGCTTTACCACAGTGGCATGTTCCAAAACACCATTACTTTTCACAGAAGGCCATTCCAGCACTATACCAGCACGTGGAAGACAATGTTATTGAGTCATTGGGAAAGGCAGTCAGCAGCAAGGTGCATGTGACTTTAGACACGTGGTCCAGCAAGCAAGGACAGGGTCGTTACATCTCCTTCACGGCACACTGGGTAACTCTGATTGCAGCTGGGAGGGATCCAAGACGGGGCTCTGTGCTGGAGCTTGTTAATCCACCACGCCTCCAGAAAGCTGCTTGTAGGAGGTCTGTCTGCTCCACCACCACCTCTCCCTCTTCCTCTTCCTCCTCCTCCTCCGTCTCTGGCGAAGTGGCAGTTAAACCGATGCCTGACAGGGGCTATGCAATGGCTGAAGCAAAAAGATGCCATACTGTGCTTGAGCTGGTTTGTTTAGGGGACAGGAGCCACACCGGGCCAGAAATTCTGTCAGCTCTGCAGGGGCAGGTGCAGAGATGGTTAACACCATAACAGGTTGAGCTGGGAATGGTCGTCTGTGATAATGACAGCAATCTTCTCTCCGCCCTACGCCTGGGTAAGTTGACGCATGTACCATGCCTAGCACATGTCCTAAATCTGGTGGTACAGTGTTTCCTTACCAGGTACCGAGGGCTGGCAGAGCTTCTCAGCCAGGCCAGAAAAGTCTGCAGCCACTTCAGATGGGCATTCCCAGAAAGTATTCGCCTGGCAGAAATTCAAAGAGAATTCCATCTTCCCACAAACCGTCTGATCTGTGACATGCCCACCAGGTGTAACTCTACATTAGCAATGCTGAAGTGCCTGCACAAGCAGCAGAGGGCCCTCAACGAGTACCTGTGTGAGTATGGCACAAGGACAGGTTCAGGTCAAATTGTCCCCCCCGCAGTTGCTGATGATCAAGGATGCATGCACTGTACTGTCACCATTTGAGGAGGCAACGAGGATGGTGAGCAGGGACAGTGCATGCATCAGTGACACAATTCCTTTAGTGTTCCTGCTGGAGCATACTCTGCGGGGAATTATAGATGTGGCTCTAGAGGCAGAGCAGCGGGAGGAAGAGGAGGTCTTTCCTAGCTCTGAAGGCCCCAATCTTTCCGCAGACAGCATTCCTGCGGGTCCTCCTCAGATCAGACAGGAGGATGAGGAGGAGGAGGAATATTTAAGTAGTAGGGGCATTGAAGGTGTGGATTCCTCAAGGGAGGGTTTTGTGTGCCCAGAAACACAAGGACTAGTACGTGGCTGGGAGGAGGAAGTGCACGATGAGGTCATCATCCTCATTGACCAGGAAGACTCGGAAGCTAATGCCACCTCCAACCTACGCTGCATGGGCTCCCTTATCCTGCAAAGCCTGCTAAAGGACCCCAAGATTCGTGCTATCAAGGAAAGGGATCATTACTGGTTGGCAACCCTTCTTGATCCACGATACAAGGGTAAAGTTGCAGAGCTCATCCTGCCCGCACAGATGGAGCACAGGAAGAAAAAACTTGAGGACGCTCTAAAGCGACACTTGTGTAACACCTTTCCAGGCACTGGTAGGTTACCAAGTGTTGACACAGGTGCTTCTGAGGCTGCGGATGATCAGAGGAATAGTGGTGAAGGCCGGGGACGCTTGACTGATGCCTTTTTAAATTTTGTTAGTCCACAACGCCCAGGGACGTCAAATGTAGGCACCCATTGCCAGCGTCTTCACCATATGGTGCAGGACTACCTACGGGCAAGGGCAGACCTGGATACCTTTCCAGCAGATGATCCACTGGCTTACTGGGTGTTGAGATTGGGTCACTGACCAGAACTTAGCCAATATGCTATGCAGCTACTAGGTTGCCCTTCATCTAGCATGCTTTCTGAAAGGACGTTCAGTGCCGCTGGAGGTTTTGTCACAGACAAAAGAGTGCGTCTGTCCACCGACTCTGTAGACCGGCTGACATTTATAAAAATGAATCAGTCCTGGATCAGGAGCAGCTGTTAATCCCCTGATGCTGACGTAACAGAATAGATCGGGGATCTCTTCTGCATTCACAAAACCTCCAGCACTGAACTCTTCCACAATACCACAAAAGGGTTACGGTGTGAAGGCACTTGGTGCCATGAAAGGCACAATATTTGGCTGCACTGACGCCTGTGCCACATTTATAATATTTTAATTTTTTGAACCGCAGGGTCCAACCCTGCACTCTTCCACAATACCACAGAGGGGTTACTGTATGATGGCACTTGCAGGCCTGGCATCAAAGGCACAATATCTTGGTGCACTGACGTCTTCACCAGATTCATATCTTTTTAATATAGGACCGCATGGTCCACCCCTGCACTCTTCCACAATACCACAGAGGGGTTACGGTGTGACGGCACTGTTGCCGAGTCCGACGCTAAAGGCCCAATTTTAAAGCACCTATTGTTACTTTCATCCAAAGCCTGCATAAGTTTCACCATAATTTATCCAAAAAATCACTAAACTTTTTCTGCGCATCCTAAAATGTCTTTTCATACAGGCTGCCGCCCCAAGCAGTTGTTTATGGATAGATTAAAGGAAAAGCATTTACAGTCATTTGAAACGTAATTTTTTTGGTTTTAAATGTTTCTATACATCCTAGAAATCCGCCACTTCACGGCAGGTTATGGGGACCTCCTAGGCACGATATTTGAAGGAATTTTTCGTTTTTATTTTTAACCTTTATTTCATGGAAAACTCACTGTCCCTTTAAAAACGTGTTTTTTATACTTTTTGTCCCTGTTTCCTGTCCCCCGGGGCACTACCCGGACCCCCATAACCCTTATTTCATACTCCTTTTATGGCAAATACCTAGCATATATGCCCTCCTGGAGGGCACTCTAAAAATCGAACTTTGAGTCCCATTGACTTGTACTGAGTTCGTGTTCGAGTTCGAATTCGAACTTTTGAAAAGTTCGAGTTCGAATGCCAACCGAACTCGGGGGTTCGGCTCATCCCTAGTGATTAGCAAGCATCTATGGCAACCAAAGTGGGATTGACATCGGTTGTGCCTATCAGTAGCTAATAGGGGATCCACGGCATCACTATCGGCGTCATCATCAGGGGGTGTGATCAGCATGCATCCATGGCAACCTGTTAAGGATCCTGGTATTCCAGGCGCCCCTTTCCGTTGTATAAAACGGTGCTTGTATCCACACAGAGTAGACGACACGTAAACTGTGGAGTTGTTGCTGATTCAAAATCCAAATGAAGAATGCTTTAATGAGGGTTTTCAGGTACAGACAGATTCAAGAGTCAAAACCACGCCCCTGCGGTACTGTGTGCCAGATCTTCCCAAAACCTCCCCCTGCAACTAACAAAGGGAACTAATAAGGGCTGCGGTTCAAACCAGAACTGGGGGAAGATTAATGCAAGCATGGGCACAGAAAGGAACAAAGGAATCCATTACATACAGGGGGGTTGGGGTGTAAGCAGACAAAAGGTTAGAGTGCAAGCTCTTGAGCATGGTCCTCTCCTACTGTTTTGTGAGTGCAAATTATAACCACTTATAACTGTAACCTACAGATACACACTTTGACACCAGCACAGCACAGCACATCACACAACACTATATGCAGAGACAATAAACTGTAAAGAAAAATAAATACAAATAAATTTTGAAGCGGCCATTTCGTCACACAACCCAAATAAGATTGACAATCTTTTGTGCCTATTGGCCAATCTTATTTGGGTTGCCACGAATGCATGCTGCTGATCAGCCCCTGATGATGCCGATAGTGATGCCGTGGATCCCCTATTAGCTACTGATAGGTACAAACGACTGTCAATCTCACTTCGGTTGCCATAGATGCATGCTGATCACGCCCTTTTGTAGGCGAGTCATTTTCCTAATTGATTCGTGATCTCTGTAATGCTACAATGTATAAAAACAGGGACAACTGCACCTTTATTCACTTGAATTTTTGCCTGTGCAACATTAGGCACTTTCTTTGCTCCTGATGACGCTGGGTTACCAGCGAAACGCGTCGAGCTAAATGAGACTTTATCTGTCTATGACTGCTCTAACCTAATGACACCCAGCCCGCACTAATCATGCAGTAAGAATTTTTTTTTCCTCCTTTCACATCATTGCAAATGCTTTTTATAGTATCCTGAGACAAGGCAGGCTGATATACTCTAATTTATATAGTTGTCCTTTGTGGATTTTTGTTTCCTGACAATATCTGAAGCCTAGCCTCATCTAGCTGTAGATGCGATACATTGATTGAGTTGCAGTATGTTTTTTTGTGCTTTTCCAGCTTCCCTGGTTCTTGGGTACTTAGCGACATATTAATTAATTAATTTTTCCATTCTTTCTTTCCTATATTCACAGACCCACAAAGGTCTGTTTCCAGCTACATTTATTGTCTGCTATTATTTCTACATATACCCATGCTATTTTAAACTGGGTTTGGTCAGGCAGCCTTTGTGATAGTCTCCACCTATTATATGATTGTTTTGCTTTCTGTATGGTCCGGACTGTATCCTTGTGTCTGTATTTATATGTCCAAACTCTTATTGATTTTTCACATACTGTCTTATGTTCGGACACTTACCGCATTGAGTCTGTCAAACACACTCCCTGAGGTTTTTATTTTCCATTAGTATTTTGTCATATTATTCAATCTAACCAATTTGGGTTACCCCAGTATCTCAATCTGGCAAATACCTCCATGCTCTGAAACATATCAAGCTGCTTTGTGTCAAGTTTACTTTGTCCTGGAACCCTGTATTTATTATGTGCCTCAGAACAAACGCTTCAAATGGAAATTATATGAAGATTTAATTAACCCCTTCTCTGACTAAGTTGAGTATACTCGTTCTTCAAAGCACCCGTTGGTGTCCCGATATGGAGTATACTCGATTTGGTCTAATTATGGAGCAATGCAGGAGTTGATGGCCTCCGCTCTCTGCCTCATTCCAGCTCCGGGCTGAGGATTGTACATCTCAGCCACGTCTACACAGACCAGAGCCTCCCTTAGTGTTTGTAGGACCCTCTGAAAACATGTTTAATTCAGTATTGCTAATCGAGTCCTGATACAGGGAGTTATCCTGGTGATTATTGATGTCTGAGAGTTCCGCATTTACTGGAATTTACTGAGTGCTTTATAAAGCAGTGTTTTGGGTCTCAGACATTGATAATCGCTGAGATAACACACCCTTATCAGGGCTTGATTAGTAACTCTGCATTATACATGTGGGCAGGGCCGCCATCCGGGCATTACGGCCCATGCTGCGGTAAGGGGCCCAGGGACCGGGGGGAGCCGCCAAAGAGAAACAATGGGAAAACAAATCTTCCTAGATAATGCCAAAAAATATACAAAAAAGCAAGGAATGGTACATCCCAGCCACCTCTAAAACAGAGGAGGGGGGAATGAAATGAACATGAGAACTAAGAGTGGGGTGATATGGACTGAAAAGAGAGGTGGGGAGATTGACATGATAAAGGGAGGGGGTTTTATAATTTATTTAATTTTTTTAATTTTCTTTCATAAATTATTTAACCTTATGTTACTCCACCACAAGGGGACACATTGCAGTATAAAACAAACAATTTAAATAAAAATGTATAGCTTTACAAAGCAAGACGCCCCCTGTAGTGGGAAGTTGTAGTGGCCCGTCTTCAAAATACTGTATAGTGCAGTATATAGCTCCAATTTAGAGTGTATTTTAAGATGACGTTCTCATGGTTTGCAATCGTTAAAGAGAAACAAAGGGAAAACAAATCTTTCTAGAAAATGCCAACAAATATACGGAAAAGAAAGGAAACCTTGTCCTAAGTGCAGGTAAAACTCTGAAAAAAGTATAACAGTGCATTAAGGGTTACACGTTTTCAGAATCTTACCTGTAGGCACATGCCTATTTTGCCTATTTGTAAATCCAGCCGAGCTGGGGTTGGATTGCAGCCCCCCACTATATTCAGCACTCACCACACACACAGCTTTATGCATGAAGCAATGCACATCGGTTCCGGTGTCAGCTCTTACTTGATGAGTTCACACAAAGGGCTGTATTACACTCTTCGCGCAAAAATGTGCGTGTGCGCAAAAACGCATTAACGTGAGGGGAAAAACCCTTTGCGCTGAACGTCTTATTATGACGTTCGCGCACAAAATGCACGTTAACGTCTAACACAAGTTACCCTGCGTGAGCGAAAGTTTGTGTGCGCATCCCATGCTTAACATTCTGAGAGCAAATTCGTTTGTGCGCTGGTATGCGGATGGTATTACAATCGATGCGCAAATATTTACGAATGACGTTTGCGCGCATAATTTTAACGTCTTTGAAAAGCTGGTGGTAACGGCAAATCTGAACGTCCTGGCCGAACCCAAATACACCAGCACGAAAACAAAATACAGCACAGTATAGTTACACATTCTACACATACCCAAACAATAAAATGGAGAAGTTGTGTTTGTTTTTATTATTGCTGCAGCATATATACTCAGATTGACTTTGAAAGGCGCAAAAACTTAACTGGAGACAATTGTGGTTCTTAATTTTGATTGGCTGAATCTTGTGAAAAAACAGTCTGCCCACCGATTTCTGCGCGCAACGTTAATTTTCAAGTGTATTTTTTACGAGCGATATTTTCGGACGGATGAAAAAATGAGCTCGGATCGTAATACCAGCATTAATTTACACGCGTTAACGTTTAACGCTGCTCGCAAAAGACATTGCGCTGCGCATGCGAATTTGCACAGAGAATGTAATAAAGCCAAAAGTCTTTTGGACTGGAGTCTTGATCTTGGGTAACATTTGAGTGTTTAATACTAGATGAGCTGTTTGGTTTGATCGGTTCGGAGTTTGACTCGAACATCGCTTGTTCGCATGTTCGCGAATTAAGAACATTTCCGCGTGTTCGTCCACAATGCACCACAATGGACCACAATGCACTTTTCCACTGGCCTGAAGCTTGTAATTGGCTACAGCCTTGCACCTGACCACAGGTCAGGTGCAAGACAGGTTCAAGACTATGCCAATCACGGCTCAGAGTTCTGATTGGGCAAATTTTGCCCAATCATGGGCTCACAGAGCTAAGTCCCGTAGCACACTATATAAGGCTTCACACAGCGCTTCAGCACGTGTTTTTTGAGAGGAGATTGTTGTGTTAGTGTGTGTTCTCACTGCCAGTCTGCCACCAGCTATTTTGGGGGTCTCATTTCTACAAAATATCTGGGAATTGTTGTAATCTGTGTGTTCTCACTGCCACCAACTATTTTGGGGATCAGTCATTTCTACAAAATATTTGGGAATTGTTCTAATCTTTGTGTTCTCACTGCCACCCATCAGGGGTCTCACTGATTTTTAGGAGGTTTCTGTGAATTGTAATCTGTGTCTTCTAACTGCCAGCTATCAGGGGGTCCCACATACTTCTAGCAGATTTCTGCGAATTGTAATCTGTGTCTTGTCACTGTTGCCAGCTATCAGGGGGTCCTATCAGGGGGTCTCACTGACTTGAAGGTGGTTTCTGGGAATTGTAAACTGTGTCTTGTCACTGGCTGCCAGCTATCAGGATGTCTCACTGAGTTATACCAGAGTTCTGGAAATCTTTATACCAGAGTTGAATCAGAGATCTGCAGCATATCTCCAATTTTTATAACAGAGTTGAATCAGAGTTCTGCATATCTTTAATCTATATATCACTCACCATGTCAGAAAGACCAAAAAGGACAGGCAGACGCTCCCAGGCACAGATAAGAGGGCAAGCAGCCTCTGTGTCGGGAGGCTGTGCCTCTGGTCGTCGTGGACGTGGTGCATCCTCTGCAGGGGCACGCTTGTCCTTTCTAACTGGTGCTGGCCGTCTTAAGCAGCAGCAACATACAGAGGATTTGGTGGATTGGCTAACCAGGCCATCCTCATCCTCCTAGTCCTCTGCCAGCCAGGCTTGTAGTGCTTTACAGTCCACCTCAGCTGCCAAAGCATCTAATGCAGCCTCCATGTCCACAGCTACTCCTGCCGTAGCCTCACTATCAGACACGGAGGAGTCAGCTGAATTGTTTGACTACAATGACAGTGACATGCTGCTTGAGGATGTGCAGCAACTACAGTGCTCTGATTCAAACTCTAAGGTTGAGGAAGGGATTATAATCAACCTAGAGGAAGGGGGTGCCAGTGATGATGACACACAAATAACTGGCACTCATGTTGCCCCAGCAGCTGCAGCATACTGCCAAGTTGGCTCCAGTGACGAGGAGATAGGGGTTGATGATGATGAGGTCACTGACTCCACCTGGGCACCTGATCAAACAGAGGAGTCAAGTGAGGAGGAGGCACAACAAACACGAGGCACAACATCCTTTATGACCAACCGTAGCACTAGCCAGTCCAAGGTATCAGATGTCAGATCTGCTCAGGTGCAGAGTGCTGTTGTCTCAAAGCACACATCCAGGAACTCTGCTGTCTGGGAATTCTTTAAGAAATGTGCAGCACACCGCACCGTTGCTCTTTGTAATCTGTGTCAGATGAGGCTCAAGCGTGGGAAGGACACCAGGTGCTTGGGTACCATGTGCTTGAGGCGACATATGACCACCTGCCCGTTGTCCCATTGGCTTTGCATAGGTCCTCCTCCTCCTCATCTGTCTCTACCCCCACTATATGTCCTGCCATGTCATTGCCTGCTACAACCTCCACTGACAGGGATGATGCTACAGTAATGGATGTACCAGGTCCTTCCTCACAATGTGACAGTATCCCATCAGCTGAAGATTTACGCAGTCAGATTATGTTGCCCCAGCTGCTGCAGCGTAAGAAAATATATAGTCCAACCATCCCCAAGCACAGCGTCGAAAAGCCAGCTTAGCAAAATTACTCGCATTACAGCTGCTGCCTTTCCAGCTGGTGGACTTGCTTCCTTCCGTGAATTTGCTGAATGTGCTGTACCACAGTGGCAGGTTCCAAAACGCCATTACTTTTTGTTGTGTAGTTGCGCTGGCTGCCAATGGGGGGAAGCTGGGTGTTTCTTTTGGCAGTTGGCTGTTGACAGTTGGTCGTCCATTTTGTCTGCCAGTTGAGGCTGACTAGTGACTATAGGATGACTAGTGACTATAGGACTATAGTAGATGCATCTACTGAGGAAGCGGCTTCATACCGCAAAACGCGTTTAGATGCACTTTTTATATTGAAATTATATTTTTTATCTTAAAAAATTAATCTTACACCCCCTGCATGCTGATCTTCACTTTTGCTGCTACAATCCTGGATTGCTGCTGAGGAGCGGAAAGAAGGTGCCGGAGTACTGTAAGGGGAATCCGGCATTCCTAAAGCTGCCGGTTGCTGTTACATCTAGTGTCTGATCTTGAGACACTGAAAAATGTGAGTCAATTTTCCCTAAAGGGGTTTATTCATATATCTACCTGACATACTGCGCAATATATTTGTTTCTGTTTTATTTGAGGGCTGGACCCCATCTAAATAGAGGGAACATCTTAAAGAACACCCCCACTGGCTGGAAGAAGCGCCTGTCCCACCATACTGTTTTTTTAATATGCCTCTCTTTGAGGAATTAGGATATTTCCTCTAGTGAGTGGAGACAAGCTGCTGATCTAGCCCACCTTGGACTTCTGTAAAGGTCCACAATAACATAATGAACTGTTTCATCACCTCAATCCCTATCCCACTCACTATCACCACATTCAGTGAAATCCATTGGGAAGACATTCTCATAAGAAACCACTAGGTGGCGCCTGACAGTCAGACTTTTGTGTATTTCGTTAACTGTGTTAGTTGCTTTACTGCGGGCCCACTATCAGCCACAGCCAATTGAAATCGCTGAAAGATGGAAGTTTTATAAAAGACAACAGGAACCTGGAGAAAGTGTCTCCTCCTTTGTCTCCGCTCTCAGGAAGTTGGCAACTGTCAGTTTTGGGAGTATTTAGTCACAGCTGACCTTACACAAAGCTATGGATATTGCTAGCATCATGGAACAAGTCACCAAAGAAGCTGATGTTCTGCATAGGAAGCAAAAGACTGAGCAAGAAATATTCCATACAGATACCAGGGAGCGGTACAAGCGGAATAAACAGAACAATTCCATACGTCAAAAGACGGTGCATGGAGAGCCCCAAAATGGATGTTATCGATGTGGGGTGACTTCACATGAATCTCACTCATGTCGTTTCCGCAATGCTGTCTGTCACTCCTGTGGTAATAAAGGGCATATTAAAAGGGTTTGTAAGAAAGGGACGGTGCATGAAGGGAAGCCGCATAAATTGCTTCAGAAGAGAGGATATCAAATCCAGCTCCCAGACTCCTCGGTTGACTCAGACGGCCACATTCCCATACAAACAGTAAAACTTTATAAGATGGATTCAGTTTATTCAGCCATTTCTGTTCCAGTGAAGATTGAAGGGAAATATTTGACCATGGACCTGGACACCGGGGCGGCTGTTTCTGTGATTACTGAGCAAGACTGACGGAGATTAAAAGTAAAAGTTCCAGTGATAAAGACAGCTGTTCATCTACAGATTTATTCAAAGGAAGTATTAACCCTTCTGGGCAATGTACATGTGAGAGTGCAGTTAAATGGACGCTCGAAGAAGCTGACATTATATATTATGAAGTCTGGGGGTCCTCCACTATTTGGAAGAGAATGGATTCATAAATTGGGAATGCCAGACAAAGTATAAAGCTTGCCACGCCTTACAGACATTACCTGTGGTTTCAGCTTGGATACAGGACTTGCAGAGGAAGTTTGCCCTGGTTTTTGATGATACTTTGGGGACTGTTAAGGGACGGCAAATGTCCCATAATATGAGGGAAAATGCTGTTCCAAAATTTTTAAAGGCACGGACTGTACCTTTTGCACTTAAAGCTGGTGCTGAAGCGGAATTGATGCATCTAGAGAACCTTGGGATCATTTCCAGAGTGCACTGCAGTGAATGGGCCTCCCCGATTGTGCCTGTGCGTAAAAAGAATGGAGACATTCGAATATGTGGGGATTTCCGTATGGCTGTTAATTCTCAATTTACTGTGGATAAATATCCACTTCCAAAGATTGAGTACATTTTTGCGACTTTGGCCGGGGGCCAGCAGTTCACCAAGCTGGATCTCAAACATGCATACCTGCAGTTACCAGTGCATCCAGAATCCAGGCCTTACCTCCCCATCAATACTCATAAGGGGCTGTTCCAGTATAACAGAATGGCATTTGGGATAGCACCAGCACCAGCAATTTGGCCGCGTACAATGGATGAATTGCTTGCTGGAGTGCCAGGGACACAATGTCTGCTGGATGACATGCTGATCACTGGCCGAACGGACAGGGAGCACCGGCAGAATGTACAAGACGTGCTCCAGATACTAATGGATAATGGACTCAAAGTTAATATAAACAAATGTGAGTTCTTGAAAGATCACCTGGAATTTTGTGGTCACGTTATTGATAAAACTGGACTTCACACCACTGATGAGAAAGTGAAAGCATTGGTAGAGGCGCCCATACCAAGAAATGTAACGCAGCTGCGCTCATATTTAGGGCTGTTGAACTATTATAATAAATTTTTGCCCAATTTAGCCCATACCTTGTTTCCGCTGCTTTTGGAAAAACAACAAAAATGGAAATGGACAGAGTCCTGCTCGGCTGCTTTTAAAGCTTCAAAGGAACTAATACGCAGTCACCGAGTCTTGGTTCACTATGATTGGTCTAAACCATTGAGTATGTGTACTGTGATGCTTCTCCTAATGGGCTGGGGGCTGTGCTGTCCCATTCCATGCCTGATGGTACAGATCCACCTGTAGCTTTTTCTTCTTGCTCCCTCACCCCAGCTGAGCGCAATTATTCACAAATTGACAAGGAGGCTTTAGCGATAATCTGGCACTGAAGAAGTTTCACTTTTATATTTATAGCCTTTCTTTTACGCTGTTGACCGATCATAAGCCGCTATTGGCAATATTCAATCCTACAAAGAGTATTTCTCAGAGCACCACCGCTCATCTTCAAAGGTATGCCTTACTGATGGGGGCTTATCAGTATGAAATCCCATAGAGGCCTCATGATAAACATACAAATGCAGATGCGTTTTCACGCCTTCCTCTTCCACTCTCCACCAATTATGATCGGGATTCACCACCTTCCATTTACTTTAGCAAAACACTTACTGCTGTTGAGACCAGTAAGGATGCTGATCTTCAAGAAGTTTTGTCTTTTGTACAACATGGTTGGCCATTTCAAACCTCTCCACGTCTCAGACCTTTTCACTGCAGGAATCTTGAGCTGTCAATCAGAGAGGGATGCTTGCTATGGGGAGAGCAGGTAATTGTTCCTCCAGACTTGCAGAAACCCACGTTACAAATTTTGCATGAAGGGCATCCAGGAATAGTCCGGATGAAACAAAAAGCCAGGGGTCATGTATGGTGGCCAACTTTGGATGAGGATATAGGCAACTACGTTGCAGCCTGCCTGTTCAGGATGTGACCAGGCTCAGAGGTGCTATCCTAGAGGTGCAGTTCAGCCCTGGCTTTGGCCTCTTAACCCATGGGAGAGAATTCATATTGACTTTGCAGGACCAGTGAATGGACAGATGTTCTTAGTGGTGGTGGATGCACATTCCAAATGGCCTGAAGTGATATTACTGCACCAGGCTACAACTGATGCCACCATTGATGCCCTGGAGAAGCTGTTTGCGACATTCGGATTGCCTAAGATACTAGTATCTGATAATGGGCCACAGTTATTAGCTCAAAAATGTCAAAGTTTCATTAAGGATCATGGTATTCAACATCTCCATACAGCTCTGTATCATCCGGCTACCAATGGTCTAGCTGAAAGATTTGTCCAGACTCTGAAAGGATTTTTAAGGAGTACTGTGACAGACTGCAAAAACTTACCTCAACTCCAACAATTCTTGTTGCAGTACAGGAACACAACTCACCCAACCACCGGCCAGCTACCAGCAGTTCTGATGTTTGGCAGACCACTCAGGACAAAGTTAGACTTATTGCAACTGGACAAGATGGGTCAAACGGACATCTCACAGGAACAACGTCATGTACAGAAACAGCAGGAAAAGATGAAGCATGGAAAAAGTTCACGCACATACAATATAGTGGATCCAGTCTGGATGCGGATGTAAAGAGAGCCAAACCGCTGGTCTCCAGCAGTTATTTCCAAGGTTTTAGGATTCCTCACCTATGAGGTTAGCACGTCCAATGGTCTGCACACTAAGAGACATTCAGCCCAGTTACGGTCCAGATCTGTTTTTGACAAACTGAATGACCAAGCTGAAGAGTCGACAGACACGGATATATGGATGGGGGTCTGGCATGATAATGGAGATGTATTTTCACAAGAAGAAGAGGATTGTGCCCCGTCGAGGGAAGAAATAGATGTGATCGTTGTCATGGAACGGACATAGGGGCTCTGACCAGCGAGCCCCAGAACTAACAGCCTGGGACATTTCAAAGACCTTTTTCTTTATTTGAGACTCTTTCGGTTTTGCGTGTTGAAATGAACAGTTATACCTTTTCTAGATGTGGTTTTATTGGTGTGATGTATTACCATGTATCCTGTATTGTATGAGTGTGGATTCAGATGTGTAATTGTGTGATGCATTTAAAGGTATTATATTTCCCCTTGGTTGCTAGGAGTGAAAGGCTGTGTTGAAATTCAATTGTATGCTAATTTCTGTGTGCATTAGCTCTGTGTGTATGTGTAATCTGATGATGCAAGCATGCCATTGTATGCAAATTGAGTTCCCATTCAAGCCTGGGCATGTCTCCTTTTGTGTGTGAGATGTTTAAATGCGTGTCCCATTTCAGTAAAGAGTCAGTTCAACTGCGTTTGACTTGAAGCATACAGCCTCGTTTGGTGTCGTCATTTCATAGCTAAAATCACAGTGCAGGAGACACTCTTCGGTCTCCTAGCTCCCCACTACGCAGAACGGGTCAACTTAATTCGGCAACACCATCTCGCCAAGTAACGCCAGGGTCATCTCAGGCCACTCGAGACGCCGGGTAGCGTGACACTCGGTAGTCGGGCCTGACACCATCAAGAGGGGGTCAGATTGGAGCACACCCGCAGACGGATAACACCCCATTCTGTCACACTGGTGGCAGCGGTGGGATAGCTCTCTGCACCCCCAGAAGACCCTCATCATGGCAGCATATGCCAATTATAAACGGGACACACTGCGGGGCATGCTGGAGGACCGTGGAGGAACCGTGGGCTCAAAGAGCAAGGATGCCCTGGTCGAAGAATTGGCGGCCCTGGATCAGCAGACCAGGGACCTGCCCGCAACCTCACCACCGATCGTAGCTCAGGCGTCCAGCCCTGAAAACTCCTTACAGAGGAAGGTACAGCAGCGGGCAGCAGCTCGCGGAGCCGCGCCGACAGAAGCCACCTTCCAGAACTTCATCCGGGACATCACCCATGAAGAAGAGCAGGAGCGGGTGCGCCAACATGAGATACGGCTGGCGGAAATCCAGTACCAACAGGGAGGAAACCCCAACTGGGAAAGACCAACGGCACGGAAGGTGCCCTTCCAGGCCTTCAAGAGCTTCAACGAGGCAGAGGAGGAAATAGAAAGTTTCCTCCAGGACTTTGAACGCTCGTGCCAACTACACGAGGTTCAACGGGCCGCTTGGGTTGGGATCCTGGTGTGTAAACTAACAGGGTGGGCTGCGGAGGCCTACAGGACTGTCCCAGACGAAGAAGCCTGGGACTACGAACAGGTGAAACAAACCCTGCTGGCCTGTTTTGCCATCACCCCCGAAGCCAGCCGGATGAAATTCCAAAATTCCCGACGGCCCCACGGTACTACCCATGGGGAGTGGGCGCACCGGCTGCAACAGGACATGAAGACCTGGTTCGCTGGAAGCAAGGCTCGAACCCTCGAAGAAGTCACTCAGCTGTTCCTTCTCGAGCAGTTTTTCGACCACACCGCCCCGGCCGTGCGGGAGTGGGTGAGGGACAAGAAGCCCCAGACGGTGCAGCAAGCGGCCACCTGGGCTGATGAGTATACGTACACGCGCACGTTCCACGGGGGGGGAATGACCTCCACCCTCCCGATCCACCCTAACACCTCCCCGTGCCACACCCCCACCTCCCCGGCCAGAGCCAACAACATGCTGGCCCGCACCCCGGGTTCCAAACCGGGCCCCTTCCACGGCTACCATCCGTTGTTATGGGTGCGGCCAGATGGGCCACTACCGCCAGAACTGCCCCAACCAGCTGCCCCTTCCGCGGGGCCCCATCCGAGCCCCACCCGCGGCTCATTGTTACCAGGAAGAATCCCCATACTGGGACCCACAGGAGGAATGGGGGATGCTGCATGAGGCCGATCCCGTGCAGGCTGCATCCGCCGACAACTGCCAACACCACAGACAGGCGGTATGGATTAACGGGCGGGCCGCCGAAGGTCTCCGCAACTCCGGTGCTACCATCACGCTTGTCCGGCCTCACCTGATTCCCCGGAAGGACCGGCTGGACCGCACCGTCGCTGTTCGCGTAGCCGGAGGCAAGGTGCTCCGAATCGCTACCGCCCGAGTCCATTTGGATTGGGGGTCGGGGGAGGGATCCGTGCGGGTGGGGTTACTCGACCAACTACCGGCAGAAATCCTCCTGGGGAACGACCTGGGACGCTTGGTATCAGCCTACGCCATGGACGCGGCCGCCCCAGTGACCACCCAGCAACAAAGCCACCGGATCGACCAAGGCACTCCGGTCGGGACCCAGGTGAGACCAACCAGACCTCTTCGACCTCCCAAGCCTCCCAGACCTTCCCCCCCGACCGGACGAACCCACACCTCCTCCCCCGGACCACCCCCTCACGTGGAGCTCTCCAGCCACCCAGACTGACCCCACCCTACAAAGGTACCACGGCCAGGGTCCCGGCGACGGACGGGACGACAGCATTGAGTGGGAAGATGGGCTACTGTATCGGTACACCAATAGGGGAGACGCTCAGAAACCACGGGCTCCCCACAAACAGCTAGTAGAACCGCAGGCCCCCAGAAAGGAACTCCTGAGACTGGCCCACGACATTCCCCTCGCCGGCCATCTAGGAATGGCCAAGACCCGACACCGGTTAACCTGAGCATTCTTCTGGCCTCGCCTTAGTGAGGATGTCCGGGAGTACTGCCGCACCTGCCCGACCTGCCAGAAAACGGGGAAAACTGGGGACCACCCGAAAGCCCCCCTTCACCCCATGCCCATCATTCAAGAACCCTTTAGTCGGGTGGCGGTAGACATAATTGGTCCCTTACCCCGCCCCAGCGCCACCGGGAAGAGATATATTCTCACCGTGGTGGACTACGCCACCCGATTCCCCGAGGCGGTGGCCCTGTCTAACATTCAGGCAGACACCATCGCCGATGGCCTCCTACAGGTGTTCTCTAGTGTAGGATTTCCTCAGGAAATCTTGTCTGATCAGGGCTCCCAATTCACCGCTGAGCTAACCCAACAGCTCTGGCGTCTGTGCGGGGTTAAGGCGCTTCACAGCGCCCCATACCACCCGCAGACGAACGGGCTGTGCGAGCGGTTTAATGGGACCCTGAAACAGCTCATCCGCGCTTACACCCAAGAGAGGAAAGACTGGGAGAAATACCTACCCCACCTGTTATTTGCCTACCAGGAGGTCCCCAAGAGTCGACCGGGTTCTCCCCTTCGAACTCCTGTATGGGCGACGGGTGCGAGGCCCCCTAGACTTAGTCCGGGCGCAGTGGGAGGGGGACAGGAAACCGAAGGGCTCCCCGCCGTGAGTTACGTCCTGGAGCTCCGAGAGCGCTTGACCGAACTCACGGCGATGGTTCAGGGGAACATGCAGGCAGCCCAGGCCCAGCAGAAGGCATGGTACGACTGCTCTGCCCGCAGCCGCTCATTTCTCGTGGGGCAGAAGGTCCTGGTGTTGAAACCACAGTGGCAGAACAAGCTGCAGGCGTCCTGGCAGGGCCCCTATCGGGTGGTCACCCAAGTGGGAGAGACCACCTACGTGGTTGTCAGCTGTATCGACACCAGGATCCAGCGGACGTTCCATGTCAATATGCTGAAGGCATACCACGAGCGCCCTGAGACGGTATCTGCCATCTGCGCTCCTGCGACCGAGGAGGCAGAACAGTTCCCCCTGGTAGACCTCCCCGGGATAGACGGTCGGCCCTCAGGGGTCCCCTTCGGCCAGCGTCCCCTTCGGCAACTGGCATACAGACTCCCAGAGGAAGTATGCGAATCCATGCGGGCTGAAATCCGGGAGATGCTGGAGCTGGGAGTTATCGAGCCCTCTGCCAGTCCATGGGCCTCGCCCGTAGTCCTGGTCCCCAAAAAGGATGGTACCACCCGGTTTTGTGTCGACTACCGGAGGCTCAATGACTGCACCATCACTGATGCTTACCCCATGCCCCGAGTCGACGAGCTGGTGGATCAGATCTCCCAGGGCCATTTCTTGACCACGGTAGATCTGTGCAAGGGGTACTGGCAGATTCACCTTGCAGAGGAGGCGACCCCGAAGTCGGCCTTCATCACCCCGTTCGGCCTGTACCAGTTTCGGGTCATGCCGTTCGGGATGAAGAACACCCCAGCCACTTTTCAGTGGCTGATCGATCGCCTCCTCGATGGCCTCCAGGAATTCGCTTGTGCGTACCTGGACGACATCGCCATCTACAGCCAGACTTGGGAGGAACACCTTCACCATCTGGGGGTGGTATTCGCTTGGATAAGGGACGCCAACCTGACCCTTAAACCCGCGAAGTGTAGGATAAGGATGTCCGAGGTACAGTACCTCGGCCACCGGGTGGGTCAGGGAACCCAGCGTCCAGAACCGGCCAAGATAGAAGCCATCCTGGAGTGGCCCACCCCCATCACCAAGACTCAGGTCCTCGCTTTCTTGGGCACGGCAGGGTACTACCGGAAATTCGTTCCCAACTATAGCGTCCTCGCCAAACCCCTGACCAACCTGACTAAGAAAACCCTGCCCCGCCAAGTCCTGTGGTCCCCGGAGTGCGAAACCGCCTTTCAACAACTGAAGACCGCCCTAACCCAAGCACCCCTCTTGGCAGCTCCCAATTATAACAAACGCTTTATTGTCCATACAGACGCATCGATGTTCGGACTGGGTGCCGTACTAAGCCAAGTGGGGGACAACAGGGGGGATCATCCGGTGGCTTACATCAGCCGCAAACTCCTACCCCGGGAGGTGGGATACGCAGCGGTCGAGAAAGAATGTCTGGCCTTGGTTTGGGCCAGTTCCAGCCGTATGTGTACGGGCGGTCCTTCACCGTAATGACGGATCACAACCCCCTGGTGTGGCTCAACCGGGTGGCGGGGGAGAACGGCCGCCTGTTGCGGTGGAGCCTGGCCCTCCAACCTTTTAACTTTTCTATCCAATACCGGCCCGGGCCACTGAACGGGAATGCCGACGGTCTATCCCGGCAATCGGCCCGGGAACCCGGAGATCCAAGCTCCCCGATTTCCCCTATTTGACCCGTGTGGGTCCAACCGGGTCCGTCGGACTCGTTTGAAAGGGGGAGGAATGTCATGGAACAGACATAGGGGCTCTGACCAGCGAGCCCCAGAACTAACAGCCTGGGACATTTCAAAGACCTTTTTCTTTATTTGAGACTCTTTCGGTTTTGCGTGTTGAAATGAACAGTTATACATTTTCTAGATGTGGTTTTATTGGTGTGATGTATTACCATGTATCCTGTATTGTATGAGTGTGGATTCAGATGTGTAATTGTGTGATGCATTTAAAGGTATTATATTTCCCCTTGGTTGCTAGGAGTGAAAGGCTGTGTTGAAATTCAATTGTATGCTAATTTCTGTGTGCATTAGCTCTGTGTGTGTAATCTGATGATGCAAGCATGCCATTGTATGCAAATTGAGTTCCCATTCAAGCCTGGGCATGTCTCCTTTTGTGTGTGAGATGTTTAAATGCGTGTCCCATTTCAGTAAAGAGTCAGTTCAACTGCGTTTGACTTGAAGCATACAGCCTCGTTTGGTGTCGTCATTTCATAGCTAAAATCACAGTGCAGGAGACACTCTGCGGTCTCCTAGCTCCCCACTACGCAGAACGGGTCAACTTAATTCGGCAACACCATCTCGCCAAGTAACGCCAGGGTCATCTCAGGCTGCTCGAGACGCCGGGTAGCGTGACACTCGGTAGTCGGGCCTGACGCCATCAACAGGGGGTCAGATTGGAGCACACCCGCAGACGGATAACACCCCATTCCGTCACAATCGTCTCCGTGAAGCAGATTCCACTTCACATGATCTGACTGGAAATGTCAGTTTAGCTCAGAATCAAAGTGTCCGGCATCCTCCAGAACGCTGGCAAGCTCCAGACCCATTGAGGGATTTCCATCGGAGGAGTAAAAGCTTGTGGAACCACAGATTACAGAATGGAAGTCAGGAGGGTCTGGAAGATACATAGACTTGTACTGGACATTTTTGCTTTGTTTTGTTTTCTGTGTTTTTTTTGTTCTTTTTCTTTTAAGAAAAGGGAGGAGCTGTGGTGTAGATGCGATGGCTGCCAATGGGGGGAAGTTGGGTGTTTCTTTTGGCGGTTGGCTGTTGACAGTTGGTCGTCCATTTTGTCTCTCAGTTGAGACTGACTAGTGACACAGCCAGTTGCTGTTATAGGAAACCTGTGTGCTTAGTTGTTAATAAACCTATTAATGAAAACGCAAGACGTCTTGTATTATCCAGAACACTACACTTTTCACGGAAGGCCATTCCAGCACTATACCAGCACGTGGAAGACAATGTTAGGGAGTCATTGGGAAAGGCAGTCAGCAGTAAGGTGCATGTGACTTTAGACACGTGGTCCAGCAAGCATGGACAGGGCCGTTACATTTCCTTCATGGCAACTGGGTAACTCTGATCGCAGCTGGGAGGGATCCAAGATGGGGCTCTGTGCTGGAGCTTGTTCATCCACCACGCCTCCAGAAAGCTGCTTGTATGAGGTCTGTCTGCTACTGTGCTTGAGCTTGTTTGTTTAGGGGACAGGAGCCACACTGGGCCAGAAATTCTGTCAGCTCTGCAGGGGCAGGTGCAGAGATGGTTAACACCACGCCAGCTTGAGCTGGGAATGGCCATCTGGGATAATGGCAGCAACCTTCTCTCCGCCCTACGCCTGGGTAAGTTGACGCACGTACCATGCCTAGCACACGTATTAAATATGGTGGTACAGTGTTTCCTAACCAGGTACCCAGGGCTGGCAGAGCTTTTCAGCCAGGCCAGAAAAGTCTGCAGCCACTTCAGAGAGAATTCCACCTTCCCACAAACAGTCTGATCTGTGACATGCCCACCAGGTGGAACTCGACATTAGCAATGCTGCAGCGTCTGCACAAGCAGCAGAGGGCCATCAACGAGTACCTGTGTGAGTATGGCACAAGGACATGTTCAGATCAACTTGTTTCCCCCCCCCCGCAGTGGCTGATGATCAAGGATGCATGCACTGTACTGTCACCATTTGAGGAGGCAAGGAGGATGGTGAGCAGGGACAGTGCATGCATCAGTGACACAATTCCTTTAGTGTTCCTGCTGGAGCGCACTCTGCGGGGAATTAAAAATGTGGCACTAGAGGCAGAGCAGCAGGAGGACGAGGAGGCCTTCCCTAGCTCTCAAGGCCCCAGTCTTTACGCAGACAGCATTCCTGCAGGTCCACAGATCAGACAGGAGGAGGATGAGGAGGATGAGGGGGAGGAGGAATATTTAAGTAGTGGGGGCATTGAAGGGGGGGATTCCTCAAGGGAGGGTTTTGTGTGCCCAGAAACCCAAGGACTATTACGTGGCTGGGAGGAGGAAGTGCACGATGGGGTCATCCTCATTGACCAGGAAGACTCGGAAGCTAATGCCACCTCCAACCTACGCTGCATTTGCTCCCTTATCCTGCAAAGCCTGGTAAAGGACCCCAGGATTTGTGCTATCAAGGAGAGGGATCATTACTGGTTGGTAAGTCTTCTTGATCCACGGTACAAGGGTAAAGTTGCAGAGCTCATCCTGCCCACAAAGAGGGAGCACAGGATGAAAAAACCTGAGGATGCTCTAAAGCGACATTTGTGTAACACCTTTCCAGGCACTGGTAGGTTACCAAGTGATGACACAGGTGCTTCTGAGGCTGCGGATGATCAGAGGAATAGTGGTGAAGGCCGGGGCCACTTGACTGATGCCTTTTTAATTTTTTTTAGTCCACGACGCCCAGGGACGTCAGATGTAGGCACCCATTGCCAGCGTCTTCACCGTATGGTGCAGGACTACCTAGGGGCAAGGGCAGACCTGGATACCTTTCCAGCAGATGATCCACTGGCTTACTGGGTGTTGAGATTGGATCACTGGCCAGAATTTAGCCAATATGCTATGCACCTACTAGGTTGCCCTTCATCCAGCGTGCTTTCTGAAAGGACGTTCAGTGCCGCTGGAGGTTTTGTCACAGACAAAAGAGTGCGTCTGTCCACCGACTCTGTAGACCGGCTGAAATTTATAAAAATGAATCAGTCCTGGATCAGCAGCTATCAATCCCCTGATGCTGACATAACGAAATAGATCGGGGATCTCTTCTACATTCCCAAAACCTCCACCACATCACTCTTCCACAATACCACAGAGGGGTTATTGTATGATGGCACTTGCTGGCCTGGCACCAAAGGCACAATATTTGGGTCACTGACTCCTTTACCAGATTCATATCTTTTTAAAATAGGACCGCATGGTCCACCTTGCACTCTTCCACAATACCACAGAGGGGTTGCTGTATAATAGCACTTGCTGGCCTGCCACCAAAGGCACACTATTTGGGTGCACTGCCACTGACGCCTGTACTAGATTCATAGATTCATATCCTCAGAGGGGTTACGGTGTGACGGCCCTGTTGCCAACTCTAAGGCTAGGGTCAAACAAAAGCATTTTTACACGCGAACGTAAAAAAGTGCGTCTGAACGAATTGACGTATTTATTCACGGAGTGCGCGAAAACGGTCATACGATGCGCATTTTTCGTGCGTGATTTTTTCGGATTGTCAATAAAACTCTTTTTGCGTCTGGACGTTATGTAGGCTGGACATTAGCAGTGTCTGACATCTACTAATCACGCAAACTTTTTCTGCGTGTCCGAAAATGTCTTTTCATACAGACTGCCGCCCCAAGCAGTTGTTTATGGATAGATTAACCCTTTCGCTGCTGAGCCTTTTCCCACCTCTGTGCTGAGCTCATTTTAACCGGTTTCGCTCATCATGTTTAACCGCGTTTTGAAGCCTTATTTTAATATATGACCCAGACATATTATATATCGTTCTTTCCGGCAGACTGTGCAGATTCATAATATGTCATTATTATATGTATACGTTATGTCATGTCTGTATATTATAACAAAAAATGCAATAAAATTTGAATTTTCAATAATTTACAATGTGTAAAGTGGGTTTTTTCACATTTTAAAATGCGATCGTTTGCGGTTATATTTTCTATGGGGTGCGCTTGTTAAAAAAACTAGAAATGAGAAATCATTACTTTTTTTGGGGAAAATTACGTGTTTTTTAGCAAACGCCCCCCATAGAAAAAATCATTAGTGCAGCATCATTGTTCACATTATAATTGAAATGGGAACAATATTGTTGCACTAATAAATCCAAAAAAAAAAAAATTTTTTTTTTTTTTTAATTTTTTAAATTTTATTTTTATATTTAATTTTTTTTTTTACATTTTACATAGTCATGTTTGGTATCATTGGATAGGCCACGCTCTGGCCGTTCCAATGATTGCAAACATTAACCCCTAGCTCGCACGGATCGGGAGATAGGGGGTTCATTGCAACCCCCTATATCCACTATAGGTGGCAGCAAGGGGTTAATTTCAAAACTGGCGCCATCGCGCTCTGCGTGATGATGTCAGTCATTAGGGGGATATCCCGGAAGCTTGGCCGACATCCAAGATGTCGGCCAGCTCCGGGAGGGGACCACGATACGGCGCATGTTGGCGCCATATTGCGATCCAGCCCCCTAGGGGTTAAAGACAGCCGCCGCTTGGAAGGGCAGGCTGTGCCCTTCCAGGTGGTGCCTGCCTTTAATCGCTCGCCCATGGGGAAGGGGAGAGGTCCGAAGGACCTTCCCCCCCTCCCCTTCAGGCACCTTCCCTGCAATGGCGGGGGGGTGCCTGAAATAGACATCATCGCGCATGCGCGATGACGCCTATCGTGCCCGCCGGGGTCCCGGAGGCTGGGCTGACATTGATGATGTCAGCCCGCACCGGGGGGGCCAAGCGATCAGCCAGAATACCGGCTGATCGCGGCTGCAAAGGATATTTGAAGGAATTTTTTGTTTTTATTTTTAACCCTTATTTCATGGAAAACTCACTGTTCCTTTAAAAACGACTTTTTTAAACTATTTGTCCTTTTTTCCTGTCCCCCAGGGCACTACCCAGACCCCCATACACCTTTAATGGCAAATATCTTGCATATATGCCCTCTTGCAGGGCACTCTAAAAATCGAATTTTTGAGTCCCATTGACTTGCATTGAGTTCGGTTCGGGTTCGAGTTCGAACTCGAACTTTTGAAATTGTTCGAGTTCGAATGCGAACCGAACACGGGGGTGTTCGGCTCATCTATATTTAATACACGTTTACATCCTCTTCATTAAGCATAGTGGGCCACATTACAATCTAGGTGCTAACGTTAACGCTCACCTGGGTGAGCATTAACGTTTGCTGCGGTGTTCACCGCATATTACAATCCAAACGCTAACGGGTTAAGTAACCCGTTTGCGTTTGTTACCTTGCGCTTTTCAGCGCAAAGTTACTGTACTTTGCGCTCCCCATGTTAAGTATAGGGAGCGCAAAGTGTTAATCACTGTTAGTATTACAATCTACTAGCACTGGTTAATGTCCGGCCGCAGGTAACAGAAAGATAGCCACAGCCAGGACTTGGTGTTAACGGATTCCGCTTCTGCAGAATCCGATAACACCGTCCAAAAAACAAATCAGATACTCACCTCCTGCCCGCGGCGAGGACCGTGGCTCTGTCCGCCTCCTCTGTCCGGTGGGAGCAGGGAGAGACTGGGGGAAAAGTTCCTCGGTCTCCTCCTGCGTATCACTACACCTCGCGAGATCCAGCAGGTCATGTGACCACTGGCGTCTGGCTCAATGGAGTCCTATGGACTCCATTGAGTGGATGCTAGCGGCACAGTTTTTTCTCCCTAGCGCCCCCGTTTTAACGTCAGGAATATAATGTGGCCCAGTATCTTTACATACGTGTTACTCACCTTCCAGGACGCAAAGTGGGACAGTTTACCAACATTCCCGTCCATGTCAGTCGATCCCACAAAGTCATCATTACAAATGGTACAGGTCTCGTCTTTGCTCCAGTCGTAATATGGGAGGCGGAAATCTTCTTCTCCAGTAAGGATCTGAATCTCTTTCTCCAGGAACAGCAGTAGAAGCCGATGCCACACTGGGAAAGCCGGGCCCCGATGGGCGTAATTTACAGAGTAGTCAAAGGTGCTTTTTTTAATCACTGGTTTCATGGAATAATAATGTATCCAAGAGAAGATGTCATAGATGGAAGCATCCAAAAACTTATATGTTTCATTATGGAATCGGTTGCCAGTGTTCAGGATGACATAGTCTTTGCTTTTTGTGATCTTCGCCAGAGCCAGGTAACTGAAGAACCTTTTCCTCTCCACAAATGACAGCTCCCGAATCTCTCTTCTGGGCAGTGGGTTTGTCTTGTTGTTACACTTTTCCCCATGATAGCCATAAAGACAGCCACCGCAGTCAAAGCCGCCATATGTTCCAAAACATTCACAAGTGGAATTAAAAAAACCACTTGGCCAAAAGAGACGCTCATCGTTAAATACAGGACTATAAGTAGTAGGTTTTACCCACGGGAGACATAACCCGCGATTGGATTTGGAGCCACATTCACTTCCATTAAAAAATGGGCAGCAGGTTTTGTTTTCTAGGGCCTTGGGTGTGGTGCAGACTCGAGGCAATTGACTATAAATGGTTCCAGTACATAGCACTAGGAGAAGAAACACGCTGAGCATGATGACCGTCCTGGAGAAGAATAGAAAGTCATTTTACAGATGAATTTGCGTTTGACATAGGGAAGGATTTAAGGCTACATTTCATACTGTAACAGATCTGTGCCCGGACAGGGTCTCATCTGTCAAATGATGCTTCCTCGCTGGACACCCAATCTCTCCTCGTGACTGTAATGCCTTCCTCCATTACCTTAGCAGCAGGTTAAGGACAGGTGCATGTAGAGAGCCTGACTAGCACCTCCCCCAGAAATAAGCTGAAGCTTTAGAGCTGAAGCTGTAGACCTGGAGCCTTTCCTTGGCACATCGGGCAGAAATTCCTGCTACCCCATATCATGAGTCGAGACTTCAAGCTGGTCAGAATAGAACTGACTGTTTATTACTAGACATGTGCATTCGTTTTAGTACTAAAACGATTTAGTCAGAATTTTGGGAGAATTTAGTTTTAGTATGACTCAAGAGATACGAAACTGCTCAGTACAAAAAAGGAAAGAAACTAAAATAAAATGCACTACATTTTAGTTTCAGTCCTTTTTGTGATATTACATTGAGTGAAGGAGACCAGCAATGAAGAGCGCAACATCGCAAAGCTACAGAAAAGGTTTGTATGCGTAATCCTTCCCGACCCCTACCTGAAACTCAGACAGTGATAGAGCTCCAGAATACTCACTCGCAGCACAGACAGCCAGCACAGGAGAGGAAAGATTTACTTAACCCTTGCATGTCTATAAGGCAGACAAGATGATAAAAGCAGCTGGAGAAGGAAAACATTCAAATAAATCACACTGAAAGCTAATGACAGAGGAGGGCTGGATAGTAAAAACCCCTTTATAACAAGCAGCGCTGGGAGAAGAGAGGGACTTTATAAAACGTGTGTTATCTCCCCTCCCGCTCTGCATAATAGGGGCTTAGGTCTGATACATTTTATATTATCCAGGAGCACTATCCCCCTTTCCTCATCTATAATACACGTTTTATATAAAGTCCCTCTCCTCTCCCAGTGCTGCTTGTTATAACGTTTTTTTTTACGTCTGATACATTTAGTATCCAGCTCTCAGTTACTCTGTCATTATGAGCCTTCAGTGTGATTTATTTGAGTGTTTTCCCTGGATTTAAAGTGCTTTATTTTATTATAAAAATTAATTTGCACCAGTCATCTCTTCTCTGAGCTTTCAGACTGATTTACGTTAATATTTTCCCTCTCCCCTGCTTTTATATTCTTGTGTCTCCCCCACAGAGATACAAAGTTTAAGTAAAAGTTCTCACTCCTGTGCTGGATAAGCATTGCATTCCGAAGTTCTGCACCCTCCACATGCCAATGCAGTAGGATGTTCTATACAGAGAGGGGCATTAATTAATGCAGGAGGATGTTCTATACCTTATACAGAGAGGGGTATTAATTAATGCAGGAGGATGTTATCTACATTATACAGAGAGGGGTATTAATTAATGCAGGAGGATGTTCTATACATTATACAGAGAGGAGCCTTTTTTTTTAGCCCTTTAAATCCAGTGGCTGTGAGCGCTGAGATCGGCAGCTTGTTATATTATCTCTCAGTACAATGTATCAGGCTCAGCTGTTACAGTAACTGACTGCTGCTCATCACAGCGCTCAGTTTCAGTAAAACAAGGAAATAATATTGTTCTAACCTCTTATATATAAAAATATTATTCACTAGTTTTACTGAAACTCTGAGCGCTGTGATGAGCAGCAGTCAGTTACTGTAACAGCTTTGCCTGGCACTTTGTGCTGAGAGTGAGAGATACTGTAACAAGCAGCAATCTCAGCCCACTGAGGAGCCACTACAATAGTAATTGTATCCACTGGTTTTCGGATGAATGAACAGATAACATCACAGATACAGTCAACCACCAACACCATTTGCATACAATCAAGCAGATAGCTGTACAGGACCTTCAAACAATGGACAATGGGATTTCCTAAGAGGAGAAGGGGGGAAGAAGGCAGGTAAAACAAAAGGAATTTCTTATAGAGAGAACTTACACAATAGAGAGAGCAGGTTCTAATACTACATTGTTCAGGGAAGGGTTGGATAATTGAGGGAATGTACGCAAAATACACAGCAAGAGACTATATACAATATATACACAAGGGAATAACACACAGACATCAGAAATCTTTAGTTAACTGGCAAATATATATAACAGTGAAAACCAAATATATTTAAAAGGTTCACCAGTAGTCCCCAATAGTCTCTTTCATGGCGCCATAGTCTCTGGGCAGGAGGCCAGCGCACAGCCCCCTCCAAGTCGCACAGTGACCGCGTGTTCTGTCACACATATGTTTTACTCAACCTATACCTAGACTTTAAGAAGTTATTCAGAGAGAGAAGATATGGCCCAGACAATGTCACTGAATAGGGAATTTACCCGTATGGTGACATTTCGGGGCCATTCAGAGAGCAGGCAATTTGCCAGATTTAGGCGAACTGTCAGCAAGTACGGTGCCTGTTCGGTGGCAGTGAAATACGGTGCTGTTCGACGGCAGTGAAATACGGTGCCTGTTTGGCAGTGATATACGGTGCCTGTTAGAGAAGCAATGGTTAATCTATTCACATTGAACAGCAGAGAAATGTCAGTGAATTGCCCTGATGTTCAGGTGTTTTCATTCGTCAGGTTTAATCAGGCAAATCCCATAGGTTTCAATGTTAAAAATATTCCCATTTTAATCCAATATCTAATAAACTGTTTATTAGTTTAATCTGCAGCAAAAAGTCATTTTATTTATTTTTTTAGAATCTTTTAGGCATTTTTTGGGATTTTTTTCCCATTTTTTTTCTTTTCATCGTTTTTTCTTGTTTCTGTAACAGACCTTTTTATTATCATTCATAGGATTTTATATATAAACTAGTTTTTGCCCGCGGCTTCGCTAAGTGCCAAATTTCACACCTGTAACATCTTTGGTTTTTGAAATATAGGTATACTGATAAAAGTATTCAACCCCTCTTTTTGCCCCCTGTCACTTAATTTTTGGAAAATGGTAAAACATGTTTTTTTTTTGCACGAAGATTGTAAATATCGAATTTCACACCTGTAACATCATTGGTTTTTGAAATATAGGTATAGTGATAAAGGTATTAATCCCCCTTTTTGCCCCCCCCACTGGATTTTTGGAAAATGGTAAAATAGGTGTTTTTATTTTCAAAAGATTGTAATTACCAAACTTCACACCTGTAACATCTTGGTTTTTGAACTATAGATATACTGATAAAAGTATTCATATCCCTTGCCCTCGACACCCCCCCTAATTTGGATTTGTGGAAAATGGCAAAACACGTTTGTTTTTTTTCACGAAGATTGTAAATACCAAATTTCACACCTGTAACATCTTTGGTTTTTGAAATAAAGGTATACTGATAAAAGTATTCAACCCCCCTTTTTGCCCCCTGCCACTTAATTGGCAATTAATAATGGAAAATGGTAAAATAGGTGTTTTTTTTTGTTTCTCAAGATTAATCTAAATACCAATTTTTACGTATGTAACTTCTTCTGTTTTTGAGATCTAGGTATACTGTTTAAAAGTATTCATCCCCCCTTTTTTCACCCCCCCACTTGGGATTTTTGGAAAATGGCAAAACACCTGTTTTTATTTTTCAAGAAGATTGTTAATACCAAATTTCACGTCTGCAACATCTTTGGTTTTTGAAATATAGGTATAATGATAAAAATATTCAGACCCCTTTCCCCCGAATCCCCCAATTGGATTTGTGGAAAATGGCAAAAAACATGTTTGTTTTTTTTCACGAAGATTGTAAATACCAAATTTCACACCCCTAATATCTTCGGTTTTTGAAATATAGGTATACTGATAAAAGTATTCAACACCCCTTTTTGCCCCCTCAAGAAATTTTTAGAGCATGGTAAAATACGTGTGGTTTTATTTTTCAAGACAAATTTAAATACCAATTTTCAGAACTGTAACATTGTCTGTTTTGGAGATCCAGGTATCCTGTTTAAAATATTTAAAATATTCAACCCCTTTTTCACCCCCCCACTTGGATTTCTGAAAAACGGTAAAATACATGTTGTTTTATTTTTCAAGACAAATTTAAATACCAATTTTCACGACTGTAACATCTTCTGTTTTTGGAGCTATAGGTATCCTGTTCAAAATATTCAACCCCCTTTTTCACCCCCTTAGAGGCGGAGTTTCCAAAAATCCTTCCTTAGTGGGTGCCTACATCATAAAAACAGTGCACCTTCAAAATAGTGATAAAGGTATTCATACCCCTTTTTGCCCCCTCACTGGATTTTTGGAAAATGGTTAAATAGGTGTTTTTTTTATTTTTCAAGACGAATATAAATACCAATTTTCACGTCTGTAACATCTTCTGTTTTTTGAGATATAGGTATCCTGTTTAAAAGTATTCACCCCTTTTTTTTACCCCCTACTTGGATTTTTCAAAAAATGGTAAAACACGGGTTTCTTTATTTTCAAAAGATTGTATTTACCAAACTTCACACCTGTAACATCTTGGTTTTTGAACTATAGATATATTGGTAAAAGTATTCAGACCCCTTTCCCTCCACCCCCCCCCCCCCTTATTTGGATTTGTGGAAAATGGCAAAACACATGTTTGGTTTTTTTCACAAAGATTGTAAATACCAAATTTCACACCTGTAACATCTTTGGATTTAGAAATATAGGTATACTGATAAAAGTATTCAACCCCCCTTTTTGCCCCCTCAAGAAATTTTTAGAGCATGGTAAAATACGTGTGGTTTTATTTTTCAAGACAAATTTAAATACCAATTTTCAGGACTGTAACATTGTCTGTTTTGGAGATCCAGGTATCCTGTTTAAAATATTTAAAATATTCAACCCCTTTTTCACCCCCCCACTTGGATTTCTGAAAAACGGTAAAATACATGTTGTTTTATTTTTCAAGACAAATTTAAATACCAATTTTCACGACTGTAACATCTTCTGTTTTTGGAGCTATAGGTATCCTGTTCAAAATATTCAACCCCCTTTTTCACCCCCTTAGAGGCGGAGTTTCCAAAAATCCTTCCTTAGTGGGTGCCTACATCATAGTGATATAAAAATAGTGATAAAGGTATTCATACCCCTTTTTGCCCCCTCACTGGATTTTTGGAAAATGGTTAAATAGGTGTTTTTTTTATTTTTCAAGACGAATATAAATACCAATTTTCACGTCTGTAACATCTTCTGTTTTTTGAGATATAGGTATCCTGTTTAAAAGTATTCACCCCTTTTTTTTACCCCCTACTTGGATTTTTCAAAAATGGTAAAACACGGGTTTCTTTATTTTCAAAAGATTGTATTTACCAAACTTCACACCTGTAACATCTTGGTTTTTGAACTATAGATATATTGGTAAAAGTATTCAGACCCCTTTCCCTCCACCCCCCCCCCCCCTTATTTGGATTTGTGGAAAATGGCAAAACACATGTTTGGTTTTTTTCACAAAGATTGTAAATACCAAATTTCACACCTGTAACATCTTTGGATTTAGAAATATAGGTATACTGATAAAAGTATTTAACCCCCCTTTTTTGCCCCCTCCCACTGAATTTTTGGAAAATGGCAAAATAGGTGTTTTTTTGTTTCTCAAAACGAATCTAAATACCAATTTTCACATCTGTAACATCTTCTGTTTTTGAGATATAGGTATCCTGTTTAAAAGTATTCAGCCCCCACTTTTTTTCACCCCCTTAGGTGCGGAGTTTCCAAAAATCCTTGCTTAGTGGGTGCCCATATCATAAAAACAGTGCACCTTCAAAATTTCATGTTCCTAGGTTAAACGGTTTCAGCTGGGCGTTGATGAGTCAGTCAGTCAGTCAGTCACACTTTTATGTGTCAGTCAGGATGTTTATGATAAAAGTATTCAATTAAACCCCCCTTTTTGCCCCTTTGAGGAATTTTCAGAAAATGGTAAAATACGTGTTTTTTTATTTGCCAAGTTGAATCTAAATACAGATTTTTCACGTCTGTACTATCTTCTGTTTTTAAGATATAGGTATCCTGTTTAAAATCTTTAAAATATTCAACCCCCCTTTTTGCCCCAAGTTGAATTTTTGAAAAACTTTAAAATATGTTTTTTTTTATTTTTCAAGAAGAAGCTAAGTACCAATTTTATATATTTTTTTTGTTTCTCAAGACGAATCTAAATACCAATTTTCACATATGTAACATCTTCTGTTCTTGATATATAGGTATCCTGTTTAAAAGTATTCAGCCCCCCTTTTTTTCACCCCCACCTGGGATTTTTGGAAAATGGTAAAACATCTGTTTTTATTTTTCAAGACGAATCTAAATACCGATTTTCACATCTGTAGCATCTTCTGTTTTTGAGCTATAGGTATCCTGTTTAAAATATTCAACCCCTTTTTCACCCCTTAGAGGCGGAGTTTCCAAAAAACCTTGCTTAGTGGGTGCCCACATCATAAAAACAGTGCACCTTCAAAATTTCACGTTCCTAGGTTAAACGGTTTCAGCTGGGCGTTGATGAGTCAGTCAGTCAGGACTTTCGCGTTTATGATAAAAAATATTCAACCCCCCTTTTTGCCCCACCAAGGAATTTTCAGAAAATAGTAAAATACGTGTTTTTTTATTTGTCAAGATGAATCTAAATACCGATTTTCACGTCTGTAACATCTTCTGTTTTTAAGATATAGGTATCCTGTTTAAAATATTTAAAGTATTCAACCCCCTTTTTGCCCCCGTTGAATTTTTGAAAAACGGTAAAATAGGTGTTTTTTTATTTTTCAAGAAGAATCTAAATACCGATTTTCACATCTGTAACATCTTCTGTTTTTAAGATATAGGTATCCTGTTTAAAATATTCAACCCCCTTTTTTTGCCCCCCCAGTTGAATTTTTGAAAAATGGTAAAATACCTGTTTTTTTATTTTTCAAGATGAATCTAAATACCGATTTTCACGTCTGTAACATCTTCTGTTTTTTTGCTATAGGTATCCTGTTTAAAATATTCAACCCCTTTTTTCACCCCCTTAGGGGCAGAGTTTTCAAAAATCCTTCGTTAGTGGGTGCCTACATCATAAAACAGTGCACCTTCAAAATTTCACGTTACTAGGTTAAATGGTTTCAGCTGAGCATTGATGAGTCAAACAGTCAATCAGTCAGGACTTTCGTGTTTATATATATAGATAGATGTATTTAACCCCCCCATTTTGGCCCCCCATGTAATTTTCAGAAAATGGTAAAATACGTGTTGTTTTATTTGTCAAGATGAATCTAAATACCAATTTTCACGTCTGTAACATCTTCTGTTTTTAAGATATAGGTATCCTCTTTAAAATATTTACAATATTCAACCCCCTTTTTTCGCCCCCAGTCGAATTTTTGAAAAACGGTAAATTATGTGTTTTTTTATTTTCAAGACAAATCTAAATACCGATTTTCATATCTGTAACATCTTCTGTTTTTGAGCTATAGGTATCCTGTTTAAAATATTCCACCACTTTTTTCACCCCCTTATGGGTGGCGTTTCCAAAAATCCTTCCTTAGTGGGTGCCTACATCATAAGAACAGTAAACCTTCAAAATTTCACTTTCCCAGGTTAAACGGTTTCAGCTAGACGTTGAGGAGTCAGACAGTCAGTTTGTCAGGACTTTCGCGTTTATATATATAGACTAGCTTTTGCCCGCGGCTTCGCTTGCGTGGATTTTATGATTTGTTAAAATTGTTTTTTAAAAGAAACTTGATTTTTTTTGGGTAGAACCCCCCCTTTCCCCCCACTTGGGATTTTTGGAAAATTGTAAAACACGTGTTTTTTTATTTTCAAGAAGAATGTAAGTGCCAAATTTCACACCTGTAACATCTTTGGTTTATGAAATATAGGTATACTGATAAAAGTATTCACATCCCTTTCCCCACCACCCATAACTGGATTTTCGGAAAATGGTAAAACATGTTTGTTTTTGTTTTATGCATGAAGATTGTAAATATCAAATTTCACACCTGTAACATCATTGGTTTTTGAAATATAGGTATAGTGATAAAAGTATTCATCCCCCTTTTTGCCCACCCCCCACTGGATTTTTGGAAAGTGGTAAAATACGTGTTTTTTTATTTTCAAGACAAATCTAAATACCAATTTTCACATGTGTAACATCTGTTTTTGAGATATAGGTATCCTGTTGAAAAGTATTCACTCCCCTTTTTTCACCCCCCACTGGATTCGTGGAAAATGGTAAAACAGGTGTTTTTTTTTTTCAAGAAGATTGTAAGTGCCAGATTTCACACCTGTAACATCTTTGGTTTTGAAAATATATGTATACTGATAAAAGTATTCAACCCCCCTTTTTTCCCCCTCCCACTGGATTTTTGGAAAATGGTGAAATAGGTGTTTTTTTGTTTCTGTAGACAAATCTAAAAACCAATTTTCACGTCTGTAACATCTTCTGTTTTTGAGATGTACAGTGGCAAGAAAAACTATGAACTCTTTGGGATTACGTGGAGTTTTGCATGAATTGGTCAAAAAATTTCTCTGATCTTCATCTAAGTCATAACAATTTGAAAAACAGTTTGCTTAAAATAATACAACATACATATACATATATATATACAATTATATGTTTTCATGTGTTTATTGAACATAACATTTAAACATTCACAGTGCAGGGTGGAAAAAGTATGTGAACCCCTAGCCTAATGACTTCTCCAAGAGCTAATTGGAGCCAGGAGTGAGCCAACCTTGAGTCCAATCAGTGTGATATAATTGGATGTGTTGCTGAAAGCTGTCCTGCCCTTTAAAAACACACACCAGTTTTGGGTTTACTGGTTTCAAGAAGCACTGCCTGATGTGAACCATGCCTCGCAGAAAAGAGGTCTCAGAAGACCTACTATCAAGAATTATTGACTTGCATGAAGCTGGAAAGGGATACAAAAGGATCTCCAAAAGCCTTGATGTTCCTGTGTCCACTGTAAGACAGACTGTCTACAAATGGAGAAAGTTCAGCACTGTTGCTACTCTCGCTAGGCGTGGTTGTCCTGTAAAGATGACTGCACAACGCAGAATGCTTAATGAGGTAAAGAAGAATCCTAGAGTGTCAGCTAAAGACTTACAGAAATCCCTGGCACATGCTAACATTTTTGTTGACACATCTACAATAAGGAAAACATTAAACAAGAATGGAGTACATGGGCGGACACCACGAAGGAAGCCATTGCTGTCCAAAAAGAATATTGCAGCATGTTTGAAGCTTGCAAAACAGCACCTGGATGTTCCACAGCACTACTGGCAAAATATTCTTTGGACAGATGAAACCAAAATTGAATTGTTTGGAAAAAACACACAACACTATGTGTGGAGAAAAAAAGGCACCGCACACCAACATCAAAACCTCATCCCCACTGTAAAACATGGCGGAGGGAGCATCATGCTTTGCTGCCTCAGGGCCTGGACGGATTGTTGTCATTGATGTAAAAATGAATTCCAGAGTTTATCAAGACATTTTGCAGGAAAACGTAAGACCATCTTTCCGCCAACTGAAGCTCCACAGAGGATGGGTGATGCAACAGGACAATGACTCAAAGCATACAAGCAATTCAACAAAAGAATGGCTTCAACAAAACAAAATATGCCTTCTGGAGTGGCCCAGTCAGAGTCCTGACCAGTACCGGCTGGATGGAGTAGAGGTAATGTCACTGCTCTGCATGGAGAGAGCCTGTGGAGTCATGGGTTCGATCCCAGCGAGCAACCTCTCCAGTAAGTGTCCTTGGCAAGACACCTAACGGTACATACTCGCCACCCAGGACATACTTGAAAACGAGAGAAATCTCAATGTATCCTTCCTGGTAAAATCCTTTCACAAAAAAAACCCAATTGAAATGCTGTGGCATGACCTTAAGAGAGCGATTCACACCAGACATCCCAAGAATATTGCTACACTGAAACAGTTTTGTGAAGAGGAGTGGTCCAAAATTACTCCAGATCGTTGCGCAGGTCTGATCTGCAACTACAGGAAACGTTTGGTTGAGGTTATTGCTGCCAAAGGAGGGTCAACCAGTTATTAAGTCCAAAGGTTCACATACATTTTCCACCCTGCACTGTGAATGTTTACATGTTCTGTTCAATAAACACATGAAAACATATAATGTTTGTGTTGTATTATTTTAAGCAGACTGTGTTTTTCAAATTGTTGTGACTTAGATGAAGATCAGAGCACATTTTATGACCAATTCATGCAAAACTCCACGTAATCCCAAAGGGTTCACATACTTTTCTTGCCACTGTAGGTATCCTGTTTAAAAGTATTCACCCCCCTTTTTTTACCCCCACTTGGATTTTTGGAAAATGGTAAAACACGTGTTTCTTTATTTTCAAAAGATTGTAATTACCAAACTTCACACCTGTAACATCTTGGTTTTTGAACTATAGATATACTGATAAAAGTATTCAGACCCCTTTCCCTCGACCCTCCCCCCCCTGATTTGGATTTATGGAAAATGGAAAACACATTTTTTTTTATGAAGATTGTAAATACCAAATTTCACAAATGTAACATCTTTGGTTTTTGAAATAAAGGTATACTGATAAAAGTATTCAACCCCCTTTTTTCCCCCCTCCCACTGGATTTTTGGAAAATGGCGCAATAGGTGTCTTTTTGTTTTTCAAGACGAATCTAAATACCAATTTTCACGTCTGTAACATCTTCTGTTTTTGAGATGTAGGTATTCTGTTTACAAGTATTCAGCCCCCCCTTTTTTTTACCCCCACTTGATTTTTGGAAAATGGTAAAACACCTGTTTTTTATTTGTCAAGATGAATCTAAATATCGATTTTTTTTTTTTCACGTCTGTAACATCTTCTGTTTTTAAGAAATAGGTATCCTGTTTAAAATATTTAAAATATTCAACCCCCTTTTTTTGCCCCCAGTTGAATATTTGAAAAATGGTAAAATACGTGTTTTTTTATTTTTCAAGAAGAATCTAAATACCGATTTTCACGTCTGTAACATCTTCTGTTTTTAAGGTATATGTATCCTGTTTAAAATATTCAACCCCTTTTTCGCCCCCTTAGGGGCGGAGTTTCCAAAAATCCTTCCTTAGTGGGTGCCCACATCATAAAAACAGTGCACCTTCAAAATTTCATGTTCCTAGGTTAAACGGTTTCAGCTGGGCGTTGATTAGTCAGTCAGGACTTTGCGTTTATGATAAAAGTATTCAACCCCCCTTTTTGCCCTCCCCCAAGGAATTTTCAGAAAACGGTAAAATACCATTTTTTTTATTTTCAAGAATAATCTAAATTCCGATTTTCACATCTGTACCATCTTCTGTCTTTAAGATATATAAGGCCTGAAGCACGTAGGGCCCTTAAGTTGGCTCTGATGCCAGGATGCAGAGAGGTTTTTTCTAGAAGGTTTTGCAGCGCGTGGGGAGATTGAGCGGGAGCGGTGTGGGAGGAGTCGTCAGGAGGGTATTTAAGGCGCGTGTGGAAAGGGTCTACGTGCCTTTTTCTCCTGGGGTAGAGCGGTGAAATTCTGTGCTGCGTCAGAGAAGCGGTGTTTTTTTCGGCTTTTTGCCTGAGAATATTGTTTTGGTATGGTGGAAGGTGGTGAGCTGGAGTCGCTACTGGAGGAAGTGCGGGAGGCGGCTCGGCACCGTGGTGTGGAGTGGGCCAGAAGAAGCCTGTTGGAGGTGTTGGTGGCGGATGGGGGTTCTCGTCCTGCCAGGATTTCGAGGCCTTCAGTGCAGTTTAATCCGGCGGCCGAGAGATGCGGCGGCCGAGAGAAGGAGATTGGAGGCTGTGAGAGGTCGTGGTCGATTGGTCCAACGGATGTTGGCTGGTGGCAGCGCAGTTGGAAATGAAGCTGGCGTGAGCGCTTCCAGGAGTGTGGAAGGTAGGAGCCTGAGGCCGGCTTCGGGGACTAAGGATCCTTCCGGTCAGAGGGGTGGTGTGGTGAGCTCTACCAGGAGAGCAGGAGTGCGGAGTTCGAGGACTTCCTCTGGGAAAAGGAGAGGTAGGTGTTCCGCCAGGGGTCCAAGAGGAGGAGCAAGGGCTGTCTCAGGGACTGATGTTTCAGCGGTAAGACATTTGGTGGATAGGGATGTGGACGGTGGTGTGACACTGGGTGTTGGTGTGCGGGATGAGGGCACCCAAGAGCTCGAAGTAAATTGGTGTTCAGTTGGGGGAGATGATGGGGCTCCGGAGGTTGATGTGAGGGAGCGAGTGGTTGATTTTGGTACTTCGGGTTCTGGGGCTCATCGCACTATTAATTTTTCATCCACAGTTCCAATGGTTCGGGAGAGGAGTCCACAGCCGGTGGGTGGTTTCCAGGCTGCTGGAGTTGGTGGAGGTGGTGCAGGAGGTGTGGAGTAGGGATGAGCCAAACACTCCCCGAGTTCGGTTCGAGCCCGAACCCGAACTTCCCATTTGTTCGGGACCGAACCCGAACCCCCATGCAAGTCAATGGGGCTGAAAATTCGGTTGTTTAGAGTGCCCTCCAAGAGGGCATATATACTACATATTTGCCATAAAAGGTGTATGGGGGTCCAAAAAAAAGTGTCATCTGCACTTATCCCTATAACACCGTGTGAAACAAAACACAATTAGAGGTTTTTGTTTACTTGAATGACCATGTCGGAGAGTTTATTCAAATAAGAAATTTATACGAGATATAAACAATAATTAAATCTCGTCCACAATTATATTTCTCAGAAAACGATCTCCTGAGTAGGGATGAGCCGAACACCCGAGTTCGGTTCGAACCCGAACTTTCCAAATGTTCGAACCCGAACTTTCCAAATGTTCGAACCCAAACTTTCCAAATGTTCGAACCCGAACTTTCCAAATGTTCGAATTCGAACTCGAACTTTCCAAATGTTCGAACTCGAACTTTCCAAATGTTCGAATTCGAACTCAATACAAGTCAATGGGGCTGAAAATTCAAATTTTAGAGTGCCCTCCAAGAGGGCATATATGCTAGATATTTGTCATAAAAGGTGTATGGGGGTCCGGGTAGTGCCCTGGGGGACAGGAAACAAGGGCAAAAAGTTTTAAAAAAACGTTTTTAAAGGGACAGTGAGTTTTCCATGAAATAAGGGTTAAAAATAAAAATGAAAAATTCCTTCAAATATTGTGCCTAGGAGGTCCCCATAACCTGCCCGTGAAGTGGCGGATTTCTAGGATGTATAGAAATATGTAAAAACCAAAAAATGACGTTTCATATGACGGTAAATGCTTTTCCTTTAATTTATCCATAAACAACTGCTTGGGGCGGCAGCCTGTATGAAAAGACATTTTAGGACGCGCAGAAAAAGTTTAGTGTTTCTTTTGGCCAAATTATTGTGAAACGTATGCAGGCTTTGGATGAAAGTAACAATAGGTGCTTTAAAATTGGGCTTTTAGCATCGGCAACAGTGCCGTCACACCGTAACCCCTCTGAGGATATGAATCTGATACAGGCGTCAATGGCAGTGCACCCAGATATTGTGCCTTTAGTGCCAGGCATGCAAGTATTATCATACAGTAACCCCTCTGTAGTATTGTGGAAGAGTGCAGGGGTGGACCATGCGGTCCTATATTAAGAAGATATGAATCTGGGAATGGGCGTCAGCCGTCAGTGCACCCAGATATTTTGCCTTTAATGTCAGGCCAGCAAGTATCATCATACAGTAACCCCTCTGTGGTATTGTGGAAGAGTGCAGGGGTGGACCATGTGGTCCTATATTGAAAAGTTTTTTAACTGTTAATGGGCTGTCCTATATTAAAAAGATATGCATCTTCCGCACACTGAAATCTGATAAAATTGATATTGCCTTTCTTCAGGAAACTCACCTGACTAAACCTGCTAAAATTACGTTAACTGATCACGTCTATACACGGGCGTACGTATCTGGTGCCTTGAGCAAGCGCAACGGAGTTGCCATATTGATTCGGAAAACATGTCCATTTCAACTAATATCGCAAAAGATTGATACCGAGGGTCGATATGTATTGCTTACGGGCACTCTATACTCTATGACCTACCATTTTTTGAATATTTATGCTCCTACTACCCCCTCTGTTGACTTCTGGGATTCCATATGCAACTTGGTTTCGGCCCTTCCTCGAGGGGCGGTGATATTAGGAGGTGATATGAATGCTGTAGCGTGCCCAGCAGTGGATCGAAGCGGTCGCCAAGCTTCCACAGTTACGCCAACCTTGGGTAGACAAGATAAGTTATTCGCCCGCTTTTTACGCCAAGTAGGGCTTATTGATTTATGGCAGGTGTTATATCCGAGTGTAAAGGATTATTCCTTTTACTCTGCTCCCCATGGGACTTATTCTCGCATAGATCTGTTTCTGGTTAATGGTTTGGCTATGTCCAATGTAATTCGAGCGGAGATTAACTCCATCTCGTGGTCTGACCACGCCGACATTGCACTTTACCTCCATACCCCGAAGCTGGCGGCCTCTTGGTCTTGGAGGTTGAACTCGTCTCTCCTGCGAGATCCAGAGGTAGTGAGTCAACTACGTACTTTATCGATACAATATTTTCAAGACAACCCGCCAGGTGAGACGTCTCTATCCACGATATGGGCTGCTCATAAAGCGGTTATGAGGGGTCACCTCATTAAGATTGCCACTCATAGAAAACGCACCAAATTACATTCTCTCGTAACCTTACAACAGTCTCTCCGTCGTCTGGAGATGAGCCATAAGTCCTCCCCCTCCCCTGAACTTCTCTCTGAACTATTACGCACTCGCTCTTCCCTGAAAAGGTTGTTACTCGATGATGTAGCCAAACAATTACTCTGGTCCCGCCGAATGTTTTTTGAGAAGGCCAATAAACTAGATACTCTACTGGCCCGCTCTCTCAAACCCCGGAGTAAATTCTCCTCTATCTCTGCAGTTAAAACAGTAGATGATGTATTGGTCAATTCCCCACAGGAGATCTGCGCAGCTTTCACAGCATATTATTCAGACCTATACAACCACTCTCCCCATCATAACCCCGCTGACAAATCCCATTTAGACGCCATCTCCTCCTTTTTAGACTCCCTTTCTTTGCCACAGCTAGAAGACTCCCATATATCGAGCCTTAGTGCTACTATCTTAGAAGAAGAGGTTAATTGCGCCATTTCTGCTCTGGGAGGTACGAAGGCCCCGGGCCCGGATGGGTTCTCAGGGGGTTACTATAAAGTATTACGTCCGGAGCTCGTTCCTTTTTTGACGTCGGTTTTTAACGACTGCGCGGAGGGAGGGTCTCTCCACCCTGATTTGCTTGTGGCTCACATTGCCCTTATACCTAAAGAGGGTAGGGACCCAGCGGCAGTTGAGAGCTACCGCCCTATCTCCCTTATCAATTTTGATGCCAAGATTTTTGCTAAGGTCCTGGCGAACCGCCTTAGTCCGCTCCTCCAAGTTCTGGTTCACCCGGACCAGGTCGGTTTCGTCCCTAATCGTCAACTCTTCGATAACACCAGACATAATGCCGACCTGATCTGGTGGCTATCCTCTCGGGCAACGCCTTCTCTGATCCTGTCGTTAGACGCGGAGAAGGCTTTTGACAGGGTGGAGTGGCCGTTCCTCTTCTCTACCCTCTCTCGTCTAGGCCTCCCGGATTTTTATGTTAATATGGTGAGGGCTCTTTACTCGGGAATGTCTGCGCAGGTTCGTGTCCCGGGCAGTAACCCCATTCGATTCCCCATCTGTAATGGCACTCGCCAGGGCTGTCCCCTTTCACTCTTCTTTTTCTCCTCTCTCTTGAGCCCCTATTGGCTGCGATACGAGATCACCCTGAGATCAGGGGGGTTCGGGTCGGAGGAGATTCTTTCACTGTCTCTGCTTACGCCGACGACATCCTTCTCACTTTAACGGATCCCATCTCCTCTCTCTCCCATCTCAGACCGGTACTATCCGACTTTGGTGAAATCGCAGGGTTTCGCATAAACTACACTAAATCCTGTGCGATGCCCCTCTACATGTTACACACAGACACCGCCTCGATTGAATCAGGGTTTGGGTTCCGTCTTGCTCCCTCTGAATTGTCATACTTGGGTATTCTATTGACGGCAAATCCAACAGCCCTTTGTAGCAAGAACTTTACGACCATGGTTCGTCAGATCAAGTGTGATCTGGAGCATTGGTGTGATAAACCCATATCGTGGATAGGACGCATTCATAGTGTAAAGATGAACATACTCCCACGTATTCTATTTCTGTTCCAGACTCTACCCTTACTACTGACTCGGCGGACTTAGCCGGGCTACAACAGGCGATCGACTCCTTTATTTGGCAAAATAAGAGACATAGGGTTGCGCGCCGCATTCTGTATCGCCCTAAGACCCGTGGAGGGCTGGGGCTCCCTAACCTATACCTTTATTACTGCGCAGCTCAGTTGACTCAGGTGGTGGCCTGGCACTCTTCCGCTTCTACTAGAAGGTGGGTTGCACTAGAAACTGCTTTTATGTTCCCTGACCGCCCTGACCTCTACATATGGCTTCCCAGAGCCTCCAGACCCATTTTATGCACGACATGCCCTTCGATTTTGACATCTCTTCGGCTTTTTGACCTAGCTCGGACGAAATTTGAGCTGATGGGGACTCCCTCTCCCCTCACCCCCTTACTCCGTAACAGAGAATTTCCACCGGGCCTGAGGGCCTCAGATTTTGGGGGTCTGGCGGGAGTGGGGCTTCTGAGGTACCGTGACCTTTATCATAATGGACGAATTATTACTTTTTCAGAGCTCCAGGAGCGTGGTGATCTATCTCCCTCCTCTTTTTTCCGATTCTTACAGATTCGACATTTCGCTACGGCCCAGATGTTAGAGAAGGTCTCAACTGCCCCTCTTTCCACTCTAGAGCACGTTTTTATGGCTGATGGCCCACTGAAAGGGCTTATATCCCGGTTATACCTACTCCTTAGCTCCAGTCCAGGTCAATGGGGCCCCCTCACATACTGTGATAAGTGGGAGGTCGATTTGTGCGATCCTTTGCCGGGTGATGAGTGGGAGGATATATGGGAGCAAACGTCCAGGTCCTCCATATATGTCACACACCAGGAACAATCTTACAAAACACTACTCCGTTGGTACGTTACCCCGGTTTCCCTTTATCGCATGGGTGTCACATCCAGTGATTTCTGTTGGCGGGACTGTGGGGAAAAGGGCACTTATATTCATATGTGGTGGGATTGCCCGGTGGTACGCCGCTTTTGGTCTCTAGTTCACGCTGAATTCCAGAAAATATTCCACCGACAACTGCCTATGGATCCCTGGGCTTTCCTCCTCTCTCGTCCCTTGTCAGTTCTATCTCATCCTGAGCAACTCTTATTTAATAGACTGGCCCTTGCTGTTCGACGGGCCTTGGCGGCATCGTGGCGCCAGAGTATTCTCCCTTCCTGGTCTGTGGTGACGGTGAAGATTGTCGACGCCTGTCTTATGGACGAGTTAACGGCTAAGGTCAGGGACACCATGAGTTCCTTTTCTAAGACGTGGTCCCTTTGGGAGGAGTATTCCTCAGCCCCTAATTGTAATTTAAATTTAAACTAATTAAATCTGACAGTAATCTCACTTGTACTCCAACCGTTTTGCCCAGCCCCTACATGTGTTGATGCCCCGGAGGTCCCGCCTGGCGACACGTCCACTGCAAATGTCTGGAAGGTTTCCCCCTTTTTCTTTTTCCTCTTTGTGTTACTTTATGTTTTTGATTTGTTTTCTTGTTTTTATGTGTGTTTTTTTTTTTTTTTCTTTTTTTTTTTTTCTACGGCTTGGGGTTTTCCCCATACTCCGTGAGTTTTTTATTTTCTATATAATTGATAAAATAAGTGTTACTGTACCCATCTGTTGATATGTACATATTTTTGCTGTATTTCATATGCTATTGGATACAGGACGCTTTAAATAAAGAATTTTTTAAAAAAAAAAAAAAAAATATGCATCTGGTTAAGGCGTCAGCGCACCCAGATATTCTGCCTTTGGTGCAAGACTGCTAGGGCAGCAAGTATCATCATACAGTAAGGCTGGGGTCAGACGAACGCAGTGTTAACGTCCGTGTTGCCCGCACATAAGTACAGTCATGGCCGAAATTGTTGGCACCCCAGACATTTTTCCAGAAAATCAAGTATTTCTCACAGAAAATTGCTGCAATTACTATTGCAGTAACACATGTTTTGCTCTACACATGTTTATTCCCTTTGTGTGTATTGGAACAAAACAAAAAAAGGGAGGAAAAAAAGCAAATTGGACATAAGGTCACACAAAACTCCAAAAATGGACTGGACAAAATTCTTGGCACCTTAACTAAATATTTGGTTGCACACCCTTTGGAAAAAATAACTGAAATCAGTCGCTTCCTATAACCATCAATAAGCTTTTACCAACAGCAATTATAAGATCTCTCCACAGGTGTTCAATGGGATTTAGATCTGGACTCATTGCTGGCCACTTCAGAACTCTCCAGCGCTTTGTTGCCATCCATTTCTTGCTGCTTTTTGACATATGTTTGGGGTCATTATCCTGCTGGAAGACCCAAGATCTCGGACGCAAACCCAGCTTTCTGACACTGGGCGCTACAGCGCAACCCAAAATCCTTTGGTAATCCTCAGATTTCATGATGTATTGCACACATTCAAGGCACCCAGTGCCAGAGTCAGCAAAACAACCCCAAAACATCATTGAACCTCCACCATATTTCACTGTAGATACTGTGTTCTTTTCTTTGTAGGCCTCATTCTGTTTTCGGTAAACAGTAGAATGATGTGCTTTACCAAAAAGCTCTATCTTGGTCTCATCTGTCCACAATACGTTTTCCCAGAAGGATTTTGGCTTACTCAAGTACATTTTGGCAAACTGTAGTCTTGCTTTTTTATGCCTCTGTGTCAGCAGTGGGGAAATTCTGGGTCTCCTGCCATAGTGTTTAATTTCATTTAAATGTCGACGGATAGTTCACGCTGACACTGATGCTCCCTGAGCCTGCAGGACAGCTTGAATTTCTTTGGAACTTGTTTGGGGGCGCTTATCCACCAGCCGGACTATCCTGCGTTGCAACCTTTCATCAATTGTTCTCTTCCGTCCACGCCCAGAGAGATTAGCTACAGTGCCATGGGTTGCAAACTTCTTGATAATGTTGCACACTGTGGACAAAGGCAAATCTAGATCTCTGGAGATGGACTTCTAACCTTGAGATTGTTGATATTTTTCCACAATTTTGGTTCTCAAGTCCTCAGACATTTCTCTTCTCCTCTTTCTATTGTCCATGCTTAGTGTGGCACACACAGACACACAATGCAAAGACTAACAGGGTTATCCAAAGAGATTCGAAAAGTCACCGCACGTTCGGTGACTTTTCGTTCTCTTCAATTCGGTTCCTTTTGCCGATCCCATTTCGGTGACCCTGCGGTGTATTCAGCAAGCACCACAGGGTTCCCGAATTGCAGGGAAAAGCTGCCGCAAACCCGACGAACACTAACCGAATGCACGCTGAAAACAAGCAAAAACATCTGGATTAACCTTTGAAGAAGCCGAACAGGAGCCGAACAGGAGCCGAACATGAGCCGAATCACACAGAGCTGAAGCAGCTGTGACGTAGAGGAGGCAGTGAATAAATTAGAAAAACCATTTGTATGAATCTGGGAAAAAGAAAAGCTGTTTGCAAAGAAACTACTGAGCGAAAATGTCTGAAATTTTCACAGGAGGTCCAGGGAATGATAATAAAGAGGGCTGTTACAAAAAAAATAAGTAAAGTGAAAAAAAAAAAAAAAAAATTGGACTTTTAAAAAAAAAAAAAATATATCAGAAAAATGCTTAAAGTATCCTAAAAAATCTATAAATAAAGAGACTCTTTACTGCAGAATTTTATAATGAACGGTTTATTAGATATTGAATTAAAACGGGAATATTTTTAACATTGAAGTCTATGGGATTCTCCTGAATTAACTTGCCGAATTAAACCACCGAATGGCAGGACATTAGGGGAACCTTTCACTGCTGGTTTGTGTTCTCTGAATAGCCGAAGCAGTGCTTCTCTATGGGGATTTCACTGCCCTCGAACAGGCACCGAACAGGCACCGTATGTGCAGGCAATTCGCTAGGATTTGGTGAATTGCCTGCTCTCTGGATAGCCGAATGGCCAGGAAAGGCAACCGAACGCTGATTTTCAGCATTCGGTTACCTTTCTCCAGCAATTCGGATCTCTTTGGATAACCCTGTAAGTGAACTTCTCTCCTTTTTATCGGCTTTCAGGTGTGATTTTTATATTGCCCACACCTGTTACTTGCTCCAGGTGAGTTTACAGGAGCATCACATGATTGAAACAATCTTATTTATCCACAATTTTGAAAAGGTGCCAAGTATTTTGTCCAGCCCGTTTTTGGAGTTTTGTGTGACGTTATGTCCAATTTGCTTTTTTCCTCCCTTTTTTTGTTTTGTTCCAATACACACAAAGGGAATAAACATGTGTATAGCAAAACATGTGATACTGCAATACTTTTCTGTGAGAAATACTTGATTTTATCAAAAAATGTCTGGGGTGCCAACAATTTCGGCCATGACTGTACGTCCGTGATAGCATACAATTGTGTTAAATGGAGCCCCACATATGAAGTACGTCCGCACAGAAGTGCGGGGGCTGACGGACGCTGCAAACGGACGCAGGTTAGGCAAGAACGTAATACTGCTAGAACGGATGTGCAGAGTGCGCCACGTCCACAACGTCCGCATAGCTTTGTGAGTGATGCAACAAGGTCAGACGGACTGCATTTATACGTCCAGCATTTTTGACAGACAGAATGTTCTTTCATTGTAATTTATTTTCCCTGCTACATCAGTTAAAAAATACGTCAGTGAAAAAAAACGACTGTGTGGCCACTACCTTGTCGTCAGTCAGTAAGTACGTCTGTACTGCACGGATGCACAGTCCGTAGAAAATGCTCTCATCTGACCCTAGCCTAACCCCTCTGGGGTATTGCGGAAGAGTGCAGAGGTGGACCATGTGGTCCTATATTGAAAAGTGTTTTTTTCATCTGTTAATGGAGGTAAGTGCTCCCAGATATTGTGCCTTTTATGCCAGGTCAGCAAGTATCATGATATAAATCTGGCACAGGCGTCAGTGCAGCCAAATATTGTGCCTTTCATGGCAGCAAGTGCCTTCACACCGTAACCCTTTTGTGGTATTGTGGAAGAGTTCAGTGCTGGAGGTTTTGTGAATGCAGAAGAGGACATCCACTATCTATTCCATTACTTCAGCATCAGGGGATTGATAGCTGCTGATCCAGGACTGATTCATTTTTATAAATGTCAGCCGGTCTACAGAGTCGGTGGACAGATGCACTCTTTTGTCTGTGACAAAACCTCCATCGGCACTGAACGTCCTTTTGGAAAGCACGCTAGATGAAGGGCAACCTGGTAGCTGCATAGCATATTGGCTAAGTTCTGGCCAGTGATCCAATCTCAACACCCAGTAAGCCAGTGGATCATCTGCTAGAAAGGTATCCAGGTCTGCCCTTGCCCCTAGGTAGTCCTGCACCATATGTTGAAGACGCTGGCAATGGGTGCCTACATTTGACGTCCTTGGGCATCGTGGACTAAAGATTTTTAAAAAAGCATCAGTCAAGTGGCCCTGGCCTTCACCGCTATTCCTCTGATCACCTGCAGCCTCAGAAGCACGTGTGTCAGCACTTGGTAATCTACCAGTGCCTGGAAAGGTGTTACACAAGTGTCGCTTTAGAGCATCCTCAAGTTTTGTCATCCTGTGCTCCCTCTGTGCTGGCAGGATGAGCTCTGCAACTTTACCCTTGTATCGTGGATCAAGAAGGGTTGCCAACCAGTAATGATCCCTCTCCTTGATAGCACGAATCCTGGGGTCCTTTAGCAGTCTTTGCATCATTAGGGAGCCGATACAGTGTAGGTTGGAGGTGGCATTAGCTTTCGAGTCTTCCTGGTCAATGAGGATGACCGTATCATGCACTTCCTCCTCCCAGCCACGCACAAGCCCTTCTGTTTCTGGGCACACAAAACCCTCCCTTGAAGAATCCCCACCTTCAATGCCCCCACTACTTAAATAGTCCTCCTCCTCCTCATCCTCCTCCTGTCTGATCTGAGTAGGACCCGCTGGAATGCTGTCTGAGGAAAGACTGGGGTCTTGAGAGCAAGGGAAGGCCTCCTCTTCCTCCCGCTGCTCTACCTCTAGAGCCACATCTATAATTCCCCACAGATTGTGCTCCAGCAGGAACACTAAAGGAATTGTGTCACTGATGCATGCATTGTCCCTGCTCACCATCCTCGTTGCCTCCTCAAATGGTGACAGTACAGTGCATGCCTCCTTGATCATCAGCCACTGGGGGGGGGAACCAAGTTGACCTGAACTTGTCCTTGTGCTATACTCACACAGGTACTCGTTGATGGCCCTCTGCTGCTTGTGCAGACGATGCAGCATTGCTAATGTTGAGTTCCACCTGGTGGGCATGTCACAGATCAGACGATTTGTGGGAAGGTGGAATTCTCTTTGAATTTCTGCCAGGCGAACGCTTGCTGGGAATGACCGTCTGAAGTGGCTGCTGGAAAGGCACCAGCTGCAATGCGAGTAATTTTGCTAAGCTGGCATTTAAACGCTGTGCTTGGGGATGGTTGGGACTATATTTTTTCTTTCGCTGCAGCAGCTGCGGCAACGTAATCTGACTGCGTAAATTTTCAGATACTGGGATGATGTCACATTGTGAGGAAGGACCTGCTGGTACATCCATTACTGTAGCATCATCCCTGTCGGTGGAGGTTGTAGGCAATGACATGGCAGGACATACAGTGTGGGTAGAGACAGATGAGGAGGAGGAGGACCTACGCAAAGTTTTGCGCCAATGGGATGTGTGGCACTTGTTCACATGTCGCCTCAAGCACGTGGTACCCAAGTGTCCGGTGTTTATCCCACGCTTCAGCCTCATCTGACATAGATTACAAATAGCAACGGTGGGGTCTGCTGCACATTTCTTAAAGAATTCCCAGACAGCAGAGTTCCTGCATGTGTTATTTGAGACAACAGCGCTCTGCACCAGAGCAGCTCTGACATGTGATGCCTTGGACTGGCTAGTGCTACGGTTGGTCACAGAGGATGTTGTGCCTCGTGTTTGCTGTGCCTCCTCCTCCTCCCCCTCCTCCCTTGATTCCTCAGTTCGATCTGGCACCCAGGTGGAGTCAGTGACCTCATCATCATCAATGTCATCTTCACCCCCTATCTCCTCATCACTGGAGCCAACTTGGCAGTATGCTGCAGCTGCTGGGGCAACATGAGTGCCAGTTATTTGTGTGTCATCACTAGCACCCCCTTCCTCTAGGTTGATTATACTCCCTTGCTCAACCTCAGAGATTGAATCAGAGCACTGTACTTGCTGCGCATCCTCAAGCAGCATGTCACTCTCATTGTAGTCAAACAATTCAGCTGACTCCTCCGTGTGTGATAGCAAGGCCAAGGCAGGAGTAGCTGTGGACATGGAGGCTGCATTAGATGCTTTGGCAGCTGAGGTGGACTGTAAAGCACTAGAAGTCTGGCTGGCAGAGGACTCGGAGGATGAGGATGGCCTGGTTAGCCAATCCACCAAGTCCTCTGTATGTTGCTGCTGGTTAAGACGGCCGGCACCAGTTAGAAAGGACAAGCGTGCCCCTGCAGAGGATGCACCACGTCCACCACAACCAGAGACACAGCCTCCCGTCACAGGGGCTGCTTGCCCTCTTATCTGTGGCTGGGAGCGTCTACCTGTCCTTTTTGTTCTTTCAGACATGGTGAGTGATCTATAGATTAATATATACAGAACTCTGATTCAACTCTGGTATAAAGATTTAAATAACTCTGGTATAACTCAGTGAGACACACTGATAGCTGACAGCCAGTGACAAGAGACAGATCACCTTAATTCACAAGTGTTTTAAAGAAATTAGTGAGCCCCAAAAAAACTTGCTGGCTGTGTGATGAGACACAGATCACCTCAATTCACAAATGTTTTAAATAAATTAATGACCCCAAAATAAAGCGTGGTACTGTTTGTGTGACAAGACACAGATCACCTTAATTCACAAGTGTTTTAAAGAAATTAGTGAGCCCCAAAATACAGCGTGGTACTGTATGTATGACGAGACACAGATCACCTTAATTCACAAGTGTTTTAAAGAAATTAGTGAGCCCCAAAAAAACTTGCTACCTGTGTGACGAGACACAGAAGATCACCTCAATTCACAAATGTTTTAAATAAATTAGTGAGCCCCAAAATACAGCGTGGTACTGTTTGTGTTGACGAGACACAGATCAATTTAATTCAAACGTGTTTTGAAGAAATTAGTGAGCCCCAAAACACAGCATGGTACTGTTTGTATGACGAGACACAGATCACCTTAATTCACAAGTGTTTTAAAGAAATTAGTGAGCCCCAAAATACAGCGTGGTACTGTTTGTGTGACGAGACACAGATCAACTTAATTCACAAGTGTTTTGAAGAAATTAGTGAGCCCCAAAATACAGCGTGGTACTGTTTGTATGACGAGACACAGATCACCTTAATTCACAAGTGTTTTAAAGAAATTAGTGAGCCCCAAAAAAACTTGCTGGCTGTGTGACGAGACACAGAAAATCACCTCAATTCACAAATGTTTTAAATAAAGTTGTAAACCCCAAAAAAACTTGCTGGCACAGTGACAAGACACACTTCACCTAAATTCCCTGATATTTGGCTAACCCCCTCGGAAATGGCCTCCGTTGCTGCTCTCTCAAATGGCGGTCTACACTTGAGCCATACCCCCAGACCGGGTGAGAGAAATGGTGGCGGGGTCGGAATCCTGCTCTCTCCCACCTGCACCTACCAGCATCTTCCTCCACCCCATCCCTCTCCTTCTCCTCCTTCGAGACACACTGCATCCGCCTGTTCTCTCCTCTGGCTCTCAGGGTGGCAGTCATCTACCGCCCACCGGGACCAACCTCCCAGTTCTTTGATCACTTTGCTACCTGGCTTTCTCACTTCCTGTCTTCTAATCTTCCATGCCTAGTTCTCGGGGACTTCAACATTCCCATTGATGATCCTTCTGCCCCTGCTGCCTCCAAACATCTTTCACTCACGTCCTCCCTTGGTCTCACAAAATCCTCCCTCCTCCCTACCCACCGCGATGGTCACGCTATTGACCTTGTCTTTTCCAACCTCTGCTCCTTTTCTGAGTTCAACTGTCGCCCTTTCCCCATCTCTGACCACCACCTTCTCTCTTTCAACCTATCTGGACCTCCTAAACACCCTGCTCCCCCACCCCACACACACACTCACAGAAATCTACATGCTGTGGACCCCCATCAATTCTCCAACCTACTTCACCACCTCCCTCATACCTCATCCTTCACCTGCCCTGATGCTGCCACTAATCACTACAACACTACACTTATCTCTGCTCTAGACACTCTTGCTCCTCTTCGAGACTGTAAGGCCCCACGCCACCAGCTTCAGCCCTGGCACACCCTCCAGACTCGCTACCTGCAAAGATGCTCCCGCACTGCAGAGCGTGCCTGGAGGAAATCCCGCTATGAAGCTGATTTTGTTCACTTCAAGTTTATTCTCCGGTCATACACCTCTGCCCTCCACTTGGCCAAACAATCCTTCTTCTTATCTCTTATATCTACGCTGTCCTCCAACCCTAAACGGCTCTGGTCCACCTTCAACACCCTCCTCTACCCACCTGCACCTCCCCCCACAGCTGCCTTCAGCGCTCAAGACCTGGCAGACTACTTCCTCAGTAAAACTTTAACCATCAGAAGCAACATCCCAACACAAGATAGTTATCTGCCACCTCCACTCCCACAGGTCCACTCTGCCACCCTCTACCGCTTCCTCCCAGCCACTGAGGAGGAAGTCAATTCCTTATTGTCCTCCTCAAATCTCACCACGTGCCCGCTCTACCCCATTCCCTCACATCTAATTCCTCCCCTCTCCTCCTCCCTCACCCCTGCTCTCACACACATCTTCAACCTATCTCTCTCCACTGGCTCCTTTCCATCCGCCTTCAAACACGTGCTAGTTACCCCTTTACTAAAGGAACCATCCCTAGATCCCAACTCTCCATCCAACTACCGCCCTGTATCCCTGCTTCCCTTCACATCAAAGCTCTTAGAAAAACTAGTCTTCAACCGCCTCTCCCTCTTCCTGTCCTCCAATTCCCTACTTGACCCCCTGCAATCTGGCTTCTGTCCCCTACACTCAACTGAAACTGCCCTCACCAAAGTCACCAACGACCTCCTAACTGCTAAAAAACACGGCCACTATTCTATTCTCATCCTGCTTGACCTCTCGGCTGCTTTTGACACTGTTGACCACCCCCTCCTTCTACAGACCCTCAACTCTCTGGGTCTCGGTGACACTGCACTTGCTTGGGTTGACTTCTATGTATCCAACAGGTCCTTCTCTGTGTCCTTTGCTGGTAACTCCTCCTCTTCATTACCTCTATCTGTTGGTGTACCTCAAGGCTCTGTCCTTGGTCCTCTGCTCTTTTCCATCTACACCTCCTCCCTGGGCAAAATCATCAACAGCTTTGGCTTCAATTACCACCTCTACGCTGATGACACTCAGATCTACCTCTCTACCCCTGATCTCTCTCCCCCTGTCCTTTCAAAAGTCAGTGACTGTTTATCTGGCATCTCCTCCTGGATGGCCTCCCACCACCTAAAGATCAACATGTCAAAGACTAAACTCCTACTTATTCCTCCCTCCAATGCCTCCCCACCTCCTGACTTCTCTATCACGGTGGAGGGTATCACCATCTCCCCATCAAACCAAGTTCGCTGTCTTGGAGTTACACTTGACTCTGCTCTTGCCTTCATCCCCCACATCAAGTCTCTTTCCTCCTCCTGCCGATACCAACTGCGTAATATTTCCAGAATTCGGACATTTCTTACCGCTGTCACCACAAAACAACTCATACACGCCCTGGTAATCTCCCGACTCGACTATTGCAATAATCTCTTTTCTGGCCTCCCTCTGTCCCGCCTCTCCCCCCTACAATCCATCCTGAACGCCTCCGCCAGGCTACTTCACCTCACCCGCCGCTCTGTCTCTGCCGCTACCCTCTGCGAGTCCCTTCACTGGCTCCCCATCCACTGCAGAATTAAGTTCAAAATCCTTATCCTTACCTACAAAACCCTCACTAACTCAGCTCCCCACTACCTGTCCTCACTAATCACCAAATACACCCCAGCCCGCTCCCTAAGGTCAAACAGTGACCTGCGCCTAGCTTCTCCCCGCATCACCTCTTCCCATGATAGATTGCAGGATTTCTCACGCGCAGCCCCCACTCTCTGGAACACTCTCCCTCGTACTGTCAGACTTTCCCCTAACTTCTCTTCCTTCAAACGCTCCCTTAAAACATTCCTATTTAGGGAAGCCTACCACCCAACTCACTGACGCAACCATCAATCACTCTCACCTTACAGTCCTCTCCTCCTGTTTCCAACCCCAACCCTTCCAGATTGTGAGTTCCTACGGGAATAGGGCCCTCATCTCCTCCTGTACTGTTTGTCAAATGTTGTTCAATGTATTGTAACCCTGTCTATACTGTGCTTATTGTACAGCGCTGCAGAATATGCTGGCGCTTTATAAATAAAGAATAATAATAATAATAATAAATGGTGGTGATGTTGGTTCTTTCATGTCTTTTTTACAGGGGGCCTTTGAGGCTTGGTCTGGTTCACCAAGGGGTGTGAACCAGGGTGTGGATTTGGCTCAAGCTAGGAAAGGGGCTGGGGGCCAGTTGTGAGAGCCGGTGGAGCTCTTGGAGGTGAAATTTTGGTTTCTAATGGGCCGAGTGGCAATGTGGTTTCACTCGGGGAGTCTGCAAGAGTGGCCAGAAGGAATGCTTACGTGTCATTTTATGGGCCTTTGGGGTTTCATTTGAAGCAAGAGGTTAAAGAAGATATTTGGCGGGGGGAGTATGTGGAACTGTTTTCCTTGCTTCTGTTGGATGAGGTGGCTGGGGTAAAAGATGATTCCTCTAAGGACGGTTTAAAGGAAGAGGAGGAAAGAAAGAGGAGGTTTCGGGGGATTCCGAAGTCATTCGGGAATTGGCTTCGGGCTTTCTGTATTTTGGAAAGTGTGGGGAAAAGAGCCCACAGCACTGTTCGGGTCTGTTTTTTTATGTGGATGGGATTTGGGAGGCTTATCGAACTTATGGTAGTTGGACGTGGTGGAAATATGATGAGCAGTTTAGGCAACGTTTGGCAGCTCACCCAGGCATGGGGTGGGATCAGTTGGACATTACGTTGTGGTTGCGTTTGATGGGGGCACAAAAGGCGTTGCCCTTTCCAGGGGGAGCCGGTGGGGGAGGAGTCAGTTCCCCACCGGCTCGTGGTAAAAAGGGATCGTGCTGGCAGTTTAACGAGGGTCAGTGCAAGTTTGGTGCAGGATGCAGATACAAGCACGAATGTTCAAATTGTGGAGGAGCACATTCCTTGTCCAGATGTTTTAAGAGGGCAAGGCAAGGAGGTCTGCCTTTTGGAGGGTCTGGAGAGGGGAGCTTCCCCGGTGAAACTCAACGCGTTGTTACCGTGGCTAAGGCTTTACGGAAAACATAGAGATGCAGAGTTTTTACGGGATGGTTTTGGTGTTGGTTTTCGGATTCTTTTTGTGGCACGACCTGGGGGTGGCTAGCTTAGAAATTTGAAGTCGGCTAGAGTGTATCCGGAGGTAGTACGGGAGAAGGTGTTTATGGAGATTGGGGCTGGTAGGATGGCGGGCCCATTCTCGTCTCCTCCGGTGCGGGGTTTGAGGATCTCCCCTTTGGGGGTTGTGCCGAAGTGGAAGGCAGGAGAATTTCATTTGATTCCTCATTTATCCTTTCCACGGGGGGATCGGTGAATGATGATATTGGTGAGGAGTTGGCCTCAGTGTCATACGTGTCATTTGATTCTGCGGTTAGTTTGGTTTGTGATGCAGGACCGGGGGCTTTAATGGCCAAAGTGGATATTGAGTCGGCTTTTTGGTTATTACCTATTCATCCTTCGTGTCATCATCTTCTGGGATTTTGGTTTGAAGGTGAATTTTATGTGGATTTATGTTTGCCTATGGGTTGTTCCATCGCCTGTGCCTTTTTTGAATGTTTCAGTTCATTTTTGGAATGGGTGGGCCATGAAGTGGCAGGGTCGAGCAATCTGACTCATTATCTGGAGGATTTTTTATGTGTGGGAAGGGAAGGGACAGGAGAGTGTCTGCACATTCTTCGGTCTTTTCAGTGGGTGGCTCACCAGTTTGGTGTTCCTTTGGCCTCCGATAAAACGGAAGGTCCAGCATCGGTGATCACTTTTTGGGGAATTGAGATTGATTCAGTGAAGGGTGAGTGTCGGTTACCTGTGAAAAAAGTGGTGGAAGCTTTGAGACAGGTTGAAGGGGCCTTGTCGGTTAAGAAATTACAGTTGAGAGAACTTCAGTCGCTGATTGGTCACCTGAATTTTGCATGCAGGGTCATTCCGGTGGGAAGAGTCTTTTTACGTGGATTGGCTTTGGCGACACGGGGTATTCGGGAAGGTCATCACTTTGTTAGGATTTCCAGTACCATGAAAGAAGATTTGGAAGTGTGGAAATCCTTTTTGGTGGTGTTTAATGGGGTGGCCTTATTCCCTTCTAAAGAGGTTTTGGCGAAGGAGCTGGAATTTTTTACGGACGCTTCAGGAGGTGTTGGTTTTGTGGTATATTTTGGGGGTCGTTGGTGTGCTTCTCATTGGCCTGACAGTTGGTTGGCATTTTCCTTGCTTAGGAATTTGGCCTTTTTGGAGTTGTTTCCATTAGTAGTTGCCTTGGAGCTGTGGGGAGGTGCTATGGAGGGAAGAAGGATTTTGTTCCGTTCTGACAATATGGCAGTGGTGTCGGCGATTAATTCTTTATCGGCTTCCTCATTGCCAGTCATTAGATTGCTGAAGAGATTTGCGTTGTTGTCTTAAATTTAATGTTTTATGCAGGGCAAGGCATGTCCCGGGTCGCCTTAACTCAGTGGCGGATGCTTTGTCTCATTTTCAGTGGGGCAGGTTTCGTTCCTTGGCTCCGTTGGCAGAGGAGGCGGGCACCCTTTGTCCGGAGGGCCTTTGGCAGCTAGGCTCAGAATTTTTGGAAGATGGTGTCATGGAATGGACCTGAGCGCTCCTTCCAGCGAGCCGCGTGACTAAAGACTCAGACAGTTTTAAAGATCATTTTTTCCTTTTATATTTTGGTTGTGCGTTTAAGTGTATGGACATTTTATTTCATGTCTAGATGTGGTTTTACTGGTGTGGTTTTTATTAGAGTGTGATGTATTAACATGTATCCTGTATTGTATGAGGGCATTTAAGTCTGGACATGTCTGAGAGCATTCAAGTCTGGACATGTCTGAGGGCATTCAAGTCTGGACATGTCTTTGTGTTGTGTGTATAAAAGGATCTGCCCAAACCTTGTAATAAATCAGTTTCTGTTTTGAAGTCATACAGCTTTGTCTGGTGAGTTCTTCCAGGGAATATCACATTGCACCTAGAAGGCACTTAGCGGCCTTCCACATCACGTCTATCCCAGGAAAAGGAGCCTCAAGTCAGCCCAGCAGCCACCTCCACACCAACAAGAGGTCGGTAGATCAGGTTGTTCGAGACGCCGAGTGCCGAGCCACTCGGTAGTCGGGCTGGACGCCATCAAGGGGGTCAGATAGGAGCAGGACCGCAGGCGGACACTCCATCCCGTCACACTGGTGGCAGCGGTGGGATAGCTCTCTGCACCCCCGGATACCCCCGGAAGAGACCCTCATCTCAGCATGGCAGCCTTCGCCAGCTTTAAACGAGACACTCTGCGAGATCTGCTGGAGAGCCGTGGAGGGACTGCAGGCTCGAAAACCAAGGATGCTCTGGTCGAAGAGCTAAAGGACATGGATCAGCGGGAGAGGGCCACGCCCGCACCCCCACCACCAACACCCCCGCAGGCACCCATCTCTGAAAATTCCTTCCAGAAGAAGGTACGGCAGCGGGCAGCGGCTTACGGAGCCACCCCGACGGAAGCCACCTTCCGGAATATTGTTCAAGAAACCGCGCAAGTGGAAGAGCGGGAGAGGGTGCGCCAGCATGAGCTACGGCTGGCAGAAATCCAATACCAGAGAGTGGAGAGCCCCAACCCCGAGAGACCAGCGGCCCGAAAGGTACCCTTCCAGGTTTTCAAGACTTTTAACGAGGCGGAGGAAGAGATCGAGAGCTTCCTCCAAGACTTTGAGAGGTCGTGCCAAATACACGAGGTTCAACGTTCCGCTTGGGTCGGGATTCTGGCCTGTAAGTTGACCGGACGAGCTGCGGAGGCCTATCGAACCGTCCCAGATGAGGAAGCCCGGGACTACGAGCAGGTAAAGCAAACCTTACTGGCCCGCTTTGCCGTCACTCCCGAAGCCAGCCGGATGAAGTTCCGGAACTCACGCCGGCCCAACGGCACTATCCATGTGGAGTGGGCACACCGGCTGCAAAGAGACCTGAAGACCTGGTTCGCAGGGAGCAAAGCTCGAACCGTGGAAGACATCACCCAGCTGTTCCTCCTCAAACAATTCTTTGACCACACCGCCACGGCAGTACAGGAGTGGGTGAGGGACAAGAAGCCCCAGACGGTGCAGCAAGCGGCTACCTGGGCAGATGAGTATACGGACACATGGAAACCCAATGGGGCAGAACGACCCCCACCCTTTCGACCCACACTACCCACCCCTCCCCCGGAGCCACCGACTCGCTGGCCCGCACCCAGACCGACAAACCGCTCCCACTCCACGGTTACCATCCGATGTTATGGGTGCGGCCAGGTGGGGCACTACCGTAGGAACTGTCCCAACCAACTTTCCCCTCTGCGGGGACCCCTCCGAGCACCACCTGCGGCCCACTGTTACCAGACCGAATCCCCGTATTGGGACCCCCAGGAAGAATGGGGGATGCTGCACGAGGCCGACCCTGTACAAGCTGCCTCGGCCGACACCACCGACAGGCGGTGTGGATCAACGGGCGGGCCGCCGAGGGCCTCCGAGACTCCGGCGCCACCATCACACTCGTGCGCCCCCACCTGATATCCAAAAAGAACCGGCTAGACCACACCGTCGCTGTCCGCGTGGCTGGAGGAAAAGTGCTTCGACTCGCTACTGCCCGAGTCCACCTTGATTGGGGGTCTGGGGAGGGATCCGTGAGGGTGGGTTTACTAGACCAACTACCGGCTGAAATCCTCCTTGGGAATGACCTGGGACGCTTGGTCTCGGCCTACGCCACGGACGCAGCAGCCCCGGTGACCACATGGCAACAGAGCCACCGGAACAACCACGGCACTCCAGTCGGGACCCAGGTGAGACCACAACCCAAACCTCCCAAACTTCCAAAACCCCCCAAACCCCGACCAAACGAGACCACATCCCCTCGACCTGACCACCCCCTCACGTGGAGCTCCCCGGCCACCCTCCGACACCAGACTCAGACCGACCCCACTCTAGAGAGGTACCGCGACCGGGCCGGCAAGGGCCCGGAAGGCGTAAGGGATGACAGCATTGAGTGGGAGGATGGGTTGCTGTATAGGTATACCGCAAGGGGGGGCACTCAGAAGCCACAGGCTCCCCATAAACAATTAATAGTCCCTCAGGCCCCTAGACAGGAGCTCCTGAGACTGGCCCACGACATTCCCCTCGCCGGTCACCTAGGGGTGACCAAGACCCGACACTGGTTAACCCGAGCGTTCTTTTGGCCCCGCCTTAGTGAGGATGCCCGAGAGTACTGTCGCACCTGCCTGGTTTGTCAGAAGACGGGAAAAACTGGAGACCACCCGAAAGCCCCACTGCACCCCATGCCCATCATACAAGAACCCTTTAGTCGGGTGGCAGTTGACATAATTGGCCCCCTGCCTCGCCCCAGCGCCACCGGGAAGAGATATATTCTCACTGTGGTGGACTACGCCACCCGATACCCCGAGGCGGTGCCCCTGTCCAACATCCAGGCTGACACGATCGCCAATGCCCTCCTATGGGTGTTCTCTCGGGTTGGATTCCCACAGGAGATTTTGTCTGATCAGGGCTCCCAGTCCACCGCTGAGCTGACCCAACAGCTCTGGCACCTGTGCGGTGTTAAGGCGCTTCACAGCGCCCCATATCACCCTCAGACGAACGGGCTGTGCGAGCGGTTTAATGGAACCCTGAAACAGCTAATCCGAGCCTTCACCCAAGAAAGGAAGGACTGGGAAAAATACCTACCCCACTTGTTATTTGCCTACCGAGAGGTCCCCCAAGAATCAACCGGGTTCTCCCCCTTCGAATTATTGTACGGACACAGGGTTAGGGGTCCCTTAGATTTAGTCAGGGCTCAGTGGGAGGGGGGACAGGAAGCCGAAGGTCTCCCTGTCCTGAGTTACGTCCTGGAGCTCTGAGAGCGCTTGACCGAACTCACAGAATTAGTTCAGGGGAACATGCAGGCAGCCCAGGCCCAGCAGAAGGCATGGTACGACCGCTCTGCCCGCAGCCGCTCATTCCTCGTGGGGCAAAAGGTCCTGGTGTTGAAGTCACAGCGGCAGAATAAGCTGCAGGCGTCCTGGCAGTGCCCTTATCGGGTGGTAACCCAAGTGGGAGAAACCACCTATGTGGTTGTCAGCTGTACCGACACCAGGATCCAGCGGACGTTCCATTTCAACATGCTCAAGGCCTACCACGAGCGCCCAGAGACGGTGTCTGCCATCTGCGCTCCAGCCACCGAGGAGGCAGAACAGTTTCCCCTGATAGAGCTTCCCGGGATAGATAGTCAGCCCTCAGGGGTAGAGCAGGTGCAGCTGGGGGAGGAGTTGGGACCTCATAAACAGGCACAGGTTAGGCAGCTGCTCCAAGACCGCCAAGAGATCTTTTCTGCCCTCCCCGGCTATACCAGGCGGGCCGTGCACCAAGTGGAAACCCCCGGCCAGAGACCCCTCCGGCAACCAGCATACAGACTCCCGGAGGCAGTCCGCGAACCCATGCGGGCTGAAATCTGGGAAATGCTGGAGCTGGGGGTTATCGAGCCCTCGGCTAGTCCCTGGGCATCGCCCGTAGTCTTGGTCCCCAAAAAGGACGGTACCACCCGGTTTTGCATTGACTACCGGAGGTTAAACGACTGCACCATCACTGACGCTTACCCCATGCCCCGAGTCGACGAGCTGTTAGACCAGATCTCCCAGGGCCATTTCTTGACCACCGTGGATCTGTGCAAGGGGTACTGGCAGATTCCCCCTGCAGAGGAGGCGACCCCGAAGTCGGCCTTCATCACCCCGTTCAGCCTGTACCAATTTCGGGTCATGCCGTTCGGGATGAAGAATGCCCCGGCCACCTTTCAGCGGTTAATCGATCGCCTCCTCGATGGCCTACAGGAGTTCACTTGTGCGTACCTGGACGACATAGCCATATATAGCCAGACCTGGGAGGAACACCTCCACCATCTGGGGGTGGTATTAGATCGAATCAGGGATGCCAACCTGACCCTTAAACCGGAAAAATGTAAAATAGGGATGTCCGAGGTGCAGTACCTCGGCCACCGGGTGGGTTGTGGGACCCAGCGACCAGAACCCGCCAAGGTAGAAGCCATTCTAGAATGGCCCACCCCCGGACCAAGAAGGTCCTCGCCTTCTTGGGCACCGCGGGGTACTACAGGAAGTTTGCCCCCACTACAGCGACCTCACCAAACCCCTGACAGACCTGACCAAGAAATCCCTGCCCCGCCAAGTCCTGTGGTCCCCGGAGTGTGAAGCCGCCTTCCAGAAACTGAAAACTGCCCTAACCCAAGCCCCCCTATTGGCAGCTCCGAATTATAACAAACGTTTTATCGTCCATACAGATGCCTCAATGTTCGGACTGGGAGCCGTGCTAAGCCAAGTGGGGGACGACGGGGGGGATCATCTGGTGGCGTACATCAGCCGCAAACTCTTACCCCGGGAGGTGAGATACGCCGCGGTGGAGAAGGAGTGTTTGGCCTTGGTCTGGGCCCTGAGGAAATTTCAGCCATATGTTTATGGGCGGTCCTTCACCGTTATGACAGACCACAATCCACTGGTGTGGCTCAACCGGGTGGCGGGGGAAAACGGCCGCCTGTTGTGGTGGAGCCTGGCCCTCCAACCGTTTAACTTTACGATCCAGTACTGGCCCGGGCCTCAGAATGGGAATGCCGATGGACTATCGCGGCAATCTGCCCGGGAACCCGGAGACCCGAGCTCACCGACTCCCTCTATTCGACCCGTTGGGGTCCAACCGTGTCCTCGGACTTTATTGGGGGGGAGAAATGTCACGGAATGGACCTGAGCGCTCCTTCCAGCGAGCCGCGTGACTAAAGACTCAGACAGTTTTAAAGATCATTTTTTCCTTTTATATTTCGGTTGTACGTTTAAGTGTATGGACATTTTATTTCAAGTCTAGATGTGGTTCTACTGGTGTGGTTTTTATTAGAGTGTGATGTATTAACATGTATCCTGTATTGTATGAAGGCATTTAAGTCTGGACATGTCTGAGAGCATTCAAGTCTGGACATGTCTGAGGGCATTCAAGTCTGGACATGTCTTTGTGTTGTGTGTATAAAAGGATCTGCCCAAACCTTGTAATAAATCAGTTTCTGTTTTGAAGTCATACAGCTTTGTCTGGTGAGTTCTTCCAGGGAATATCACATTGCACCTAGAAGGCACTTAGCGGCCTTCCACATCACGTCTATCCCAGGAAAAGGAGCCTCAAGTCAGCCCAGCAGCCACCTCCACACCAACAAGAGGTCGGTAGATCAGGCTGTTCGAGACGCCGAGTGCCGAGCCACTCGGTAGTCGGGCTGGACGCCATCAAGGGGGTCAGATAGGAGCAGGACCGCAGGCGGACACTCCATCCCGTCACACTGGTGGCAGCGGTGGGATAGCTCTCTGCACCCCCGGATACCCCCGGAAGAGACCCTCATCTCAGCATGGCAGCCTACGCCAGCTTTAAACGAGACACTCTGCGAGATCTGCTAGAGAGCCGTGGAGGGACTGCAGGCTTGAAAACCAAGGATGCTCTGGTCGAAGAGCTAAAGGACATGGATCAGCGGGAGAGGGCCACGCCCGCACCCCCACCACCAACACCCCCGCAGGCACCCATCTCTGAAAATTCCTTCCAGAAGAAGGTACGGCAGCGGACACTCCATCCCGTCACAGATGGGTGAGAGGTTCTTTGTCTGAGTCCTCTTGGAAGGCCTACTCGCGAGTATTGAGGGATTGGGACGCGTTGGCGGAACGGTTCAGGTACGTGGCAGTGGGTGGTCTGGATGAGGTAAGTCTGCTCAGAGCATACCTCATTCGTCTATTTGAGTCTGGGGCATCTCCTGGAGTGGTTCGGAAGTCTCTTGCCACCTTGGCTTTCCTTTTTCAAGTATCGGGGAGGAGAGATTTTACCAAAGAATTTGTGATCAGATGTGCAGTTCGGGGTTACGTAAAAGGAAGATGCAGGGCGGACGTTAGGCGCCCAGTTTCGAGACAATTATTGGAGGGGCTATGGGATTTCGTTGGGAGTTTTTGTTCTTCACCTTATGAGGTTCTGCTTTTCAGGGCAGCTTTTTGTCTAGGGTTTTTTGGGGCATTTCGAGTTGGTGAGTTGGTGTGTAATTCTAGGAGAGGAGGTGGTGGTTTAGGAGCTGATGCGGTTTGGTTGGGAGTCAACGATCTGGTTATTTGGTTTGCTAACTCCAAGACGGATCAGTTGGGTAGGGGGCGTAGAGTTGGTTTATTCAGTGTGGATAACTGTGTGGTTTGTCCAGTGGAGAACGTTAAGAAATTTTTGGAGGTACAGGTGGAGTCTAGTGTGGCCTTTTTATGTCATGCGGACATATCAAGATTTATCAAGATTTCAGTTTATTTCTATTTTTAAGAAGGGTTTGGTGAGTTTAGGGAGAAATCTGAAGGAATTTGGTTCTCATTCTTTTCGGATTGGGGCTACGACGGAAGCTTCAAGGTGGAGTTTGTCGGCAACGGAAATTCAAGATTTGGGAGGATGGAACACAAGGGCTTTTAAGTCTTACGTTCGTCCTGGTTTGCTGTCATGAATTTCGCAATCTTCTGTTAAAGCTGGGAGGTAATGTGGAGAACAGTTTGCTGTATGTTATGTTTTCAACTTTAGAAAAAAAAATTTGAAATATGAATTATACCTTTTATACGGAATTTATATATTTATTCTATTTTATCTTTGTAATTTGTTGGATGTTTGGGGTTGAGTGTGGGGGTTTGGAGTATTTGGAGGCAAGGAGTTGGTGCTTGTTTATTCTATGTTTTTCTTTACAGGTATGGTCATGGTTATTGGGAGGGATGTGTGGTGGTTTGGTGGGGAGTTTTTCTTTTAAAGTATTTTGTGTGGTGGAGTTGTTGGTAATGGAAAAAAAATTATTGGTCGATTTTTTGGGCGAGAAGAAGGGCGTTGGTGCGATCCTCTGGAGTTCAGATGGGTCTGCTTGGGTCGGCAACATGGGTACGGTGGATCGGAATCAGTGGACTCCTATGGGAGGAGTTTAGGCCGACAATTTTGGGTGCCCTGAGGCACTGTGAAGTTCACCATGTGCTGGTGGTTCACATGGGAGGGAACGATTTGGGCGTGGTCCCTCTGTGTATGCTGCTGGAGCAGATGCAGGAAGATCTGCGGCAGTTAAGGGTGTGGTCACCATGGACAGTGGTGGTGTGGTCCGAGGTGATGCCAAGGATGGTGTGGGAGCAGGCAGAGAACGAGGAAGCAGTGCCGCTGGGCCGTATCAAGTAGACATGTGCATTCGTTTTAGTACTAAAACGATTTAGTCCGAATTTTGGGATAATTTAGTTTTCGTATGACTCAAGAGATACGAAACTGCTCAGTACAAAAAACGAAAGAAACTAAAATAAAATGCACTACATTTTAGTTTCAGTCCTTTTTGTGATATTACATTGAGTGAAGGAGACCAGCAATGAAGAGAGCAACATCTGAAGTTCTGCTCCCTCCACATGCCAATGCAGTAGGATGTTCTATACAGAGAGGGGCATTAATTAATGCAGGAGGATGTTCTATACATTATACAGAGAGGGATATTAATGCAGGAGGATGTTATATACATTATACAGAGAAAGGTATAAATTGAGGAGGATGTTCTATACAGAGAGGAACATTAATTAATTCAGGAGGATGTTCTATACATTATACAGAGAGGGGTATTAATTAATGCAGGTGGATGTTGTATACATTATACAGAGAGGGGTATTAATTAATGCAGGTGGATGTTCTAAAACATTATACAGAAAGGAGCCTTTCTTTTTTTTTAGCCCTTTAAATCTAGTGGCTGTGAGCACTGAGATCGGCTGCTTGTTATATTATCTCTCAGTACAATGTATCAGGCTCAGCTGTTACAGTAACTGACTGTAACAGCGCTCAGAGTTTCAGTAAAACAAGGAAATAATATTGTTCTAACCTCTTATATATAGAAATATTATTTACTAGTTTTACTGAAATTGAGCGCTGTGATGAGCAGCAGTTACTGTAACAGCTTTGCCTGACACAGGGCAGTATTACAATGTTGGTGCTAACTTAACCAGAGCTGTTGTAAACTGAAAACCTCCATGGGCTATAATGGCTCTGGTAAGGCTAGGGTCAGACTGAGGCAGTGCGAACGCGCGTGCAGCCGCACTTAATCACGGCCGCACTAGCAGCAGATGCCGGGCAATGACGGCCAATATACGAAGTACGGTCGCACAAAAGTCCGGCTGCGCAACGCAAGTGGAAAATGAACGCATTTTTTCGAGAACGTGAAACCGCAGGTACTGACGTACAGAGTGCGCTGCGTCCGCTAGCGGCGTGTGTGCGTGATTAGGAGACGTCAGACGCTGCTAATGTCCGGCCAACATAACGTCCAGACACAAAAAGTGTTTTATTGATGATCCGTACAAAATCACGGACGAAAATGCGCATAGTATGACCACTATCACGTATTCTGTGAAAAAATGCGTCCATTCGTTCGAACGCACTTTTTCACAGACAACATAAAAATGCGTTCGTCTGACCCTAGCCTAAGTTTCCAACAGCTCTGGTTAAGTTAGCACCAACTATGTAATATGGCCCACATTGTGCTGAGAGTGAGAGATACTGTAACAAGCACCGATCTCAGCCCTCTGAGGAGCCACTACAATAGTAATTGTATCCACTGGTTTTCGGATGAATGAAATTAGTTTTCATACTAAAGAACTGAAAACGAATTTCTTTAGCAACTAAATAAATTGCATTTTAGGACTAATCCATTAGTTCAAAACGAAATTTTGAGCTGTGCACATGTCTAGTATCAAGCTGAATCGCTGCATGGGAAGGTTTGTGAGGAGGATGGAGGGTGTGGTGGTGCGGCATCTACCTTTTGAAGAGGAGGAGGCGGACTGCTATTTTATGGCGGATGGAGTTCACCTGACAGATGTGGACAAAGATCTGTTCATCCTGGGACTCAAGGAAGGGATTGAACAAGCCCTGTTTTACTTGGTGGGGGAGCTCTCCCATAAGGGGGTTATGTGAGGAGCTCGTGGCGGGGGCTTGTAGGCAGTGCTGGCTAGAGGTTCCTTTTTAGTTAGGATTTTTTGGTCAGATGGTTGGGAGTTGGGAAGATTTTTGGTGGTTGGTTGGTTTGGAGGTGTGTGGGGGTTGTGGGGAGTCCTCTTTTAGCACTGGATTATTGTTTTATTTTGTTACTAGGTGTTAAGCCTGCCCGGAGGGCAGCCTATAGTTGAGGATCTGGCTGCTCTCGGCGTGCCCTGGGATATGGCTGCTCTGCACTCCATTGGGGGGGTTGCAAGGGCATTGAGGGTGCAGAAGTTGGTATTGGGGGTTGCGGGGGCAGTTGGGATGCAGAAGGTGGCAATGGGGGGGTTGTGGGCATGCAAAAGGTGGTATTGGGGGGGTTGCAAGGCCAGTGGGGGCACAGTGTAGTATTGGAGGTTGCAGGGGTTCAGAAACTGGTATTGGGAGGTTGGGGGCAATGGGAATGCAGAAGGTGGTATTGGGGGTTTCGAGGGCAGTGGAGGCATGGAAGGTGGTATTGGGCGGCTGCAGGGGCAGTGGGGGTCCAGAAGGTGGTATCGGAGGCAGTAGGGGCACAGAAGGTGGTATCGGGTGTTGCAGGGACAGTGGGGAAGCAGAAGGTGATATGGGGGTTGTGGGGGCAGTGGGAGGAGCAGAAGGTGATGTGTGTGTGAGGAGGTGTTGCAGGAGGTGTGTATGGGGGGGGTTTGCAGGTGGTGTGTGTGAGGAGGTGTTGCAGGAGGTGTGTATGGGGGGTTTACAGGTGGTGCGTGTGCGGTGGGGTTGCAGGAGGTGCATGTGCGTGGGGGTTGCAGGGTGTGCGTGGGATTGCAGGAGGTGATGGTGTGTGGGGGGTTGCAGGAGGTGTGTGTGGGGGTTGCAGGAGGTGCTTGTGTGTGGGGGTTCCAGGAGGTGCTTGTGTGGGGGGTTCCAGGAGGTGCGTGTGCGTGGGAGGGTTGTAGGAGGTGTGTGTGCGTGGGAGGGTTGCAGGAGATGCGTGTGTGTGTGTGGGGGTTGCACGTGCATGTGTGAGGGCAGGAGGTGCGTGTGTGGGGGGTTGCAGGAGGTGCGTGTGTGGGGGTTGCAAAAGGTGCGTGTGTGAGGGGTTGCAAAAGGTGCGTGTGTGGGGGGTTGCAAAAGGTGCGTGTGTGGGGGGTTGCAAAAGGTGCGTGCGTGGGGGTTGCAAAAGGTGCGTGCGTGGGGGTTGCAGGAGGTGCGTGCGTGGGGGTTGCAGGAGGTGCGTGCGTGGACGGTTGCAGGAGGTGCGTGCGTGGGGGTTGCAGGAGGTGCGTGTGTGGGGGGTTGCAGGAGGTGCGTGTGTGGAGGGTTGCAGGAGGTGCATGTGGGGGGGGGTTGCAGGAGGTGCGTGTGTGGGGGTTGCAGGAGGTGAGTTTGTGGGGGTTGCAGGAGGTGCGTGGGGGGTTGCAGGAGGTGCGTGTGTGGGGGGTTGCGGGAGGTGCGTGTGTGGGGGTTGCGGGAGGTGCGTGTGTGGGGGGTTGCAGGAGGTGCATGTGTGGGGGGTTGCAGGAGGTGTGTGTGTGTGTGGGTTGCAGGAGGTGCGTGTGTGGAGGGTTGCAGGAGGTGCGTGTGTGAAGGGTTGCAGAAAGTGCATGCGTGTATGTGTGGGGTTTGCAGGAGGTGGTGTGGGGAGGTTTTCAGGAGGTGTGGGGTTTGCAGGAGGTGGTGTGAGGAGGTTTGCAGGAGGTGGGTTTGCAGGAGGTGTGTGAGGTGGTGGGGAGGTTTGCAGGTGTTGGTAGGTTTTCAGGAGGTGGTGTGGGGTTTGCAGGAGGTGGTGGGGAGGTTTGCAGGAGGTGGTGGGGAGGTTTGCAGGAGGTGGTATGGGGGGTTGCAGGAGGTGGTGTGGGGTTTGCAGGAGGTTGTGCGTGGGGGGTTGCAGGAGATGGTGTGGGGTTTGCAGGAGGTGGTGTGGGGAGGATTGCAGGAGGTGATGGGGAGGTTTGCAGGAGGTGGTGTTGGGAGGTTTGCAGGAGGTGTGTGGGGAGGTTTGCAGGAGGTGGTGTGGGGAGGTTTGCAGGAGATAGTGTGTGGGGGGTTGCAGGAGATGGTGTGTGGGGGGTTGCAGGAGATGGTGTGTGGGGGGTTTGCAGGTGGTGTGGGGGGTTTGCAGGTGGTGTGGGGTGTTGCAGGAGATGGTGTGTGGGGGGTTTGAAGGTGGTGGTGGGGGGTTTCCAGGAGATGGTGGGGGGTTTACAGGAGGTGGTGTGTGGAGGGGTTGCAGGAGATGGAGTGTGTGTGTGTGTGTGTGTTTGCAGGGGGTGGGAGCTGCGCGCAGTGAGGAGAGAGACTCACATGTAGAGGGACACAGAGAGGAGGAAGTGCCGAGTCAGAGGGAGGAGTTAGCTGCACACGCTGCATCTATTGGCTTTGGGCCCTTTCGCTCTGAGCTTCCTCCTCACACAGCCTTCCCACCAACGGACAGGATTCACTCCCCTCGCGCAGGCCGGCCGGCAGATTCCTCTTCAGACATGCGCAATGTGCAAGTATGTTGACGGCGACGGACTTTAAAACGGTTTTATTATATAGATTAGAATTGTTATGTTATTATGGTGAGGTTATAGTTTTTAGCTGTGGCCTATATATAATAAATATATATATTATTCCACAGTTATGTGTTCGCGTATTCTTGTGTGGTTTTTTGACTCCCGGTCATCAGTAGGCGACTTAAGGTATCCAGTTTAAAATATTTAAAATATTCAACCCCCCTTTTTTTGCCCCCCCAGTTGAATTTTTGAAAAACGGTAAAATACGTGTTTTTTTATTTTTCAAGAAGAATCTAAATACCGATTTTCACATCTGTAACATCTTCTGCTTTTAAGATATAGGTATCCTGTTTAAAATATTTAAAGTATTCAGCCCCCTTTTTTCGCCCCCCCATTCGAATTTTTGAAAAACGGTAAAATACGTGTTGTTTTATTTTTCAAAACAGTGCACCTTCAAGATTTCATGTTCCTAGGTTAAACGGTTTCAGCTGAGCGTTAATGAGTCAATTAGTCAGTCAGTCAGGACTTTCGCGTTTATGATAAAAGTATTCAACCCCCCTTTTTGCCCCCCAAGGAATTTTCTGAAAATGGTAAAATACGTGGGGTTTTTTTGTCGAGATGAATCTAAATACTGCTTTTCACATCTGTAGCGTCTTCTGTTTTTAAGATATAGGTTTCGTGTTTAAAATATTCAACCCCCTTTCTTCGCCCCCCCAGTCGAATTTTTAAAAAAAACGGTAAAATACCTGGTTTTTTATTTTTCAAGACGAATCTAAATACCGATTTTCACATCTGTAACATCTTCTGTTTTTGAGCAATAGGTATCCTGTTTAAAATATTCAACCACCTTTTTCACCCCCTTAGGGGCGGAGTTTCCAAAAATCCTTCCTTAGTGGGTGCCCACATCATAAAAACAGTGCACCTTCAAAATTTCACTTTCCTAGGTTAAACGGTTTCAGCTGGGCGTTGATGAGTCAGTCAGTCAGTCAGTCAGTCAGTAGGGATGAGCCGAACACCCCCCGAGTTCGGTTCGGGCCCGAACTTCCCATATGTTCGGGTCCGAACGCGAAAACGTACTCGAACTCAATGCAAGTCAATGGGGCTGAAAATTCGGTTTTTAGAAGGCCCTCCAAGAGGGCATATATGCTAGATATTTGCCATAAAAGGTGTATGGGGGTCCGGGTAGTGCCCTGGGGGACAGGAAACAAGGTCAAAAAGTAAAAAAAAAATATTTTTAAAGGGACAGTGAGTTTTCCATGAAATAAGGGTTAAAAATAAAAACCAAAAATTCCTTCAAATATCGTGCCTAGGAGGTCCCCATAACCTGCCCGTGAAGTGGCGGATTTCTAGGATGTATAGAAACACTTAAAAACAAAAAAATGACGTTTCAAATGACGGTAAATGCTTTTCCTTTAATCTATCCATAAACAACTGCTTGGGGCGGCAGTCTGTATGAAAAGAGGAGACATTTTCGGACACGCAGAAAAAGTTTACTGATTTTTTTGGCTAAATTATTGTGAAACTTATGCAGGCTTTGGATGAAAGTAACAATAGGTGCTTCAAAATTGGTCCTTTAGCGTCCCCAACAGTGCCGTCACACCGTAACCACTCTGAGGATATGAATCTGATACAGGCGTCAGTGGCAGTGCACCCAAATATTGTGCTTTTGGTGCCAGGCCTGCAAGTATTATCACACAGTAACCCCTCTGTGGTATTGTAGAAGAATGCAGGGATGAACCTTGCGGTCCTATATTAAAAAGATATGCATCTGGTTAAGGCGTCAGTGCACCCAGATATTCTGCCTTTGGTGCAAGACTGCCAGGCCAGCAAGTGTCATCATACAGTAACCTCTCTGTGGTATTGTGGAAGAATGCAGGGGTGGACCATGTGGTCCTATATTGAAAAGATATGATTCTGGTCAAGGCGTCAGTGCACCCAGATATTGTGCCTTTTGGTGCCAGGCCTGCAAGTGCCATCATAATACAGTAACCCCTCTGTGGTATTGTGGAAGAGTGCAGGGGTGGACCATGTGGTCCTATATTGAAAAGTTTTTTATCTGGTAATGGGCGTCAGTGCACCCAGATATTCTGCCTTTGGTGCCAGGCCAGCAAGTATCATCATACAGTAACCCCTCTGTGGTATTGTGGAAGAATGCAGGGGTGGACCATGTGGTCCTATATTGAAAAGATATGATTCTGGTCAAGGCGTCAGTGCACCCAGATATTGTGCCTTTGGTAGACATGTGTATTCGTTTTAGTACTAAAACGATTTAGTCCGAATTTTGGGATAATTTAGTTTTCGTATGACTCAAGAGAAACGAAACTGCTCAGTACAAAAAACGAAAGAAACTAAAATAAAATGCACTACATTTTAGTTTCAGTCCTTTTTGTGATATTACATTGAGTGAAGGAGAGCAGCAATGAAGAGCGCAACATTGCAAGTTCTGCACCTCCACATGCCAATGCAGTAGGATGTTCTATACAGAGAGGGGCATTAACTAATGCAGGAGGATGTTATATACATTATACGGAGAGGGGTATTAATGCAGGAGGATGTTATATACATTATACAGAGAAATATATAAATTGAGGAGGATGTTCTATACAGAGAGGGACATTAATTCAGGAGGATGTTCTATATATTATACAGAGAGGGGTATTAATTAATGCAGGTGGATGTTGTATACATTATACAGAGAGGGGTATTAATTAATGCAGGAGGATGTTCTAAACATTATACAGAGAGGATCCTTTTTTTTTCAGCCCTTTAAATCCAGTGGCTGTGAGCACAGAGATCGACTGCTTGTTACATTATCTCTCAGTACAATGTATCAAGCTCAGCTGTTACAGTAGCTGACTAACAGCGCTCAGAGTTTCAGTAAAACAAGGAAATAATATTGTTCCAACCTCTTATATATAAAAATATTATTTACTAGTTTTACTTGAAACTCTGAGGGCTGTGATGAGCAGCAGTCAGTTACTGTAACAGCTTTGCCTGACACGGGGCAGTATTACAATGTTGGTGCTAACTTAACCAGAGCTGTTGTAAACTGAAAACCTCCATAGGCTATAATGGCTCTGGGAAGTTTACAACAGCTCTGGTTAAGTTAGCACCAACTATGTAATATGGCCCACATTGTGCTGAGCGTGAGAGATACTGTAACAAGCAGCGATCTCAGCCCTCTGAGGAGCCACTACAATAGTAATTGTATCCGCTGGTTTTCGGATGAATGAAATTAGTTTTCATACTAAAGAACTGAAAACGAATTTCTTTAGCAACTAAATAAATTGCATTTTAGGACTAATCCATTAGATCAAAACGAAATTTTGTGCTGTGCACATGTCTAGCCTTTGGTGCCAGGCCAGCAAGTATCATCATACAGTAACCCCTCTGTAGTATAGTGGAAGAATGCAGGGGTGAACCTTGCGGTCCTATATTGAAACGTTTTTTATCTGGTAACAAGGTGGAAAGCCTGCCCAGAGGGCAGTCTATTGTGGATATACTGCCCCAGCTCATGGATATACTGCCCCAGCTCATGGATATATGCCCCAGCTCGTGGATATATGCCCCAGCTCGTGGATATATGCCCCAGCTCGTGGATATACTGCCCCAGCATGTGGATATACTGCCCCAGCACGTGAATATACTGCCCCAGCACGTGGATATATGCCCCAGCACGTGGATATACTGCCCCAGCACGTGGATATACTGCCCCAGCACATGGATACACTGCCCCAGCTCGTGGATATACTGCCCCAGCTCGTGGATATACTGCCCCAGCACGTGGATATACTGCCCCAGCTTGTGGATACTGCCCCAGCACGTGGATATACTGCCCCAGCTCGTGGATATTGCCCCAGCACGTGGATACTGCCCCAGCTCGTGGATATTGCCCCAGCTCGTGGATACTGCCCCAGCACGTGGATACTGCCCCAGCTCGTGGATACTGCCCCAGCACGTGGATACTGCCCCAGTTCATGGATATTTGGCCCCCACCTCTCATGGATATTTGCCCCCCACCTCTCATGGCTATATGCCCCCCAGATCAGACCCCAGACCAGACATGGGGCGGCTGCTCGAATGCTCTATCAGCATTCGGACAGCCACCCCATGAGCTCCTCATACTTACCTTCCTGAGCGGCGAAGTGAAAGTTTCCCCGCTTCCGGTCGTTCAAAGAGCGGAAGCGTGGGAACTTTCCCTTCGCCGCTCGGGGATGGATGCGCGCGGCAGCCGGGTAGAGGCTGCGAGCGCAGCCTTTACCCGGGTGCCGTGCGCATCCAACCCCCGAGCGGCGGAGGGAACTTTCCCTTCGCCGCCCGGGGGTTGGATGCGCGCAGCAGCCGGGTAGAGGCTGCGAGTGCAGCCTCTACCCGGCTGCTGTGTGCATCTTGTAACCGCCACGGCGAGCGCACAGCCGGCTCGTGCCGCGGCGGTTGCATGCGCGCGCAACCAACCGCCGCTGGTTGCGCGCGCATGTGCAGAGTAATGCTTGGCGACGGACATCCCCGATCTATTCCATTACTTCAGCATCAGGGGATTGTTAACTGCTGATCCAGGACTGATTCATTTTTATAAATGTCAGCCGGTCTACAGAGTCGGTGGACAGATGCACTCTTTTGTCTGCGGCACTGAAAGTCCTTTCGGAAAGCACGCTAGATGAAGGGCAACCTAGTAGCTGCATAGCATATTGGCTAAGTTCTGGCCAGTGATCCAATCTCAACACCCAGTAAGCCAGTAGATCATCTGCTGGAAAGGTATCCAGGTCTGCCCTTGCCCCTAGGTAGTCCTGCACCATATGGTGAAGACGCTGGCAATGGGTGCCTATATTTGACGTCCCTGGGCGTCGAGGACTAAAAAAATTTAAAAATGCATCAGTCAAGCGGCCTTGGCCTTCACCACTATTCCTCTGAACACCCACAGCCTCAGAAGCACGTGTGTCAGCACTTGGTAATCTACCAGTGCCTGGAAAGGTGTTACACAAGTGTCGCATTAGAGCGTCCTCAAGTTTAGTCATCCTGTGCTCCCTCTGTGCTGGCAGGATGAGCTCTGCAACTTTACCCTTGTATCGTGGATCAAGAAGGGTTGCCAACCAGTAATGATCCCTCTCCTTGATAGCACGAATCCTGGGGTCCTTTAGCAGGCTTTGCATCATTAGGGAGCCCATGCAGCGTAGGTTGGAGGTGGCATTAGCTTCCGAGTCTTCCTGGTCAATGAGGATGACCATATCGTGCACTTCCTCCTCCCAGCCACGCACTAGCCCTTGTGTTTCTGGGCACATGAAACCCTCCCTTGAGGAATCCCCACCTTCAATGCCCCCACTACTTAAATATTCTGCCTCCTCCTCCTCCTTCTCATCCTCCTCCTGTCTGATCTGAGTAGGACCCGCTGGAATGCTGTCTGCGGAAAGTCTGGGGCCTTGAGAGCTAGGGAAGGCCTCCTCTTCCTCCTGCTGCTCTGCCTCTAGAGCCACATCTATAATTCCCCGCAGAGTGTGCTCCAGCAGGAACACTAAAGGAATTGTGTCACTGATGCATGCACTGTCCCTGCTCACCATCCTCGTTGCCTCCTCAAATGGTGACAGTACAGTGCATGCATCCTTGATCATCAGCCACTGCGGGGGGGAAAAAAAAACAAGTTGACCTGAACCTGTCCTTGTGCCATATTCACACAGGTACTCGTTGATGGCCCTCTGCTGCTTGTGCAGACGCTGCAGCATTGCTAATGTCGAGTTCCACCAGGTGGGCATGTCACAGATCAGACGGTTTGTGGGAAGGTGGAATTCTCTTTGAATTTCTGCCAGGCGAACGCTTGCTGGGAATGACCGTCTGAAGTGGCTGCAGACTTTTCTGGCCTGGATGAGAAGCAGCCATGCGTACTTGGTTAGGAAACGCTGTACCACCAGATTTAGGACATGTGCTAGGCATGGTACATGCGTCAATTTACCCTTGCGTAGGGCGGAGAGAAGGTTGCTGCCATTATCGCAAACGATCATTCCCAGCTCAAGCTGGCGTGGTGTTAACCATTTCTGCACCTGCCCCTGCAGAGCTGACAGAAAAAGCAAGCCAGCTCAAGCACAGTATGGCATCTTTTTGCTTGAGCCATTGCGTAGACCCTGTCAGGCGTCAGTTTAACTGCCACTTCGCCAGAGACAGAGAAGGATGAGGAGGAGGAAGAGGGAGAGGTGGTGGAGCAGACAGACCGCATACAAGCAGCTTTCTGGAGGCATGGTGGATGAACAAGCTCCAGCACAGAGCCCCGTCTTGGATCCCTCCCAGCTGCAATCAGACTTACCCAGTGTGTCGTGAAGGAAATGTAACGACCCTGTCCATGCTTGCTGGACCACGTGTCTAAAGTCACATGCACCTTGCTGCTGACTGCCTTTCCCAATGACTGGATAACATTGTCTTCCACGTGCTGGTATAGTGCTGGAATGGCCTTGCGTGAAAAGTAATGGCGTTTTGGAACCTGCCACTGTGGTACAGCACATTCAGCAAATTCACGGAAGGGAGCAGAGTCCACCAGCTGGAAAGGCAGAAGCTGCAATGCGAGTAATTTTGCTAAGCTGGCATTTAGACGCTGTGCTTGGGGATGGTTGGGACTATATTTTTTCTTTCGCTGCAGCAGCTGCGGCAACGTAATCTGACTGCGTAAATCTTCAGCTGCAGGGATGATGTCACATTGTGAGGAAGGAGCTGGTACATCCATTACTGTAGCATCATCCCTGTCGGTGGAGGTTGTAGGCAATGACATGGCAGGACATACAGTGGGTGTAGAGACCAGATGAGGAGGACCTACGCAAAGTTTTGCGCCAACGGGATGTGTGGCAGTTGTTCATATGTCACTTCAAGCACGTGGTACCCAAGTGTCCGGTATCTTTCCCACGCTTAAGCCTCATCTGACATAGATTACAAATAGCAACGCTGCGCTCTACTGCACATTTCTTAAAGAACTCCCAGACAACAGAGTTCCTGCATGTGTTCTTTGAGACAACAGCGCTCTGCACCGGAGCAGCTCTGACATGTGATGCCTTGGATTGGCTAGGGCTACGGTTGGTCACAGAGGATGTTGTGCCTCGTGTTTGCTGTGCCTCCTCCTCCCCCTCTTCCTCACTTAATTCCTCTGTTCGATCAGGCACCCAGGTGGAGTCAGTGACCTCATCATCATTGTCATCATCACCCCCTATCTCCTCGTCACTGGAGCCAACTTGGCAGTATGCTGCAGCTGCTGGGGCAACATGAGTGCCAGTTATTTGTGTGTCATCACTGGCACCCCCTTCCTCTAGGTTGATTATACTCCATTCCTCAACCTCAGAGATTGAATCAGAGCACTGTACTTGCTGCGCATCCTCAAGCAGCATGTCACTCTCATTGTAGTCAAACAATTCAGCTGACTCCTCCATGTGTGATAGCGAGGCTACGGCAGGTGTAGCTGTGGACATGGAGGCTGCATTAGATGCTTTGGCAGCTGAGGTGGACTGTAAAGCACTACAAGCCTGGCTGGCATCAGAGTCGGAGGATGAGGGTGGCCTGGTAAGCCAATCCACCAAGTCCTCTGTATGTTGCTGCTGCTTAAGATGGCCAGCACCAATTAGAAAGGACAAGCGTGCCCCTGCAGAGGATGCACCACGTCCACCACGACCAGAGGCACAGCCTCCCGACACAGGGGCTGCTTGCCCTCTTATCTGTGTCTGGAAGCGTCTGCCTGTCCTTTTTGTTCTTTTAGACATGGTGAGTGATATATAGATTAATATATACAGAACTCTGATTCAACTCTGGTTTAAAGAACTCTGGTATAACTCAGTGAGACACACTGATAGCTGGCAGCCAGTGACAAGAGACAGATCACCTCAATTCACAAATGTTTTAAAGAAATTGGTGAGCCCCAAAATACTGCGTGGTACTGGTTGTGTGACAAGACACAGATCACCTCAATTCACAAATGTTTTAAAGAAATTAGTGAGCCCCAAAAAGACTTGCTGGCACAGTGACAAGACACAGAAGATCACCTCAATTCACAAATGTTTTAAAGAAATTAGTGAGCCCCAAAATACTGTGTGGTACTGGCTGTGTGCTGGCACAGTGACAAGACACAGAAGATCACCCCAATTCACAAATGTTTTAAAGAAAGTTGTAAACCCCAAAAAAACTTGCTGGCACAGTGACAAGACACACATCACCTAAATTCCCTGATATTTGGTAGAAATGAGACCCCCCAGGCCCCCCCAGTAGCGTGGCAGACCGGCAGTAACAACACACAACTATCTCCTCTGAAATCTCCTCTGAAATGCATGCAGAATCGGGGCGTGGAAACGTTATATAGTGTGCTGCGGGACTTAGCTCTGTGAGCCCATGATTGGGCAAAATTTGCCCAATCAGGACTCTGAGCTGTGATTGGCATACTGTTGAACCTGTCTTGCACCAGACCAGTGGTCAGGTGCAAGGCTGTAGCCAATTACGAGCTTCAGGCCAGTGGGAAAATGCATTGTGGTTCATTGTGGTCGAACATGCGGCGAATACCCGGAAATGTTCGGTGTTCGCAATCTAATTGAACAGGCTAAGTTCGGGTCGAACTCCGAACCGAACCGCTCATCCCTATCAGTCAGTCAGGACTTTCGCGTTTATATATATAGAAGATTTCAGGCATTTTCGTTCAGTAGTTTTTTTTGCAAACAGCATTTCAAATTTGACACTTTCAATCGTTTTTTTTTTTTTAACCCGTCCAGCGGCTTGTCGGCTTTCTCCTGCAGCTGGTCGGCGCTGTGTCAGGCATGTTGTCTAGGTTTGGCGGCTTTCTGGTGTGCTTGCAGCCGATATTCGGTGAGTTGGCAGCGGCAGGCGGCAGGTTTGCAGCAGCAGCCTATTCCCTGCACTTTAGGGACCCAGCGGTGAATGGTGAACAGGGGCAGACTGACCCATCGGGCACTGCCCGGATGGGAAGGGGGGCCCGAATTGGCCCTGCGGTCCAGGCTGTCAGACAGGCACCTGGTCTCCCATTTGATTGGGCAGCGTGTGGGATCAATCATCTCCCACACGCTGCTCTGGAAGTAAAGGCCCTGCGGGGGGGAGGGAGAAGAGGCTGCCAGACTAGCAGCTCACATGGGGAGATGCCAGCTCGGCCCCTTTCCCCTCCACTGCCGCTCGAGGCAGAGCCTCCCCAGCTGTGCTGGATGTGTCCAGCATGTGCAGGGAGGGGGAGTCAACGGAGACCAGCCGGGAGACCAGGATTCTAATCTAATCTGTGAGTATATAACAGGCAGATGTGGGTGTGAGCAGAGTGTGTTTGTGTGCAGTGTGTGAGCAGAGTGTGTGTGTTTGAGCAGTGTGTGTGTGAGCATAGTGTGTGTGAGCAATGCTTTTTTTCAGGGGGTACTCAGTACCAGCACCTCACCACTCAGTACCGGCACCTCACCACCAGCCAGCACTAACAGGAGAGAGCATGATGCTCCTCCTTCCTCCTGCAGTGGCAGGCAGAGAATCGGAAGCTATCGGCAGCTCATGTTGCTCCTGAACTCTTCCGATTGTCAGGAGTGTATGTAGGGACTGATAACCCCCTCCCCCTGTAAGTGACAAGGGAGGGCAGCTCCCCCCGCTCTCTGCAGCCGCTGAAACTTTGACCAGCATGGGGAGGGGGGTGCAGCATGTTTAAACACATCTGCCAGAGCTGCGGATTGTCAGGCAAGCAGTGTGATAAAAGGAGCTGCACTGTAAGGTGGTAGTGAGTTTTATTGCTGTGGAGCTCATACACACTGCGCATTACTGAGTTTCATTGCTGTGGAGCTCATACACACTACGCATTACTGTGAGTTTTGTTGCTGTGGAGTTCATACATACTCAGAAAAACTGAGTTTCATTGCTGTGGTGCTCAGAAATGCTAGGGGATTATCCACTCAGTGCCATTGTTGCAAAAAGAACAAAAAAATGGCTAACAGCCCTGCAATTCAGATTTTTCTTCCAACAGAGGCACTTAGTGGATAACCCCCATAGGGTTACAACAATAGTTGCAGTTCATTTAAAGGAACACAGTATTAAAAAATATGGTTCCCTTTTATAGTGTCTTCCTTTACGTGAACTACTACTATTGTTTATGAGGACAGTAAAATAGTCATAAAAATCAGTTTTTGCCCGGGCATGAGAGAGTACCCGCACCTATTTTTCTAGAAAAAAAGCACTGGTGAGCATAGTGTGTGTGTTTGAGCAGTGTGTGTGTTTGAGCAGTGTGTGTGTGAGCATAGTGTGTGTGAGCAGTGTGTGTGTGTGAGCAGTGTGTGTGTGTGAGCAGAGTGTGTGTCTGAGCAGTGTGTGTGAGCATAGTGTGTGTGTGTGTGTGTGTCGGTTATGTGTGGTTTTTCTTTTTTTGGGGTGGTTAACCTTTTATGGGCATGACGCAGGGGGCTCCAGGATCTCTTATTGCCCAGGGGCCCCATTAGTTGTCAGTCTGTCCCTGATGGTGAATTTACCACAAGGTGGGGAAAATTGATTCCCCAAAAGTGCAGGGACCGAGAGAGCACTGAAATGTTGGTGACATTAATCTCTGGTTAAACTGGGCCCGTTCCCAGAAATCAGTGTCCAGTGTCATGTGATTTACTAAAAACAGTAAAATCTGTGCCAGTGGCGCCACCCGGTGGTGGGATTGCAACCGTGAAGCATACAATAAAATAGTGTAGCTAAAAGACAGTGCAAAATAGCAGCAAACAAAAGCAAATATTGCATGCAGTAAATATTGTATAGCAGTAAGGTTTTTTTTGTTTTTTTTTTGTTTTTTGAGAAAGTATTTTCTCAGGAAGGCTACATTGAGATTTCTCTCGTTTTCAAGTTTGTCCTGGGTAGTGAGTATGTACCGTTAGGTGTCTTGCCCAAGGACACTTACTGGAGAGGTGCTCCTGCCGGGATCAAACCCAGGGACGAATCCAGGGGGACAATTGCCCCCTCCCCCGCCGCTTGGCTGCTCGCCTGGGATGGGAACCACCTGACCAACGCGCGATCTCACAAGAACGCGACTGGTCAGGGGGGTCCTGGCGAGCGGCCAAGCTGCATGCCAGCGGCTACTCGCCTCGTAGGGAGAAGAACGCCACAGAGCCTGGGGCCTGGCAGCAGAGGAAGTGAGAGCTGGGGCCAAATATACCCATGTGAGCTGGGGGGCAAATATACCCATGTGTGAGCTGGGGCAAATATACCCATGTGAGCTGGGGCAATATATATCCATGTTAGCTGGGGGCAATATATACCCATGTGAGCTGGGGCAAATATACCCATGTTAGCCGGGGGCAAATATACCCATGTGAGCTGGGGGCAATATATATCCATGTGAGCAGGGGTAAATATACCCATGTGAGCTGGGGAAATATATACCCATGTGAGCTGGGGGCAATATACCCATGTGAGCTGGGGGCAATATATATATATCCATGTGAGCTGGGGGCAATATATATATCCATGCCAGATTGCAATATATATGTCCATATATATCCATGCCAGATTGCAGGACTTTTCTCGTGTGGCATTGACCCTATGGAACGCGCTTCCTCGCAATATCAGACTGTCCCCAAATCTATATAGGGAAGCCTACCACCTGACTCCGTAACAAGGCATCCGACCGACCCAAAAACAGTCCTCACCTCTCCCTGCAGTAACTCATCACTGCAGTCCCTCCCTCCTGTTTCTAATCCCCTCACCATCTAGATTGTAAATTCCCACGGGAATAGGGTCCTCATATCCTCATGTATCTACTGGCAGGAATACCGATCTATCTCCTGTATGTATTGTTGAATTTTCCTGTCTTTACCCATTACATCTTGTACAGTGCTGCAGAATGTGTTGGTGCTTAATAAATAATGATAATAATAATGTGAGCTGGGGAGAAATATATCTATGTGAGCTGGGGGCAATACTTTCTTTTTTATATTGCAGGAGAAAAAAAGTAAAAATATAGATCTTTTTTGGGGGGATTTTTTTTCATGGATTCTTGCACCGGGGAACCTCAGGTTTCTAGTTACGCCACTGATTATTGTTACTGGATTCTACCGCCCACCAAGTTCCCCAATGCATTCCCATTCAGACAAAACCAAATCCTTAGTAAATTGATAGCTCAAAACCAAAAAAGTGAGTTGCTGGTCCTCAGTGATTTTAATGTTGATTGGCTGCATCCTAAAAACAATAAACACTGCTCACTGTTTAAGACTGTCCAGTTAAAACAATTAATCTCCTCCCCACTCGCATTAATATGAAAAGCCCTAACCATACCTCGCTGGACTGGATTCTCTCCTCATGTCCTGATAGAATACAGGAGGCAGGCGTTCTCGCTAATAGCTTCAGTGACCATTATAGATGAAGGATGGTGCAGCACCACACTATATGTATCCACCACCACGGCACCCCAAATAGCCAATATCAGGATATGATACCAACTGATGAAGGCGTGATTTTAAGCGGCGAAACGCGTTTTGGAAGTTATTGTTTTAAAAATAAATTTTATTTTGAATTCCTGTTCCTATGTCAGCTGTGCCATCTTTCTGGATATGAAGTGGTTTTTCTTTGGGTTTTCCAAAAAACCCATGGGCGCTTACTCTGTTGAGGAAATGTGAGTACAAGACCTCAAATTTATTATGTTATAGTTCTCACAGATCTGCGCAAGGAGTGTTCTTCTCTTTTCTGTCTTCCACTACATGAATCTGGCTATAACAGTATAAATAAGGTGGGGGCCACCTGAGAAATTGGAAGAAAAATCACCCACACGCCTGGACCCACTTACAGCCAGTGATAAGGCTCTAGACTTGTGAGTGGGAGATTATTTGTATTAACATATCAATTGCCACCTATGGTGTTACACTATTATTGTTTATTCTCTTCTATGTATATGTGAGATCCTAGGACCCCAGAAAGCATTGTTTGCGCCGATTCAGGTTATATATTTTAGCTTCAGTGACCATTGCCTAGTGCACTGTGTGCGCATAATAAAGGCCACAAAATCTCAAAAAAGAAAACAACCAAGCTTGCAACACCCCCTAGATGTAGCAAATTCCATTAATGATTATTTTGTTGGATGCGCCACCACCCTGATTGCTAAGCTAGCAAGTGGCACGCATTCTGAAAGGCAGCACGCAGGTCAGGCCCCTCCAACTATGCAAAGACCCTGTATCAGAGAAAAATTCAGTTTTAGACCAGTGCCTGTCAGTGTCATTACTAAACTACATCAAAAAATGAAATACCAGTCCGGACCTGATCAAATCCCAGCAATGCTGCTGAAAATCAGTGTGCCAGCAATTGCAAAACCTGCTGCATCTATAACCAATGAATCACTGGCGACTGGATACATACTCAAACTCTGGAAGACTGTGAGAGTGGTACCTATCCATAAAAGTGAAGACAAGACTTTGGTATCCAACTACCGCCCAATATCATTGCTCCCTATAATGTCAAAAATTCGGGGAAAATGCTTCAACGCACAGTTACATGATTATTATCAGTATTGGAACTATTTAACCCCAGATCGATCAGGCTTTCGTTCAACTCATTCAACTACAACTGCCCTTTTAAAAGATTGTACTGATATCCAAGCTGGCATGGAACAAGGAAGCCTAACTGGAGCCATCTTCCCTGATTTTGCCAAGGCCTTTAACACAGTAGACCATGGCATCCTATTACAAAAACTTAAAAACTCTCTTATTGGTGATCGCACGCTAAACTGGTTTCAATCCTATGTATCTGATCAGTCTCAATATGTGTCCATTTCAGGCAGCTCCTCCCTCCCACTCCCAGTCACGTGCTGTGTACCCCAAGGCTCCATACTTGGCCCCCTGCTATTCACAATATTCATAAATGATCTGCCCAATGTCTGCAAAGCCTCAACTGTACATATGTACGCAGACGACACTGTAATCTATACCAGCAAACCAAATCTCCTGCAGCTGGAGGCCGTGCTGAAAGAACAATTCACAGAGGTAGAAAAGTGGATCAGAGATAACAAACTTTTTCTAAATACTGACAAAACTGTTACGATGCTCTTTGGTACAGCACCTAAATTACACAAATTGCAATCTCCCCATCTAGGTGTCAGGACAAGATCAAATAACATTTTGACCACAGTCACTTCTCTCAAATATCTAGGTATTTGGTTACACCCAAATCTATTCTTTGACCCCACATCGAAAAACTCTCATCTAAACTTTACCCCAAACTAGGTGCCCTGTACAGAAACAAATCCTGCCTGAGCCCCGCAGTAAGAAAGCAGATTGTACAACAAATGCTTATGCCGGCTATTGATTACGGAGATGTAGTGTATGCAGTCGCCCCGCAAACACACCTTCATAAACTTACTACATTGTATAACTCATTCTGTCGCTTTGTGCTACAATGTAACTACATGAACCACCATTGTGACATGTTAAAAGAGCTAAACTGGCCATCACTGGAATCTAGACACACCATTCACCTTTCCAACCTGGTGTTTAAGAGCTTTTCTGGGAAGCTACCACCTATCTGAATAGGCTGCTTCCCCCAGCAGTTCCGTCATCCTATAACCTCCGATCCAGGACCTGCAACTTACTTACAATACCATAATACAAAATGAAAGTGGCTCCATCCTCATTTTCCTACAGAGCACCGCAGTTATGGAATAACCTCCCAGACACCATCAAATCTTCCCCCAGTCTAAAGTCGCTTTAGCGCTCCCTATTAACATACCTCAGTACTGAATGCACCTGTAAACATGTAACACAGTGACTATATACAGAATGCACCTGTAAACGTAACATAGTGACTATGTACAGAATGCACCTGTAAACATGTAACATAGTGACTATATACAGAATGCACCTGTAAACATGTAACATAATGACTATATACAGAATGCACCTGTAAACATGTAACACAGTGACTATATACAGAATGCACCTGTAAACATGTAACATAATGACTATATACAGAATGCACCTGTAAACATGTAACACAGTGACTATATACAGAATGCACCTGTAAACATATAACACAGTGACTATATACAGAATGCACCTGTAAACATGTAACACAGTGACTGTATACAGAATGCACCTGTAAACATGTAACACAGTGACAATATACAGAATGCACCTGTAAACATGTAACACAGTGACTATATACAGAATGCGCCTGTAAACATGTAACATAGTGACTATTAGGGATGAGCTGTTCAGTTCGATCGGTTCGGAGTTCGATTTGAACATCGCCTGTTCGCATGTTCGCGAACTCCGAACATTTCCGCGTGTTCGCCGCATGTTGGCCCACAATGGACCACAATGCACTTTTCCACTGGCCTGAAGTGTGTAATTGGCTACAGCCTTGCACCTGACCACAGGTGCAAGACAGGTGCAAGACTATGCCAATAACGGCACAGAGTCCTGATTGGGCAAATTTTGCCCAATCATGGACTCAGAGCTAAATCCCGCAACACACTATATAAGGCTTCACACAGCCTTCAGCACATGTTTTCTGAGAGGAGATTGTTGTGTTAGTGTGTGTTCTCACTGCCAGTCTGCCAGCAGCTATTGGGCGGGGGTCTCATTTCTACAAAATATCTGGGAATTGTTCTAATCTTTGTGTTCTCACTGCCACCCATCAGGGGGTCTCACTGATTTATAGGAGGTTTCTGTGAATTGTAATCTGTGTCTTCTCACTGCCAGCTATCAGGGGGTCCCACATACTTCTAGCAGATTTCTGCGAATTGTAATCTGTGTCTTGTCACTGTTGCCAGCTATCAGGGTGTCTCACTGAGTTATACCAGATTTCTGGAAATCTTTAATCTTTATACCAGAGTTGAATCAGAGTTCTGCAGCATATCTCCAATTTTTATAACAGAGTTGAATCAGAGTTCTGTATATCTTTAATCTATTTATCACTCACCATGTCAGAAAGACCAAAAAGGACAGGCAGACGCTCCCAGACACAGATAAGAGGGCAAGCCGCCTCTGTGTCGGGAGTCTGTGCCTCTGGTCATGGTGGACGTGGTGCATCCTCTGCAGGGGCACGCTTGTCCTTTCTAACTGGTGCTGGCCATCTTAAGCAGCAGCAACATACAGAGGATTTGGTGGATTGACTAACCAGGTCATCCGAGTCCTCCGAGTCCTCTGCCAGCCAGGCTTGTAGTGGTTTACAGTCCACCTCAGCTGCCAAAGCATCTAATGCAGCCTCCATGTCCACAGCTACTCCTGCCATAGCCTCACTAACACACATGGAGAAGTCAGCTGAATTGTTTGACTACAATGACAGTGACATGCTGCTTGAGGATGTGCAGCAAATACAGTGCTCTGAATCAATCTCTGAGGTTAATGAAGGGAATATAATCAACCTAGAGGAAGGGGGTGCCAGTGATGACACACAAATAACTGGCACTCATGTTGCCCCAGCAGCTGCAGCATACTGCCAAGTTCTCTCCAGTGACGAGGAGATAGGGGGTGATGACAATGATGATGAGGTCACTGACTCCACCTGGGTGCCTGATCGAACAGAGGAGTCAAGTGAGGAGGCGGAGGAGGCACAACAAACACAAGGCACAACGTCCTTGTCAGGTCCTGGAGGCCCTGACCCCCTGGTGCCCCCTTTTTGTGCCATATCCTGCATGCCCCCTGCAGGTTCCAGGACTTTGTATGAACAATGCACCTTCCTGGATTCTGACGTTCTGGCCCTGGAACCACACCTGCCCTTCATCCTCCCTGATCAGTCCAGCATATAAGGGAGTCCCGCCCTCAACCCTGGACTTCCACATTGCAGTTGCTGACTGTGAACCTGTTTGCCAAAGCTCCCTGAATCTTCGTGACTACCACCTGATTCCTCAACCAAAGACTCCAAGGACCCTCTGTTATTATCTCGACTTTCATTTCTTCATCACACCGGTACCCACCCATCCTGCTCCCCTTCTATCCCCCCATCTAGACTCCCTGTGTACCAGACCCATTTCTGAACTCTGACCACTCTATTGTCTGAACCTTGCCTGATTATACGCCCTCGTGTTTATTCTACAATAAACACCCTTTTGTTACCTTGACACCTGCCTCTATCACTGCATCCTGGGCTCACAACCCCACCCTGCTATACCGAGCACAGTCTGAACCCTGACAGTCCTCTATGACGAACCGTAGCACAAGCCAGTCCATGGCATCAGATGTCAAAACTGCTCAAGTGCAGAGCGCTGTTGTCTCAAAGCACACATCCAGGAACTCTGCTGTCTGGGTGTTCTTTAAGAAATGTGCAGCAGACCACACCGTTGCTATTTGTAATCTGTGTCAGATGAGGCTCAAGACACTGGATGGTTGGGTACCACGTGCTTGAGGCGACATATGACCACCTGCCACGCATCCCATTGTAGCAAAACTTTGCGTAGGTCCTCCTCATATGTCTCTACCCCCACTGTATGTCCTGCCATGTCATTGACTCCAACCTCCACTGACAGGGATGATGCTACAGTAATGGATGTACCAGGTCCTTCCTCACCATGTGACAGCATCCCATCAGCTGAAGATTTACGCAGTCAGATTACATTGCCCCAGCTGCTGCAGCGTAAGAAAAAATATAGTCCCAACAATCCCCAAGCACAGCGTCTAAATGCCAGTTTAGCAAAATTACTCGCATTGCAGCTGCTGCCTTTCTAGCTGGTGGACTCTGCTCCCTTCCGTGAATTTGCTGAATGTACTTTACCACAGTGGCAGATTCCAAAACGCCATAACTTTCACCAGTACTAGAACAGCACGTGGAAGACAATGATATGGAGTCAATGGGAAAGGCAGTCGGCAGCAAGGTGCATGTGACTTTAGACACGTGGTCCAGCAAGCATGGACAGGGCCATTACATTTCCTTCACGGCACACTGGGTAACTCTGATTGCAGCTGGGAGGGATCCAAGACGGGGCTCTGTGCTGGAGCCTGTTCATCCACCACACCTCCAGAATGCTGCTTGTATGAGGTCTGTCTGCTCCACCACCACCACCTCTTCCTCCTCCTCCTCCTCTTTCTCTGTCTCTGGCGAAGTGGTAGTTAAGGCTAGGGTCAGACTAACGCATTTGTCGCGTTGTCCGTGAAAAAGTGCGTTCGAACGAATGGACGCATTTTTTTAACGGAATACGCGATAGCGGTCATACGATGCGCATTTTCGTCTGTGATTTTGTACGGATCATCAATAAAACCCTTTTTGTGTCTGGACGTTATGTTGGCCGGACATTAGCAGCGTCTGACGTCTCCTAATCACACACACACGCCGCTATGCGGACGCAGCACACTCTGTACGTCAGTAGTAGCGGTTTGACGTTCTAGAAAAAATGCGTTCGTTTGCCACTTGCATTGCACGGACGAACTTTCGTGAGGCCGTTCTTCGTATGTTACCCGGCATTGGACATCATTTGCTGCTAGCACGGCCGTGATTTTGTGCGGTTAAACGCACGTTAAAAATGCTTTCGTCTGACCTTAGCCTAAACCGACACGTGACAGGGGCTACACAATGGCTCAAGCAAAGAGATGCCATACTGTGCTTGAGCTGGTTTGTTTAGGGGACAGGAGCCACACCGGGCCAGAAATTCTGTCAGCTCTGCAGGGGCAGGTGCAGAGATGGTTAACACCACACCAGCTTGACCTTGGAATGGTCGTCTGTGTTAATGGCAGCAACCTTCTCTCCGCACTACGCCTGGGTAAGTTGACGCATGTACCATGCCTAGCACACATCCTAAATCTGGTGGTACAGCGTTTCCTAACCAGGTACCCAGGGCTGTCAGAGCATCTGAGCCAGGCCAGAAAAGTTTGCAGTCATTTCAGATGGTCATTCACAGCAAGTGTTCACCTGGCAGAAATTCAAAGAGAATTCCACCTTTCCACAAACCGTCTGATCTGTGACATGCCCACCAGGTGGAACTCGACATTAGCATTGCTGCAGCGTCTGCACTAGGGATGAGCCGAACACCCCCGAGTTCGGTTTGCATTCAAACTCGAACACGAACACGAACTCAATACAAGTCAATGGGACTCAAAGTTTGATTTTTAGAGTGCCCTCCAAGAGGGCATATATGCTAGATATTTGCCATAAAAGGTGTATGGGGGTCCAGGTAGTGCCCTGCGGGACAGGAAACAAGGACAAAAAGTAAAAAAAAAACCGTTTTTAAAGGGACAGTGAGTTTTCCATGAATTAAGGGTTAAAAATAAAAACGAAAAATTCCTTCAAATAGAAACATAGAAAATGTCGGCAGATAAGAACCTTTCGGCCCATCTAGTCTGCCCAATTACATGGATACTTTTTCTGGATTTATCTTTTGTTTAGGATAGCCTTATGCCTATCCCATGCCTGCTTAAATTCAATCACAGTTTTGGCCTCTACCACCTCTACTGGAAGGTTGTTCTATGTATCCACCACCCTCTCAGTAAAATAATGCTTCCTGATGTTACTTTTAAACTTTGCCCCTCTAATCTAAGACTATGTCCTCTTGTTTTGCTACTTTGTTTCCTTTTAAATATACTCCCTTCCTCTACCTTGTGGATTCCCTTTACGTATTTAAATGTTTCTATCATATCTCCTCTGTCTCGTCTTTTTTCCAAGCTATACATGTTAAGATCATTAAGCCTTTCCTGGTAATTTTTCTCCTTCAAGCCGTACACCATTTTAGTAGCCCTTCTCTGAACTCTCTCTAAGATGTCTATATCCTTCTGGAGATACGGTCTCCAGTAGTGCACACAGTACTCCAAGTGAGGTCTCACCAGTGCTCTGTACAGTGGCATGAGCACTTTCCTTTTCCTACTGCTAATACCTCTCCCTACACAACCAAGCATTCTGCCAGCATTTCCAAGCATTCTGCCAGCATTTCCTGCTGCTCTATTACATTGACTACTTACCCTTAGATCCTCTACAATAATAACCCCTAAATCCCAACCCTCAGATGTATTAAATATTCTATATTCAGCCCTTGGGTTTTTACGCCCCAGGCGCATTATCTTGCACTTATCCACATTAAAACTCAATTGCCACAACTACCACCATTTTTTTAGTTTACCTAAATCATTTGTCAGTTGGCTGATCCCTCCAGGAACGTCAACCCTGTTGCAAATCTTTGTGTCATCAGCAAAAGACATACTTTTCCATTAATACCTTCTGCAATATCACTATTAAAAATATTAAAGAGAATGGGTCCAAGTACTGACCCCTGAGGTACCCCACTGGTAACAAGACCTTGCGCCGAATAAACTCCATTTACCACAACCCTCTGTTGCCGGTCACTCAGCCACTGCCTAATCCATTCAACAAAATTGGAATCCAAGCTCAAAGATTGCAATTTATTGATAAGCCTTCTATGCGGAACAGCATCAAAAGCCTTTCTGAAATCTAAATAAGCAATGTCTACTGCACCACCTTTGTCTATTATTTTTGTTACCCAATCAAAAAAATCTGTAAGATTAGTTTGGCATGATCTCCCTGAGGTAAACCCATGTTGTTTCTGATCCTGTAATCTATGTGTTTTTAGATATTCAACAATCCTTTCCTTTAACATGGTTTCCATTAATTTCCCCACTACTGATGTAAGACTAACTTGCCTATAGTTCCCCGATTCCTCCCTACTACACTTCTTGTAAATGGGCACAACATCTGCTAATTTCCAGTCTTCTGGGACGACTCCCGTTAACAAGGATTGGTTAAATAAATCTGTTAACTGTTTTGCTATTACACCACTGAGCTCTTTTAATAATTTAGGGTGGATCCCATCAGGCTCCATTCACTTATTTGTCTTTACTTTAGACAGGTGCTGTAGCACCTCCTCCTCTGTAAACTCATATGTAAATGTCTCTTTAGTGTTTCCTCCTAACTGAGGTCCCTTTCCTTCCTTTTCTTCTGCAAAGACTGAACAAAAATATTCATAGAGGCAGTCAGCGAGACTTATATCCTCTTCTACATTCCTTCCTTCCTTTGTTTTTAATCTAACTAATCCTTGTTTTACTTTTCTTTTCTCGTTTATGCATCTAAAAAATGTTTTGTCCCCCTTTTTTACTGACTGAGCTATTTTTTCTTCTGCGTGTGCTTTGGAAGCCCTTATAAATTGCTTTGCCTCTTTCTGCCTAATCTTATAGGTCTGCCTATCTTCTTCACTCTGAGTTGTTTTATAATTATTGTATGCTATCTTTTTGTTCTTCACTATTTTGGCCACTTCTGCAGAGTACCACAGTGGTTTCTTCCCTTTTTTGTTTTTGCTAACAAGCCGAATGCAATTGCCTGTGGCCTTCAATAATGCCTCCTTTAAATAATCCCATTTCTCCTGGACTTCCTTTAAACTCCTCCAGTCTGATAATGACTCCTTCACACAAATTCTCATTTTAGAAAAATCCTTTTTTTTTATAGTTTAAAACTTTTGTTTTTGTGTGGTGTAGCTCCATCCCTGTTCTTATATTAAATCACACTGACTGGTGATCACTAGATCCCAAATTTTCACCTACAACAACGTCCGATACCAAACCTCCATTTGTGAGTATTAAATCCAATATGGCCTCTTTACGGGTCGGCTCCTCAACTACTTGTGTTAGAGATAATCCCAGTAGGGAGTTTAGAATATTTGCACCCAGCTATTTTGGTTTTCCAGTTCACATCAGGAAGATTAAAGTCCCCCATGATAATAATTTTCCCCCTTCATTGCCATTTTGGCTATTTCCTCAACCAGCAGATTATCTAGCTCTTCTACTTGTCCAGGGGGTCTATAGATCACACCTACACGAGCTACTGTATGATTGCCAAATGTTAGCATAACCCAAACTGACTCTATGTTCACCTCGCTCACTTTTATTTGGTTCGTTTTTATGTTGTTTTTCACATACAGGGCCACTCCTCCACCTTTCCTACCTTCTCTGTCTTTTCTATATAAAGAGTACCCTGATATTGTTATGTCCCAGTTATTTTTCTCACTGAACCATGTCTCAGTAACCGCCACTAAATCTACTTTTTCAACTGCCATCATTGCCTCCAGTTTATTGATTTTATTGACTAAACTGCGAGCATTTATAGACACGACTCTGAGCTTGTCATTTTTTACCCCGCATGTTGCTTGCACCATCAGATTTTGTTTTGGGGGACAATCGGCAGATTGTTTTTTACCCTTTTGTTCCCCCTCCTAGTTTAAATATTCCTTTGTGAAACCTTTGAACTTCTCACTGAGAACATATGTTCCCCTATGAGTAAGATGCAAACCATCTTTTTTAAACAGTTCCTTTCTGCTCCAATTAAAGCTATCATGGGACAAAAGCCATATCCTTGCTCCCGACACCATTCCCAAAGCCACAAATTAAATTCCCTAGTGCGCATCTGCCTATCCTGAATGTTATGCACAGGCAGAACTTCAGAGAATGACAGAGTGGACGCAATATACTGTATTTCACCTCCAAGAACACAAAAATCTTCCTTAATCTCAGAAACCTCATTGCTAGACAAGTCATTTGTCCCTAGATGGACTAGAACGTCCACTTACCCTTGCTGCTTTGCTTGTTTGACAATATTGAGAATACGTCTCCTGTCTCTACAAGCCGTAGCTCCAGGAAGACATCTCACCAAACCACTACTCTCCAGCTCAACACCTCTTATGATAGAAGGCAATTGTTGCTGGGTGATTCTATCAAGTCCCACCTTTTCCTTTTTGTCCTTGGTTGCATTCTTGCTTACCTTAGGCATAGGGGATGGTGGTTCCTCAACTATGGTGTCTGAGCCTACGTCCGTCTTACCACTACACTCTGAAAGTGCCTCAAAAGAATTAAGAGGAGCCACAGACTGTGGGTCATGCCTTCTATCCACAACTCTAAGTCTACCAGATCCTACAGTAGTCCATCTGCCGCTCCTAGGAGGCCGCTGTGGCAGTGGCTTTGTAACAGTCATAGCCTGAGTTTGTCTCACAGATAATTTACAAATCTCAGGCTTCAAAAGGCAATTTCCTGCTGCAATAAAGACAACTGCCTACATATCAGGCACACTCCAAAAATTGGATCTAAAAACAAATGCATGACAGCTCTTACACTGGACCAAGCCTGCCATTATGAAATGAAGGAATGGATTTAAAACCAGCAAATCTTACCTTTTTGTAGGTTTTCTACCTCCTGTCTAACCTCAGACTACCTCCAGAATATCTCAAAATGCCTCACTTGGAAGGCTTGCACTTTGAAGGCTTCACAAGCTCTATTAGACAAGCTAATATCAGCAATCTTTATATAGTCACCTAAGAACACCTCCCCCAGCAAGGCGTGGACAAGCTTAACCTCTTAGCAAATAGCACCTAATTGATTAACAATTCTATGCTAACCAGTAAGAAAAATGAGTCACCAGCCTAACCTAATTTACTCACCAGACCTAACTTAAAACCTTAAGATGAATAGTAAAGATCTGTTTGAAACAAAAATCTAAATCACTCACCAGAATATCTCAAAGTGCCTCACTTGGAAGGCTTGCACTTAGAAGGCTTCACAAACTCTATGGATTGTGGTGGATTTGTAGGGTGTATAGAAACCTTTAAAAACAATGTCCGGATAGTGCCCTGGGGGACAGGAAACAAGGACAAAAAGTTAAAAAAAAATACATTTTTAACCCCTTTACTGCTGACGATGTGTGGGACACGTCCTCAGTTACTCCCGCTGTATGCTGAGGAGGATGTGTCCCACACATCATCAGCTTTGCGGGACCCCCGGTGAAGAGATACTCAGCTCTCTGTCCGGGGTCCCGCGGCGTTCTGACTTCAGCGTCCTCAGACACTGAAGTCAAGCTCCTCTTGACATAAATGACGTCATCGCGCCATGCGCGATGATATCATTTCCAGGCGACGCCCCGGCAATGCCGGGAGATCGCCTGGATGGGAGGGGGGATCCATTTGGATCCCTCTCGATCGGGAGATCCCACAAAAAAAAGCCAGGCACCGCTCAAAAGGGGGTCATGGAGGGTGTCAATTAAAAGGCCTGAGTATGGCCTTTCGAATGATACCCAACATGACCAGGTATAAAGTAAAAAAATAAAAATAAACATGTATTTTATTTTGTGTGTTATTTTTATTAATGCAGCAATATTGTTCACATTTCAATTAGAATGTGAAAAATGCGTTTGCTAAAAATCACATAATTTCCCCCCCCCAAAATGTAACAAGTCCCCGTTTCTAATTTTTGTACAAGCGCACCCCATAGAAAATATAACCGCAAATGTTCAAGTGATAAAAGGTGAAAAAAAACACTTTACACGCTGCAGATGATTAAAAATTCAAGTTTTATTGCATTTTTTGTTATATTATACAGGCAGAACATGACGTATACATATAGAAATGATATATTATGAATCTGCCGAGTCTGCCGGAAAGAACGATATATAATATGTCTGGGTGGTATAATAAAATGTGGCTTCAAATCGCGTTTAAACATGATGAGCGAAAGTGGTAAAAATTAGCTCAGCCCACAGCGGTGAAATGCCTCAGCAGGGAAAGGATTAAAAGGAACAGTGAGTTTTCCATAAAATAAGGGTTAAAAATAAAAACGAAAAATTCCTTCAAATATCGTGCCTAGGAGGTCCCCATAACATGCCCGTGAAGTAGCGGATTTGTAGGATATATGGAAAAATCGCCATCACAGACCTACAAACGACACCTAGCACTCTCAGTCTGTATACAATGTATCAAATTCATGAGACCTTAGAAGCACATGTTATTTCCAAACCCTAATTAAACACCTGTTGTTTACGCCGTTTGAGAGCACAGGTCATTTATAGGTGAGAATCTTTGCACCTAGACATTAGTTTTTAATTCAATATCTAATAAACCGTTGCTTATAATATTCTGCAGGAAAGCGTCTCTTTATTTCTAGATTTTTTAGTATTTTTTTAAACATTTTTTATACTTTTGAATTTTTTCAAACCTGAACCGAACACGCCAAAAAGTTCGCAAACTTTCGGACTGCCGATGTTCGAATCGAACTCCGAACTGATCGAACCGACCAGCTCATCCCTAGTCTGCACAAGCAGCAGAGGGCCATCAATGAGTACCTGTGTGAGGACAGGATCAGGTCAACTTGTTCCCCCCTGCAGTGCCTGATGATCAAGGATGCATGCACTGTACTGTCACCATTTGAGGAGGCAACGAGGATGGTGAGCAGGGACAGTGCATGCATCAGTGACACAATTCCTTTAGTGTTCCTGCTGGAGCGCACTCTGCGGGGAATTATAGATGTGGCACTAGAGGCAGAGCAGCGGGAGGAAGAGGAGGCCTTCCCTAGCTCTCAAGGCCCCAGTCTTTATGCAGACAGCATGCCTGTGGGTCCACAAATCAGAAGGAGGAGGATGAGGGGAAGGAGGAATATTTAAGAAGTGGGGGCATTGAAGGTGGGGATTCCTCAAGGGAGGGTTTCGTGTGCCCAGAAACACAAGGACTAGTACGTGGCTGGGAGGAGGAAATGCACAATGGGGTCATCCTCATTGACCAGGAAGACTCGGAAGCTAATGCCACCTCCAACCTACGCTGCATGGGCTCCCTAATGATGCAAAGCCTGGTAAAGGACCCCAGGATTCTTGCTATCAAGGAGAGGGATCATTACTGGTTGGCAACCCTTCTTGATCCACGATACAAGGGTAAAGTTGTAGAGCTCATCCTGCCCGCACAGAGGGAGCACAGGATGAAAAACTTGAGGACGCTCTAAAGCGACACTTGTGAACACCTTTACAGGTACTGGTAGGTTACCAAGTGATGACACACGTGCTTCTGAGGCTGCGATGATCAGAGGAAGAGCGGTGAAGGCCAAGGCCGCTTGACTGATGCCTTTTTAAATTTTTTTAGTCCACGACACCCAGGGACGTCAAATGTAGGCACCCATTGCCAGCGTCTTCACCATATGGTGCAGGACTATCTAGGGGCAAGGACAGACCTGGATACCTTTCCAGCAGATGATCCACTGGTTTACTGGGTGTTGAGAATGGATCACTGGCCAGAACTTTGCCAATATGCTATGCAGCTACTAGGTTGCCCTTCATCCAGCGTGCTTTCTGAAAGGATGTTCAGTGCCGCTGGAGGTTTTGTCACAGACAAAAGAGTGCGTCTGTCCACCGACTCTGTAGAACGGCTGACATTTATAAAAATGAATCAGTCATGGATCAGCAGCTATCAATTCCCTGATGCTGACGTAACGGAATAGATCGGGGATCTCTTCTGCATTCACGAAACCTCCACCACTGCACTCTTCCACAATACCACAAAAGGGTTACGGTGTGAAGGCACTTGCTGCCACCAAAGGCACAATATTTGGGTGCACTGCCACTGACACCTATACCAGATTCATATCATTTTAATATTGGACCGCAGGGTCCACCGCTGTACTCTTCCACAATACCACAGAGGGGTTACGGTGTGAAGGCACTTGCTGCCACCAAAGGCACAATATTTGGGTGCACTGATGTCTGTACCAGATTCATATCATTTTAATATTTGACCGCATGGTCCAACCATGCACTCTTCCGGAATACCACAGAGGGGTTACTTACGGTGTGAAGGCACTTGCTGCCACCAAAGACACAATATTTGGGTGCACTGCCACTGACACCTATACCAGATTCATATCATTTTAATATTGGACCGCAGGGTCCACTGCTGCACTCTTCCACAATACCACAGAGGGGTTATGGTGTGACGGCACTGTTGCTGACATTAAAGGCCCAATTTTTTGAAGCACCTATTGTTACTTTCATCCAAAGTCTGCATAAGTTTCACCATAATTTTGCCAAAAAAATCACTAAACTTGTTCTGCGTTTCCTAAAAGGTCTCCTCTTTTAATACAGACTGCCACCCCAAGCAGTTGTTTATGAATAGATTAAAGGAAAACCGTTTACCGTAATTTGAAATGTCATTTTTTTTAAAATGTTTCTATACATCCTAGAAATCCGCCACTTCACGGGCAGGTTATGGGGACCTCCTAGGCACGATAATTGAAGGAATTTTTCGTTTTTATTTTTAACCCTTATTTCATGGAAAACTCACTGTCCCTTTAAAAATGTTTTTTTAAAAACCCTTTTGTCCTTGTTTCCTGTCCCCCAGGGCACTGACCCCCATACACATTTTATGGCAAATATCTTGCATATATGCCCTCTTGCAGGGCACTCTAAAAATCGAACTTTTGAGTCCCATTGACTTACATTGAGTTCAGTTCGTGTTCGAACTTGAACTTTTGAAATTGTTCGAATGCGAACCGAACACGGGGGTGTTCGGCTCATCCCTAGTGACTATATACAGAATGCACCTGTAAACATGTAACAGTGACTTTATACAGAATGCACCTGTAAGCATGTAACAGTGACTTTATACAGAATGCACCTGTAAGCATGTAACAGTGACTATATACAGAATGCACCTGTAAACATGTAACATAGTGACTATATACAGAATGTGCCTGTAAACATGTAACACAGTGACTTTATACAGAATGCACCTGTGTCAGGAACGTGGGGATGGTACCTGGGTGGCACCTGGATGGCAGGGGTATGAGCCCAGGATGCAGTGGTCTGCATTGATAAACAGAGGATATGGATGGTGGAGGGTGAATGGAAATAAAGACTAATCAGGTTGATTGCAGAGGATGATGGGGATGATGGTTGTAATTGCAGGAACCAGAAATGGGGGATCAGGTAGCAGAGTAGCAACAAAGCAACCATGTTCACTCTTCGTGAGCATGAGTTGTAATGAACCAGCAATGTGTGAGTGCAGGGCAAAGCCTTTTATTTTGTGAGTCACGTGTGTTTGGTGTTTAACTCTTACACTGCTGGATGCTGGTTGCTGGCTGCAGGGCAGGAACAGGATGGAAGTGAACCACAAGGGGGGGTTCCAGAATGGCTACAGCCAGGGGATCCTGACAACCTGTAAACATGTAACACAGTGACTATATACAGAATGCACATGTAAACATGTAACACAGTGACTATATACAGAATGAACCTGTAAACATGTAACAGTGACTATATACAGATGCACCTGTAAACATGTAACATAGTGACTATATACAGAATGTGCCTGTAAACATGTAACACAGTGACTATATACAGAATGCGCCTGTAAATATGTAACACAGTGACTATATACAGAATGCGCCTGTAAACATGTAACAAAGTGACTGTATTCAGAATGCACATGTAAACATGTAACACAGTGACTATATACAGAATGCACCTGTAAACATGTAACACAGTGACTATATACAGAATGCACCTGTAAACATGTAACACAGTGACTATATACAGAATGCACCTGTAAACATGTAACATAGTGACTATATACAGAATGCACCTGTAAACATGTAACATAGTGACTATATACAGAATGCGCCTGTAAACATGTAACACAGTGACTATATACAGAATGCACCTGTAAACATGTAACATAGTGACTATATACAGAATGCACCTGAAAACATGTAACATAGTGACTATATACAGAGTGTACCTGTAAACATGTAACACAGTGACTATATACAGAATGCACCTGTAAACATGTAACACAGTGACTATATACAGAATGCACCTGTAAACATGTAACATAGTGACTATATACAGAATGCGCCTGTAAACATGTAACATAGTGACTATATACAGAGTGCATCTGTAAACATGTAACACAGTGACTATATACAGAATGCGCCTGTAAACCTGTAACACAGTGACTATATACAGAATGCGCCTGTAAACATGTAACACAGTGACTATATACAGAATGCACCTGTAAACATGTAACACAGTGACTATATACAGAATGCGCCTGTAAACATGTAACACAGTGACTATATACAGAATGCGCCTGTAAACATGTAACACAGTGACTATATACAGAATGCGCCTGTAAACATGTAACACAGTGACTATATACAGAATGCACCTGTAAACATGTAACACAGTGACTATATACAGAATGCACCTGTAAACATGTAACACAGTGACTATATACAAAATGCGCCTGTAAACATGTAACACAGTGACTATATACAGAATGCGCCTGTAAACATGTAACACAGTGACTATATACAGAATGCACCTGTAAAAATGTAACACAGTGACTACATACAGAATGCACCTGTAAACATGTAACACAGTGACTATATACAGAATGCACCTGTAAACATGTAACACAGTGACTATATACAGAATGCACCTGTAAACATGTAACATAGTGACTATATACAGAATGCACCTGTTAACATGTAACATAGTGACTATATACAGAATGCGCCTGTAAACATGTAACATAGTGACTATATACAGAGTGCATCTGTAAACATGTTACACAGTGACTATATACAGAATGCGCCTGTAAACCTGTAACACAGTGACTATATACAGAATGCACCTGTAAACATGCAACACAGTGACTATATAGAGAATGCATAAATACAGAAAAAATGGCGTCGCACCCATACTCACCGGAGCGGCAGCAACTGCCAGGAGTAACAGCCCAGTTAATGTATAAAACATAACAAGGAAAAAAGGTGTCATCTGCGCTCGTTTCTATGTGTTCCATGTAAAACAAAACTGAGGTTTTTGTTTTTTTCAATGGCCATTGCAACGTAAGCTCACTCGCCACTTCAAGGCACCTCTTTAGAGAGTGAGTACCTAACAATTGTAACCAAACGGAAACGAGCGCAGATGACACCTTTTTTCCTTGTTATGTTATATACAGAATGCGCCTGTAAACCTGTAACATAGTGAATACATTTATTTTCTGTTAATCTGTATATTTGTGCAATTTTTTTAATATTTTGCATTTAATACTTTGTATTTCTCTAACACTGTAGCATTTTAATGTTGCTGAATCCAGGACATACTTGAAAACGAGAGACATCTCAATGTATCCTTCCTGGGAAAATCCTTTTATAAATAAATAAATAAACATTGAAGTTGGATCAGCAGGTAGGGGGCAATAGGCATCTCTATCATTTAAGATGGCATGAGCCATTTGTTTATATTTATTGGAGGACATAATCACAATGTTGCCCCCTTGTCAGATTTTTTAATGACAATTTCTGTATTTTGTTGTAAATTTTTAAGAGCTAACTTTAGTAATATTTGATGGAATAGATGCTTCAACAGTACGTACATCTAGACGTTCAATCCGTCACACAAAAGGTTACAATACTACTAAATTCACTTAAGGCCGGCGTGAACCTACTTTTTAAATGAAGAGTGGTGTAACCAGATTTATTCTCAATCCTTTCATCTAATAGACTAATCAGAGCGGCAAGACAGGTCATGTCTGCGTCAGTTAACCCATATCGCTTCGCAACATTTTCTTTCTGCAGGGAATGAAATTTATGTAGTGCAAGTTTACGCATAAACAAGTAAATGTCCTTAATCCAGATGAATTTATTAAAGTGAGGTTTTGGAACAAAAGATAGTCCCTTCAACAAAACACTCTCCTCAGTAGAATTGAGGATTTTACTGGACAAATTAATCGGCCGTGGTTGAATTTTCTTTCTCCCCTTTTGGTTTTTCCGTCCCTTGCGTGTTACAATCTCTTCCTCGCTCAGACGTTGCTCTAAAAAAGATACAGATTTCTTTTAGAGGATACCATTTAGTGACTCGTTTTGTAAAAGCGTTGGTTCAATGTCAGATTGCTCATCCGGATCAGAGGATTCATATTCAGAGCTAGAGGGATGCTCTGGTCCACGTCTAGCTTTACTTTGGGTGTATTTATATTTATACACTTTCCCTTCTCTATAGTCTCTGGTATCTCGTAAAAATTTCCTTTGTTTTCGTTCTTTAATGTTATTATCATAACGATCTAGATTGAGAAAGTAAAGGAAAGACTAAAACTCAAACAATGGATCAGTTCTAAACCCTTGAACACATTCTAATTCAGCCTCAATTTTTGGCATACGCTCATCTAAAGTTTCTTTTGCTGCTCGATTTAAGATTTCCATAAAACGTTTAGAACAACAGTTCGCTGCTTCCTCCCAATCACCCAAAAAACTTTCACTTTGTATGTGCGTGGCTGGGGGAACGTGTGTACGTAAACCCCTAGGAATTATCCCATTCTTTTAATATTTTTCCAAAGATGAGACCTCCCATTTGGATCTAATTTTCTTTTGTAGAGTCTTGGTGATATCGTGAAATGCTACACTGATATTAGCCCTAGTAGGAGTCTTTTCCCTGTGTTTTCGAATCTTTGTACCTTATTGGTTAAGCGGCTTTGAAAATTTGAATTTTTATTGAAATTGTTCAGTAGAGAAAAATAGGAAACAGGAAGGAATAAACAATAAGGGGACAAAAGCATAAAAAAGAAAACACCAAAAAAATTTATATTTGTCATCAACACATTACATATTAGCAGATATTCCTATATATAAACACATTGAGCATTGTAGTCGTAGTTGACTTGCCACTATAAATGTAAGACCAAAAAACATAACCTATAGGACCTCTCCCGGGCCAGTCTCAACCCCCTCACCAAGGGATCTAGCCTCCCCCCTTGGAACACAATGTTTCACTAAATATATATCCCACAATTCCCACGGATCTTGTTTGGGAGGAGTCGTGTTAAGAATTTCAGTAGCCATCCTATCATAACCTCTGTCTCTCGCCATATATGTCTTGAGGTTTGCCATTGAGGGGACCGTGTCAGATTTCCATTTTTGTGCTAAAACTAGTAAGGTGGTGGTCATGACATGGAACGTCATTCTGGTCTGTTGTCTAGTTAAGATGGGGCCCCAAAACCCAATAATACGAATTAAGGATCCATAGGTATAGGTGTACCCACCACGGCCGTAGTAAGGTCCACAACCAATGTCCAATAGGGAACCAGAGATGTACAGTGCCACCAAATGTGTATGTATGTACCTAATTGCAAACCACAATGCCAACACATGGCAGACGAGGACGGGGCGAATTTCGAAGTTTTATCTGGAGTCCAGTACCAACAGTAGAGGACTTTCCCACTTGTTTCAAGAAGCGTCGCATTTTTAGACACTCCCATGTCTCTACGATATACCCACAATCCTGGCTCAATGGCACAACCCAAATCTTTTTCCCACAAAGCATGATAACACCACAGAGGCAACTCTCTATCTGCAGTAATTGCGTATATACTAGTAGAGATCAAATCCCTTGGCAGGAACCGAGACACACTCAGAGATTCAATCACTGTTAGGGGAGGTTTATGAATAGAATAAAAGGCTGTAAATCCTTGCTTTCTTAAATATGAATGTAGTTGACAGTATGAGAGGAAATAAGAACCATCTATGTGAAATTTAGCTTGTACTGTCAAAAAATCTAGTATCCCATTTTTATCCGTCAGCTGGCAGAGAGTGTCTACCCCTTTCCGTGATCAACGTGCATTAAAATGAGGAAGAATATACTGAAACGCTTGCAATGGAGCAGCTCTCGAAATGGGACCAGTACCCGTTACACTGTGTCCAAAATCTTCAGGGAAAGTTTTGTTGTGGTAAAAGGAGAAAAAAAGTCCCTCTTGGTCTGCTTGTCAGGGGAACCCAAAGTAGCACTCTTAGGTCATGAGGACTCATGGCAATTGCTTCCATGGTTACCCATTGTGGTCTAGAAGCGTAACCAAAGCATACTACAATTGCCGCCACATGAACCGCTCAATAGTATTTCCCAAAATTGGGAATGCTCAGATTTCCCCATTCAATCCTACGTGACAAGATGGGGAATTTAATCCTGGGGCATCGATAATTCCAGATAAAGGAATTAACCACTCTTTGCAGAGATATGTGTAGCGCTCACCCCCGGAGGAGCCGCTGAATAAACCTCGGAAAAGTCTCACCGCACTAGGAATTATTACACACCAGCACTGTTGTGGATTTTCTAGTTTTATATGCTTTACTAAAAGATAAATGTGCGTTGAATGAAATTACAGGATGCGTCACACGGTTCTGGAGTGTAATTCCCGCAAAATAGCTCAATATATATATGTACAAAGTTTAGGGTATCCGGGTACTGTGTTCAACTGGCCAGTGAACGAAAAGAGAAATCTTTTACTAGTCATCGTTGGGGCCCTGTGAATTTAAACAATATTGCAGCGTGCGTTTATGTTTTGGAACTGTGGCCTGGAGGCCTCTCACCCATCCGACGAATGAAACTGTCCAGCGACCCGAGGATCTTCTCCGCTGTGTACTGGGACTCTGTGCCATTGAATCTGCTCCCTGCTTTCCAAATCTCACAACTGGAACATATGATCTGCCGCCTGCACTCCCAATCGATTGGTGTGGCCTCCTAACGCGGGGTCCTGCCGGAACCAGCTTGTCCTCCAGACCTCTCAGTGCTGTGTAGGTAGGTCCCAACACGATTTCTGTCCCGATCTCCAGCACCAGTTAGACAGCATCTGTACTCCGGCCTGGTTGCGATCCCTGACAGCTCCAACGTGTGTCCTCCACCTTTCACTGCTCTGCTCAGTCTGCCCATGCCTTGCATGAGGCTGCTGATCTCCTTCCTCCTCTTTGTACCACCCACTTCCTGTCCTCACGCAAAGAGTGATGGGAGATGGAGTCCGTTTTGTCCAGCATAGTCCACAATGTCTCCCTCTGGTGGCAGCAATAGTTCAATGCACCAGAATACAGTTTTAAAGCAGTGCTACACTCTCCCCCCTAAACTCTTGGGTCCCTCCAAGGGAGTGTAACAGATACATAACACTGCAACATTTACATTAATCAACACATTCAGGCTCAGTAGGAAACATATAATGGGTCAGATATACATCCTCAAGTTGACTCATGTGCCTAACTACCTCAGCCAGCATAGCAGACATTTCGGGCAGCCTTCGCACAGTTGTAACTGCTTCTTCTGTGCTATGTCCTGGTAAATCATATGTAAGTCTCTGAGGGGGCCGTACTGAACGTTTAGGCTCAGATTCATAAATTTTCTCTTCTACAACTGGAGCAGACACCTCTTCAGAGTATGAGCCTTCCAGTGAAGGCATAGAACTGTAGTCTATTGATACATCTTCTAGAATTTCAGGAACTTCCAAGGTTTCCGGTACTTCAGGTCTGAATTCTGGAGCATCAGGCCTCAGGCTACTTTCACACTGATCAGAGGCCGGAATAACTTCTTCAGGCTCAGGTGGGTGCACCCTGCTCAAACACCAGTCCTCTTCTTCACTTTCTCTGACAGAACATAACTGCTGAGACCGAGTAACAGGAGTCGAACAAGGAACAGGCGGATTAGGCAAGGAAAGTTCATCTCCAACTGATATCCGTACCGCCTCTCTCAAAGGTAACAGATGATTTCTGTGCCAGTTCTTTAGAGGCCCGGCCTTTCCATCTGGACGGATTGGGTACACGGGCAGACCAGGCAGTTGTTTGCAGACAATGTAAATTTGAGAACTCCATCTATCGGCCAGTTTGTGCCTTGCAGAAACAACCAAGTACTTTAACAAAACCCTATCGCCGGGCTTTAGGTCCTGTACCCGAACTCTCAAATCATAATTTCGCTTGTTTCTCTGCTCTCTACCTTCTGAGGTCAAACGGGCCTGTTCAAATGCAGCAGCTAAGTTTCTCCGGAGTCTGTCCACATAATTTTTGTAGGAAGTGACAGACGTCTGGTCAAGAGATAGGCCAAAAGCTAAATCAACTGGCAGTTGAGCCTCTCTTCCAAGCATGAGACGATAAGGCGAGTACCCAGTTGCATCACTCTCAGTACTGTTATACGCATGCACCAGCATAGCTATGTGACGACTCCAACTCTGTTTCTCTTTAGCTGACAGTGTCCCCAACATATTCAGTAGAGTGTGATTAAACCTTTCTGGTTGAGCATCACCTTGGGGGTGATATGGAGAAGTTTGAGTCTTCTGAATTCCTAGTACTTCTAACGATTGCCCGACAAGTCGGCTCTCAAAGTCTCTGCCTTGATCTGAGTGGATTCTTTGTGGTAGGCCGTAATGAACGAAAAACTTCTCCATTAAAACTTTTGCTTCTGTAGGAGCACGTTGGTCTTTTGTAGAGAAAGCTTGGGCATAACGAGTAAAGTGATCAGTCACTACTAAAATATTCCCCTGCCCACTAGCATCAGGCTCTAAGCACAGGAAATCAATGCACACAAAGTCCATGGGTCCTTGACTTTGCAGGTGGCTCATTGGAGCAGTTCGGGTTGGTAGGGTCTTCCTCTGAATACACCTCAAACACGAATGGCAATAACTTTCAACTTCAGATCTCATACAGGGCCAATAGAATCTGTCTCGCACCAGTTTAAAAATTCTCTCTGCACCCAAATGTCCATGGTCATCGTGCAATGCTCTCAACACACCTTCTCTGTGCTTGGTGGGGAGGAACAACTGTTGCGTTTCTTCAGCATTGTTTGAGGGGCCCCTTCGGTAGACCACCCTCATCCAGCATCTTCAGCCGCTCCCATTCCTTGTATACCAATCGGGCTCCTTCGTGGGAATTAGTCAGTAGAAATTCCCTTTGACCCGCGTTCATAGCTTTCATTGTCAAAGCGATCAGAGGATCTTCAGCCTGATCTGCTCTCAGGTCCTGCTTCGAGAGAGTAGGTAGGCTTTCACCCCTCAGCTGTGTAGGATTACAATAAAGCTCTGGAACGCCCACAGCCATAACTCCTTTAGCTTCTGCTTCATCTGCTCCCTTGACCCGGCGCTCTGCCCCCTGACATAAGGCTTGCACCCCATCTGGAGTCAGCTGAGTCCATTCTGTGTTGTAGGGCCTTCTTCACAAAGCATCTGCATCTCGATTATTCACTCCAGGGCGATACTTAAGACTGAACCGAAACCCTGACAGAGCGGCCAACCACTGATGTCCCGTTGCAGTAGTAAGGACGTATGTAAGAGGATTGTTGTCAGTCTTTATCACAAATTCAGCCCCATACAGATAATCTTTCAGCTTGTCTACTACCGCCCACTTCAAGGCTAGGAACTCCAATTTGTGAGTAAGATAATTCTTCTCTGAAGGCGAAAGACTTCGACTCACATACGCTACAGGCCTCAGCAATCCATCATATTCTTGGTATAAGACTCCCCCTAGACCTTCTCTGCTGGCATCCACATGCAATTCGTATGGCTTATGAGGATCCGCGTAAGCCAGGACGGGAGCTCGAGTCAAACTCTCTTTCAGCTTCATAAAGACACTTTCACATTGATTAGTCCATTCTTCTTGGATGGATTCTCGAGCCTTCCTAGGCCCTTAAGCCGACGAACTTCGATCAGAGGCCTTGGAGCCTTCTCCCACTTCTTCTTTTCGTAGGAGCTTATTCAAAGGTTGAGCTATCTTAGCAAATCCTCCTACGAATCTTCGGTAGTATGAGCAAAACCCCAAGAAGGATCTAAGTTCGGTAACATTCTGGGGTCTAGGCCAGGAAGCTACGGCTTCCAACTTCCAAGGATCCGTCGAAACACCTTCTGCCGAAACAACATGTCCCAGGTACGTAACTGAAGGTAGACAAAATTTACACTTGTCCAGGGACAGTTTCAACCCCTCTTCATGGAGCCGCTTCAAGACCTTCTCCAACTGTTGCTCATGTTCTTCCAAAGTCTTCCCGAACACAATAATATCATCTAGATACACCAACACCTCTATCAAGTTCATATCTCCGACTGTCTTCTCCATTAATCGTTGGAACGTGGCGGGAGCCCCCATGAGGCCTTGAGGCATTCTGTTGAACTCAAAGAACCCCAGTGGGCAGATGAACGCAGTCTTCTCTTTGTCTTCAGGATGCATTGGTATCTGATGATACCCACTTCGCAGGTCTAGTAGACTAAACCATTTTGCTCCAAACAAACAATGTAGGGCATCTTCTATCCGAGGAGTAGCATATTGTTCTGGAATGGTCCTCTGATTTAGCGTGCGATAGTCTATACATAAATGGATAGAACCATTCTTCTTTCGAACCATCACTATGGGAGAGGCATAAAGACTCCTGGACTCTTGAATCACCTTAGTGCTCTGTAGTTCATTCAGCTGTTCTCGTAGATCATCCAAGTCTCCCAGCAGAACTCGTCTTGACCTTTCTCGAAACGGCTTATCCTCTTGTAGTCGAATGCGATGTTCAGTACTCTTAGCGCATCCCACATCGAACTCATCCTTCGAAAACAAGTCCTTTCATTTTAGAATCTGTGACTGAAGTCGCTTCTTCCATTCAAGCGAGATGGGAGCGTCTTTAGGATAGAACCGTTCAGCTGGAATCTCTTTGTTCACTCCCCCTCCTAAATCGGTAGGTAGGGGAGAGAGGCGTAACAGAAGCCACTTGCCCGATGGGCATTCGTGCTTTTAGGACCACTGGAGAATCAGATACATTACATAAACTGACAGAAATTCTTCCTCTTGCCCGTTGTAAAGCTCTTGTGGAGATTATCTCAGGGATTACTTGCACTCGGGCCTCACTCTCGCGACTGGGATCAGTTTCCAGTACCACAAAAGGACCCGGTTGTGATCCGTTCAACTTGACTGAAGCCCGGAAACTCGCCACTTCTCCTGATTGCAGAACCTTCTCTGTTCCTCCCATATCTCCACAGACGCCCCACTTCAGCAGGTGCCCTCTGTTCTTCGACCATTTGTTGATAGACCGGACATAACATCGGATGCACTCCTCTTGTAGAACCTTCTTCCATCACTATGGGAGTCAGAAGACGCCTCACCAGATCAGTATTCATCCCCACTATCATAGAACTTCTGTTGGCTACTGAAGGGCGAGGACACACAATGGCCAATGCATCACAACCTCCAGACTGTCTGACTTCGGATCCAATTTCTAACTTCACCTGTAGATATCCATCATAGGGAAGCTTCTCAGTTCCAATACCCCAGATCTCAAGGTCCTGTAATTTCTTTAAAGGTATGTGTTTCAAGTGCTTCTCGTAGAAGTCTCGATAGATCAACGTCACTTGGGCACCTGAGTCTAACAGAGCTTTAGTGTAGACTCCCTCTACTTGGATTGGAACGATGGGAGAAGGACCTATCAGCTGGTCAGGAAACTTGCTTGTAGCAGCAGGAGATATAGACCCAGTTCACTGTACTCTAGCCTTCTTCCTGACTCGTGGAGGTTTTGGGTGTGCATTGCTCTCCTGTGACATAGGACCGGATACTAAGGGAGTAACTCTTTCAGTCCTGGCAGACACCGCATTTGACGCGGATCTGGGCCTTCTCGGCCTTTCATTTCGGACTTGAAAATTGGAGCGGTTTTCGACAGTCAGGCGCCTAGTTTGCTCCCTCACCAGGGCCCTCTGGAATTTCCCGCTTGCAAGGTGGACAACAGTTTCTCCATGGCCTTCAGGTGTTCTTCGACCGATTTCTTTTCGGCCCTCCCTTTTGGGCACTGAGCCCTGAAATGGCCGATTTCCCCACAGCCAAAACATTTCTTTCTCGAGAGTGTGGGCATATTCTCTTCTTGCGGCTCCTTTGGAGACCCCCTGTTGGAGGCTACAGCAACCCCCTCAGTTCTGGTGTCCTTAGCCGACAGCAATGTCATCAACTTAGGACATACTTGAAAACGAGTGAAATCTCAATGTATCCTTCCTGGTTAAATCCTTTATAAATAAATAAATAAATAAACTCCATTTGCGACATCTGAGTTTTCAAAGCCAGCACTTCAGGCTGTATGTCTGCTACACAGAGAGTTCCTACTTCTGCAGTGAAACCGGTGTGTGAAGCATTAGCAACCTTTTTAGCCTTAATTAAAGCCTCTTCTTCTCGGATGGCTTTGACCAGTTTGGAATAGGTCAGTCCCTTGCTCTGGTAGCTAGTCTGAAATTTCAACATTATGGGATCCAGTGGGAGTGCTCCTTTGGAAATTTGATCCATCAAAGCTTTGCTTGCATGACTCGGCTCCATGCCTCCTTTTAGAATAACCTGGTGGATGATTTTATCCAGCCGCCAGACATAGGTGGACAATTCTTCTCCTTCCTTTTGATAGGTGTGAGAGAACTTGTAGATAAATTTGGCACAATCCTTCACTCCCCCGAAAATTTCCTGTAAAGCTTCTAGATACTCAGCAGCAGTGCAGCCTGGCTTGTCCCTTTTCAGATTTCGGATGACATCTGAAGCAGGAGCTCTTAAGCTCTCGATCAAGCTTTGTCTCTTTACGGTGTCAGCAACTTCCCATTCTTCCACAGCTTGCACTGCCTGATCTATCCAAGTTTCAAAGTCCTCTTCTCCAGGTGGCACAGGGACTTTACCAGAATAAAACCATAACTTGCGATATCCATAATTGGCAGACACAGCAGAGTTTTGGGCTAATGTTTCCACCAGTTTTCCCATTTCGGTAAAGAATGCAACAGGAAGGAACCCTGTCAACAGGGTAGAAGTAGTATCCGGTACCCTGTGACATGACGTTGTTGGGCTAGCCACGGGAACATTCGTGGGATCACCACGTGGCGCACTGGGCTGGACCTGTCGAACTTCCACATCGTCGGCCAGCTTCACACTCGCACCCTGAAAACACACTGGAACATCCTTTCTCCACTCAAAAAGAACAAATGTGTGAGAAGTCTCGGGGTTCACCTTAATGTCCAGTATTGCCCCCCGATGATCTGGTGTCAGCGCGGCCACGGCCCGGTGAATTTGGTCTTCGGCCCAAGTGTCTGCGGGAATGTCCATAACTACACTTAACCCTAGCTGGCTATTCTGCCCCTTACACCATTCTGCAGCAGCATCTGGATCCATATTTAACCCTTTAATTGCAGTATTCACAGAGACTGGAATCCCGGACGAGCCCCCGTGTGTAGCGCTCGCCCCCGGAGGAGCCGCTGAATAAACCTCGGGATAGTCTCACCGCACTAGGAATTATTACACACCAGCACTTTTGTGGATTTTTGAGTTTTATTTGCTTTACTAAAAGATAAATGCGCGTTGAATGAAATTACAGGATGCGTCACGCGGGAAAAACCGCAGCGGAAAAAACTGTTAACCCCCTCAGTTCTGGAGTGTAAGTCCCGCAAAATAGCTATATATATGTACAACGTTTAGGGTACCCGGGTACTGTGTTCGACTGGCCAATGAACGAAAAGAGCAATCGTCGACTAGTCACCTTTGGGGCCCTGTGGATTTAAACAATATTGCAGCGTGCGTTTCTGTTTTGGAACTGTGGCCTGGAGGCCTCTCACCCATCCGATGAACAAAACTGTCCAGCACTCAATGTCTCGACCCAAGGATCTTCTCCGCTGTGTACTGGGACTCCGTGCCACTGAATCTGCTCCCTGCTTGCCAAATCTCCACAACTGTAACAAACGATCTGCCGCCTGCACTCCCAATCGACCGGCCTCCTAATGCGGGGTCCTGCCGGAATCAGCTTGTCCTCCAGACCTCTCAGTGCTGTGTAGGTAGGTCCCAACCAACACCATTTCTGTCCCAAACTCCAGCACCAGTAAGACAGCGTCTGTACTCCGGCCTGGTTGCAATCCCTGACAGCTCCAACGTGCATCCTCCACCTTTCACTGCTCTGCTCACTCTGCCCATGCCTTGCATGAGGCTGCTGATCTCCTTCCTCCTCTTTGTACCACCCACTTCCTGTACTCATGCAAAGGGTGATGGGAGATGGAGTCCGTTTTGTCCAGCATAGTCCACAATGTCTCCCTCTGGTGGCAGCAATAGTTCAATGCACCAGAATACAGTTTTAAAGCAGCGCTACATATGAAATATGTCCGGGGGATATAGATTGGTAGTGCTCTAAATACATATAATATTTTTGGGAGTATCATCATTTTCACCGCCGCTATGCGACCAAACCACGACAATTGTCTTCACTGCCAGGTCAGTAATATTTCTCTAATTTCTCTTTAATTGATATTAAATAAAGTATCAGCTGAGAGAGAAAGTTTAATCCCCAAATAAGAGACAAACGTGGATCTCCAATCAAACAGATAGTCCTGTTTCAGTTCAGTCAAATCTATGTCGGGGGTATTTGTGGGCAGCGCTTGTGTTTTAGTAAAGTTAATTTTATGGTATGATAGCTCACCATATTTTGTTAGTTGTCATGTAGAGCCGTTAGTGAAGTCTTTGGGGATGTCAAAGTAAGTAGACTGTCGTCCGCAAAAAGGTTTAATTTGTGTGTTTTGGGCCCACATCAATATGTCATTGGATTGTCTTATGATCTGCGCAAGAGGCTCTAATACAAGCGCGCATAGTAATAGGTATAGTGGGCAGCCCTGTCTTGTGCCGTTTGTGATAGGAGATGCAGGAGAGTGAAAGCCAGCGAACCGTACCGTGGCAGTCGGAGAAGAGTACACTGAAAAAAACCTTTAGCAAATTCTGGCAGGATACCGAATTTAATCAACACCTCGGACATGAAGCCCCAATGAATGCGGTTAAACGCTTTTTCCACGTCCAATGATAATATCAACCCAGGGGTCGAAGTGGACTGAAGTATTTGAAGGATATTAAGTAACCGACGGGTGTTATCAGGGCCCTGGCGGCCAGGAATAAACTCCACTTGATCCAAACCAATTAGGCTCGTGATGACTGATGATAATCTGTTGGCTAGGATTTTAGTATATATTTTAATGCCCACATTAATCAGGGAAATAGGCTTAAAATTTTGACACAGAGTTTGGGGTTTACCTGGTTTAGGCAAAGTAACGATGGCTGCATCCAATAGATCTGACGGAAGGGATCCCCCATCCATGGCAGAGATAAAGAGGTCATGCATATGAGGAAGCAGCAAGTGGGTAAATGTTTTGTAATAGTTGGACGTAAAGCCGTCAGGTCCTGGGGCTTTACCTTTAGGTAGTGACTTAATCACTTCCGCTACTTCCTCACACGTTATCGGGGAGTCTAAAGAGTTACGGTGCACCTGAGATAAAGTAAAATAAAATAATTACGAATAGCTGATATCGACGGGCCATAATCTTTAGTCTCCTCTTTTAAGATATATAAAGTTCGGTAATATCTCGCAAATTCGTTCAACATATCTTGGGGTTTATAAATTCGGTCGCCACGACTATTCAACAGAAAGGGGGCCCTAGTTGATTGTTGGAGGTTACACAATTTAAGCGCTAGTGAATGGCCCACTTTATAATTCGTTGAATATTTTTTGGTCTTTAGGCGTTGCAGTGTATAAAAGTGTTTGTGCTGTCCAAGTCCGTCAGCTCTGCGTGGACCTTAACCAATTCACGAGCTGTGAGTGGTTCCGGTCGCGTTTGATTAGCCCTAGTTAAAGTATCAATCCGGGTTAGTATGTCAAGTCGGTCCGAAATATATTGTCTCTTACTAAGGGACGCCCATTTAATACACCCCCTCCCTAATAACCGCCTTGTGAGCTCTCCAGAGGATATTCGGGTCTGACGAAGAGTGTTTTTTTTCTGAGAAATAGTTAGAAAGAGTAGACTGCAAATCTGACACTATCTCTGAATCACTCAAAGTGTGTCGTTGAGGCTCCACGGAGACCTGCTAAACACTTGGAATATGTCAGTTAGAGTTAAAAATAACGGGGCATGATCAGACATTGTAAAACTAGAGATTTGACACCCTCGAACGGATGGTAACAGAGAGCCCCACACACAAAAGAAGTAAATTCGTGTATAAGAGTTATGAGGTGGGGAAAACAACATATAACCCTTTTCCCCTGGATGAAGTACTCTCCAAGTGACACATAAACCGTAGTGAGATAAGAGGTCCATCATCCCCTTGCATAGTTTTCTGATATATGCATATGACGGGGCAGATCTATCTAAATTCGGATTCACATTAAAATCATCCATCAAAACCACTTCTCCCGTTAAAACCGTTGACATTTTGAGCAACACATGTCAAAGAAATGAAAGTTGGGAAGAATTAGGACTATACACATTGCAGATAGTAAACAGGTGTTGGTTGATGGTGCACACCAAAATGAGGTAGCGACCTTTTGGGTCACTGATTTTCTATGAAGCTGGAATGATACCCTATCGTGTAACAGAATCGAGACGCCCCTAGATTTAGTGGGACCTGTGGCGTGAAACTGTGTGGTAAAGCGTGGCACCCATAGTAGAGTATGAGACAGTCTATGAAAATGCATCTCTTGGAGACAGACCACGTCAGGGTTTCCCCATTTTATCTCAGAACATAAGGCGTGTCGTTTAAATGGAGAATTTAAGCCCCTTACATTAAAGGACATAATTTTCATATAACAACAGAGAAAAAAAAAATGCAAAACCTGAGCGTAAAACAACCTTAGGGCGACAGTCACCGAAGCCAAGAGGACCTCCATGGAGGAAACAGAATGTGTGCTAGAGCCACTAGTAGTTGGTGATGAGAAATAGACAAAAAAACCTTAAAAACCAGAAAGAAAATAAAAGTGTCCGAGGAACTATGTACAAGCCTCTGTAGGGCAACCTCTCTGGAGAAGCCCCGTGAAGCGGGATTTTTTCTCATACTCCTCCAGTGAGGAGCGAAAGTGGGGGGTCAATACGGCAAAAAAAAAAACACGAAACCAGAAAGAAGGAAAGGAGAGGGAGAGAAAAAAAAATAAAGTCTCTCCTCCTTGTCAAGTTCCTCATCAAGGGACCCACCGGTGGACCCACTGGGCAAAAGCAGAGCATAACACCCCAATCCCAGGCACATCCATACGATACCGAATATGAAGATGGCGGCATCCATTAGTCGCCGAGAGACACAGAATAAAACTATAAGCTGCAGCCGTGTTGAAGTCACTTTTTCTTCTTATGCCTTTCAGGATCGAGCCGAGACGGTTTCTCCAGGCGTGTTGGAGAGGCAATCTGAGGTTCCATGCCCCAGTCACGAAGGAGTTGTATGCCATTCTCTACTGATGTAATCACGTGGAGGGCACCAGTACGGGAAATCAAATGTTTTGTAGGGAATCCCCATCTATAGATGATGTTACCATCTCTGAGCAACGTCGTGACCGGCCGATATGAGCGGCGTTGCTGGAGCGTGGCTTTAGAAAGGTCTGTAAATATCTCGATGCAATCATACGTCAGAGAAAGGGCCCCAGGTCATCGTAGCGCTCTCAGAATGTCCTCTCTAGGCTTATAATAATGGAGGCAAAGCAGAACGACTCGTGGAGCTTTATCAGGAGCAGAAGGAGACTTGGGGAGGCGATGGATCCGATCAAAAAGTAGGGAATCTGGAGTGGCATCCGGTAAGGGGAATTGAAAAAGTTCCGTTACATAATCTGTGAATTGATTTGCAGAAATCGAATCGGGTATCCCCCGAATCTTCCGATTTTGGCGTCTGGACTTGTCTTCCAAGTCTGTGAGTTTGTTAAGTGCCATTTGCAGTTGATCTTCCAAACTTTCCGCCTTCCCTGCCATCATGTTATGCGCCCCCACAAATTCCACCATTTTTTCTTCCAGCCGATCTGTGCGCTCACCAATCTCTCTAATATCACTTTTAATATCAGCAGCCACAGTGTCCAAGCAGGCAGTCAGCATATTGGAGAGGGCCGAGAGCATAGGCGCCAACTTAGCTGTAACTGCATCCACTCCAGAGGGCTCTGTGTCTGAGGTATCCACCGCACGAGGGTACGAGGAGGGAGAGCCGCCACCATCTTGCGCAGCTGTGCTGCCTCGATGTCTCTGGGTTTTCGGGGCAAAAAAATCAGGGTTACCCGTTTTTTTAGCGCTGCGTGGGATGCCATCTCGTGCCCTGGGTGGTCAAAGCTTCGTGGGTCAATTTGTTAGGGTCAGTCGCTTACTGTGTCCACTTGTAGTGGGTCTCACTCGAGGAGCTAAGCTCTCACACATCCGCCATCACTCGAGGTCCGGCCACGCCCCCTGGTTAAGCGGTTTTAATACCGAGTATTTGGGATAATAATGACAGGTTTTCTGTCCTCCGCGGCTAATTTTGGAAGATGGGGCAATGATGACGATGTTGAAATCTCTGAAGGTCACTTATGCGCGACTCCTACTAGGGCTAATATCAGTGTAGCATTTCACGATATCACCAAGACTCTGCAAAAGAAAATTAGATCCAAATGGGAGGTCTCATCTTTGGAAAAATATTAAAAGAATGGGATAATTCCTAGGGGTTTACGTGCACACGTTCCCCCAGCCACGCACATACAAAGTGAAAGTTTTTTGGGTGATTGGGAGGAAGCAGCGAACTGTTGTTCTAAACGTTTTATGGAAATCTTAAATCGAGCAGCAAAAGAAACTTTAGATGAGCGAATGCCAAAAATTGAGGCTGAATTAGAATGTGTTCAAGGGTTTAGAACTGATCCATTGTTTGAGTTTTAGTCTTTCCTTTACTTTCTCAATCTAGATCGTTATGATAATAACATTAAAGAACGAAAACAAAGGAAATTTTTACGAGATACCAGAGACTATAGAGAAGGGAAAGTGTATAAATATAAATACACCCAAAGTAAAGCTAGACGTGGACCAGAGCATCCCTCTAGCTCTGAATATGAATCCTCTGATCTGGATGAGCAATCTGTCATTGAACCAGCGCTTTTACAAAACGAGTCACTAAATGGTATCCTCTAAAAGAAATCTGTATCTTTTTTAGAGCAACGTCTGAGCGAGGAAGAGATTGTAACACGCAAGGGACGGAAAAACCAAAAGGGGGGAAAGAAAATTCAACCACGGCCGATTAATTTGTCCAGTAAAATCCTCAATTCTACTGAGGAGAGTGTTTTGTTGAAGGGACTATCTTTTGTTCCAAAACCTCACTTTAATAAATTCATCTGGATTAAGGACATTTACTTGTTTATGCGTAAACTTGCACTACATAAATTTCATTCCCTGCAGAAAGAAAATGCAGCAAAGCGATATGGGTTAACTGACACAGACATGACCTGTCTTGCCACTCTGATTAGTCTATTAGATGAAGGGATTGAGAACAAATCTGGTTACACCACTCTTCATTTAACCACTTGGCTGCTAAGGACGCGCTCACCGCGTCCTGCCAAGTGCTGCTCCTGTGCCATGGACACGCTGAGCGCGTCCTAGCACAGGAGGCAGAAATTGGCAGGGATTCCGGCCTATTGCTGCGCCCCCCGGTGCGGGCTGACATCTTGGATGTCAGCCCGGCACTCCGGGACCCCGGCAAGGACAATAGATGTCATCATGCTAGCGTGATGACATCTATTTCAGGCGCCCCCCAGCGAGTGCGGAGGAGGTACCTGAAAGGGAGGTCCTTTGGACCTCTCTCCCTCCCGATCGGCTGGTGCCAGCGGTGAAAGTCAGGCACCGTTTGGAAGGGCACAGCCTGCCCTTCAAAACGGTGGCTGGCTTTGACCCCTTGGGGGCCGGATCATAACTCGGCACCGAGAGCGCCAGATCGTAATTCTCTTCCGGACCTGGCCGACATCTTAGATGTCGGCCAAGCTTCCGGGAACTCCCCCTGACGACTGGCATCATCGTGCATAGTGCGATGATGTCAGTTCTGGAGTTAACCCCAGGCAACCACCAATGGTGGCGATAGAGGGTTCCAATGAACCCCCTATGTCCCGATCCGTGGCAGCTTGAGGTTAATGTGTGGTATCGTTGGATCGGCCAGAGCACGGCCTCTTCCAATAGGGATGAGCCGAACACCCCCGTGTTCATTTCGCATTCGAAATCGAACAATTTCGAAAGTTCGAGTTCGAACTCGAACACGAACCAATCTCAATGCACGTCAATGGGAGTCAAAAGTTCGGTTTTTAGAGTGCCCTCCAAAAGGGCATATATGCAAGATATTTGCCATAAAAGGCGTATGGGGGTCCGGGAAGTGCCCTGGGGAACAGGAAACAAGGACAAAAAGTTTTAAAAAAGACATTTTTAAAGGAACAGTGAGTTTTCCAAAAATAAGGGTTAAAAATAAAAACGAAAAATTCCTTCAAATATCGTGCCCAGGAGGACGCGCAGAACAAGGTTAGTGATTTTTTGGATAAATTATGGTGAAACTTATCAACACCCAGTAAGCTAGTGGATCATCTGCTGGAAAGGTATCCAGGTCTGCCCTTGCCCCTAGGTAGTCCTGCACCATACGGTGAAGACGCTAGCAATGGGTGCCTACATTTGACGTCCCTGGGCATCGTGGACTAAAAAAATTTAAAAAGGCATCAGTCAAGCGGCCCCGGCCTTCACCTCTATTCCTCTGATCATCCGCAGCCTCAGAAGCACCTGTGTCATCACTTGGTAACCTACCAGTGCCTGGAAAGGTGTTACACAAGTGTCGTTTTGGAGCTTCCTCAAGTTTTTTCATCCTGTGCTCCCTCTGTGCGGGCAGGATGAGCTCTGCAACTTTCCCCTTGTATCGTGGATCAAGAAGGGTTGCCAACCAGTAATGATCCCTCTCCTTGATAGCACAAATCCTGGGGTCCTTTAGCAGGCTTTGCATCATTAGGGAGCCCATGCAGCGTAGGTTGGAGGTGGCATTAGCTGCCGAGTCTTCCTGGTCAATGAGGATGACCGTATCGTGCACATCCTCCTCCCAGCCATGCACAAGCCCTTCTGTTTCTTGGCACACAAAACCCTGCCTTGAGGAATCCCCACCTTCAATGCCCCCACTACTTAAATAGTCCTCCTCCTCCTCCTCCTCCTGTCTGATCTGAGTAGGACCTGCTGGAATGCTGTCTGCGGAAAGACTGGGGCCTTGAGAGCTAGGGAAGGCCTCCTCTTCCTCCCGCTGCTCTGCCTCTAGAGCCACATCTATAATTCCTCGCAGAGTGTGCTCCAGCAGGAACACTAAAGGAATTGTGTCACTGATGCATGCACTGTCCCTGCTCACCATCCTCGTTGCCTCCTCAAATGGTGACAGTACAGTGCATGCATCCTTGATCATCAGCCACTGCGGGGGGGAAACAAAACCAAGTTGACCTGAACCTGTCCTTGTGCCATACTCACACAGGTACTCGTTGATGGCCCTCTGCTGCTTGTGCAGACGCTGCAGCATTGCTAATGTCGAATTCCACCTGGTGGGCATGTCACAGATCAGACGGTTTGTGGGAAGGTGGAATTCTCTTTGAATTTCTGCCAGGCGAACGCTTGCTGGGAATGACCGTCTGAAGTGGCTGCAGACTTTTCTGGCCTGGATGAGAAGCTCTGGCAGCCCTGGGTTCTTGGTTTGGAAACGCTGTACCACCAGATTTAGGACGTGTGCTAGGCATGGTACATGCGTCAATTTACCCTTGCGTAGGGTGGAGAGAAGGTTGCTGCCATTATCGCAGACGATCATTCCCAGGTCAAGCTGGCGTGGTGTTAACCATCTCTGCACCTGCCCCTACAGAGCTGACAAAATTTCTGACCCGGTGTGGCTCCTGTCCCCTAAACAAACCAGCTCAAGCACAGTATGGCATCTTTTTGCTTGAGCCATTGCGTAGACCCTGTCAGGCGTCAGTTTAATTGCCACTTCGCCAGAGACAGAGAAGGAGGAGGAGGAGGAAGAGGTGGTGGTTGTGGAGCAGACAGACCTCATACAAGCAGCTTTCTGGAGGCGTGGTGGATGAACAAGCTCCAGCACAGAGCCCGTCTTGGATCCCTCCCAGCTGCAATCAGAGTTACCAAGTTTGCCATGAAGTAAATGTAACGACCCTGTCCATGCTTGCTGAACCACGTGTCTAAAGTGACATGCACCTTGCTGCTGACTGCCTTTCCCAATGACTGGATAACATTGTCTTCCACGTGCTGGTATAGTGCTGGAATGGCCTTGCATGAAAAGTAATGGTGTTTTGGAACCTGCCACTGTGGTACAGTGCATTCAGCAAATTCACGGAAGGGAGCAGAGTCCACCAGCTGGAAAGGCAGCAGCTGCAATGCGAGTAATTTTGCTAAGCTGGCATTTAGATGCTGTGTTTGGGGATGGTTGTCACTATATTTTTTCTTTCCCTGCAGCAGCTGCAGCAACGTAATCTGACTGCGTAAATCTTCATCTACTGGGATGATGTCACATTGTGAGGAAGGACCTGCTGGTACACCCATTACTGTAGCATCATCCCTGTTGGTGGAGGTTGTAGACAATTGCATGGCAGGACATACAGTGTGGGTAGAGATAGATGAGGAGGAGGAGGACCTACGCAAAGTTTTGCCCCAACGGGATGTGTGGCACTTGTTCATATGTTGCCTCAAGCACGTGGTACCCAAGTGTCCGGTGTTTATCCCATGCTTCAGCCTCCTCTGACATAGATTACAAATAGCAACGGTGGGGTCTGCTGCACAGTTCTTAAAGAACTCCCAGACAGCAGAGTTCCTGCATGTGTTCTTTGAGACAACAGCGCTCTGCACCGGAGCAGCGCTGACATGTGATGCCTTGGACTGACTAGTGCTACGGTTGGTCACATAGGATGTTGTGCCTCGTGTTTGCTGTGCCTCCTCCTCCTCCTCCTCCTCCCCCTCCTCCCTTGATTCCTCAGTTCGATCTGGCACCCAGGTGGAGTCAGTGACCTCATCATCATCAATGTCATCTTCACCCCCTATCTCCTCGTCACTGGAGCCAACTTGGCAGTATGCTGCAGCTGCTGGGGCAACATGAGTGCCAGTTATTTGTGTGTCATCACTGGCACCCCCTTCCTCTAGGTTGATTATACTCCTTGCTCAACCTCAGAGATTGAATTAGAGCACTGTACTTGAAGCGCATCCTCAAGCAGCATGTCACTCTCATTGTAATCAAACAATTCAGCTGACTCCTCCGTGTGTGATAGCGAGGCTACAGCAGGAGTAGCTGTTGACATGGAGGCTGCATTAGATGCTTTGGCAGCTGAGGTGGACTGTAAAGCACTAGAAGCCTGGCTGGCAGAGGACTCGGAGGATGAGGATGGCCTGGTTAGCAATCCACCAAGTCCTCTGTATGTTGCTGCTGCTTAAGACGGCCAGCACCAGTTAGAAAGGACAAGTGTGCCCATGCAGAGGATGCACCACGTCCACCATGACCAGAGACACAGCCTCCCGACACAGGGGCTACTTGCCCTCTTATCTGTGGCTGGGAGCATCTGCCTGTCCTTTTTGTTCTTTCAGACATGGTGAGTGATATATAGATTAATATATACAGAACTCTGATTCAACTCTGGTATAAAGATTTAAATAACTCTGGTATAACTCAGTGAGACACACTGATAGCTGGCAGCCAGTGACAAGAGACAGATCACCTTAATTCACAAATGTTTTAAATAAATTATTGAGCCCCAAAATACAGCGTGGTACTGTTTGTATGACGAGACACAGATCACCTTAATTCCCAAGTGTTTTAAAGAAATTAGTGAGCCCCAAAATACAGCGTGGTACTGTTTGTATGACGAGACACAGATCACCTTAATTCACAAGTGTTTTAAAGAAATTAGTGAGCACCAAAAATAATTGCTGACTGTGTGACGAGACCCAGAAGATCACCTCAATTCACAAATGTTTTAAATAAAGTTGTAAACCCCAAAAGAAATTGCTGGCACAGTGACAAGACACACATCACCTAAATTCCCTGATATTTGGTATAAATGAGTCCCAAAAAGACTTGCTGGCACAGTGTGACAAGACCCAGAAAATCACCTCAATTCACAAATATTTTAAATAAAGTTGTAAACCCCAAAAAAACTTGCTGGCACAGTGACAAGACACACATCACCTAAATTCCCTGATATTTGGTCGAAATGAGACCCCCAGACCCCCCCAGTAGTGTGGCAGACCGGCAGTAACAACACACACAACTATCTTCTTTGAAATCTCCTCTGAAATGCGCGCAGAAGCGCTGCGTTGAAACCTTATATAGTGTGCTGCGGGACTTAGCTCTGTGAGCCCATGTTTGGGCAAAATTTGCCCAATCAGGACTCTGAGCGGTGATTGGCATAGTGTTCAACCAGTCTTGCACCAGACCTGTGGTCAGGTGCAAGGCTGTAGCCAATTACGAGCTTCAGGCAGTGGGAAAATGCATTGTGGTCCACTGTGGTCGAACATGCGGCGAACACCCTGAAATGTTCTTGTTTTAGGGTTAGGTTATTATTTGGGTTTGTTTTAGGCTGAGGTCAGATGAACACACTGACTGAGCACAGTAACGGACGTACTTTTTAACGGATTATTTTGACTGATGTTGAGAAAAAGAAAAAAAACCTGTATGCAGATGTTTCTCTACGTCCGTCTATTGTTTTCACGTTGATGCCATTCTGGAGTCCGTTGCGTCAAAAAGTGCACACGTGCTTCGTGTTTGTTTGTTTGCTATTGACTCCTTTGAAAAGCTACAACGGACAGCAAACAGTGCGGTCAGACGGACACAAAAAGTGCACTCGTCTGACGCGGGCCTTTGGGTTAGGTTACTATTTGGATTTGTTTTAGGGTTAGGTTAATATTTGTGCTTGTTTTAGGGTTAGGTTACTATTTGTGTTTGCTTTAGGGTTAGGTTACTATTTGTGTTTGCTTTAGGGTTAGGTTACTATTTGTGTTTGTTTTAGGGTTAGGTTACTATTTGTGTTTGTTTTGGGGTTAGGTTATTATTTGTGTTTGTTTTGGGGTTAGGTTACTATTTGTGTTTGCTTTAGGGTTAGGTTACTATTTGTGCATGTTTTAGGGTTAGGTTACTATTTGTGCTTGTTTTAGGGTTAGGTTACTATTTGTGTTTGCTTTAGGGTTAGGTTACTATTTGTGCATGTTTTAGGGTTAGGTTACTATTTGTGCTTGTTTTAGGGTTAGGTTACTATTTGTGTTTGTTTTAGGGTTAGGTTACCATTTGTGTTTGTTTTAAGGTCAGGTTATTATTCGTGCTTGTTTTTGGGTTAGGTTACTATTTGTGCTTGTTTTAGGGTCATGTTACTATTTGTGTTTGTTTTAGGGTTAGGTTACTATTTGTGTTTGTTTTAGGGTTAGGTTATTATTTGTGCTTGTTTTAGGGTTAGGTTACTATTTGTGCTTGATTTAGGGTTAGGTTACTATTTGTGTTTGTTTTAGGGTTAGGTTACTATTTGTGTTTGTTTTAGGGTTAGGTTACTATTTGTGCTTGTTTTAGGGTTAGGTTATTATTTGTGCTTGTTTTAGGGTTAGGTTACTATTTGTGCTTGATTTAGGGTTAGGTTACTATTTGTGTTTGTTTTAGGGTTAGGTTACTATTTGTGTTTGTTTTAGGGTTAGGTTACTATTTGTGCTTGGTTTAGGGTTAGGTTACTATTTGTGCTGGTTTTAGGGTTAGGTTACTATTTGTGATTGTTTTAGGGTTAGGTTACTATTTGTGCTTGTTTTAGGGTTAGGTTACTATTTGTGTTTGTTTTAGGGTTAGGTTACTATTTGTGCTTGTTTTAGGGTTAGGTTACTATTTGTGTTTGTTTTAGGGTTAGGTTACTATTTGTGCTTGTTTTAGGGTTAGGTTACTATTTGTGCTTGTTTTAGGGTTAGGTTACTATTTGTGCTTGTTTTAGGGTTAGGTTACTATTTTTCCTTGTATTAGGGTGTGCAGACACTGGCGTTCACAGCCCGTTACATTAGGGTATTTTGACACTGGCTTCACAAAGTCTGTTACATTAGGGTGTGCAGACACTGGCTTCACAAAGTCTGTTACATTAGGGTGTGCAGAGGACAGTAGGAGTGAGGGGAAAAGGACGTTACCTTTGTCTTGCGGCAGAGTCTCTCCTCTAAGACTTTTCCTGTAGAAATGACTCTGTGTGTACAGGACAAGTGGAAACCTTGTGTATATATAGAGAGATTGTACAGATATGACTCTCTCAGTGTCCTTGTCCTCTTGGTATAAATGAACACTTTATCTCTTATCCAGTGTTTGATAATCTAGGAATCTGCCATAAACTCTCACATATTTTCACTCTCACCCGGGGTAGCGTTTACTACGCGTTTCTAAAGGGTTTTTCAGTAATGTCTGAGTTGGTGAAGGTACATACACACAGCTAGCAGGGATACAGTCAGGTGCAGAAATATTGGGACATGGACACAATTGTAACATCTTTGGCTCTATACACCACCACAATGGAGTTGGAATGAAACAAACACAATGTGCTTTAACTGCAGACTGTCAGCTTTAATTTGAGGGTATGTACATCCAACTCAGGTGAACGGTGTAGGACTTACAGCAGTTTGCAGATGTGCCCCCACTTGTTAGGGGTAGGGATGAGCTGTTCGATTCGGACGGTTCGGAGTTCGGCCCGAACTTTGGTTGTTTTTTTTTTTGTATTTAAGGTTTTTATTTTTAAATAAAGTCAGCAAAACAAGCAAATAAAATGGCCTCGCAGGGCCATAATGTCATAGGAAGGATAACGTTCAAAACAGTAAGCATAGTCACAGCAAACAATAATATATCAGCAAAATCATCCCCAATAGGGGGGGTCTCATCTAGAACATGCATATATAAAGTCATCTGACTACAGCTGTATGTCAGCAAAATCATCCCCAGTAGGGGGGTCTCATCCAAATGTAAGAGGATAGAAAGAAAAACCCAAATAATATTCCAGGGAATACGCAGCCGGGGGCGTCAAATTGGGGGGAAAGGGGTGGAGAGGAAATGTGAAAAAATGGCAAAGGCCAGTATTGTGCCTGCTCTGGCGAGTTTCCGCACGGATACAACACCGTGGGTGGGGGCCAGAGGGAGTAATGGCACCAGGCCCGGGCACTCGGGGGACCCAACTGGGCACCAGGCCACTGTAACACCGCCCCGAGACATCCCGGATATGCCAAAAATAAATAAAAATAAATAAATGAAGAGGGTGGAGAGGACAACGTCGGCTTGAGATTTGGGGGCCACACTAGACCACCCAAGGCAGTTAACTGAAACACAGCCACAGAAAAATAATAAAAGCAGAGAGAGAAAAATAAAGAGTCCGCTGTAAGAAAAATATTTACTATGTGGCTAGATAAGTCTCATTTTTTACTATTCGGAAAACAAACAAACCAAAAAAAAAAAAAAAAAGGGGGTAAAGGGGGGGGGGGAATGGTTATTCAAAGCAGAGAGGCACATCAACGGAGAAGGAAGAGGGGGAATCGCCACGAGGTAGGTCGCCGCATCAGGAAAGTCAAGACAGTAAATCTAAGCATTCCTCTTCATCCCGTGTCAAGGAAAAGAGCCGGGAGAACACCCCCATCCAGCCAGGGTACCTTCCATAGGTTGAGACGAGCACTGAATCTCCAGGCCACTCCACGCACAGCAGTGATTGCAGCACAGGGCCAGGAAGCTGACACCAACTTGCCCATAAACGGCCTTTCGATGTGCTGTGTCTTCCGCAGCTCAGCTTTCTCGGGGGGGTACGCGATGGGCTTGATCTTTTCTAGGATGGGAAAGTCGTCATCGCAGCCAGGGAAGAAGGAGTCCCCAGACGGCGGCTCCCCTGGACCTTCTGCTTCCTCAGGCGGCCCGGAGGAATGTGCGGCCGGTAGCTCGGGATCCCCTACCGAACCGCCGGGCACAGCATGCTGTGTCGCTAACTCACTGCGCCGCTCCAGGGTCCCTCCTGGCGCCTCAGGGCCGACCAGTGGCGCAGCGCTTCCAGCATCAATTCCAGCAGGTTCCTTGCTAAGCTCAGCCTCCGGTTCTGTTCCAATGTCACCGAGTAAGGGCCCCTCCCTCCCAGCAGCACTGAAGGATGGGGTTCTGCTGCAGCCCTGCAGAACGGCCACTAATTGGCGCCAAGTCCCCTTCGTGAGGGGGCTCAGGTCATCCCCCTCTAATAGTGCCAAGCAGGCATCAAGGCCCGCAATGGCGGCCATCTTCTTGTCTTCGGAGGGGGGGGACCTAATTCCTGGACTCGCCAGTCTCGGACGCCACACTAGATTCCGCAGCAATCGGGAGACGAGGGCCCTTCGTCTCCGTAGCGTGTTCCCAGCCAGGAACAAATCCACAAGGGGGTCAAAGTAGTGAGACAGCCGGAACCGCGAGGTAGGCCCAAGATGGCCGACCACAGCACCCTCGTGTAGCTAAACGGCCTGCTAATGTCCACTCTCCGTCCGGGGAGGGGGGCTAAAAACGGGCCCCGGACAGCACACCTCCGTTGGCCAGCCACACCGGGTACCCCAGAGAGGTAAATAAATCTTCTAGAAACAGTCAAAGTCCCATTAGAAGGCAGTGTGTGCCGGAGCTCCTGAGGCACACGTCCACCCTCCTCTGCAGCCAGCCACGCCCCCCCTGGTTGTTCGAAAGTTTGCAAACTTTGAACTTTTTGGGTGTGTTCAGTTCGAGTTCGAAAAAAAAGAAATTTTGAAAAAAGTATGGAAAATGCTTAAAAAAATACAAAAAAATCGAGAAATAAAGAGACTCTTTACTGCAGAACATTATAAGCAATGGTTTATTAAATATTGAATAAAAAACTAATGTGTACGTGCAAAAATTCTCAACTCTAAATGACCTCTGGTTTTCAAACGTCATAACAACAGGTGTTTTAGGCTGGCCTAATCAATTTGATACATTGTAGACTATACTGAGGTGGTGGGGTGGTGTCTGCTTCTGATTGAGATTTGAGAAGTTTTAATTTCCCTCCTAAAACTTCTAATATGCTGTATTTCACTGCTGTGTGCTAAGCTCATTTTTACCGCTTTCGCTCATCATGTTTAGACGCGATTTTGAAGCTACATTTTGTTAAATGACCGACATGTTAGATGAATTTTTAATCATCTGCAGTGTGTAAAGTGTTGTTTGTTTCACATTTTAGCACATGAGCGTTTGCGGTTATGTTTTCTATGGGGTGCGCTTGCACAAAAATTAGAAATGGGGTCTTGTTACATTTTGTTGGGGGAATTACGTGATTTATAGCAAACACACCCCATAGAAAAAAATCATTAGTGCATCATCTTTCACATTATAATAGCAACGTGAACAATATTGCTGCATTAATAAAAATAACACAAAAAAATATATGTTTTTATTTTCTTTTTTCTTTTTTTTACTTTATACCTGGTCATGTTGGGTATCATTCGAAAGGTCATGCTCAGGCCTTTTGATTGACACCCTCCATGACCCAGTAGATGCCTGGAGATATTGGGGTTCAAATGAACCCCCTATCTCCACTAGGGGATTGGCCTGGGCAATATATATACGCATGATGTGAGCTGGCCTGGGCAATATATATATATATATATGCATGATGAAAATTTGCAAAGGATAAGGCACGCAAAGTGAAATTTTGATGTGTCTGAAATTGAAACGTACGTGACAACTCTTATTTTTTTTTTCGTTAATTTATATTTGTTCAATACAGTTAATTTTAATTTGTTTAATAGAGTTAATTTAAAATGGTTTAATACAGTTTATTTATATTTATTTTACCTTTACTATTGGTGCTTTTCACACTTTGTTCTTAAGTAAAAAGAAATTTAGCAGTTTCATGTTGTAGCATTTTGTTTTTTTTGAGGGGTGTGCAAGTAGCTGGTCTTGCCTAGGGCACAAAATAGTCTAGCACCGGCCCTGATCGCATGGTCCACCCCTGCACTCTTCCACAATACCACAGAGGGGTTACTGTATGATGTCACTTGCTGGCCTGGCACCAAAGGCACAATATTTGGCTGCACTGCCACTGACGCCTGTATCAGATTCATATCCTCAGAGGGGTGAGACTGTGTGACGGCACTGTTGCCGACGCTAAACGCCCAATTTTAGGCTAGGGTCAAACGAACGCATTTTTCGCAGCGAACGTCAAAAAGTGCGTCCGAAAGCATTGAGGTGCTTTTTCACAGAAAGCGCTTAAACGGTCATACGATGCGCATTTTTGTGCGTGATTTTTTACGGATCCAAACCAGGAAACTTTGGGTGTCTGGACGTTATGTTGGCCAGACATGAGCAGCGTCTGACGTCTCCTAATCACGCACACACGCCGCTATGCGGACGCAGCACACTCTGTACGTCAGTACTAGTGGTTCAGCGTTCTCAAAAAAATGCATTAATTTTCCACTTGCGTTGCGCGACCGGACTTTCGTGCGGCCGTACTTCGTATATTGGCCGTCATTGCGTGTAATTTGCTGCTACTGCGGCCGTGATTAAGTGCGCCTAAACGCACGTTAAAAGTGTGCTAGTCTGACCCCAGCCTTAAAGCACCTATTGTTACTTTCATCCAAAGCCTGCATAAGTTTCACCATAATTTAGCCAAAAAAATTACTAAACTTTTTCTGCGTGTCCGTAAATGTCTCCTCTTTTCATACAGGCTGCCGCCCCAAGCAGTTGTTTATGGATAGATTAAAGGAAAAGCATTTACCGTAATTTGAAACGTCATTTTTTTGTTTTTAAGTGTTTCTATACATCCTACAAATCCGCCACTTCACGGGCAGGTTATGGGGACCTCCTAGGCATGATATTTGAAGGAATTTTTCTTTTTTTTTTTTAACCCTTATTTCATGGAAGACTGTCCCTTTAAAAACGTTTTTTTTTTTACTTTTTGTCCTTGTTTCCTGTCCCCAGGGCACTACCCGGACTGCCATACACCTTTTATGGCAAATATCTAGCATATATGCCCTCTTGGAGGGCACTCTAAAAACCAAATTTTCAGCCCCATTGACTTGAATTGAGTTCGAGTTCGGGTTCGAACATTTGGAAAGTTCGGGTTCGGGTCCGAACCGAACTCGGGGGGTGTTCGGCTCATCCCTAGTTAGGGGCCAAAGGTAATGGGGCAATTGGCTTCTCAGCTGTTCCATGGCCAGGGGTGTGACATTCCCTCATTACCCCCAATTACAATGTGCAGATAAAAGGCCCAGAGTTCATTTCAAGTGTGCGATTTGCATTTGGAATCTGTTGCTGTCAACTCTCAAGATGAGATCCAAAGAGCTGTCACTGTCAGTGAAGCAAGCAATCATTAGGCTGAAGAAACAAAACAAACCCATCAGAGAGATAGCAAGAATATTAGGCGTGGCCAAAACAACTGTTTGGAACATTCTTAAAAAGAAGGAACGCACCGGTGAGCTCAGCAACACCAAAAGACCCGGGAGACCACGGAAAACAACTGTGGTGGATGAATGAAGATTTTTTTTTCCTGGTGAAGAAAACACCCTTCACAACAGTTGGCCAGATCAAGAACACTCTCCAGGAGGTAGGTGTATGTGTGTCAAAGTCAACAATCAAGAGAAGACTTCACCAGAGTGAATACAGAGGGTTAACCACAAGATGTAAACCATTGGTGAGCCTCAAAAACAGGAAGGCCAGATTAGAGTTTGCCAAACAACACCTAACAAAGCCTTCACAGTTCTGGAACAAGATCCTATGGAAAGATGAGATCAATATCAACTTGTACCAGAGTGATGGGAAGAGAAGAATATGGAGAAGGAAAGGAACTGCTCATGATCCTAAGCATACTGCCTCATCAGTGAAGCATGGTGGTGGTAGTGTCATGGCGTGGGCATGTATGGCTGCCAATGGAACTGGTTCTCTTGTATTTATTGATGATGTGACTGTTGACAAAAGCAGCAGGATGAATTCTGAAGTGTTTCAGGCAATATTATCTGCTCACATTCTGTCACGGTTCCCAGATCCCACCACGCAGTACTTAACGCCCCACACTCCACAGAGCCCAGAAGCTACCAACAGAGTAGCCGTGAAAGATCTAACTGTCTGGTCCTTAGAATTGGCCAGGTAAACTAGCAAGACAGAAAGGGTTAACAACACGGGGAGTAGTCAGCCGAGCCAGAATCAGGAATACAGAGTTCAGAATGGTCAAATGGAATAGCCAGGTCGATATCAGAGCAGTAGCGTAGTACAAGAAAATGGTCTAGGGCAAAAGAAGGCAGAATAGTCAGAAACAAGCAGAGGTCAATAACGGGTTAATTCAATATAGCAGTCAGGTACAAGGAGCTCAGGTATGGATAACCACAATCTGGCAACTGCTGAGAATACACTGAGGGTTTTTAATGACCTTCTCCAGGCCACGCCCCCCACTCAAGCCACGCCTCATGCAACCACCTCCCTGCCTGTCTCAATTTAAACTGGGCTTTGGTCAGCGAGCAGCATCAGACATGCTGCCCTCAAGCACACAGGTAGGGCTGGAAGCTCCCAACGTTACAGTACCCCCCTCTCCACGGGAGGCCACCAGACGACCAACAGGACGAGCGGCAGGACGACCACCAGGGCGATCGGGGTGCGAGGCATGGAACGCCATGACCAACCTAGAGGCAGACATGTCGGAAGCTGGAATCCAGGACCGGTCCTCTGAACCATAACCCACCCAATCAACCAAGTACTGCAGAGTGCCCCTGCACAGCCTAGAATCCAAAACCCTCCTAACCTCATACTCAGATTCACCATCAACCTGAATAGGTGGAGGAGGAGGAACGACCCGCGTGTACCTGTTACACAACAAAGGCTTCAGTAGGGAGGTGTGGAAGACGTTGTGTATGCAAAGATGTTTAGGAAGGGCAAGAGCATAAACCACAGGATTAATGCGGCGAATGATCTTATATGGACCTATAAACCGAGGTGCCATTTTCATAGAAGGCACCCGCAACTTCACGTTCCTAGTGGACAACCAAACTCTATCCCCCACGTTATAGGAGGGAGCCTGTAACCTATGCCTGTCAGCCTTGCGTTTCTGGACAGCAACATTGCACGCCATATTTTCTCGAATCTGTCTCCAAATCTCTTGCAGTTGAGTGAGATGGTCATCGAGAGCCAGGATGGCCTGTTCAGTAAACTGAAGCGGTAGAGCCGGAGGGAAAAAACCATAGATGGCAGAAAAAGGAGAGTGGCCAGTGGTCTCGTTAACGGCGTTATTACGTGCATACTCAGCCCAGGGCAACAACTCCGACCAATTGTCTTGTTGTTGTGTGGTAAAGCAACGTATGTACTGCTCGAGACACTGATTTGCCCTCTCTGCTGCCCCATTAGTTTGTGGATGATCTGCAGAAGAGAAGGCCAATCGCACCCCCATCTCTGCACAGAAAACCCTCCAGAAACGAGAGACGAACTGGGCTCCTCTGTCAAAGACTATTTCAGACGGAACCCCATGTATTCGTACAATCTCTCTAGCAAATACAACTGCCAGTTCTTTGGCTGTAGGAAGCTTAGGTAGAGGGACAAAATGAGCCATTTTGGAGAAGCGGTCTACAACTGTCAGAACCACAGTATGACCCTTGGACTTCGGCAAGTCCAAAATAAAATCCATAGATAGATGAGACCAAGGCCTCTTAGGCATGGGTAAAGGCTGCAATAGACCGACAGGCAAGGATTTACTGGTTTTGCTTCTGGCACAGACTTGACAAGCCAAAACAAACAGACGTACGTCCTGTCGCATGGTGGGCCACCAGAACTGTCTGGAGATACTGGTAAGAGTCTTAGTAATACCAGGATGACCTGCTGGTTTAGAATCATGAAACATTATGAGTAATTCTTGTCTTTCCTTTTCAGGTACAAACAACATATCTGGAGGCTTGTCAGGTGGAGCCCCTACTTGAACTGCCTGGAGGCGTTCCAAGAAAGGCGAGGAGACAGACAAGACTGTGGAAGCCACAATACGTTCAGGAGGAACTATAGGATTGTGGTCTTGTGTATTAGATTCATACGGGTCATATTGACGAGATAAGGCATCAGCCTTTACATTGCGGTCACCTGGTCTGTAAGTCAATACAATTAATTAAACGAGAAAGTAGCAATGACCACCTGCCTGTCTCGCGTTCAAATGTTTAGCATCCCCGATGTACGTAAGGTTCTTATGATCAGTAATTATCAATAAAGGGTCAAGAGTACCTTCCAACAAATGTCTCCACTCTGATAGGGCAGACACAATAGCAAGCAATTCTCTGTTACCGATATCATAATTGCGTTCTGCTGGTGATAATTTTCTTGAAAAGAACCCACAAGGATGTAGAGGTTTTCCTGGAGACTCTCTTTGAGACAGGACAGCCCCAATGCCTATCTCGGAAGCATCAACCTCAAGAACAAACGGAATCCTGGGATCAGGATGCCGTAACACAGGAGCGGAAGTGAAAGCTTGTTTGAGGGCTTCGAATGCTTGTTTGGATTGAGAAGACCAGATCTGGTTCTTCAGACCTTTACGTGTCATATTAATGATAGGGGAGGCTACAGCGGAATAATTCTTGATAAATCTCCTATAATAGTTGGAAAACCCCAGAAACCTCTGTATGGCCTTGAGACCTTGAGGGAGAGGCCATTCTGAGATGGCCGTGAGTTTAGAAGGATCCATCTCAAAACCTCTGGAGTGATAATATACCCAAGAAATTTCACAGTAGTAATGTCGAATAAACACTTCTCTAATTTGCAATAAAGACCATTGTCCAGTAATTTTGCTAATACCTGTCTGACATGTGCATGGTGGGTTTTCAGATCGGGAGAGTAAATCAATATATCGTCTAGGTATACTATAACAAAGGTTTGTAAGAAATCTCTGAGCACATCATTAATAAAATGCTGGAATACCGCTGGAGCGTTACAAAGACGAAAGGCATGACCAAGTATTCATAATGCCCACTCCTGGTGTTAAATGCTGTTTTCCTCTTTCATACGTATCAGGTTGTAAGCTCCTCTTAAATCAAGTTTTGTGTATACTGCTGACCCCCTTAACCTGTCGAACAGTTCTGATATGAGAGGGATAGGGATACACGTTCTTAATGGTGATCTTGTTAAGCCCCCTATAATCAATACACGGGCGTAAATCTCCCTCTTTTTTAGACACAAAAAAGAACCCAGTCCCTGCTGGAGAAGAGGAACGTCGGATAAAACCTCTCTCCAAATTCTCCTTTATGTACTCCTCCATAATTTGGTTCTCCTTTATGGAAAGAGGATATACTTTGCCTCGAGGAGGCATGTACCAGGATGAATATCTATGGCACAATCATATGGTCTATGTGGAGGCAGTTTCTCTTGCCTCTCTTTTATCAAATACAGCCCTGAGGTGGCATATTGGTCAGGAACATCTGTAGACAATGGAGGAGCTGTGGGTGTGTTCAGGGCACCGACATGCTGAATGGGTATTAAACAAGTACCAAAACAAGCAGGACTCCAAGACAGTATCTCTCCCTTAGCCCAATCAATAAGAGGATTGTGTTTCACCAACCAAGGGAAACCAAGTACAACAGGATTGGAAGGTGAATGGATAACTTGAAATATGATTTTTCTTTATGCAAGAACCAGTGGTAAGAACCACTGTAACCGTATCGTGAGTAATCCTAGGGCAGGATAACGGTCTGCCGTCTATGGCTTCGACGGCTAAGGTGTCTCTCTTACAACCAGAGGTAGAGAAATGTAAGAAGCGTAGTTAACATAAAAAGCCAGCAGCCCCAGAATCCAAAAAAGCGGTAGTCTGTGTGGTCTTGGTCTCCCAAGCCAAGGATACTGGTAACATAAGTTTAGTGTCTTTGACAGGAGACATGCACGTCACACCCAAGGCCTGTCTCCTCAGCTGCCTTAGGTGCGGTAGTTTCCGGCTTATCATGCATTTTAGGACGATTAGGACATTGAAATCGTACATGTCCCCCAAACCACAATACAGGCACAATCCCCATGAAAACGCCTTGTACTCTCTTCCTCTGTAAGCCTAGTACGGCCTAGTTGCATAGGCTCAGAGGGAGGAGATAACTCTCTTGGTGGTGCCTGAAAGACAGGGGCCAACCTAGGTAACGGTCTCTTGGGTTTCTCTCTTGGAGTCCTTCTGTCCCTTATCTGATTATCCAGATCTATAATAATCAATGAGTTCACACAATACCTCAGGTAGTTTACGTGGAGCCAATTCATGCATCAATGACTCTGATAACCCCTCCATAAAAGCCAGAACCAGTGTCTCATTTGTCCAGTTCACATCAGAGATCAAGGTTTTAAATTCTATGGCATAATCAGAAACAGTCCTGTTCCCTTGACGTATGCAGAACAAGGATTTGCCAGCTACCGTGGCCTTTCTGGTAGGATTAAATGTACGTTGTAACTCGGCTATGAATTCTTTATAATCCCGTATGATAGGCTTCTCTGCCTCCCATAACGGAGTCGCCCATGTCATTGCTCTGCCCAGACAGATGATTAATAATGAACCCCACTTTGGCAATGTCAGAGAAAAACATCTGTGGATTTAATTTAAAATGAATATCCACATGGACCAAAAATCCCCGGCACTCTGAGGGAGTACGTCAAACCTCATAGGAGCGGTCATGTGTACCTGGGATGTCTGAACGACAGGGGACACAGGTATATCAAGCGGGGTGCAACCCCAGCTGGTTCCAGGCGAGCCGTACGAGTCAGGATAGTTTGTAAGGCAATAGCAAACTGATCCATCCTATGATCCTGCTCATCCTGTCTGGATACAAAGTTAGCCAAGTGCTGTGTTAAGTCTGCGGGATCCATAGTGGCCAGATCGTAATGTCACGGTTCCCAGATCCCACCACGCAGTACTTAACGCCCCACACTCCACAGAGCCCAGAAGCTACCAACAGAGTAGCCGTGAAAGATCTAACTGTCTGGTCCTTAGAATTGGCCAGGTAAACTAGCAAGACAGAAAGGGTTAACAACACGGGGAGTAGTCAGCCGAGCCAGAATCAGGAATACAGAGTTCAGAATGGTCAAATGGAATAGCCAGGTCGATATCAGAGCAGTAGCGTAGTACAAGAAAATTTCTAGGGCAACAGAAGCAGAATAGTCAGAAACAAGCAGAGGTCAATAACGGGTTAATTCAATATAGCAGTCAGGTACAAGGAGCTCAGGTATGGATAACCACAATCTGGCAACTGCTGAGAATACACTGAGGGTTTTTAATGACCTTCTCCAGGCCACGCCCCCCACTCAAGCCACGCCTCATGCAACCACCTCCCTGCCTGTCTCAATTTAAACTGGGCTTTGGTCAGCGAGCAGCATCAGACATGCTGCCCTCAAGCACACAGGTAGGGCTGGAAGCTCCCAGCGTTACACATTCAGCCAAATGCTGCAGAACTCATTGGACGGCGCTTCACAGTGCAGATGGACAGTGACCCAAAGCATACTGCAAAAGCAACCAAAGAGTTTTTGAAGGGACAGAAGTGGAATGTTATGCAATGGCCAAGTCAATTATTATTATTATTCTTTATTTATAAAGCGCCAGCATATTCCGCAGGCGCTGTACAATAAGCACAGTATAGACAGGGTTACAATACATTGAACAACATTTGACTAACAGAGATGAGGGCCCTATTCCCGTAGGAACTCACAATCTAGGAGGGTTGGGGTTGGAAACAGGAGGAGAGGACTGTAAGGTGAGAGTGATTGATGGTTGCGTCAGTGAGTTGGGTGGTAGGCTTCCCTAAATAGGAACGTTTTAAGGGAGCGTTTGAAGGAAGAGAAGTTAGGGGAAAGTCTGACAGTACGAGGGAGAGCGTTCCAGAGAGTGGGGGCTGCGCGTGAGAAATCCTGCAGTGTATCATGGGAAGAGGTGATGCGGGGAGAAGCTAGTCGCAGGTCACTGTTTGACCTTAGGGAGCGGGCTGGGGTGTATTTGGTGATTAGTGAGGACAGGTAGTGGGGAGCTGAGTTAGTGAGGGTTTTGTAGGTAAGGATAAGGATTTTGATCTTAATTCTGCAGTGGATGGGGAACCAGTGAAGGGACTCGCAGAGGGGAGCGGCAGAGACAGAGCGGCAGGTGAGGTGAATTAGCCTGGCGGAGGCGTTCAGGATGGATTGTAGGGGGGAGAGGCGGGACAGAGGGAGGCCAGGTAAGAGATTATTGCAATAGTCGAGTCGGGAGATTACCAGGGCGTGTATGAGTTGTTTTGTGGTGACAGCGGTAAGAAATGGCCAAATTCTGGAAATATTACGCAGTTGGTATCGGCAGGAGGAGGAAAGAGACTTGATGTGGGGGATGAAGGAAAGAGCAGAGTCAAGTGTAACTCCAAGACAGCGAACTTGGTTTGATGGGGAGATGGTGATACCCTCCACTGTGATAGAGAAGTCCGGAGGTGGGGAGGCATTGGAGGGAGGAATAAGTAGGAGTTCAGTCTTTGACATGTTGATCTTTAGGTGGTGGGAGGCCATCCAGGAGGAGATGCCAGATAAACAGTCACTGACTTTTGAAAGGACAGGGGGAGAGAGGTAGATCTAAGTGTCATCAGCGTAGAGGTGGTAAGTAAAGCCAAAGCTGTTGATGATTTTGCCCAGGGAGGAGGTGTAGATGGAAAAGAGCAGAGGACCAAGGACAGAGCCTTGAGGTACACCAACAGATAGAGGCAATGAGGAGGAGGAGTCAATCACCTGACCTGAATCCCATTGAGCATGCATTTCACTTGCTGAAGACAAAACTGAAGGGAAAATGCCCCAAGAACAAGCAGGAACTGAAGACCGTTGAAGTAGAGGCCTGGCAGAGCATCACCAGGGATGAAACCCAGCGTCTGGTGATGTCTATGCGTTCCAGACTTCAGGCTGTGATTAAAGGATTTGCAACCAAGTATTAAGACGGGAAAGTTTGATTTATGATTATTATTCTGTCCCATTACTTTTGGTCCCTTAACAAGTGAGGGCACATCTGCAAACTGCTGTAAGTCCTACACCGTTCACCTGAGTTGGATGTACATACCCTCAAATTAAAGCTGACAGTCTGCAGTTAAAGCACATTGTGTTTGTTTCATTCCAACTCCATTGTGGTGGTGTATAGAGCCAAAGATGTTACAATTGTGTCCATGTCCCAATATTTCTGGACCTGACTGCATATATACTGTATACAGGGTGTCCATAAACTCTCTATACAATCTCAAAAAATTATTTCAAAGGCAAATGAAAAGATAAGTGAAAATTATTACAAAATGAGACGTATATATTTAAGGGTTTTTTATGCCTCGTTTAATACACCTCTATATGGGCAGCATTAGTTGCACAAAGCACATCAAGATGGTACTGGATTTCTTGCCATGTTGGCTGTAGCTTCCCCTCATCAATGGTGGCATCAGTGATCCTCTGTTTTAGATTAGCGACATCCCTTTGTACCTTTGTTCCATACACCATCAGGCTTATTCAGAGAGAGGCGAAAAGCAAGAGAATGGGGGGCGTGGCCGGCTTCTTGTGGAGGCAGACGTGTTTTAGAGGAGCTCCACGCGTCTGCCACCTTCTGGGACCTCTAATTCCTCTTTTTTGCAGTGTTTTTGGGCTTTGGGGACCTGGAGTGGCTGGCCACCGGAACCAAGCTGTCCGGAGTCCGTGTTGTCCCCCCTCCGGACCAGAGACTTTCTTTATAACAGCTACCATGTGGCTACAGCGAGATGCCGGTGGCCATCTTGCGGCCTTTGCCCCGGCTTCAACTGGGTCTTTGCTTGTGGGTCCTGCTGTGCTGGCCCAATCTGACTCTGGGCTGAGAGCTGTGGGGACAGCCTTGGCTGGATGTCTGGCGAGGGCACCGAGCGGGTCAGATGCAGACCGGCGTTGCAGATCTCCTCCCCCCACTGGAGGTGCTGATGCCTTTATCACAGGCCTGGAGGCCTGTTTGCGGTTGTTGGGGGAGGAGGACAGGGAAGGCCCCCTTACTAAAGGAGTCTGGCGCCAAATGATGTCGGCACTGCAGGATGGCCGAGCGGAGAGAACCCCAAAGACAGAGGTGATCGGGGCAGCCCCGGATCGACACCCTGGTGAGGCCTGCTCCCCTACTGTTGCAGAGTGTCACGATGCGGGAGGCATCCCGGCCGAGACGCTGCTGATGGAGGCTGGGTTCCCGAGCCTACTCTTCCAACCACCAGAAGACGACGAGCTGGTGGCCTGTGTGCCCCGAGGGTCGGCGGCTTTTGATGGCCCTACCGCGGCGGATCCCTACCAGAGGCCGGCAATAGAGGAGTCTCTCACCTTACTGAGAGAAGTCACCAGAAGATTTGCGGGTCTGGGCACTGTTGCGCCAGCCGCGATTCAGCTGAAGGCCATGGCTCCCTCTGTGAAAAATGCACTGGTGAAGACGCCCGGGACTTGCACTGAGAGGAGGCAGGTCCGGCCTTGGTCCCGTCCTGCAACCTATGGGGCGCCTGGAGAGGCCTGGTTGCTGGGTGCCCGAACCATCCATTGCGGCATGTATAGGCCTGAGGATGACTCCTGCCCCAAGTTCCTGCTGGATACGGGTTGAGGAGACCTGTATCAACTGCCGTTTGCCTGCCGATTGCTGACCCTGGCCTGCTGAATACCCCACCCCACATTTATTTTTTGTTGGTTTTGACGTTTTTCCTTTGCTGAGTCTTTATTCCCCCTTTAGAGTTCCCCTATCCCCCTTTTTTGTGACATCTGGGGACTTTTTTTTTTTTTGCCTTTTCCCTCCCCTCTTTATTATATTAGCTGTCTTTGGCCAACTTCGAGTTGACGTCTCAGAAAATGTTTACGCTCTGCTGTGGACACTTTTGTTGCATTTTACCTAATATGAGGTTTTTGAGACATGTCTTGCTTTTCTGCTTTCTTTTAAGATGACACGCTTTGGCCCTGCGAGGCCATTTTTGACTGAGTTTTTTGGCTGTGTTTGTTATTTTCTTTAAGCTGTGCCATTATAGACGAATATGTGCAGCCCTGCGAGGCCCTCCCTTTCCACTTATTTGTTTGATGACTCATTTACAAAATAAAAATTGTCAATTAAAAAAAAAAAGCAAGAGAATGACTGGAGAAGTCGAAATAGCCAAACCAGGAAAAGTCTCCCATTTATCTCACTTTTCAAGTCGGCTATTTTTAACCTAGAATTTTCCATTCTCCAGTCATTCTCCTGCTTTTCACCTCTCTCTGAATAAGCCTGTATATCGTTAACATGACCCCTTAGAAAGAAGTGGAGGGGGGTGATATCTGGTGAACGAGGTGGCCAGGGAATTGGGTCACCCCTTCCAATCCACCACTCTGGAAATGTTTCATATAGGAACCCACCAACACGCCGTCCCCAATGTGGTGCTGCAGCATCTTGCTGGAAAATGATGGTTGGTTGAAGGTCATGTAGTTGTGGTGCCGAGTATTCAGTCAAATGGTCTAGGTAAACATTTGCTGTAATTGATGTCTCGCTGAAAAAAACCCACTTCTTTCTATTGGGTTATGTCAAAGATATGGGGCCCTATTACATTCTTCACGTTAAAACGCTCGCGCAACGCGTGAATTTGTGCGGCCAGTGTTAAACGTTAACGCGCGTAAATCAACGCTGGGATTACAATTCTCTCGCATTTTTTCATCCGTCGAATAATAATGTGCGTTAAACGGACGCGCACAAACGCGCGCAGAAATCAGTGTGCGGACTGCTTTTTTCATGAGATTCAGCCAATCAGAATTAAGAACCACAATTGTCTCACGTTACGTTTTTGCGCCTGTCAAAGTCAACCTGCTCATATATGCTGCAGCAATAATAAAAACCCGCACAACTTCTCAAATTTATTGCTTTGGTATGAGTAGAATGTGTAACTATACTGTGCTGCGTATTTTTTTTTGGTCTGGTGTATTTGGGTTCGGCAGGTTGATAAAATTTGCCATTAACACCAGCTTTTAGGAGTTGCTAAAATTATGCGCGCAACAGTTGTGCGTTACAAACTGCGCATAGATTGTAATACCATCCGCATACCAGCGCACAAACGCATTTGCGCTCACAATGAAATTGCACCGAAAATGGAGTCACCGTAGCTGTTGCCAAAAGCGCTGAAAAATGCCGAATTGGCCTCAGGGAATTCCACCGTACTAAAAAAAAAAAAATCTATAAAAATGTGTCTAAAAATGTATTTACCTGTTAGTTCTTTTATTTATTTTGTATTTTCCCAGGAAGGATACATTGAGATTTCTCTCGTTTTCAAGTATGTCCTGGGTTCAACAACATTGAATTGTTACAAAAATACAAAGTAAAAAAATGCAAGATATTAAAAACACAAATATACAGATTAACCCAGAAAATAAATATGTAGGAAATATAGTCACTATGTTACATGTTTACAGGTGCATTCTGTATATAGTCACTATGTTACATGTTTACAGGTGCATTCTGTATATAGTCACTGTGTTACATGTTTACAGGTGCATTCTGTATATAGTCACTATGTTACATGTTTACAGGTGCATTCTGTATATAGTCACTGTGTTACATGTTTACAGGTGCATTCTGTATATAGTCATTATGTTACATGTTTACAGGCGCATTCTGTATATAGTCACTATGTTACGTGTTTACAGGTGCATTCTGTATATAGTCACTGTATTACATGTTTACAGGTGCATTCTGTATATAATCACTGTGTTACATGTTTACAGGCGCATTCTGTATATAGTCACTGTGTTACATGTTTACAGGTGCATTCTGTATATAGTCACTATGTTACATGTTTACAGGTGCATTCTGTATATAGTCACTATGTTACATGTTTACAGGTGCATTCTGTATATAGTCACTGTGTTACATGTTTACAGGTGCATTCTGTATATAGTCACTATGTTACATGTTTACAGGTGCATTCTGTATATAGTCACTGTGTTACATGTTTACAGGTGCATTCTGTATATAGTCACTATGTTACGTGTTTACAGGTGCATTCTGTATATAGTCACTATGTTACGTGTTTACAGGTGCATTCTGTATATAGTCACTGTATTACATGTTTACAGGTGCATTCTGTATATAATCACTGTGTTACATGTTTACAGGCGCATTCTGTATATAGTCACTGTGTTACATGTTTACAGGTGCATTCTGTATATAGTCACTATGTTACATGTTTACAGGCGCATTCTGTATATAGTCACTGTGTTACATGTTTACAGGTGCATTCTGTATATAGTCACTGTGTTACATGTTTACAGGCACATTCTGTTTATAGTCACTGTGTTACATGTTTACAGGTGCATTCTGTATATAGTCACTATGTTACATGTTTACAGGTGCATTCTGTATATAGTCACTGTGTTACAGGTTTACAGGGGCATTCTGTATATAGTCACTGTGTTACATGTTTACAGGCACATTCTGTATATAGTCACTGTGTTACATGTTTACAGGTGCATTCTGTATATAGTCACTATGTTACATGTTTACAGGTGCATTCTGTATATAGTCACTGTGTTACAGGTTTACAGGTGCATTCTGTATATAGTCACTGTGTTACATGTTTACAGGTGCATTCTGTATATAGTCACTTTGTTACATGTTTACAGGTGCATTCTGTATATAGTCACTGTGTTACATGTCTACAGGTGCATTCTGTATATAGTCACTTTGTTACATGTTTACAGGTGCATTCTGTATATAGTCACTGTGTTACATGTTTACAGGTGCATTCTGTATATAGTCACTGTGTTACATGTTTACAGGTGCATTCTGTATATAGTCACTATGTTACATGTTTACAGGTGCATTATGTATATAGTCACTCAGGGTAATTCAAAGAGATCCGAATTGCTTGAAAAAGGTAACCGAATGCTGATTTTCAGCATTCGGTTATCTTTCCTGGCCATTCGGCTATCCACAGAGCAGGCACTTCGCCAAATCCTGGTGATTTGCCTGCACATACGGTGTCTGTTCGGTGCCTGTTCGAGGGCAGTGAAATCCCCATAAAAAAGCACTGCTTCGGCTATTCTGAGACCACAAACCAGCAGGGAAAGGTTCCCGAATTGCCCTGCCATTCGGTGGCTTCATGCGGCAGATTTATTCAGGTGAATCCCATAGGCTTCAATGTTAAAAACATTCCCGTTTTAATTCAATATCTAATAAACCATTCATTATAAAATTCTGCAGTAAAGAGTCTCTTTATTTATAGATTTTTTAGGATATTTTATAAATTTTTCTGGATTTTTTTTTTTTAACTTTACATATTTTTTCTGTAACAGCCATTTTTATTATCATTCATTGGATTTTATATGTAAATTTCAGACATTTTCGCTCAGTAGTTTCTTTGCAAACAGCGTTTCACTTTTCAAACATTCATGCAAACTGTTTTCCTAATTTACTCACTTCACTCGTCTGCGGTGTCGGATTTTTCCGGCGTCTTCGATGGGTTAATCCAGATGTTTTGGCGGGTTTTCGGCGTGCATTCACCGGGTTTTTGCGGTGACCTTTCGTCGGGTTTGCGGCAGCTTTGTCCTGCGCTTCGATGGCCCAGTGGTTCTTGCTGAATACACCGCAGGGTCGCCGAAATGGGATTGCCAAATCGCACCGAATTGAAGAGAGCGAAAAGTCACCTAACGTGCGGTGACTTTTCGATTCTCTTTGAATTACCCTGACTGTGTTACATGTTTACAGGTGCATTCTGTATATAGTCACTGTTACATGTTTACAGGTGCATTCTGTATATAGTCACTGTGTTACATGTTTACAGGTGCATTCTATATATAGTCACTGTGTTACATGTTTACAGGTGCATTCTGTATATACTCACTGTGTTACATGTTTACAGGTGCAATCTGTATATACTCACTATGTTACATTAGGGATGAGCTGTTCGGTTCGATCAGTTCGGAGTTCGATTCGAACTTTGGCCGTTCGCAAGTTTGCGAACTTCGAACTTTTTGGCGTGTTCGGTTCGAGTTTGAAAAATATGAAAAAATTGAAAAAAGTATAAAAAATGCTTAAAAAATACTAAAAAATCTAGAAATAAAGATACTCTTTACTGCGGAATATTATAAGCAACGGTTTATTAGATATTGAATTTAAAAAACTACCTAATGTCATTGTCTAGGTGCAAAGATTCACACCTCTAAATGACCTGTGCTCTCAAACGGCGTAAACAACAGGTGTTTAATTAGTGTTTTGAAATAACATGTGCTTCTAATTAGCAATTCGAATTTGATTCATTGCTTGCAGACTGGTGGGGGCTCCTCACTGGGTTGGGGCTCCTGCACATGTATGAACAAACACTGTGCTTGTTTTGAATTCTAAGAAGTGTTCATTTCTACTATATGATCCTCTCTGATATGCTGTTTAACTCCTTAAGGACCAGGGCTCTGTAAAGCCAATCATTAATGATGTAGATGTTATGTCATTTGTCTTCAAGGGCTTAATAAAATCTTTATCACACTCCTTAGATTTAAACGTAATATTCCAGTATTTGTATGTCATGTACCTCTAGGGTTGCCACCTTTTCATCAAGCTAAACCCGAACACTCTAATGTTGGGTTCAGGCGGACATATTTTTTTTGTAGAGTATAAATTATGGCGCATGGTATGCATGGCAGACTGGTATTATGCATGGAAGACTGGTATTATTTATGGCAGACTGGTATTATGCATGGCACACTGGTATGGATGGCAGACTGGAAAGGCTGGCACACACTGGTATTATATATGGCAGACTGGAAAGGCTGGCACACTGTTATGGCACACACTGGTATTATACATGGCAGACTGGAAAGGCTGGCACACTTATGGCATACACTGGTATTACACATGGCAGACTGGAAAGGCTGGCACACTGTTATGGCACACACTGGTATTATACATGGCAAACTGGAAAGGCTGGCACACTGTTATGGCACACACTGCTATTATGCTGCATGGCAGACTGGAAAGGCTGGCACACTGTATGGCACACACTGGTATTATATTTGGCAGACTGGAAAGGCTGGCACACTTTATGGCACACACTGGTATTATACTTGGCAGACTGGAAAGGCTGGCACACTGTATGGCACACACTGGTATACATGGTAAACTGGAAAGGCTGGCACACTGTTATGGCGCACACTGGTATTATGCTGCATGGCAGACTGGAAAGGCTGGCACACTGTATGGCACACACTGGTATTATATTTGGCAGACTGGTAAGGCTGGCACACTCTATGGCACACACTGGTATTATATTTGGCAGACCGGAAAGGCTGGCACACTTTATGGCACACACTGGTATTATTTATTATGCTGCAGCAGACTGGAAACAAAGGCTGGCACACTCACTGTCTGCGAGCCTCCCTTGAGTTGACCGGTGGGTGGCGGTGGCGGAGTGGAGAGCTGCTGGTTGGTCTGGCAAGATCGACTGCATCCACGTTCCAGGTCTGGAATCCGGATGAAGACATCACAGAGCACGTCCTCTCCTTAGCTGCTCGCTCTGCACACTGCCCGGCTGGGAGGCCTAGGAAGGGAGCAGCCCGCAGGGGCACGAGCAACCACGTGAAACAACGTCACGTGAGAGTGAGCCCGTTGCGCCTGCACGACCATGACAGCGGCTCAGAGAACGACACGTGACGCAGACCAGCCAATCCATCTTCAGCCTGGAAAAAATGGAAGGAGGAAAAGACCGTGGTGCCGGGGGAACGCAGGAAATGTAAGTATAACCTTGGATTCATGTGTCCGGGTGGCAGAGGGTGTCAAACCCAGACACATGACTCCAAACCCGGACAGTCCGGTTCAAAAACGGACAGGTGGGACCCTATGTACCTCTCCCGAAGGGCCTATGTGAGCATACAATTATTATTGTGTTAGAAATGTCTATCATAAAGCGTACAAGCTGAGTCCCTAGAGTCTCTGACTATCCATTGTCATATATACCTTGCTTTGTACATATATAAACACATTCCCTCATCTAAGAGGATAGTAGCCAGTCCCTGTGCATTTTAACCCCTTAAGGGTGGCTAGGTGTCATGTGTGGGTCTCTGATGGCAATGTTTCTATACATCCTACAAATCCGCCACTTCACGGGCAGGTTATGGCGACCTCCTAGGCACGATATTTGAAGGAATTTTTCGTTTTTATTTTTAACCCTTATTTTATGGAAAACTCACTGTTCCTTTAAAAATATCTTTTTTTTTAAACTTTGTGTCCTTGTTTCCTGTCCCCCAGGGCACTACCAAGACCCCCATACACCTTTTATGGCAAATATCTTGCATATATGCCCTCTTGGAGGGCACTCTAAACACCGAACTTTTGACTCCCATTGACTTGCATTGAGTTCGGTTCGAATTCGAGTTCGAACTCGAACTTTTGAAATTGTTCGAGTTCAAATGCGAACCGAACACGGGGGTGTTCGGCTCATCCCTAGTTATGGATCAGACTTAAACAGTCTCTTGCTCGAATGCCTTCTGCTGCCAAATGGTGGAGAAGCCAATCAATTCAAGTGCGCACTGAAAGAAACAACACAGACTCGCTGGCTAGTTGTCTATGTAGTCTTTCTCGGACAAAGCCGGGTGACTTCTCTTCTCTTCATTGAAAAGATACAAGCTTTTATGCTACTTCATGCATAACGAAAACAGGCTGTTGCCCAATATTTTAATCGTCAGTAAAATTGTGAAATTGCAGACTTATATTGAATAATAAAGAAAAGTAAACATCAGCTTATCGGTTTGTCCCCTTAGTCGTCAAGGGCGTTGTTACAGGATGTTTCAGGATGTTCCAAGATGTTCCAAAATATTCTATTCTTGATAACAGAAAGAGGAACTACATGTGCTGAAATCTGCTAAAATAGCGTGTTAAGCAATAATATAAATTTGATTCTTATAAAACAGTTTAACTAATTTTCTTTTCTTAAAGCCGTACTGTTATATTTGAAATGGGCATTTTTCTAAGCTTTTCGTTAGTATTATTATTATTATTATTCTTTATTTATAAAGCGCCAGCATATTCCGCTTTAGTATTAAAGCAGATACATATTTCTTGTTCATAACAGTCCCCCCTAAAAATGCACATTTCTTTCCCTAATACAATAACTCATCTGTCTTAATGTTCATCGGAACCCTTTTGTGCTGCACTTTAGACGAGTTATGGCTAGCCCATAACCCCCCTTGTTACAGTGCAAGGCAGTAAGAGTAGAAATGCGTTTTTAGCAGAAGTATGTCTCAGGCGAACTTTACCCACTTGCCCGTAGAGGTTAGTAGGCCGCGGTCCAGGTAGAGGGCTCCATCTACGTGGACAGTCATGAATGCGTACTCGCATGTACTTCCTAGACCTAGGGTAAGCATGTCAGCGTCAGCAACCAGCAGATTGATACAGGGTGGCAGGCCGCAGGCTACTGTGTCTGGTAGGTCTGACAGGTATCCCACAGGTACTGGACTAGTACTCCAGCGGCTGTTTGTGTCCTGTTAGGTTAAAGCCTAGATACGTTACACTGGGCCTGTAGTTCTGTGCTTTTCTTATGGACTCTATGTAGAAGGCTTCCCACAGGAAATGTAGAAACTCCCGAGTATCGGCTAGACAGTCTCTCTCAGGTGGGGAGGCGAGCAGTAAATCATCAACATACTGTAGTAGTATAACTTTGTCCGGCTGAGAGTAAAAGGCCAGGAGATCCTGACTCAGGGCACTGCTGGAAATTGTGGGAGAGTTTTCGCAGACGGATCCAGGTCATTTGGTGCTTTGATCCGGTAATAGAGTCCGCCCACTGGAAGGCAAATAAGGGTTGACGTGCATGGGGGAAGGGTCGGGGGTCAGTTGCATGCAGAAGAATGAGTCCTTCAAGTCTATTACGTGGCAATACTGTGTGTTTCCCAGTGTTAGTGCGAACAACTGTAAACAAAATCACTGTGGCATTATCCGAAAGCCTCTGGTTCTCTCTTTCTGTACGAGAAGGAGTTGGGGGTGTTCCACGTTGGCACGCAGAATTTCTGCATGTCATACTTTAAATGACGCTGCACGTGGGTTTCAATGTTCTGCTTTTTGCTTTCCGAGGGATGTTAAACTGCTGACCTGAGATCAACATATACTGGAGGGATGGTCAAAGCGAGTCCAGGTGGATTATCTTCTGTCCATACCCCCAGAGAGCTGAGTCACTGCATGTGTTCCATCTTTCTGGAACTTTGAGGATCTGTAAGCAGTATGCAGTCTCTAGGTGATGACCAATTGGCGGGCGAGTCGATGCAGACAGGTCTGTACGAGGGCTGGGCCATTGTCCCACCCAAATGCGAGCGGTAATCCATACCGGTAGATAATTTCTTTCAGGAGGCACTTCACTACCTCTGTGACTTTCTCAGTTCTGGTTGGATAGGCTTCAACCCATCATGTCAGAGTCCATACCAGCACTAGAAGATACTTGTACCCCTTGTAGGGAGGGAGTACAGTAAAGTTAATCTGAAGTAAGGCCATTGGGGATAATCCGATGGGTTGTACTACTGGCTGTTGTGATGGGTCTGCTCTGGGATTAATGTTAGCACAAGTGACACACTGTTCCATGGCAGTTTTTCCTCCATTGATGCTGGCGTGTAGGGCCCAGACAATCTCTGGTGCCAATGTGGCAGGTAAGACTATTCGTCTGCTGGGTAGTTGGAACAGTCGGAACCTTCCATCTTCTATGACTCTTCCTGGTTCTTAAGAGAACCACTTCTGCTCTTTTTCAGATTATGCTGGAGTCCAGTGGGCAAGTGGCGGCGGCAGCAAGGGGAATATAAGAGAGAGAATATTCTTGTAACACTGGAGTTTCTCCCCGGGTCCCCAGATGAACTCACTTTTGTTCAACTTTTTGTTTGCATGTGAAATACATCAGGTCTCGCCGTTCCCATCTGTTCTTCACAGTAAACATGAAGTAGCTCAGGACGCTGACCTTTACATTTGGCAGACGTCTTTCAAAAAAGTGTTTCGATCAGGAAGAATTTCATCAAGGGGCCTGGTATCTCTCGGCTCCTAGTTCCCTCAGACACTTCAGAATCCGGGTAATCTGTAGGTTGTTGTGACAGTTAGGATTCAGGTTTTCTCAGGATTCAGGTTTTCTCAGACAGTTCTCAGACAGTTATATTGCGGGAGTCCTTTGTTCTGCTTCATGATTGCAAGCTCAGCATTTGTCAGCTTCTTCCCCCCCCATTCATTCCGTCCTTGCTCTTGAAGGGGGACTGGCCACCAGATATAGGAATGGTTGTACTCCAGTATTTTGTATCCTTCGATGAATTCACCATTTGGTTCAAACCGCCGTTTGTTCAGGTAGAATTCCAGATTTGGCATGACAGGTGGAGTACTGGTCAGATGGGTAAAGTCCTCAGGGTGGTCTGGATGATTTTCTCGATATCTTTATTCTCTTTTTCAATCTCAGGAATCTGTTTCTCTTCAGTAATGGTTCTTCAATTGCTACTAGTATTAAAGAGCTGCGCCTTATCCGTTCCCTCTAGAGTCTCGCCAGCCTTCTCCATTTTTCACCGGGGTTTGAGATGGGCGACTCTATTAGTGCAACTCCCCTTTGTAGCCCGGGCTTTAGCTTGGTCGAGACTGGTGGTTTGGGATTCAGGCCTACAGCTCGTCTGCAATGGGTCAGATGTATCCAGGGCACTCGTTCAGTGACGTTGACTGTAGTTTGGGTAGAGAGCAATACTTGGAATGGTCTGTCCCATCTCGGTGTTGCCTGTGTCTTTCTTTTAATTATCTTAATCCATACTTAATCACCAGGCATCACCAGACTGTTGTAACCAGCATCCTGATCTGTTAGAGAATTGGGGGACAAAACTTTTCAGACATTAGTAACATTCTCTTGTACATAGCTAGGCACACTCTGTCTGTGGGTTGGTCACTAACTAGAAAATCCTATACAAAATACATATTTTCCTTAAAAATAACAACCTGCAATTACAGATACAGACCGTGTTCATACTATTCATCATAAACCAAAATAAGCACCATCTAAAGTACTATTGCAGGAGGTAAATAAAGTTGCTCTATCTAAAGTTGCATAGAGCTGTACATTTGTAATTCGCTGTCGCACCCCCCTTACTGGAGCTCCTGCTCCCGCTGCCCCTTCTTCTCCCCCCCCCCGGCAGTAATCTCTATGGCTAGAAGACAAGGCTTAGAGACTTGTACTGGCTTTTTTTTTCCTTTTCAGTTTCACCTTCTGGTCTAAATCCTGCTTCCCTTCCACCAAATAAAAACATAACACAATAGAATACAGGATGCTTTAAATCTAACTTGTATCCTGTATTAAGGGGTATCAACAGATCTTCCAAGCGATTCAAACCTGGTGCAAAACTAGGTGGGTCTGGAAGATCACTCTACAATTCTGCAGGAAAAATTACACTTTTTTATATTATGGTACTGTAAGTAAAATTAGTAGCCATCAGAATAAAAGAAAACAATTTTTCAGCATCTACAAAGTGCCAACGGGCTCCGTGGTGTTGCACAAAAATCGAAATATCCAAAATTGTGACAGTCCTTCAGCAATAAAAACCTCTTTACTCTGTCATGCAGGGCAAAGCTGGTATAAATTTAAAGGCAGGGCGTTCACATTATAGACACACATTCGTTCTTCAAGAATAACAATTCTGCGTGCAAATGTTTATACTTTACATTTAATATACACTAAAATAAACTGACTTCGTGCATACGCAAAGAGTGTTAAGTTTTGTTACAGAACGCTCTGTTATCCGGTTCATGCTAAAAGAATGCACTCCCCGCCCCCCTTTTACAGAAAACCGTGATGACTGAAAATCCTACTATTCTCAGTCAAAGCTTGCAATGCACGCTAAATTTAGACATCCAGTGAAAAATTTTGACTCCTGGTATGGGAACCAGGGGTTTGCAAATGTCCCTGGACACACCACACGCACACACACACAAAATTACAATGTATACGCTTTTAGACACAATATACAGTCACACCAGGAAATCTTGACAATCACACACTAGGGACACACACTGTAAATGTAGAAGTGTACATACACACACACATCACATACAGCAGCAGGTTGCTCTGTCAGGATCCCATTACTTGACACCTGACTGAGCCAGTAAAAAAAACCACGTACACAAAACAGCTATTTATTCACGCCCCCCCAACACAAAAATACACATTATATATCCACTATGCATTCACGTTGCAGGGAAAATCAAGTGCACACACACCGAACAGCATCTAATTATTTCAATTAACCCCATACTGACATCTCAGTTTAACCAAAACAATTTTTACAGCAAACATAATATCTTGAACATCAGATAACAAATCAAGGAATGGCCATATAGCTACTGATATATTCACTCCTGAAACTTGTGAACAGTTACCTGCCTGAGATAATCCCAGGTGTTGTTGTTTCCTTTTGTTATTTTTGCATCATTATATTTAAATCTTTTTACACAAGTCGGAACAGGCGTCCCTGTCCAACTGTCGATTAAATTTATACCTTGTTTGTGTCCCAACATTGTTCTTCTCACTTTTGGACTCTGAATCCAGCATTCCAATTTATTCATTTTTATTTTAGCTATTTTCTAATAATTTTCTACGTAGTTTACTTTACCAATCAGTCAGAACTGAGGTCAATCCTTAACCGTCTCGACCTCTCACTATATTCCGAATATAGTGTAAATATATATTGTGACCTGCTACCAGATATCCTATAACTGTTACCGCCGGCTCACAATAATTCCTCCGACTGCTATCAAACTAAAACCCTATCAGAAGTATATATCGTCTCACCAGAAAATATACCTTTTATGGGATGTCAAGGAATCGTCTGTACGAGGCACAGAGTCATAAGAAAAAACGGACAGACAATTGATCGGGATGATCGATCCTGTCTACCGTCTGTAAAGTGGCATCCAAATTAGGCATAATAGGGGATATAGTCGGTACATGGCCTGCGGCTGTTGATGAAGGCATGGCAGGACCAGTGGTGTAGTATGCCCCATCTATGCTTAAGACAGGGTAAAGACTCGTGGGGGCTGTTTTTGGTCAGTTGTCGCTGGGTTTACTATGTTCCTTTTTTTTTTGGATATTTCACAATAAGAAGGGGGCTCGGATCTTGGGGTGAGGTAATAGTAATTGTTTTTTCCCTTCCTATTCTCTGTTTCTATCCACCCTTCTTTCTCAATTTCTTTTGCAACTTTCTACCATGCTTCTGCTACATTCCATAAACCATTGTCATTCAACATTCCTTTCCTATTCTTCAATAAACTTCTCCATATCTCTGTTTGTAGTCTGGGACTATCTAATCCACAGACTCTACCGAGAAGTTTCAATTTCATATAACATTCTTTTACCCTGGTCTGTCTTAAATTAACTTGCGTGGAGTCATCCACCCCGCACGGTTACTCTGTTCATTACCCATTCCTGGTTGTTAGCTCTTTTCCTGATCAATTCAAACAATTCACGTAGTTTATCAACAGTCAGAAATGAGGATAGACCTTTACCTATCATGTTTTACTACCAAATATACCTGTTACCGCTAGACCACGACACCTATCGTGTCTTACTACCAGATAAGTCATGTGATATTTTCAGCTACCAACCTATGCCACTCTGGAACTTCACCTACCAGACTCCCTTCCATCTTCTGTTTTCCTTATCAATTCCCTGCCTGTCTTCTACTTTTCCTTTTTTCCCTCCCCTTCTCCCACACCACCTTTCTCTAGAAATGTTTTTCCCTCTCTTCCCCCTCCTGCTGCTTCTTTCTACTATCTCCCTTCTCTCTAAATCTACCCTCCCTCCCTATACACCCTACAAATTACAGCAACCTGGAAAAGAAACCCAAATACACCATAGCTTGCTCAGATCCTTTAACTTATCAGCTGAGAGCTGGTGGAGAGTGTTAAAATCCAGCCCTCCCACCCCCACACAACAGAGCTTTAAAACTCTCCAATCACTATTTTCCAAAAAGAAACATATGTCCAAATTCCTTTTTATTCTGCTGCTTGCTCTGGCAAATGATGTTGAATCCAACCCTGGTCCAATAGCTGACACCTTATTTAATCTCCGCACTAAAAAAGGCCTCTCCTTTGTGCATTGCAACATTCGCAGTTTACTCCCTAAACTGGATGAGCTTAAAGCTTGGTGCTTCTATTACAAACCTAAAGTCATTGTGCTGACAGAATCATGGTTAAACCCTAAAGTGCCAGACTCTGCCATAGCAATACAAGGGTATTCATGCTCTAGAAAGGACAGAGCTAAGAGAGGAGGGGGAATTGTAATCTATGTTGACAACTCAATAAAGTTCACCCCGTTGCAGAATCCTAGCTCCCCAACCACATTTGATTTCCTTTCTGGTACTATTGAGATCCCGTTCAGTAAAACAATTATTGTTGCTGGATTCTACTGCCCACCAAGTTCCCCAGTGCACTCCCTTTCTGATATAACCCAAAATCCTTAGTAAATTAACAGCTCAAAACCAAAAAAGTGAACTGCTGGTCCTCGGCGACTTTAATGTTGATTGGCTGAATCCTAAAAACAATAAACACAGCTCACTGTTTAAAGTTTTGCAGCTAACACAATTAATCTCCTCCCCCACTCGCATTAATATGAAAAGCCCTAACCACACCTTGCTGGACTGGATTCTCTCCTCATGTCCTGATCGAATACAGGAAGCAGGCGTTCTCGCTAACAGTTTCAGTGATCACTGCCTAGTGTACTGTGTGTGCAAAATAAGGGCCACAAAATGTCCACCAAAGGTAATAATCACCAGGTCTTTCAAGAAATATAATCTTGAATCCTTCCTAAATGATCTCAAACAGATGCCATGGCACAGACTAAACCTAATCCCAGACCTGGACTGTGCAATTGAATACTTTCAATCTAAGCTCCTGAAAGTCTGGAACACCCATACCCCACTGCGCAAAGTGCGTGTAAAAGGGGCCCACCTCCCCTGGGTTACAGCTGACCTCACGCATATGTACCAGTTTAGAGACTCCCTGTGGTCAAATTTCAAGAGTACTGGATCCATGAACAATCACTGTGAATACCGAAAATACCGGAATGCATGCACAAAACAAACAAAAATGGCTAAAGCCCAATACTTCAATGAAAATTGAAACAATAACATATCAAACCCTAGAAATTTTTGGAAAAGCATAAGTAACATACAAGCACCCCCTGTCCACTCCCAACAGGCTGCTGTCAAAGTAAACAACCAAACTGTACAACACCCCCTAGATGTAGCAAATACTTTTAATAATTATTTTGTTGGATGTGCCACCACCCTGATTGCTAAGCTAGGAAATGACACGCAATCAGAAAGGACGCATGCAGGTCAGGCCCCACCAACTGTGCAAAGACCCTGTAACGCAGAGAAATTCAGTTTTAGACCAGTGCCTGTCAGTGTCATCTCTAATCTTCTCCGTAACCAAAAAATTAAATACCAATCTGGACCTGATCAAATTCTAGCAATGCTGCTGAAAATCAGTGCGCCAGCAATTGCAAAACCTGTCACAACCCTAATCAATGAATCACTGGCGACTGGATACATACCCAAACTCTGGAAGACTGCAAGGGTGGTACCTATCCATAAAAGTGGAGACAATACTTTGGTATCCAACTACCGCCCAATATCACTGCTCCCTGTAATGTCAAAACTTCTGGAAAAATGTGTCTACACTCAATTACGTGATTATTATCAGTATCGGAACTATTTAACCCCAGATCAATCAGGCTTTTTGTCTACAACTGCCTTTTTAAATGTTTGTAATGATATCCAAGCAGGCATGGAACAAGGAAACCTAACTGGAGCCATCTTCCTTGATTTTGCCAAGGCCTTTGACACAGTAGACCATGGCATTCTATTACAAAAACTTAAAAACTCTGGTATTGGTGATAGCACGGTAACCTGGTTCCAATCATATGTGTCTTATCGGTCGCAATATGTGTCCATTTCTGACAGCACTTCCCTCCCCCTCCCAGTCACATGCGGTGTACCCCAAGGCTCAATACTCGGCCCCCTGCTATTCACAATATTCATAAATGATCTGCCCAATGTCTGCAAACCTCAACTGTACAAGACGACACCGCAATCTATACCAGCCAACCAAATCTCCCGCAGCTGGAGGCCGTGCTGCAAGACCAATTCACAGAGGTAGAAATGTGGATCGCAGATAAAAAACTTTTTCTAAATACTGACAAAACTGTTACAATGCTCTTTGGAACCGCACCTAAACTACACAAATTGCAAACACCCCATCTATGTGTGGGGACAAGATCAAATGACACGCTGACCACAGTCACTTCTATCAAATATCTAGGTATGTGGTTAGACCCAAATCTATCTTTTGGCCCCCACATCGAAAAACTCTCATCTAAACTCTACCCCAAACTAGATGCCCTGTACAGAAACAAATCCTGCCTGAGCCCCGCAGTAAGAAAGCAGATTGTACAACAAATGCTTATGCCAGTCATTGAATACGGAGATGTAGTGTATGCAGCCGCCCCGCAAACACACCTCCAGAAACTTACTACATTGTATAACTCATTCTGCCTCTTTGTGCTACAATGTAACTACATGACCCACCATTGTGACATGTTAAAAGAACTAAACTGGCCATCACTGGAATCTAGACGCACCCTTCACCTTTCCAACCTGGTGTTTAAGAGCTTTTCTGGGAAGCTACCACCCTACCTGAATAGGCTGATTGCCCCAGCAGTTCCCTCATCCTATAACCTCAGATCCAGGACCAGCACCTTACTTGCAATACCACAATACAAAAAGAAAGTGGCTCGATCCTCATTTTCCTACAGAGCACCGCAAATATGGAATAACCTCCCAGATGCCATCAAATCTTCCCCCAGTCTAAAGTCCCTTAAGAGTAGGGATGTGCGTTTCGGGTTTCGGAATTTCGGAATTTTCACGAAATTTCCCGATTCATGTTTTCGGATGCGGCCGATTTTCCGAAAATTTTCAGATCTGAAAATGTCAGATCCGAAAAGTTTTCCGAGCCGAAACGAAATATTTTCGGAATTTTCGAATGTACTTGAAATGTGTCAAATCGAAATTTATTGCTTTGAAACGAGGAGAACAGACGTTCCGAAAAAATGAAAATTTTCGAAAATACGAAAAGTCGATACAAACAACGAGCTAAGTTAATGATCTTAACATGTACAGCTTGGAAAAAAGACGAGACAGAGGAGATATGATAGAAACATTTAAATACGTAAAGGGAATCCACAAGGTAGAGGAAGGGAGTATATTTAAAAGGAAACAAAATAGCAAAACAAGCGGACATAGTCTTAGATTAGAGGGGCAAAGGTTTAAAAGTAACATCAGGAAGCATTATTTTACTGAGAGGGTGGTGGATACATGGAACAGTCTTCCAGTTGAAGTGGTAGAGGCCAAAACAGTAATTGAATTTAAGCAAACATGGGATAGGCATAAGGCAAAAGACTAAACAAAAGATAAATCCAGGTAAAGTATCCATGTAATTGGGCAGACTAGATGGGCCGAAAGGTTCTTATCTGCCGACATCTTTCTATGTTTCTATGTTTCTAAGTGTCACGAAAATACGAAAAATGGTCGAAATTCCGAAACCATTTACAATTCCCGAAAACGAGTCGAGCCGAACCGAATCGAATCGAAAAGTTTAAAAATCCGAAAATTCGAATCGAACCGAAAAAAAAAATCGGTGCACAAGCCTACTTAAGAGTTCCCTATTAACATACCTCAATACGGAATGCACCTGTAAACATGTAACATAATGACTTTATTTCCTACATATTTATTTTTCTGTTAATCTGTATATTTGGTTTTGTGTTAATATCTTGCATTTTACTATTTTGTATTTCTGTAACCACTCAATGTTCTTGAACCCAGGACATACTTGAAAACGAGAGAAATCTCAATGTATCCTTCCTGGTAAAATCCTTTATAAATAAATAAATAAATATACTCGTTACCGCTAAACTACGACAATAAAGCATCTGTCCTCCCCCTATATTCCAAATATAGGACCCTGCTAGCAGGTGTAGCTAGCACCTGTTTACCGCAGCATATATATATCCTACAGGTGCTTACTTTACCGCGTCACCTGTTACTGCTATATATATATATATATATATATATATATATATGGATAATGTGAGTTACTACCAGATATACCTTATGCATCACCTGTGTACCGCTACTCACAAAAACCCCCTGACTGTTAACCAAACAACACCTATATCAGAAAGAAATGCCGTGCTACCAGATATGCCTCAATGCATCACATGTTTACCCATAGACCACGACAATCTCCCTATCAGAAAGAAATGCTGTGCTACCAGATATGCCTCAATGCATCACATGTTTACCCATAGACCACGACAATCTCCCTGATTATCAATCAAACCACAATTCCCATCAGGAAATATGCCGTCAACACAAAGGACCATAAAGAGACATACAGACAGTCAGACAACGGCATGCGATTCATGGGTCAGTAAACGGACATCTGAGCAAAGTTAAATAAAAGCCCACTTTTGGTGTCCACCAAGTGCCACGCATGGATTCCCGGGATGGGAACCGCAGACCAGAACACATCACAAGTAGATAACAAAGGTATCTTACCTGGGAGGTACGAAGGTGATCAGGCTCCGCTCTGGTACAGTCTCCGTCTGTGGAAGTCTTTGTTGGAACCTGGCAGAGCAAAACTCAGACGTCCCACGTTCGGGCGCCAATTGTTATGGATCAGACTTGAACAGTCTCTTGCTCAAATGCCTGCTGCTGCCAAATGGTGGAGAAGCCAATCAATTCAAGTGCGCACTGAAAGAAACGACACAGACTCGCTGGCTAGTTGTCTATGTAGTCTTTCTCAGACAAAGCCGGGTGACTTCTCTGCTCTTTATTGAAAAGATACAAGCTTTTATGCTACTTTGTGCGTAACGAAAACAGGCTGTTGCCCAATATTTTAATCGTCAGTAAAATTGTGAAATTGCAGACTTATGTTGAATAATAAAGAAAAGTAAACATCAGCTTATCGGTTTGTCCCCTTAGTCGTCAAGGGCATTGTTACAGGATGTTCCAAGATGTTCCAAAATATTCTCTTCTTGATAACAGAAAGAGGAACTACATGTGCTGAAATCTGCTAAAAAAGCGTGTTAAGCAATAATCTAAATTTGATTCTTATAAAAACAGTTTAATTAATTTTCTTTTCTTAAAGCTGTACTGTTATATTTTAAATGGGCATTTTTCTAAGCTTTCCATTATTATTAAAGCAGATACATATTTCTTGTCCATAACAACATGTTTACAGGTGCATTCTGTATATAGTCACTGTGTTACATGTTTACAGACGCATACTGTATATAGTCACTGTGCTACATGTTTACAGGCGCATTCTGTATATAGTCACTATGTAACATGTTTACAGGCGCATCCTGTATATAGTCACTGTGTCACTGTGTTACATGTTTACAGGTGCATTCTGTATATAGTCACTATGTAAGATGTTTACAGGTGCATCCTGTATATAGTCACTATGTTACATGTTTACAGGTGCATTCTGTATATAGTCACTGTGTTACATGTTTACAGGTGCATTCTGTATACAGTCACTGTGTTACATGTTTACAGGTGCATTCTGTATACAGTCTCTATGTAAGCCTCATTCACAGTGTCCTCTTAGCTCCCACCTGGACTTGTGTATCCAAGGCTCCAGCAAGCATACTCAACTCCATACAGCTTACAGGGCAAGCCTCATTCACAGTGTCCTCTTAGCTCCCACCTGGACTTGTGTATCCAAGGCTCCAGCAAGCATACTCAACTCCATACAGCTTACAGGGCAAGCCCCATTCACAGTGTCCTCTTAGCTCCCACCTGGACTTGTGTATCCAAGGCTCCAGCAAGGTGATTTGAATCTACGCTTCGCAACGCCTAATACCTTAACTTTCAATGTTTAGTATGTATGCTTTCATAGCACTGTCAATGTTAATTTGTATGTTTAAAATAAAATCCCATATAGCGTAACTGTTAAGATATTTTAAACTAGACCTGTTTGCTATCATTAATTGCCATATCTTTAATTGCCATATCTTTACCAGTCCTGTTTGCACTCCAAAATTGCCATATCTTTACCAGTTATATATTTTTTTTCCCACTCAGCCATGGGCCTGGTATTCTGTCCCCCACCCCCGGTCATGATTCATCTCCCATCTCCCCTGGGTTACAGCTGACCTCACGCATATGTACCAGCTTAGAGACTCCCTGTGGTCAAAGTTCAAGAGTACTGGATCCATGAACGATCACTGTGAATACCGAAAATGCCGGAATGAATGCACAAAAGAAACAAAAATGACTAAAGCCCAATACTTCAATGAAAATTTAAACAATAACATATCAAACCCCAGAAATTTTTGGAAAATCAAAAATAACATACAAGCACCCCCCAGCCACTCCCAACCAGCTGCTTTAAAAGTAAACAACCAAACTGTAAAACACCCCCTAGATGTAGCAAATGCTTTTAATAATTCTTTTGTTGGATGCGCCACCACCCTGATTGCTAAGCTAGGAAATGACACGCAATCAGAAAGACCGCACGCAGGTCAGGACCCACCAACAGTGCAAAGACCCCGTAACGCAGAGAAATTCAGTTTTAGGCCAGTGCCTGTCAGTGCCATCACTAAACTTCTCGTAACCAAAAAATGAAATACCAGTCTGGACCTGATCAAATCCCAGCAATGCTGCTGAAAATCAGTGCACCAGCAATTGCAAAACCTGTCACAACCCTGATTAATGAATCACTGGCGACTGGATACATACCTAAACTCTGGAAGACTGCAAGGGTGGTACCTATCCATAAAAGTGGAGACAATACTTTGGTATCCAACTACCGCCCAATATCACTGCTCCCTGTAATGTCGAAAATTCTGGAAAAATGTGCCTACACTCAATTACGTGATTATTATCAGTATCAGAACTATTTAACCCCAGATCAATCAGGCTTTCGTCCAAACCATTCAACTACAACTGCCCTTTTAAAAGTTTGTAATGATATCCAAGCTGGCATGGAACAAGGAAATCTAACTGGAGCCATCTTCCTTGATTTTGCCAAGGCTTTTGACACAGTAGACCATGGCATCCTATTACAAAAACTTAAGAATTCTGGTATTGGTGATAGTACATTAACCTGGTTCCAATCATATGTGTCTGATAGGTCTCAATTTGTGTCCATTTCTGACAGCACTTCCCTCCCCCTCCCAGTCATGTGTGGTGTACCCCAAGGCTCGATACTTGGCCCCCTGCTATTCACAATATTCATAAACGATCTGCCCAATGTCTGCAAAGCTTCTACTGTACACATGTACGCAGATGACACTGTAATCTATACCAGCAAACCAAATCTCCCACAGCTGGAGGCAGTGCTGCAAGAACAATTTGCAGGGGTAGAAAAGTGGATCGCAAATAACAAACTTTTTCTAAATACTGACAAAACTGTTACAATGCTCTTTGGAACCGCACCTAAACTACACAAATTGCAAACACCCCATCTATGTGTTGGGACAAAATCAAATGGCACGCTGACCACAGTCACTTCTCTCAAATACCTAGGTATGTGGTTAGACACAAATCTATCTTTTGGCCCCCACATCGAAAAACTCTCATCTAAACTCAACCCCAAACTAGGTGCCCTGTATAGAAACAAATCCTGCCTGAGCCCCGCGGTAAGAAAGCAGATTGTACAACAAATGCTTATGCCAGCCATTGAATACGGAGATGTAGTGTATGCAGCCGCCCCGCAAACACACCTCCAGAAACTTACTACATTGTATAACTCATTCTGTCGCTTTGTGCTACAATGTAACTACATGACACACCATTGTGACATGTTAAAAGAACTAAACTGGCCATCACTGGACTCTAGACGCACCCTTCACCTTTCCAACCTGGTGTTTAAGAGCTTTTTGGGAAGCTACCACACTATCTGAATATGCTGCTCCCCCGGCAGTTCCCTCATCCTATAACCTCAGATCCAGGACCAGCACCTTACTTGCAATACCGCAATACAAAAAGAAAATGGCTCGATCCTCATTTTCCTACAGAGCACCGCAAATATGGAATAACCTCCCAGACACCATCAATCTTCCCCCAGTCTAAAATTCCCTAAGACTTCCCTATTAACATACCTCAATACGAAATGCACCTGTAAACATGTAACATAATGACTTTATTTCCTCCATATTTATTTTTCTGTTAACCCTTTCGCTGCTGAGGCTTTTCCCGCCCCTGTGCTGAGGTCATTTTTTACCTGTTTTGCGCATCATGTTTAAACCTGTTTTGAAGGCTTATTTTAGTATATGACATCGACATATTATATATCGTTCTTTCCGTCAGACTCGGTAGATTCATAATATGTCATTATTATATGTATACGTTATGTCATGTTTGTATATTATAACAAAAAATGCAATAAAATATGTATTTTCAATAATTTACAATGTGTAAAGTGTTTTTTTCCACATTTTAACATGCGAGCAATTGCGGTTATATTTTGTACTAGTTGTAAAGCCTGCCCAGAGGGCAGTCTATTGTGGATATACTGCCCCTGCTCATGTATACTGCCCCAGCTTGTGGATATTGCCCCAGCACGTGGATTGATACTGCCCCAGCACGTGGATATTGCCCCAGCACGTGGATACTGCCCCAGAACGTGGATACTGCCCCAGCACGTGGATACTGCCCCAGCACGTGGATACTGCCCCAGCACGTGGATATTGCCCCAGCACGTGGATACTGCCCCAGCACGTGGATATTGCCCCAACACGTGGATATTGCCCCAGCACGTGGATACTGCCCCAGCACGTGGATACTGCCCCAGCACGTGGATATTGCCCCAGCACGTGGATATTGCCGCAGCACGTGGATACTGCCCCAGCTCGTGGATACTGCCCCAGCTCGTGGATACTGCCCCAGCACGTGGATTGATACTGCCCCAGCACGTGGATATTGACCCAGCACGTGGATACTGCCCCAGCACGTGGATACTGCCCCAGCACGTGGATATTGCCCCAGCACGTGGATACTGCCCCAGCACGTGGATATTGCCCCAGCACGTGGATACTGCCCCAGCACGTGGATACTGCCCCAGCTCGTGGATACTGCCCCAGCACGTGGATTGATACTGCCCCAGCACGTGGATATTGCCCCAGCACGTGGATACTGCCCCAGCACGTGGATACTGCCCCCAGCACGTGGATACTGCCCCCAGCTCGTGGATATTGGCCCAGCTCGTGGATACTGCCCCAGCACGTGGATACTGCCCCAGCACGTGGATTGATACTGCCCCAGCACGTGGATTGATACTGCCCCAGCACGTGGATATTGCCCCAGCACGTGGATTGATACTGCCCCAGCACGTGGATATTGGCCCAGCACGTGGATACTGCCCCCAGCTCGTGGATACTGCCCCAGCACGTGGATTGATACTGCCCAGCACGTGGATTGATACTGCCCCAGCACGTGGATATTGCCCCAGCACGTGGATTGATACTGCCCCAGCACGTGGATATTGACCCAGCACGTGGATACTGCCCCAGCACGTGGATATTGACCCAGCACGTGGATACTGCCCCAGCTCGTGGATACTGCCCCAGCTCGTGGATACTGCCCAGCACGTGGATTGATACTGCCCCAGCACGTGGATATTGCCCCAGCACGTGGATACTGCCCCAGCACGTGGATACTGCCCCCAGCACGTGGATACTGCCCCCAGCACGTGGATACTGCCCCAGCTCGTGGATATTGGCCCAGCTCGTGGATACTGCCCCAGCACGTGGATACTGCCCCAGCACGTGGATTGATACTGCCCCAGCACGTGGATTGATACTGCCCCAGCACGTGGATATTGCCCCAGCACGTGGATTGATACTGCCCCAGCACGTGGATATTGACCCAGCACGTGGATTGATACTGCCCCAGCACGTGGATATTGACCCAGCACGTGGATATTGCCCCAGCACGTGGATACTGCCCCAGCACGTGGATATTGCCCCAACACGTGGATATTGCCCCAGCACGTGGATACTGCCCCAGCACGTGGATACTGCCCCAGCACGTGGATATTGCCCCAGCACGTGGATATTGCCGCAGCACGTGGATACTGCCCCAGCTCGTGGATACTGCCCCAGCTCGTGGATACTGCCCCAGCACGTGGATTGATACTGCCCCAGCACGTGGATATTGACCCAGCACGTGGATACTGCCCCAGCACGTGGATACTGCCCCAGCACGTGGATATTGCCCCAGCACGTGGATACTGCCCAGCACGTGGATATTGCCCCAGCACGTGGATACTGCCCCAGCACGTGGATACTGCCCCAGCTCGTGGATACTGCCCCAGCACGTGGATTGATACTGCCCCAGCACGTGGATATTGCCCCAGCACGTGGATACTGCCCCAGCACGTGGATACTGCCCCCAGCACGTGGATACTGCCCCCAGCTCGTGGATATTGGCCCAGCTCGTGGATACTGCCCCAGCACGTGGATACTGCCCAGCACGTGGATTGATACTGCCCCAGCACGTGGATTGATACTGCCCCAGCACGTGGATATTGCCCCAGCACGTGGATTGATACTGCCCCAGCACGTGGATATTGACCCAGCACGTGGATACTGCCCCAGCACGTGGATATTGACCCAGCACGTGGATACTGCCCCAGCTCGTGGATACTGCCCCAGCACGTGGATTGATACTGCCCAGCACGTGGATATTGCCCCAGCACGTGGATACTGCCCCAGCACGTGGATACTGCCCCAGCACGTGGATACTGCCCCAGCACGTGGATACTGCCCCCAGCTCGTGGATATTGCCCAGCTCGTGGATACTGCCCCAGCACGTGGATACTGCCCCAGCACGTGGATTGATACTGCCCCAGCACGTGGATTGATACTGCCCCAGCACGTGATATTGGCCCAGCACGTGGATTGATACTGCCCCAGCACGTGGATATTGACCCAGCACGTGATTGATACTGCCCCAGCACGTGGATATTGACCCAGCACGTGGATATTGCCCCAGCACGTGGATATTGGCCCCGCTCGTGGATATGGCCCCCCCCGCTCGTGGATATCGCCCCCCCCCGCTCGTGGATATGGCCCCCCCCGCTCGTGGATATCGCCCCCCCCCGTCGTGGATATCGCCCCCCCCGCTCGTGGATATCGCCCCCCCCGCTCGTGGATATCGCCCCCCCCGCTCGTGGATATCGCCCCCCCCCGCTCGTGGATATGGCCCCCCCCGCTCGTGGATATGGCCCCCGCTCGTGGATATGGCCCCCCGCTCGTGGATATACTCACCTACATCGGCCCTCCAGCGATGGCGGTCCCGCGTCCCGCTTCCAGCGTCCTCTCTCGCTCCGTTGGTCGCCGGGATGACGTCACGAAAGCCTTTGACCCCCGGGGTCAAAGGCTTTCGTGACGTCATTCCGGCGAACAACGGAGCGAGAGAGGACGCTGGAAGCGGGACCGCCATCGCTGGAGGAGCTAAGGGCCGATGTAGGTGAGTATGTGTCCCCCTACATTGGCCCGGAGCCTCAGCGGTGGCTGTCGTAGGCTGCTCGGCCGGCCTTCAGGCTTAGGCGAGCCCCCGGCTCGGCTGGGCCTGTAGGCCCAAGCCAAGCCGGGGGCTCGCCTGAGCCTGGAGGCCGGCCGAGCAGCCTGCGACAGCCGGAGGACAGTCACCGCTGGAGCTCAGGGCTAATGTAGGTGAGTATGTGCTCTCCACACCCACCCTGCTTACTCGGCCGGTATCCAAGCTTAGGCGAGCCCCCGGCTTGGGCCTAGAGGCCCAGCAGAGCCGGGGACTCGCCTGAGCATGGAGGCCGGTCGAGTTGCATGCTCGGCCGTCCTCCAGGCTCAGGTGAGTCCCTGGCTCGGCTGGGCCTCTAGGCCCAAGCCAAGCCGGGGGCTCGCCTGAGCCTGGATGCCGACCAAGCTTAGGCGAGCCCCCGGCTTGGCGTGGGCCTAGAGGCCCAGCCGAGCCGGGGACTCGCCTGAGCCTGGAGGACGCCCGAGCATGCAACTCGACCGGCCTCCATGCTCAGGCGAGTCCCCGGCTCGGCAGGGCCTCTAGGCCCAAGCCAAGCCGGGGCTCGCCTAAGCTTGGATACCGGCCGAGCAAGCAGGGTGTGTGTGTGTGTGTGTAGAGCACATACTCACCTACATCGGCCTCGAGTCCTCCACCGGTTCCACACATACTCACCGACATCGGCCCTTGGCTCCTCCAGCGATGGCGGTCCCGCTTGCAGCATCCTCCCTCCGTTGCTCGCCAGGATGACGTCACGAAAGCCTTTGACCCCCGGGGTCAAAGGCTTTCGTGACGTCATTCCGGCGAGCAACGGAGAGAGGATGCTGCAAGCGGGACCGCCATCGCTGGAGGAGCCAAGGGCCGATGTCGGTGAGTATGTGTTAGGCAACATCGGCCCTGAGCTCCAGCGGTGACCTCCTCCGGCCGAGCAGGCTGCTCGGCCGGCCTCTACGCTTAGGCGAGTCCCCGGCTCGGCTGGGCCTGTAGGCCCAAGCCAAGCCGGGGGCTCGCCTAAGCCTAGAGGCCCGCCGAGCAGCCAGCGGCAGCTGGAGGAGGTCTCCGCTGGAGCTCAGGGCCGATTTTGGGGTGTGTTTGTTTGGGAACTTCGGCCCCGATCCTCCAGCGGTGACCTTCTCCGGCTGCCGCTGGCTGCGGCGGGCCTCTAGGCTTAGGCGAGTCCCCGGCTCGGCTGGGCCTGTAGGCCCAAACCGAGCCGGGGGCTCGCCTAAGCCTAGAGGGCCGCCGAGCAGCCAGCGGCAGCCGGAGGAGGTCTCCGCTGGAGCTCAGGGCCGATTTTGGGGTGTGTTTGTTTGGGAACTTCGGCCCCGATCCTCCAGCGGTGACCTTCTCCGGCTGCCGCTGGCTGCTCGGCGGGCCTCTAGGCTTAGGCGAGTCCCCGGCTCGGCTGGGCCTGTAGGCCCAAACCGAGCCGGGGGCTCGCCTAAGCCTAGAGGGCCGCCGAGCAGCCAGCGGCAGCCGGAGGAGGTCTCCGCTGGAGCTCAGGGCCGATTTTGGGGTGTTTGTTTGGGAACTTCGGCCCCGATCCCACAGCGGTGACCTTCTCCGGCTGCTCGGCGGGCCTCTAGGCTTAGGCGAGTCCCCGGCTCGGCTGGGCCTGTAGGCCCAAACCGAGCCGGGGGCTCGCCTAAGCCTAGAGGGCCGCCGAGCAGCCGGAGGAGGTCTCCGCTGGAGCTCAGGGCCGATTTTGGGGTGTTTGTTTGGGAACTTCGGCCCCGATCCTCCAGCGGTGACCTTCTCCGGCTGCCGCTGGCTGCTCGGCGGGCCTCTAGGCTTAGGCGAGTCCCCGGCTCGGCTGGGCCTGTAGGCCCAAACCGAGCCGGGGGCTCGCCTAAGCCTAGAGGCCGCCGAGCAGCCAGCGGCAGCCGGAGGAGGTCTCCGCTGGAGCTCAGGGCCGATTTTGGGGTGTTTGTTTGGGAACTTCGGCCCCGATCCTCCAGCGGTGACCACCTCCGGCTGCCGCTGGGTGCTCGGCGGGCCTCTAGGCTTAGGCGAGTCCCCGGCTCGGCTTGGGCCTATAGGCCAAACCGAGCCGGGGGCTCGCCTGAGCCTGGAGGCCCGCCGGCAGCCGGAGGACGGTCACCGCTGGAGGATCGGGGCATCTGGCCGTGTAAACACACGGGTAGCTGCGCGCGGCTCGTGCCGTTTTTTTTTTTTTTTTTTTCACGCGGCCGGCACGCGCAGCTACCCGTGTGTTCTAACGGCCGCTTTCAAATGTCCGTCGCGCATGCGCAGTAGGGTTTTGGCGACGGACGTTTTTAGGCTTATTCTATTATAGTATAGATGGGGTGCGCTTGTTAAAAAAATTAGAGATGGGGTCTCGTTACATTTTTTTTTGGGGAAAATGACACCATTTTTAAACAAACGCACCGCATACAAAAATCGTTAATGCAGCATTATTGTTCACATTATAATTGAAATGGGAACAATATTGCTGCATTAACAAAACAAAAAAAAAAAAAAGTGTTTATTTTTTTTTTTTTATTTTTTTTTTTTTATTTTTTTTTATTTTTATTTTTATTTTTTATTTTTTTTTACATTTTTTTTTACTTTCATGTTTGGTATCGTTGGAACGGCCATGCTCTGGCCGATCCAACGATATCAAAATTTAACCCCTAACTGCCACGGATCGGGAGATAGGGAGTTCATTGGAACTCCCTATCTCCACACTTCGTGGCAGTTAGGGGTTAATGCTAGGACTGGCGTCATCGTGCTGCGCACGATGACGCCAGTCCTCTGGGGGAGTTCCCGGAAGCTTGGCCGACATCCAAGATGTCGGCCAGCTCCCGGGAAGGATCGCAAATCGGCGCTTTTCAGCGCCGATTTGCGATCCAGCTCCCCAGGGGTTAATGCCAGGCATCATTTGGAAGGGCAGGCTGTGCCCTTCCAAATGATGCCTGGGTTAAGCCCCTGTGAGCCGCCGATCGGGAGGGAGAGAGGTCCGAAGGACCTCCCCCCCCTCCCTTTCAGGCGCCTCCTCCGCACATGCGGGGGGGGCGCCTGAATTATGTGTCATCGCGGGGGCGCGATGACACATAATAATGGCGGCCACTGCTCCGGATGCCGGGCTGACATCCAGGATGTCAGCCCGCACCGGAGGGGCCAGCGATCGGCCGGAACCCGGCCGAACGCTGACCCCAATGCGAGGACGCGCTCAGCGCGTCCTCCGCATACCAGGGGCAATGCTGAGGACGCGCTGAGCGCGTCCTTAGCATTGAAGTGGTTAATCTGTATATTTGGTCTTGTGTTAATATCTTGCATTTTACTATTTTTTTGTATTTCTGTAACCACTCAATGTTCTCGAACCCAGGACATACTTGAAAACGAGAGAAATCTCAATGTATCCTTCCTGGTAAAATCCTTTTATAAATAAAATTAAAATAAATAAATAAATGGTTCATGTTTACAGGTGCATTCTGTATATACTGTATAGTTACATAGGCTGAAAAAAGACATGCGTCCATCGGGTTCAGCCTCTCCCACATCACCTACTGCTGTTGATCCGAAAGAAGGCAAAAAACCCAGTCTTAAATGCTTGCCAATATGCAACATACTGGGAATAAAATTCCTTCTTGACCCCAGAATGGCAGTCAGATTTCTCCTTGGATCAAGAAGCTTTTACCCACATATTAAATATTCTAACCCTTAATATTCTGTGTCTGCAGGAAGTCATCCAGTCGCTTTTTAAAAGTTTGTACAGACTCTGACCCAACCACCTCAACAGGCAGAGAATTCCACAGCTTTATTGTTCTCACCGTAAAATAACCCTTCCTATGCTTTAGGCTGAATTTTCTTTCTTCCAGTCTAAATGGGTGACCCCGTGTCCTGTGTATAGTCCTGTTAATGAATAGGTTATCAGACAATGGTTGATAATGGCCCCGAATATATTTATATAAAGTTATCAGATCCCCTCTAAGGCGTCGTTTCTCTAAACTAAACAGGTTTAAGCTTGCTAGTCTTTCCTCATAACTTAACCCTTCCATTCTCCTTATTAATTTAGTTGCCATCTCTGCACTTTTTCTAGCCCTATAATATCCTTCTTTAGGACAGGTGCCCAAAATTGCACAGCATATTCAAGGTGCGGTCTGACCATTGATTTATACAGATGCAAAATTATGTTTTCATCCTGAGAGTGAACTCCCCTTTTAATGCATGCCAATACTTTGCTGGCCTTGGCGGCTGCTGTTTAACATTGCACATTGTTACTTAGTTTGAAGTCTATGATTATTCCCAAATCCTTCTCTTGCTTGGATTTCCCTAACTCCGTACCATTTAGGGTATAAATTGCTTCTGTGTTCTTCACTCCAAAGTGCATAACTTTGCATTTAAGTGCCCAGTCCCCCAATCTATCTAAATCCCTCTGCAGCAAAGTAACATCCTGCTCGCATTGTATTACTTTTCCTAGTTTTGTGTCATCTGCAAACACTGATACACGGCTTTCAATGCCTATCTCAGGGTCATTTATAAATAAATTGAATAGTATTGGTCCTACAACAGACCCCTGAGGGACACCGCTTACCACTGATGTCCATCTAGAAAATGCACAATTTATGACCACTCACTCTCTGTACCCTATCTTTTATCCAGTTTTCTATCCAAGAACAAGTATTTTCATCTAGACCAAATTTTTCTTAATTTAAATAGTAACCTTTTGTGTGGAACGGTGTCGAAAGCTTTGGCAAAATCCAAGTAAATCACATCCACTGCAACCCCCTGATCTATACTTCTACTTACTTCCTCATAGAACGTAATTAGGTTAGTCTGACATGATCTGTGTGTCATAAAACCATGCTGATTTTTGCCAATTACATTATACCTCCCAATAAATTCCTGAATATTATCCCTTAGTAACCCCTCAAATACTTTCCCAGCCACAGATGTTAAGCTCACAGGTCTATAATTCCCAGGCACAATTTTTAAACCTTTCTTAGATATAGGGACCATGTCAGCTTTTCTCCAATCCTCTGGTACTATTCCTGAAAGAAAAGAATCTTGAAAGACTAAGAACAGAGGTTTACATATTTCAACACATAGCTCCCTCAGTACTCGCGGGTGAATTCCGTCTGGCCCTGGGGCTTTATTCACATTCACAGGTTTTGCAGCAATTAAACAATATGTTACATGTTTACAGGTGCATCTGTATATAGTCACTATGTTACATGTTTACAGGTGCATTCTATATATAGTCACTGTGTTACATATTTACAGGTGCATTCTGTATATAGTATAAAAAATGGGAAATCTAAGGAATAATGACACAGAAGTACAATCATCGTGCATTGTGGGCCATATTACAAAGCTGGTGCTAACTTAACCAGAGCTGATGTAAACTTACCAGAGCCATTATATTCTATGGGACTGTTAAGTTTACAACAGCTCTGGTTAAGGTAGCACCAGCTTTGTAATACTTCCCTATATCTACATTTAGAGAAGTGAAATGCCCTCTGTAATGGAGTGGACCTTGTTACGGGAACACCACAGCAGGGTAAGTGTTTCATCAAGCAGTCTTTATTCCTTAAAGCATAGGTGTATACAGGCACAGCCACTTGGTTCAAACAAATAAACAAAAGAAGAAAACCTCTCTCTGCTATCCAGCAGTCAATGTAACAATAACCAACGATTGTGCCCTCAACTCGCAGACCTTTTGGAGCTGTGTCTGTCTGAGGGGAGATCCAGCAAAAATGAACCTTCTGTGCCTGTATAGGCGTGTCTCTTTTAAAGCCCCAGCAATCACAACATCAAGCCATTTTGTGTGTTGCTGGGTGTCACGGCGTCCTACTCACCGGGCTGCTTTGCGAGCCGTTGCGAGTGTCCGGCGTGGCCCCGGCTCGAGTTTGTGTCCCCTTGGGGTTTGCTCTGGGTCCTTGCGGGTTGCCTCGGTGTAGTCCGGCGGTGAGAGGAACCCGGGGTGCTCGGGTTGTCGTGCGGACTCGGCGGCCTCGATGCGTTCTGGCGCTGCTCGTGGCATGTCAGGGGCGGGGCTTAGTGGTAGGCAGGTGCGCGCGCGGTCTGGGTCTACTTTTAAAGGGAGAGTTACCAGATCCATCACAAGCACTAATGAGACACCTGTTGTTAAGAGGCAGTCCCAGAGTACTGACATCCCTATAAAAGCCTAGTCTGTATACTTATCCCTTGCTGGATATTTGAGTGTTTTCTGGCTAGTTAGTTTTCCTCTACTGTGTGTATACCTGTCACCGACCTTGGCTTTCCTTCCCCAACTACTTTGTTTTCTACAATCCTGACCATTGGCTTTCTCACCCGACCATCCGACCTTCGATAATCCTGACCTACGGCACTTACCTACCAACGTCCCATCTCTGCATCCTGAGGTCCAGTCCCATCCAGATACCGTGACAGAACTATCCAGCCAGATAATGGACCCCGCGGAGATAATGGACGCCATCATTTCCATGACTCGTCAGGTGACGGTTTTGTCCCATTCAGTACAAGAACTACAGCTCAATCAAGCACAAATGCAAGGACATGTTCAACATCTGCTCCCCGCTTCATCGTTATCCCAAAACGATGACATGACCAGTCCAGAACCCAGAGTCCCTATGCCTGACCATTTCTCAGGACGACGAGAGTCATATCGAGGATTCCTCATGTCATGTGAAATTCTATTCGCATTGAACCCTCGCACTTATCAGACCGATTTTTTTCGAATCCGCACCGTTATTTCCCTCTTCTCAGATGAGGCTCAGGTCTGGGCACATAACCTTCTGTGTACTACAGACCCGGTACTACAGTCGTGGACCTTGTTTGTGACTGCCATGAATTTGCTCTATGACGACCCTCATAGGTCCGAGTTCACCCAGGCACAGGTCCGAGTTCACCCAGGCACAGATCCGACAACTAAGGCAAGGCAGAAGACCCATTGTGGATTATATAGTCGAATTCCGCAGGCTCGCATCTGAGACTGGATGGAACGATGTTGGCCGAGTCTGTCAAGGATGAGCTGGCTCGGGGTGAGACACCCACTTCTCTGGAACTCATGATTCATCACGCCCTTCAAATAGACAGACGCGTTCGTGAACGCATACGAGAAAGAGCCATGTTCCTTCCACCTCCCCAGCCTGTTACTCCTCGTATGTTGGCACTACCACCACCTCCAACACTACCTGCTACGCCACTCTCGGAGGAACGCAGGTCAATGCTTTTCACAGCCGTCTAACTCCTCAGGAGAACCAGCGTAGACGCAACAATGGTCTTTGCCTATATTGTGGAACGGATACCCACATCGTCTGTGACTGTCCTGAAAAACCGGCTAAGTGAGGTATGGCTACATGTTGTCCATCCAATATTTTGTCGACTTCTATGTCATGCATCCAGTCTCCACACTTATTAGTTCAACTTGTTTTACAGTGGGAAGGAGGAGCTACTACAGTGGAGGCCATGATTGATAGCGGGGCCAGCAACTGTTTCATAGACACCGCCTTTGTTGCTAAATTGTCCATTCCAGTACTGCATAAAAGTATACCTATGCATATACAAGTTGTCGACGGGTCTTCTCTTGGTGCAGGTCCTGTCACTAAGGAGACTATACCTCTTTCCTCCATCTTAGGTCCCTCACATAGGGAGCTTCTATCATATGACGTTATCACTTCTCCTGTGTTTCCGGTGATTTTGGGCATTCCCTGGCTTCGTCTCCATGACCCAATCATACAATGGTCCTCTGGTCAGCTTCTATTTCCCTCTCCTTATTGTCGTCAGGTGTGCCTACAGAAAGTCACTGCTACTGTATGTTCCATCTTGGATCTGCATAAAACACCTTCTGATGTTGTACTTCCACAGACCTATCAGTCGTTTAAAGATGTTGTCACGGAATGGCCCAGCACCCTCAGCCAGGGGCGGTGCACAAGGACAGTGATGGCCATGGACAATTAGGTGCGGTGGCACGCACGGAGTTTTAACATACTTTTTATTAGATGTGGTTATGTGTGGTGTGATACAGTGTTCCCCGTTGGTTTATTGCGAAATGTTTTTTCCCTTTGTCTGCCTTGCCCGCCGCCATTTTCCGATCACCTTGTGGCGCAGTTCAGATTCTTCGATTCGGAAAATGGCCGATTCGAACCATCCGGTTCGAATCGTAAAATGGCCGATTCGGACCATTCGGTCCGAATCGGCGACTCCCCGAACCGTAATGGCCAATGGGTCCTGGGAGGGCGGGCAGGGATTCCCATTGTATTGTAATTTGTGGAAAGTTGATAAATGCTTGAACTGTAAATAATAAAGCCAGATTTAGCAGTGCATCCAGCCTCGACTGATGTGTTTATTTCCCCGCCGTATTTTATCGTCTGAGTATTCCCCGCAGTCTCAGGGTACGGTGTCCACCCAGATCCGAACCGAATCGAGCGCTCTGTGCCTGCATCGAGCATCAGGGCAGAGGCGCAGTGGATGGTGTTCGGTTCCCAGATAGACGGAGATCCGATCCGAAGGGCGCGGCCGTGTACCGCGCTTCGGTATTGCAAGAGACCGCGGTAAGATACAAATCCTCTGCAGATCCCGCAAGATCCGAAGCTTCATCCATCCTCGATCCGAAAAGTCCTCCCCTTGAGATACGAAGGTTTTACCCGCACCGAGATCGGAAACGTTTCCCGCATAAGATCCGAAACGTTTCCCACATAAGATCCGAAGATTCCTCCGCGGTTGGCAGATCCGATCTCCACAGACGTCCCACACCTACAAGGTCAGTGAACCAGCTGCTCGAGACGCTGAGTGCCGTATGGCTCAGTGGTCGGGCTGGTTCTAGGCAGGGGTCCCCTCCACCGCCCGCTAACCCCTCCCCAGGGTCACGCCAGGCCGCACGAGACGCCGAGTGCGCGCCACTCGGTAGTCGGGCCAGCGGTAAGCGACGGGGCCACGCAGATAGAGCACACCCGCAGGCGGAACAACATCCCATTCCGTCATACTGGTGGCAGCGGTGGGATCGCTCTCTGCAGGCCCCTAGGAGACCTGCGCCATGGTGGTGTACACCCACTACGACTGGGACACCCTGCGTGGGATGTTGGAAAACCGGGGAGGAACGCCGGGCAATAAGAACCGGAAAACCTTGATCAAGGAGCTGACCAGGATGGATCAGAACAGGGTGGCGACGCCCATCCCCAGCCCTGTCCACGCGGAGGTGGAGGAAGATGCTGGCCTCAGAGAGTTGCGGCGTCGGATCGCCTTGCTCGGAGATGCCCCAGCGACGGCGGATAGATGCAGAGTGATTCGGGAGTTCTACCGTGAAGTTGAGCAAGAGAAGGACCGCCAGCACGAGCTGCGGTTGGCAGAGCTCGTCGGAGCAGAGCCAGAAGATTTTAACCCCGAACCCTACCCCGTGGGACCCTGGGTCGAGGCTCACAGCTCGACTGGAGCTTCACCCTGGGAATCTGCAACCCCCAGTGACTACCCTTTTGAGACTTACAGCTCGCCTGGAGCCTGTATTGGGGACATCACATCTCCCAGCGACTCTCGGATGGAGACTCACAGCTCGCCTGGAGCTGCATCTGAGGACGCCACATTCCCCGTTGAGGAGCGGTGCTCCTGTGCCGGCACCTTTGCTGACATGAAGGTTGTGCTTGCAAGAAGGCTGCAGGAGGGCCTGGAGCGGGACCAGAGGTCCACAGAGGAACTTTGGTACGAGGCCCTGGACCATGAGAGGGACTGCCATGGTGTGTACGTTCCCTCCGACGCTGTCATCCACCGGGTGCAGTACGATGTGAGAGCAGCGTTCCTGCAAGGTCGGGCCCCAGAGGAGTGGGAGGCCGAGCTCCGGAGTCTGGTGCAACAGGAGATCGCACTGGACGCCGCGTACCGCGCGCTCCGGTGGCTAACCGCCTCTCCGACAACGCGCCCTATTGATGGCACCTCCACCACGGGGCCTCGCTACGGAGGCACGGGGCTGCTCTACGAGGGTATGGCCGCCGACCCTGAGTTCGGAGAGGAGACCGAAGAACGGATGGAGGAGATTCTGGAGCGACGGGAACTGGAGCTCCCGTCCGACAGCAGGGACTCGGTGTTTGAGGAACTGGAGTCCCTAGCAGAGCGAGAGTGGGAGCTCGAGGTGGCTTACTGAAGACTGTTGGACGGCGTCCCGCAGTCAAGCCTGAGCTCCCCGTGGTGGGACGGGTCGGCGGAAGAAGTCAACAGTCCCCAGGTTTGGGACCTATGGGAGGCCGAGGCAGACCCATGGGTGCCCGTGGGGGTCCCAGTAGAGGAAGTTGTCCCCGACCCTCCGCAAGTGGACAGGGTGGCTGAGGCCACGGGTCCAGCGGAGGAGCTGGCAACGGGGCAGAGCGCCGCTGGCCTCTGCCCACTGCTTACAGTCCGCCAGGAGGAGCAGACAGATGGTCTCCCCGGGATGGGTTGTGCGCAACCATTGATTGCCCCGGGGGGTGAAGAGACCATCCTGCCCCAAGGGGATTTCCAACCAGCGGAAGAGCTGGCTACGGGGCAGAGTGCTGCTGGCCTCTGCCCACTGCTTACAGTCTGCCAGGAGGAGCAGACAGATGGTCTCCCCGGGATGGGTTGTGCGCAACCATTGATTGCCCCGGGGGGTGAAGAGACCATCCTGCCCCAAGGGGATTTCCAACCAGCGGAAGAGCTGGCTACGGGGCAGAGTGCCGCTGGCCTCTGCCCACTGCTTACAGGCTGCCAGGAGGAGCAGACAGATGGTCCCCCCGGGATGGGTTGTGCGCAGCCATTGATTGCCCCGGGGGGTGAAGAGACCATCCTCCCGCAAGGAGATCCCCACTCAGCGGAAGAGCTGACAACAGGGCAGAGCGCCGCTGGCCTCTGCCCGTTCCTCCCAACTTGCCCTGAGGGGCAGAGCGAGGATGACCCCGTGCGACTGCCGTTGCAGCCATTTATCCCCCTCTTCGGCTGCCAGGAAGAGCAGCCAGTTCTGGCCCCATTTGTTCCCTCGGTTGCCGTCTCCGTACCGGGCCCTCCAGCAGAAGAGCTGGCAACGGGGCAGAGCACCGCTGGCCTCTGCCCATTTTGGCAACCCCTGGGCTCGGGGGCCTCCCGCAGCCACGGTTCTTTCCCACGGCTGACCTGGGCACCCGGGGCGCGTGCATTTAGCACCCGGTTTCCCCGGGTGAGCGACAACCCCGGAGGGGACGCAGGGGGTACTCCGGCCCCGACGTATGTCCTTTGGCCCAGCCGGGGTAACCCTGAGAACGTGGGGCCCCGACCAAGCTGGCACGGCCGCAAGGCCAAATGGAGAGGCCTGGTGGCCCGGCCTCCCCAGACAGACTATGGGCCTGGGAGCACCGACTTCCCCGGTATGACCCGGTGGGGTCAGACCAGGTGCGTCGAACTGGGGGAGGGGGAGGAGTGTCACGGAATGGCCCAGCACCCTCAGCCAGGGGCGGTGCACAAGGACAGTGATGGCCATGGACAATTAGGTGCGGTGGCACGCACGGAGTTTTAACATACTTTTTATTAGATGTGGTTATGTGTGGTGTGATACAGTGTTCCCCGTTGGTTTATTGCGAAATGTATTTTCCCTTTGTCTGCCTTGCCCGCCGCCATTTTCCAATCACCTTGTGGCGCAGTTCAGATTCTTCGATTCGGAAAATGGCCGATTCGAACCATCCGGTTCGAATCGTAAAATGGCCGATTCGGACCATCCGGTCCGAATCGGCGACTCCCCGAACCGTAATGGCCAATGGGTCCTGGGAGGGCGGGCAGGGATTCCCATTGTATTGTAATTTGTGGAAAGTTGATAAATGCTTGAACTGTAAATAATAAAGCCAGATTTAGCAGTGCATCCAGCCTCGTCTGATGTGTTATTTCCCCGCCGTATTTTATCGTCTGAGTATTCCCCGCAGTCTCAGGGTACGGTGTCCACCCAGATCCGAACCGAATCGAGCGCTCTGTGCCTGCATCGAGCATCAGGGCAGAGGCGCAGCGGATGGTGTTCGGTTCCCAGATAGACGGAGATCCGATCCGAAGGGCGCGGCCGTGTACCGCGCTTCGGTATTGCAAGAGACCGCGGTAAGATACGAATCCTCTGCAGATCCCGCAAGATCCGAAGCTTCATCCATCCTCGATCCGAAAAGTCCTCCCCTTGAGATACGAAGGTTTTACCCGCACCGAGATCGGAAACGTTTCCCGCATAAGATCCGAAACGTTTCCCACATAAGATCCGAAGATTCCTCCGCGGTTGGCAGATCCGATCTCCACAGACGTCCCACACCTACAAGGTCAGTGAACCAGCTGCTCGAGACACTGAGTGCCGTATGGCTCAGTGGTCGGGCTGGTTCTAGGCAGGGGTCCCCTCCACCGCCCGCTAACCCCTCCCCGGGGTCACGCCAGGCCGCACGAGACGCCGAGTGCGCGCCACTCGGTAGTCGGGCCAGCGGTAAGTGACGGGGCCACGCAGATAGAGCACACCCGCAGGCGGAACAACATCCCATTCCGTCATAGATGTGTTTTCAAAGAGAGAGGGGTGGATACTCTGCCCCCACATCGTCATACGACTGTCCGATTGACCTTCTGCCGGGGGCTCTGATTCCCTACGGATGACTTTACCCATTATCGGAGCCCGAGCTAGCCATCCTAAAAGAATATATAGACGAAAACCTTAAAAAAGGGTTTATACGTCCCTCCACCTCACCTGCTGGAGCCGGTATCTTCTTTGTGTCCAAAAAAGACGGAGGGTTGCGTCCCTGTGTTGATTACCGTGCCTTGAATCACATTACAAATCGTTATCCTTTACCATTGATTCCAGAACTGATGGACCGTTTGAAAACTGCGACCGTCTTTTCTAAACTGGATCTGAAAGGAGTTTATAATCTGGTTCGTGTGAAAGAAGGGGACGAATGGAAAACAGCATTCTGCTCCAGATATGGACACTTCGAATACACAGTGATGCCCTATGGGCTATGTAACGCCCCTGCCACCTTTCAATGCTTTGTCAATGATGTTTTTCGCAATATACTGGATAAATGTGTTGTTATATACCTGGATGACATTCTTGTGTATCCCTCTACTCTAGAAGAACATCGATGCCAGATGCATTAGGTACTGCAACGCTTACGCCAACATCGCCTATATGCTAAACTTGACAAGTGCATATTCGAGGTCCATACTGTGGAGTTTCTGGGCTTCATCATCCGACTCGGCACCATTGCTATGGATGAGAAGAAAACACAAGTGATTAAACATTGGCCTATACCCCTCAACAGGAAACGGTTACAACGTTTTTTGGGATTTGCTAATTTTTATCGAAAATTCATTCGTAACTTCAGTCGGATTGCCCAACCATTAACAGCCCTTAGCCATGGCACAAGCAAGCTTAAACCCTGTTTGTGAGACCTGAGCGGGCACCCACCGTAGAGCAGGCCATTGTGCTGTTGCTCGTTCTCAGGACCCTCACAAACACCTCCCCTTGCTTCTTCCTTTTCAATGGTCCACTAAAGCAACAAAAGCCTTTAATGATTTAAGAGAACGATTTTGTTCGGTACCTATCCTCTCTCACCCTAATCCGTCTTTGGCGTATTACCTGGAGGTAGATGCCTCCGATAAAGCTATCAGAGCTGTTCTCTCCCAACGCTGCCAAAAAAACAATAACCTACACCTGATAGCCTTTTTCTCAAAAAAATTGAGTCCAGCACAGTGTAATTATGATATCGGAGACAAGGAACTACTGGCCATCAAGCAGGCTCTTGAAGAGTGGAGACACATCCTGGAAGGATGTGTACACCCCATAACAATATACACGGACCACAAGAACCTTGAATACTTGAAGACGGCAAAACGTTTACGCCCTAGACAGACCAGATGGGCTCTCTTCTTCTCCCGTTTTCAGTTTCATCTCACATTCCGTCCTGGATCACGTAATGGCAAGGCTGATGCCTTGTCTCGTCTTCATGAGGAACATTCCAGAAAGGAGAAAATAGAGGAGACCATTCTCCAGCAGCATCATTTTCTCTCTGTCACTTCCTGTTTATTGAACGATCTTTCACAAGCTGGACCTCCATCTCCTACGTCAGCCAAAACACCTAAGAACCGTATCCTGGTGTCCCAAGAAAAGCGACTCCAGATAATGCAACAATGTCATGATTCTCCCCTAGCTGGTCACGCAGGAAGAACAAAAACGTGGAAGTTGGTATCCCGTCATTTTTGGTGGCCCTCACTGTCACGGGATGTTCGAGACTATGTAAAATCATGTTACGTTTGCGCTAGAACTAAGACCATCCCACAGAAACCTGTATTGCTGTTACAACCTCTCCCAATACCTGAAACGCCCTGGTCACACATTACAAAGGACTTTATTGTGGATATCCCTTCCTCTAATGGACATACCTGCATCATGGTAATAGTAGATCATCTGACTAAACTAGCTCATTTCATTCCTTCTCTGAGAATTCCCACGGCCAAAGAAACTGCAACACTATTCATTGCTCAAGTGTTTCGTTTACACGGTATACCTTCTTCCATAGTCACCGATAGGGGAACCCAATTTACATCACATTTCTGGAAGGCTTTTTGTTCCTCGCTTAATATATCAGTCGATTTATCCACCTCTTACCATCCACAATCTAATGGACAAACCGAACGAACCAACCAGACACTCGAGACCTATTTACGCTGTTATTCATCCTATCAACAGAACAACTGGATGGAATTACTTCCAGTAGCAGAATTTGCCTACAATTCACATACACACTAATCAACTACTTTTTCTCCATTTTTTCTTACCTATGGCTATCATCCAGCCCTGTTACCAGGATTACCATCCTACATCTGTTCCCGATGCTGCCACATGTCTCTGTCTTCTGACAGATAGTCTAGCTAAAGCTTGAGAAACACTACAGCATTCCCAAGACATGTACAAACGACATGCAGACCGATCTCGTTCTACCTCCTTATTGTATGTCCCTGGCCAAAAAGTATGGTTGTCCACTATCTTTCTTCAACTCTCCTGTCCCTCACGTAAACTGGGACCTCGTTATATAGGCCCATTTGTTGTTGAAAGACATGTCAATACTGTAGCTGTTCATCTTCCGTCTCGATAGTCGTTTCATCCTGTGGTTCATGTTTCCCTTCTTAAACCCTGTTACGATAATCCTTTTCCTGACAGGTCTGTCACACCCCCTCCTCCTGTTCTTGTTGATGGTACCGGGGAATATGTGGTTGAGGCTATCCTTGACTCTCATTGGCATCGTGGGGTGCTCGAATATCTCGTCCACTGGAAAGGTTATGGGCCTGATGAGGACTCCTGGGAACCCTCTTCAGGGGTTCACGCCTCCCATCTTGTCCGGTTGTTTCATGACTCCTTCCCTGCTAAGCCGGGTCCTCGGCACAACCGGAGGTTGCGCCTTGGGGGGGTTCTGTCATGGCATCCCACTCACCGGGCTGCTTTGCGAGCCGTTGCGGGTGTCTCGAGTTTGTGCCCCCTTGGGGTTTGCTCCGGATCCTTGCGGGTTGCCTCGGCGTCGTCTGGCGGTGAGAGGAACCCGGGGTGCTCGGGTTTTAGTGCAGACTCGCGGCCTCGAAGCGTTCTGGCGCTGCTCGCGGCATGTCGGGGGCGTGGCTTAGCAGTAGGCGCGCGTGCAGTCTGGGTCTACTTCTAAAGGGAGAGTTTCCAGATCCATCACAAGCACTAATGAGACACCTGTTGTTAAGAGGCAGTCCCAGAGTACTGACATCCCTATAAAAGCCCAGTCTGTATTCTTATCCCTTGCTGGATAGTTGAGTGTTTTCTGGCTAGTTAGTTTTCCTCTACTGTATATATACCTGTTACCGACCTTGGCTTTCCTTCCCCAACTATGCTGTTTTCTACAATCCTGACCATTGGCTTTCGCACCCGACCATCCTACCTTCGATAATCCTGACCTACGACACTTACCTACATACATCCCATCTCTGCACCCTGAGGTCCAGTCCCATCCAGATACCGTGACACTGGGCTGATCAAACCTGAAAAGTTAACCCTTTCCTCAGGGAACCTTATATACACCCCATCACATACCTCCCCCCTTAGAGTGGACCCCCAGGCACACTATCCCACACCAAACACCTCCCTGGACAGAAAATCTGCATTCAGGTGCTCCTTCCCAGGACGATGACGGACACTGTAGGAGTAGGTTTGTAATTCCAAATACCACCTAGTGAGCCGTGTATTCTTGGATTTCATGGTGTGAAGCCAACGTAGAAGAGAATGGTCGTCACAAGGAGAAAGTGCCGGTCGAACAGATTGTAGCGCAGAGAGTCAATAGCCCATTTCACTGCTAAACATTCCTTCTCTATTATGGCAAAATTTCTCTCTCTGTGAAGTAGTTTCCTGCTTAAATAGAGGATGGGGTGTTCCTCTCCATCAAATTCTTGGGACAATACAGCCCCTAAGCCCACCTCTGAGGCATCTGTATGTAGTACAAACTAGAGATGAGCTGTTCTGTTCGATCAATTCGGAGTTCAATTTGAACATCGCCTGTTCGCGAACAACGAACATTTCCGTGTGTTCGCCGCATGTTCACCCACAATGCACCACAATGCACTTTTCCCCTGGCCTGAAGCTTGTAATTATTGGCTACAGCTTGCACCTGACCACAGGTCAGGTGCAAGACAGGTGCAAGACTATGGGCAAATTTTGCCCAATCATGGGCTCACAGAGCTAAGTCCCGCAGCACACTATATAAAGCTTCACACAGCCTTCAGCACGTGTTTTTTGAGAGGAGATTGTTGTGTTAGTGTGTGTTGTCACTGCCAGTCTGCCACCAGCTATTGGGGGGGGGTGTCTCATTTCTCCAAAATATCTGGGAATTGTTCTAGTCTTTGTGTTCTCAATGCCACCAGCAATTGTGGGGGGTCTCATTTCTCCAAAATATCTGGGAATTGTTAGAATCTTTGTGTTCTCACTGCCACCAGCAATTGTGGGGGGTCTCATTTCTCCAAAATATCTGGGAATTGTTGTAATCTTTGTGTTCTCACTGCCAGCAGCAATTGTGGGGGTCTCAATCCTATAAAATATCTGGGAATTGTTGTAATCTGCGTGTTCTCACTGCCACCCAACAGGGGGTCTCACATACTTCTAGCAGATTTCTGCGAATTGTAATCTGTGTCTTGTCACTGTTGACAGCTATCGGGGGGTCCTATCAGGGGGTCTCACTGATTTATAGGTGGTTTCTGGGAATTGTAATCTGTGTCTTCTCACTGCCAGCTATCAGGGGGTCCCACATACTTCTAGCAGATTTCTGCGAATTGTAATCTGTGTCTTGTCACTGTTGACAGCTATCGGGGGTCCTATCAGGGGGTCTCACTGAGTTATAGGTGATTTCTGGGAATTTTAATCTGTGTCTTGTCACTGGCTGCCAGCTATCAGGGGGTCTCACTGAGTTATACCAGAGTTCTGGAAATCTTTAATCTTTATACCAGAGTTGAATCAGAGTTCTGCAACATATCTCCAATTTTTATAACAGAGTTGAATCAGAGTTCTGCATATCTTTAATCTATATATCACTCACCATGTCAGAAAGACCAAAAAGGACAGGCAGACGCTCCCAGACACAGATAAGAGGGCAAGCAGCCTCTGTGTCGGGAGGCTGTGCCTCTGGTCGTCGTGGACGTGGCGCATCCTCTGCAGGGGCACGCCTGTCCTTTCTAACTGGTGCTTGTTAGGTCTGGACATCTCTCCATTCCCATCTCCATTCTTCACGTGTCCCCCCATCTCTGTTACCGGTCAGGATTTGCTGTACCCAGGCATTGATGTGCGCGCGCTTGTGCAAAATGAGACACAGACACAACTTGCCATGTCCTTCAAACTGAAATTGTATTCATCAACAGGAGTATATATAACCTTACAAACAAAATGGAGAAGCAGATGTGATAACCAATCAGAGACTTCCACATGTACACAATGTCACAGAGAAACAGGTTATAAGGAATTTGCCTCAGGGTACTGCCGGGTGGGGTCTCCCATACAGCAGAGCAGGATTTAACAGGCAAAAGGGGGTAGGATGGGACAGATGGCTTGAGGACAATTGGGGAATAAGCAAGCAATGAATTGAAGATCTCCATTTCTTATAATTTTGGATATAAAATCCCTTACAACCCCTTCTTTTGTCACAAAAAAGTGACAACCAATAAATACAAAATATAAGGTGAGAATAGGGTGAGAATAGTGTCCATGGGATAGTTCACTCAGGGTCTTCCCATACAAATCATTTGTGGGTCCAAAGGACCGTCGGATTCCCTTCCAGGCTCAGGACCTGGTCAGGCATCACACTATATAGGGGAAAGCAAGCAGGGGTGCAGTATGGGTCAGGGTTCACAGGAGGGAGTAACATTTCACCATAACAATATTACCTTGTACATAATTACTAGGAAAAGCAAAAGCATTATTATACCTGGTACTATGTTAAGGATTTTCATCCCCAAGGAACCGAACCGTGAACCCAGACCAAAAAATGCAGTCAAATCCATCAGACACTTAGTCCATGGGTTGTGGTTAAATTCTAATTCCCAAATAAATTCCACTAAACAAGAAAAGAATGATTTACGTAATCTAATTTTAGTAAAAAGTAAGCATTGATACTAATTGTCATGAGTCAGATCTTTATCTGTGTTTTCTTGTACTAAGATTCACTCCACAAACTTCATACACACCTCCTCACAGAAGATGCATTCTCATTCTCCTAATTCACCCTCTCAGCCTTATCTAAGGGAGTTATCGTAACAAAAATGAGGACACAGTCTTATTGAAGAAAAGAGGAAACATATTGTTGTTTCCCAGTGTAGGCAATTTTGAGTTTCAGAGTGGAGTCTTTGAGGGTGGATACTCAGCAGTCAGGAGAAGGTGGCATCGACATCAAACTAGCAGAATGTCCTTATCTGTACTGGGCGGACAATCGGCTCTCAGTGACATCACATTGTGAGTTCATAATCATCCTAGTGGCCGTGTGTGTCATGGAAACGAGAGGACCTGAGCTCCAACTGGAACTCTCTAGGTAGTGGTCTTTGTATGCTGGCCGTGCCTCACCTGTGATCTGTCCACAATCCACTCAGGACTCAGTCAGCGGGTACTTGATGACAGTCAGGCTCTTGGTAAAAATGATGATGATGAAAACAATCGTAAACGCCAACATAGCAAAAGGAAAACAGTTGGACAGACTGAGAGGGGACAAGTAAACAGATTCACTCATCTTGCAGACAACCACACAACTGCAACAGAGACAAGCATGTTAGTGTAGCAAAAGGAAACACAGATACTATACACTAATAATTTCCCAAGAAGGCAAATAAAAATAAAAACCCAAACCTCCCTCAGGATATGGACCTCATGCAGCCTCTTTTGTATATAACCCACAGGGTCATACTACATCTGACTCAGTTCATTATAAAAAAGTATATGCGCAACTCTAGCCCGAAGACCAGCCACCGTGCGTCCTACACCCATTTAGTAACAAAATATCTCTATACACTTCTGTTCTTGTTTAGTGGTCAATTAAGCAAAACATTTCCAGTAAAATAAAATTCCATCAAAATATATGGTAAATATAATCAGCAACCAAATAATTCTCAATAAAACCAACTGAAATCTTCCCGCAATTCCTTCCTTTACACCTGGTTTATATAAAGAATTTAGTCATTTTAGGTGTAACATTAAGTTAAAGCTACTAATTCATTATCGCTGAGATCACCATTAGACGTATTAAAACATTATTTATATTTTATTCACAGTAATGGGACTAGTTTAACCACCTGGTTAATAATATATTATATTCTATTTAATGCTGGATGTATTGTTATAAGACTATTTTGGACAGCTAATTTAAAAGACCATTATGATTTCCTGAGTACATTATTGAAAATACTCTAACTCCAGTTTTAATTGAATGTGACCTGCACTATCATAAATATATCAGGGCATTTACTTACTCCTGAAAAATAAGAATTGTGATCACATAATAATATACGATACGAAATATTAGAATACAAAGTATTCATCACTTAGAACAAACATTCAGGTATCTGGCATAGAATATCCTTCTGAGAACAGCACAGTGATGATTCTTCTGAATATGTGATGTAAAGTTCTATGTTTTTCTTTTTTTCCATATTAATTTAAGATGAAATACAACTCCTTTTGTTAGAATGTTTTATTGCCCGGTGTCTGGTAAACTCTGTTATTGATCTTCGTATCCGGTAAAGGAAGCGGAACATTGCAATGTGTAATGATGGTGTGTGTTTGAGTAAATTTCCATCAATTTCAATAGCTATATCGATATTGGTATCAAATTAATGATCTTCCATCTAGCTTGATCAGCATCAGCTGCAATGAGCGTTGGCATGCGTTACTTGGGCAATTTTCACCTAAATTAAAGCGCCTTGAAAAAATGTTAATAACCTGTCAGGGTTTAAAACTTGCAACGTTAAAAACTTACATGGTTAACACTTATATTGTTATGGCTGTAAAGAAAAACATGTATTTAAACTTGTAACGTTCAACAAAGGCACTTCCATAATGTGCCAATATCTCTCTAAGAATGACATACAATAGACAAGGAAGAAACTAGACAAGCAGGATGAAACCAAAATCGAACATAGCAAAAAACAACTTCCTTGACTAATCACTCCCCATTCACCTTCAATCACCTTCCATCACTTTCTATTCACTGGTTTCCATCATGTTCGTCACTCACAGCCAGACACTGATCGCCTTCTATCAACATTCACAAATACTTAAGGTTTGTGAATGTTATGAGAAAATTTTAACAAAAATAAAAGAAAGCATCAACCCCCCCTCCTCTCTTTCTCAGAGCGGTAGGGGTAAGTGGAAGTTAATGCAGCTAATCTCGGTAAGACCACAATATCCCCACTTTGGAAAAAGAGAGACCAAAGGAATCTTTTTCCAAATCATTATATTTCCGAGGAGATCAGCCTTGGTAAGGGATTGTATACACAAATATGCACGTTATTAATCTCTTGATCTATTGGATTTTTCTCTGTTCGTCCTGTAAAAGAAAGAAAATTAATTAATAAAACAAAAACACATTTCTACGTTTCCATACGTCTCCGAAATTATGCACAACACCAAACGCATATCTAGATAGTATGACTGCGCGACTGTGATACAGATGCCCAGACACCACAAGACGTTTTACCCTAGAACTGTACTCTGTATCTGGAGGATCTTATCAGCTTGCAATGCAGGAGCAGGCGTGGCACTAGTGCTAGTGATCCAGAGAGCTCTTTGGACCGTTACTGATCCCTACAGATTGTCCTTTCCTTATTCTTGGTCCTGTGCTGTCCTAGCACAAGGACTATTACTATTCCTGACCTGGCCTCAGTTCTCTGCTGCCCTAGCACAAGGACTGTTCCTGACCCATCCTGACTTGTGCTACCCTAACACAAAGTCCAACAGAATAAGCGAAATTATATAGAGGGGCAGTAATGTGTGAGAAGTTGTTTTCACTTTATCCAGTTTCCTGGCTTATGTTTCAGATGACAAGTTCTATAGAGCTGCAGAATGGGGAGACGGAATAACAAACATACATGTTACACACACACGTGAAGCTTCTGGGATTACTCATTCATTCATCTAATGCAGGGCTTGACAAATCCCAAACAACAGGTCGTAATAGCAACTAGAATTTGCACCTGGCACCTGGGCTTTTGTCAGCCCATTTATTGTTGGCAATAGGCTATAGGAATTTTAAATGCCTGTGCCGACGCCCTGGACATGCAGTTCTGTACAGCATCTATCCAGCAGCTCTAAGGGTTTTGGCCACATGCTGTCAATTGCCCCACTTCACTTTCTCCCTGCACTTTCTGCTGGCTGTACATGCTGATGGGCTGGGACACCTTCCCCCACTGCTCCCCCACAGGTAGAATACAGGCAGAGGGACATAGTCATTCTCTGTTCCCTCCTAACCCCAATAGTTCCCCCACTCTGACCCCTAGCAGCTGCACCCTGCCAGGCCCAGTGATAGGAGTTGCTGGATCAGTGTGCCCACAATAAGGGAGGGAGGGGCTGCACTGCCTGCTTCTCTGCAGCCAGATGGCACAGGGGTCATTTGAAGCACTGCATCTCAGTGCCTGTGCATCGCACATGATCGGTCAAGGTGACATTGGGAAGAGCAGAGCTTGGCCTTTCCAAAGATATCCAACATGACCATAACATTTAGGCTAGGGTCAGACCAGCGCACTTTTAACGTGCGTTTAGGCGCACTTAATCACGGCCGCACTAGCAGCAAATGATGGGCATTGACAGCCAATATACGAAGTACGGTCGCACGAAAGTCCGGCCGTGCAACGCAAGTGGAAAATGAACGCATTTTTTCGAGAACGCAGAACCGCTAGTGCTGACGTACAGAGTGCGCTGCGCCCGCTAGCGGCGTGTGTGTGTGATTTGGAGACGTCAGACGCTGCTAATGTCCGGCCAACATAACGTCCAGACGCAAAAAGTTTCCTGGTTTGGATTCGTAAAACATCACGCATGACAATGCGCATCGTATGACCGTTTTCGCATATTCCGCGAAAAAATACATCAATGCATTCGGACGCACTTTTTTACGTTCGCGTGTAAAACTGCTTTCGTTTGACCCTAGCCTAAAATAAAAAATGTAATTTTTTCTTTTTACATGGAGCTAATGGCTCAACAAAAATGGGTTAACAGTCAGGCTATATATCACATTGTGTATACATTTTCCCCTTTGTTTAGCTGTACATATAAAGGGTTAATGGGCAGGCTTCATTCCTTACAGTATATATTTCAAGGTTTCCCTAGCAAATGGCATTTTAGGGGTTAATGGGAAGGCTATGTACCACACTGTTTTAATCACAATGTTTTCCCTTGGTTATATTGTGGCATGTTAGGGGTTAAAGGCAGTCACACATTTAAAATGGTTAGTTTCTAAATCTGTTTGCATGGCCACTACCTAAACCTCAGAGCTTACACTCTATTTCGCCTACGCAGGAATAGAACCATATTTAGAAATATTTCCTGACACTTTCTTTGCAAAGAAAGTCATTTTTAATAGGACTGCAGCGATTTTAAGCCGACTGGTGAAAACACAGGCTTATTTAAACTCACTTATATCATGTCCAGTTATCAGGTAGATATCCCCGCCACTTGTTTTGGTTCGGAATATCGCTTCAGGTGACAATCCTGCGCAATATGACTTTTATAATCGATTGCTTCATTTTAGATGAATTATGGCCACAAAGGTTGTACAATTAATTGAGCACATGTTACTGACCGCATTAAGCACCAAGATGGCCACCAGCCCTTGGCTTAAAATGGCCGACACGTGGTCGCCATGCTGCGTCCTAAAATGGTGGACAGACATGTGCTTGGAACACAAAGGTGGAGGTTCAGTGGAGGAGCTAATACAGTGTGTGAGGTTATGTGATTTATGTTGTGCAGCCGACAAGGATTATGACACAAAACCTCGACAGAAATGTGCAAAACAATAGAGCAGAGACGGGGGGGGGGGGATCCAAGTGGCGCAAACTCTTAGGTGAGCGATCTGTAAATGGTGCAATACTCCTAATAGTCCAATTGTATATGGTCAAAAAGACCTAGTGGAAACTGGATACAACAGTATTATGGGACAGATATTGTCTGCTGTTTACAAAAGTGAAAAAGTGGCAGTAATTGCCCTCATAAAAGCTTACATAAAGTGCATACAATGTGCTAATACAGATAATTCCAAAGAGCATATAAAAGTGCATATGCAGAAAAACTTAAATGAGTCTTTAACGGAGTTTTAGTCCAATTGTGAAGAACGGAAAATGCGAAAAAGGGGGAAGGGTTCAGTTCAGACCGTATATGATACGGTGAAGATGTCCGCTGGGGTAATCCGGAGGTTATAAATGTTGTCCTAGGGTCCGGTCCTCACCTAGGTCCTATGTGTACTTCCAATTCCCAAAAAAAGGGGGGGTGGAAGGGGGAACAAAAGAGAAAGAAGATTGCGCAATATTGCTTGGTAATAGGTTGAGTAGTTGATGACAAGGGGACACTTACAGTGTATAGAGCCTTGGTACCGGCTCTGGTGTGAAACGCCTTGGGCCTAATTGAGGGTGGCCTCTGCCCTTCTTTGGAGTTATTCCTGGGCGACCCTTCGTTTCTCTCCTTGCTGATTTCACGGTTATCTCAGATACAAAAGGGGAAATGTCCTCATAGCGCAATATGCAGCTGATTGTGAGAGGAATTTAAATAGAGGTAGAGAAAACAAACTCACCAATGATGGAGCCTTGGATTACAGGCTCAACTTGTGGGCATGTGGTACTACTGTGGTGGGTACCTGCACCTCTTTCTGCAGCAGATAGTCTCCTGTGCTCCTTTCGTCGGTGGATGGTTTCCTTGTAGAAAAAAGGAGGGGGGGCAGACTGGGTGCATGCAGCCTAGACTGCAAATTGAGGCTCCAGGTACCAGGTGAAGGTAAAATGGATAAAATAAATAAAAGTCCAGATAAGATAAAAATATATTTATTAATCTAGAAGCAGGGAATTATTACAGATAAAAAAAGAACCCCCTCTTCCCCCCTTTTTTATCTGTAATAATTCCCTGCTTCTAGATTAATAAATATATTTTTATCTTATCTGGACTTTTATTTATTTTATCCATTTTACCTTCACCTGGTACCTGGAGCCTCAATTTGCAGTCTAGGCTGCATGCACCCAGTCTGCCCCCCCCCTCCTTTTTTCTACAAGGAAACCATCCACCGACGAAAGGAGCACAGGAGACTATCTGCTGCAGAAAGAGGTGCAGGTACCCACCACAGTAGTACCACATGCCCACAAGTTGAGCCTGTAATCCAAGGCTCCATCATTGGTGAGTTTGTTTTCTCTACCTCTATTTAAATTCCTCTCAACAATCAGCTGCATATTGCGCTATGAGGACATTTCCCCTTTTGTATCTGAGATAACCGTGAAATCAGCAAGGAGAGAAACGAAGGGTCGCACAGGAATAACTCCAAAGAAGGGCAGAGGCCACGCTCAATTAGGCCCAAGGCGTTTCACACCAGAGCCGGTACCAAGGCTCTATACACTGTAAGTGTCCCCTTGTCATCAACTACTCAACCTATTACCAAGCAATATTGCGCAATCTTCTTTCTCTTTGTTCCCCTTCCACCCCCCCTTTTTTTGGGAATTGGAAGTACACATAGGACCTAGGTGAGGACCGGACCCTAGGACAACATTTATAACCTCCGGATTACCCCAGCGGACATCTTCACCGTATCATATACGGTCTGAACTGAACCCTTCCCCTTTTTCGCATTTTCCGTTCTTCACAATTGGACTAAAACTCCGTTAAAGACTCATTTAAGTTTTTCTGCATATGCACTTTTATATGCTCTTTGGAATTATCTGTATTAGCACATTGTATGCACTTTATGTAAGCTTTTATGAGGGCAATTACTGCCACTTTTTCACTTTTGTAAACAGCAGACAATATCTGTCCCATAATACTGTTGTATCCAGTTTCCACTAGGTCTTTTTGACCATATACAATGTGCTTGGAACAAACAAAATTGTACAGAGCCCCAAATGCACTCGATAACATCCACAACAAAGCAATATCTGGTATTCAGGAAGGTTATATGTAAAAGCAGAATTTATACAACACCATTTAGTTGCTAAGTCTCTGCAGCAATATTTAACGGCTAAATATAACACAACTCTATCTAAACCATTATGCAATAAAAGAAAATAAAAGCCATAAACTGTAAGTATATGCAATGTATAACTTTCATTTAATTCTCCTGTGACACATAAAAGCTGACCCAGAATATAACTTTTTTCCTTTGTTTAAAGCACAGCAATCCTTTTAGGCTGGTGTCAGACGAGCGTAGTGTTCACGTCCGTGATTGCGCCTAAAAGTACGTCCGTGATAGCATGACAGAAAGCCCATTGGAGCCTGACACATGAAGTATGTCCGCACTGAACTGCGGACGCACAACGGCCGCGGCCCACGGACACAAGGCAGGCAAGAACGTACATCCCCTAGAACGGCCGCACAAAGTGCGCTGCGTCCGCAACGTCTGCATAACTTTGTGTGTGAGTGATGGAACGTGGTCAGAAAGACTGCATTTATACGTCCAGCATTTTTCACGGACAAAATGGTTTTGATTTTTAATTTATGTTCTCTCCTACATCCGTCAAAATATACGTCAGTGAATAAACGGACTGTGTGACCACTACTGTGTCTTCCGTACTGATGTACGTCCGTGTGCAAGGACGTACAGTCCGTAGAAATCACGCTCGTCTGACCCCAGCCTAATATAGCCCTGATGTTTATCTTTACAGATGCACAGCACAGGTTTACAGTAATACCTCGCAGCTTTTGTCTCAAACTTCGATAAAGCACATAATACAGAGAATGGAGACTGTTATACAGAACTGAGACAGTGTGTAGACTCAATATAGAGTGTGCAGAGAGCACAGCATGCAGAACTGAGAGAGCAAGAAGAAAAGCAGGTCCTATTGCTGGAAATGTGCTGAGCTCCTTGTACAGAGAGTATCTTATACAGAGAGCATCTTGTACAGAGAACATCTTGTACAGAGAGCATCTTGTACAGAGAGCATCTTATACAGAGAACATCTTGTACAGAGAGTATCTTATACAGAGCGCATCTTGTACAGAGAGCATCTTATACAGAGAGCATCTTATACAGAGAGTATCTTATACAGAGAGCATCTTGTACAGAGAGCATCTTATACAGAGAGCATCTTATACAGAGAGCATCTTATACAGAGAGTATCTTATACAGAGAGCATCTTGTACAGAGAGTATCTTATACAGAGAGCATCTTGTACAGAGAGCATCTTATACAGAGAGCATCTTATACAGAGAGTATCTTATACAGAGCGCTGTATACACAGAACACAAAATACAGACTTACTTAAGCTTTGGGTATGAATAGTCAACCTACTAATAACTTTTCGGAAGATGCTAAGATATTCACACATTTCAAACTGTAATATCACTGAGGGAGGCAGAGACTGGAGACTATCATTCACTTATTACCATAAGAAAAAACTGTCTTTTAAACTTCAAAGCAAATTGAAGCCCTGTTCCAATACTCCACATGATCCAATATACCACATGATCCAATACTCCACATGATCCAATATACCACATGATCCAATACTCCACATGATCCAATACTCCACATGATCCAATATACCACATGATCCAATACTCCACATGATCCAATACTCCACATGATCCAATACTCCACATGATCCAATACATCACATGATCCAATATACCACATGATCCAATATACCACATAGAAGGCACTTTCCATGATAGAGACTAGATGACAGAGAAATTAGAGGCAGCAGAGAGAGTTTTTTTGGAGGGATAGAGTTCAGAATCACAATACCCAAGTAATAGAATACTTACCTGAGCATGTAATTCCACTTATTGCTGACACCATTCTGTTAGGTCTGAACATCTCTCCTTTCCCATCTCCATTCTCCACGTGTCCCCCCATCTCTGTTTCCGGTCAGGATTTGCTGTACCCAGGCATTAATGAGCGCGCGCTTGTGCAAAATGAGACACAGACACAACTTGCCATGTCCTTCAAACTGAAATTGTATTCATCAACAGGAGTATATATAACCTTAAAAACAAAATGGAGAAGCAGATGTGATAACCAATCAGAGACTTACACGTGTACGCAATGTCACAGAGAAACAGGTTATAAGGAAATTGCCTCAGGGTATTGCCGGGTGGGGTCTCTCATACAGCAGAGCAGGATTTAACAGGCAAAGGGGGTAGGATGGGACAGATGGCCTGAGGACAATTGGGGAATAAGCAAGCAATGAATTGAAGATCTCAATTACTTATAATTTTGGATATAAAATACCTTACAGTGCTGGCCGTCTTAAGTAGCAGCAACATACAGAGGATTTGGTGGATTGGCTAACCAGGCCATTCTCATCCTCCGAGTCCTCTGCCAGCCAGGCTTGTAGTGGTTTACAGTCCACCTCAGCTGCCAAAGCATCTAATGCAGCCTCCATGTCCACAGCTACTCCTGCCGTAGCCTCACTATCACACACGGAGGAGTCAGCTGAATTGTTTGACTACAATGACAGTGACATGCTGCATGAAGATGCACAGTAACTCCAGTGCTCTGATTCAAACTCTGAGGTTGAGGAAGGAAGTATAATCAACCTGGAGGAAAAGGGTGTCAGTGATGACACACAAATAACTGGCACTCATGTTGCCCCAGCAGCTGCAGCATACTGCCAAGTTGGCTCCAGTGATGAGGAGATAGGGGGTGATGACAATGATGATGTCACTGACTCCACCTGGGTGCCTGATCGAGCAGAGGAGTCAAGTGAGGAGGAGGCACAACAAACACGAGGCACAACATCCTCTATGACCAACCGTAGCACTAGCCAGTCCAAGGCATCAGATGTCAGAGCTGCTCAGGTGCAGAGCGCTGTTGTCTGAAAAGCACACATCCAGGAACTCTGCTGTCTGGGAGTTCTTTCAGAAATGTGCAGCAGACCGCACCGTTGCAATTTTCTAATCTATGTCAGACGAGGCTCAAGCGTGGGAAAGACACCGGACGCTTGGGTACCACGTGCTTGATGCGACATATGACCACATGCCACGCATCCCGTTGGCGCAAAACTTTGCGTCGGTCCTCCTCACCTGTCTCTACCCCCACTATATGTCCTGCCATGTCATTGACTCCAACCTCCACTGACAGGGATGATGCTACAGTAATGGATGTACCAGGTCCTCCCTCACAATGTGACAGCATCCCTTCAGCTGAAGATTTACGCAGTCAGATTACGTTGCCCCAGCTGCTGCAGCGTAAGAAAAAATATAGTCCCAACCATCCCCAAGCACAGCGTCTAAATGCCAGCTTAACAAAATTACTCACATTTCAGCTGCTGCCTTTCCAGCTGGTGGACTCTGCTCCCTTCTGTGAATTTTCTGAATGTGCTGTACCACAGTGGCAGGTTCCAAAATGCCATTTATTTTCATGGAAGGCCATTCCAGCACTATACCAGCACGTGGAAGACAATGTTATGGAGTCATTGGGAAAGGCAGTCAGCAGCAAGGTGATCAAGGATGCATGCACTGTACTGTTACCATTTGAGGAGGCAACGAGGTTGGTGAGCAGGGACAGTGCATGAATCAATGACACAATTCCTTTAGTGTTCCTGCTGGAGCACACTCTGCGGGGAATTATAGATGTGGCTCTAGAGGCAGAGCAGCAGGAGGAAGAGGAGGCCTTCCCTGGCTCTCAAGGCCCCAGTCTTTCCACGGACAGCATTCCAGCGGGTCCTCCTCAGATCAGACAGGAGGAGGATGATGAGGAGGAGGAATATTTAAGTAGTGGGGGAATTGAAGGTGGGGATTCTGCAAGGGAGGGTTTTGTGTGCACAGAGACCCAAGGACTAGTACATGGCTGGGAGGAGGAAGTGCACGATGGGGTCATCCTCCTCATTGACCAGGAAGACTCGGAAGCTAATGCCACCTCCAACCTACGCTGCATGGGCTCCCTCATCCTGCAATGCCTGGTAAAGGACCTCAGGAATCGTGCTATCAAGGAGAGGGATCATTACTGGTTGGCATGCTTTCTTGATCCAAGATACAAGGGTAAAGTTGCAGAACTCATCCTGCCCGCACAGAGGGAGCACAGGATGAAAAAACTTGAGGACGCTCTAAAGCGACACTTGTGTAACACCTTTACAGGCACTGGTAGGTTACCAAGTGATGACACAGGTGCTTCTGACGCTGCGGATGATCAGAGGAATAGTGGTGAAGGCCGGGGCCGCTTGACTGATGCCTTTTTAATTTTTTTTAGCCCACAACGCCCAGGGACGTCAAATGTAGGCACCCATTGCCAGCGTCTTCACCGTATGGTGCAGGACTACCTAGGGGCAAGGGCAGACCTGGATACTTTTCCAGCAGATGATCCACTGGCTTACTGGGTGTTGAGATTGGATCACTGGCCAGAACTTAGCCAATATGCTATGCAGCTACTAGGTTGCCCTTCATCCAGCGTGCTTTCTGAAAGGACGTTCAGTGCCACTGGAGGTTTTGTCACAGACAAAAGAGTGCGTCTGTCCACTGACTCTGTAGACCGGCTGACATTTATAAAAATGAATCAGTCCTGGATCAGCAGCTATCAATCCCCTGATGCTGATGTAACGGAATAGATCGGGGATTTGTTCTGCATTCACAAAACCTCCACCACTGCACTCTTCCACAATACCTCAGAGGCATTATGGTGTGAAGGCACTAGCTGGCACCAAAGGCCCAATATTTGGGTGCACTAACACTGACACCTATATTACCAGATTTATATCATTTTAATTTTTTGGACCGCATGGTCCAACCCTGCACTCTTCCACAATACCACTAAAGGGTTACGGTGTGAAGGCACTTGCTGCCACCAAAGGCAAAATATTTGGGTGCACTGACGCCTGTACCAGATTCATATCATTTTAATATTTGACGGCAGGGTCCAACCCTGCACTCTTCCACAATACCACAAAAGGGTTACGGTGTGACGGCACTGTTGCCGACGCTAAAGGCCCAATTATAAAGCACCTATTGTTACTTTCAACCAAAGCCTGTATAAATTTCACCATAATTTAACCCAAAAATCACTAAACTTGTTCTGCGTGTCCTAAATTGTCTCCTCTTATAATACACACTGCCGCCCCAAGCATACAAACATAGAAACATAGAAAAATGTCGGCAGATAAGAACCTTTCGGCCCATCTAGCAGTTTTTTATGAATAGATTAAAGGAAAACCGTTTACCGTCATTTGAAATGTCATTTTTTTGTTTTAAAATGTTTCTATACATCCTACAAATCCACCACTTCACGGGCAGGTTATGGGGACCTCCTAGGCACGATATTTGAAGGAATTTTTCATTTTTATATTTAACCCTTATTTCATGGAAAACTCACTGTTCCTTTAAAAACGTTTTTATTTAAACTTTTTGTCCTAGTTTCCTGTCCCCCAGGGCACTACCCGGAACCCCATACACCTTTTATGGCAAACATCTTGCATATATGCCCTCTTGGAGGGCACTCAAAAATCTATCTTTTGAGTCCCATTGACTTGCATTGAGTTTGGTTCGTATTTGCGTTCGAACTTAAACTTTTGAAATTGTTCGAGTTCGAATGCGAACCGAACCCGGGGGTGTTCGGCTCATCCCTAGTACAAACTCTTTATCAAAATCAGGACTGCGCAGCACCGGCTGATCACACAGCCTATGTTTTAATTCTGTAAATGCTTTGGTATATTCGGAAGTCCAAATCACTTTGTTTAGAGCAGAGTTTTTGGTCAAGTCCGTTAAAGGGGCTACCAGGGTAGAAAGATGCAGCACAAATTTTCTATAGTACCCAGCCAAGCCAAGAAATGCCCTGACCTGCTTCTTATTGGTAGGACCAGGCAATTTAGCAAGTGCTGCAACCTTGTCTTGCAAAGGCTTAATAAGGCCATTGCCCAAAACTTAGCCCAAGTATCTGGTTTCTGTTTTCCCTAATATACACTTTGCTGCATTTGCTGTGAGACCTGCTGACCTCAATGATCTCAAAACCACAGCCACTTTGTCAAGGTGGTCATTCCAGTCAGTGCTATAAATGACCACATCATCTACTGTAGATAGGCAGAGGCATACTGTTCGTGAGGGGTAAGAATATGATCCATGAGCCTCTGGAGCGTTGCAGGGGCCCCACGAAGCATAAACGGCAGCACACAGAATTGGAACAGACCTACAGGTGTAGCAAAGGCTGTTTTCTCTTTTGACGCTTCTGTCAAAGGGATTTGCCAATAGCCTTTGGTTAAATCCAGTGTGGTAATATATTCGGCTTTACCCAGTCTGTTTAACATTTCGTCAACTCGTGGCATGGGATAGGCTTCGAAATTGGATATTGCATTTACCTTCCTAAAATCAATGCAAAACCTGACCGAGCCATCGGGTTTCGGTACAAGAACTATTGGGCTGCACCACTCACTGTTTGAAGGCTCTATAACCCCCAACTTCAGCATGCTCTCTATTTCTTCTTGCACTACCTTCCGCAACTTTTCTGGTATCAAGTATGGTCTCAATCTAACAACTTCATCACTTTTCGTCTTTATGTGATGTGTAATGAAGTGTGTATTTCCTGGACGTGTAGAAAACACATTGGTAAAGGCTTCCAGTAGTCGTTGTGCTCCCCTTTGCTGGGCTGGACTTAATTGTTTTCCCAAAGTCACGCCCATTGGTTTCTCCTGCATTTTACGGACATCTGGCCCCACGTCTAGCCTATCCGCTCTGGGAGCAATAAACAAGTTTTCATCGGCTCTCCAGAGTTTTAACAGGTTAATATGATATATTTGTTTTTCCTTCTTATGTCCAGGGCGAAAGAGTTCGTAGTCCACATCCCCCATTCTTCTTATTACCTCATAAGGCCCTTGCCAGTTCGCCAACAGCTTACTTTCTGAACTGGGTAGAAGCAATAACACTCCACACTACCACAGGTCTTAAACTCTTGGGCTTTTGCATTCCTGTTATAGCTGAGAGCTTGTGCCTGTTGAGCATTTTCTATGTTACTAGCAGCAAATTGCCCAACCCTTTTAAGTCGCTCTCTCAATTGCATAGTTTACTGTAGGATACTCTGGTCTGAATTAGACTGTGCCTCCCCTCTTCCTTCACTATGTCAAGTATGCCCCTAGGTCTCCTCCCATAAAGCAACTCAAAGGGTGAAAACCCAGTCGAAGACTGCGGAACCTCCCGGATAGCAAATTACAGATACAGCAATAATTTGTCCCAGTCTCTGCAGGCCCGTCTTTAATATTGATTGGACCCTGGGCAAACATTTTCTTGCCCCCCCCCCGATAGCCCGCACACCGCATGATTTTTCTCTCCACCCCAACATCCAAAAAACCCCAAAACAAATACACAAATACATCATGGACTTATATATTATAAGACATATATTTACACACATTCTATATACATAAACACATAATGTATAGACTGGACAAAAAGGAAATTCAGCATAACGCATAGCTTTCTTTTTACAGGAAGAGCAATAAAGCTGTGGAATTCTCTGACTGTTGAGGTGGTTGGGTCAGAGTCTGTACAGACTTTCAAACAATGACAGTAATGTGCAGTGTGTGAGCATAACATCACAGAGCTCCACAACAATAAAACTGAAATTATATATTCTAATAATTATATCATTACGAACTTTGAGAATTAATAGATCTCATTAAAAAGAAGTATCTGTAAAACCGTTTAATCTTTATTAAATTGTAGAATACAAATGACACCACACTGGTCCTTATGCCTGGTGTCCTTTTCATTCTACATTTAATAATGATTATGCAATTTTATATACTTTCGTCATAATATAGGTATGAATGGCATATTCTAGAGATCAAATAGTTCTCAAATTTAGTCTGTATTCCCTGGGTTACACATCGTGGTGCCATTAACTATAGATTATCATTTCTAGACTTTTTTCAGGTTCATTGCTTTTTAGTCTTCATTATATTGTTAAAATTTTAAGTATGAAAATATATTTTATTTTAACTATATTAAAATGATTATTAAATGTTTTTAAAATAATGATATATTTATACTTAAATAATTATAAAATGTTGAAAAAATAATGCATGTGAATCTATGTTTTCCCATTCCATGCAAACTGTGAGAGCTTAGGTAAGAACCTGCATTTATTTATATGACAGTAGTAAGCTATAAAATGAAAGTGCAGTATCTGGGGTAGTGAGTGGAGAGGGTTAACTTCCCTTACCCAAAGAAGTTTAAGCTCACTCCCCACATGCTGCTCCCGGAATGCAGCCTGAGGGGCGTTCAGTTGCTCAGTCGCTGCAAGTGCTAAATTAGCAATTTGCCACTGAACGCTGTTCTGCAGCTCAGCGCTCGGCACTGCCAATTTAGCACTTGCATCCAAGTCGAGAGGTGCTGCGGGGTTAGCTGAGTGTGACGTACGAAAGATGGCCGCCTCCACGGAGCAAATAATCCAATAAGGAAATGTTCAGTTTGGTGGAGCAAAACAGCAAATATTTATTGGAACATGGTAAACAGTAACACTAAAGATGTAATAAAATGGACAACTGGATTTTGCAGACACAGCACCTTTCATCAAGCAATCCTCTGCCCTTTCGCTTCCATATTCACAGCCAAAGCGCTCGACTGCTGCAGCAAACTCATCTGCTGCAATGGAACAATTCAGCAGCTGCTGAGGAACTGAACACACCTCAGATCACTGACAGATAAGTGCTGCCTCCTTGAAACCATGGACAGCTCCTTCTCCCAAACCTCTGCAGCCCCCAGAGTCAGATCGCAAGCTCAGGTTTAATTTCTCCCTGTATTAGGCTGTGCACACAAACATTGCTACACACAGATTGTGACAGTCAGCCTCTGCACAGCTCTTGCTGCATTAAGGAGAGGAGCCTCTGAGCTGAGAGCTGGGGGAGATTGTGATGTGCAGCCAGTTTTTTAGCAGGACCTGTCCTGTGTTTCTCCTAGGGCCCCCCTCAAATACCAGCCCCCCCCTCAAATACCTTCTTTTACTCCAGCAGCACGTGGAGGCTCATGGCTCTGTCTGTGGAAGGAGGGGGTGGAGTCAGCACAAGGAGCTGCAGCCTCCATGTGAGGTCCTTTGATTAGGGGGTGTCCAGGCCTATGCAGTCAGGAAACCTCAACTCCCATTTGCCCCGCCCCCTGTGACACGCCCTCTCTGACATCATCAGAGGGGGCCCACCGGGCCAAGGAAGGCTGCAGTGCTTCCACAGAAGCCTGGGGCCTCCAAAAAACACAGAGCCACCACTGTAAAACGGCCCCAGCAGCCCATAAACAAAGCAGCCTGCTTTGGGCCCCTCAACTATGACTGGGCCTGGGGCACCTGCCCCTTTTGCCCCTCCTTAAAGACGGCCCTGAGTCTCTGTTCTCCCCATTAACAAATTTCCGCAACATTTGTTTGAGCGTGCCATTAAATCTTTCTACCAACCCATCAGTTTGAGGGTGGTAGACTGACGTTTTAAGGGACTGTATGTTTAAGAGAGCACAAACCTCCTTCACAAGCTTTGATGTGAAGTTTGTACCCTGGTCTATCAGTATCTCTTTAGAAATGCCCACTCTAGAGAACAACGGAATGAATTCATTAGCTATTGTTGAGGCTGAGGTATTACGGAGAGGAATCGCCTCTGGGTACCTGGTTGTATAATCAACTATTATTATTATTATTATTTATTAAGCGCCAACACATTCCGCAGCACTGTACAAGGTGTAATGGGTAAAGACAGGACAATTCTACAATACATACAGGAGACAGGTCAGTATTCCTGCCAGCAGATACATGAGGATATGAGGACCCTATTCCCGCGGGAATTTACAATCTAGATGGTGAGGGGATTAGAAACAGGAGGGGGGACTGCAGTGATGAGCTAATGCAGGGAGAGGTGAGGACTGTTTTTGGGTCGGTCGGATGTCTTGTTACGGAGTCAGGTGGTAGGTTTCCCTAAATAGAAGGGTCTTTATGGAGAATAGAAAGGTCTTTAAGGATCTATTAGGGTCTATTACCAGGATATGATGGTTACCTGCTGCAGTTTTCTCTAGAGGACCGACTAGATCAACCCCAATCCTTTCAAATGGCAGTTCCACTACTGGTATCGGTATAAGTGGGGCTTTGACTTGTCCCTTTGGAGCCACTAGCTGACATTCCGGGCAGGACTTACAATAATTTTCTACCTCCTTATATACACCAGGTCAGTAGAACCTGCACCATAAACGGGCAAGAGTCTTCTCTCTCCCCAAATGCCCTGCAAGGGGAATAGAATGAGACAGCTGTAACAGCTGTCTCCTATAGCCTTTTGGTACCAATATCTGCTCAGATAGGTCTCCAGTAGTGATGGGCCAAACACCCCCGTGTTTGGTTAGCATTCGAACTCAAACTATTTAAAAAGTTCGAATTCGAACGCAAACACGATTCGAACTCAATGCAAGTCAATGGGACTAAGTCAATGGGACTCGAATATTCAATTTTTAGAGTGCCCTCCAAGAGGGCATATATGCAAGATATTGGCCATAAAATGTGTATGGGGGTCCGGGTAGTGCCCTGGGGGACAGGAAACAAGGACAAAAAGTTAAAAAAATATATTTTTAAAGGAACAGTTATTTTTCCATGACATAAAGGTTAAAAATAAAAACGAAAAATATTGTGCCTAGGAGGCATAACCTGCCCGTGAAGTGGTGGATTTCTAGGATGTATAGAAATATTTTTAAAAAAATGACATTTCAAATGATGGTAAATGGTTTTCCTTTAATCTATTCATAAACAACTGCTTTGGGCGGCAGCCTTTATGAAAAGAGGAGACGTTTTAGGACACACAGAACAAGTTTAGTGATTTTTTGGCTAAATTATGGTGAAACTTATGCAGGCTTTGGATGAAAGTAACAACTGGTGCATTAAAATTGGAACTTTGGTGCTAGCTAGTGATTTCACACCATAACCCCTCTGAGGTATTGTGGAAGAGGGCAGTGGTGGAGTTTTTGGGAATGCAGAAGAAATCCCCGATCTATTCAGTTACATCAGCATCAGGGGAGTTATAGCTTCTGATCCAGGACTGATTCATTTTTATAAATGTCAGCCGGTCTACAGAGTCGGTGGACAGACGCACTCTTTTGTCTGTGACAAAACCTCCAGCGGCACTGAACGTCCTTTCAGAAAGCACGCTTGATGAAGGGTGACCTAGTAGCTGCATAGCATATTGGCTAAGTTCTGGCCAGTTATCCAATCTCAACACCCAGTAAGCCAGTGGATCATCTGCTGGAAAGGTATCCAGGTCTGTCCTTGCCCACTTCGCCAGAGACAGAGAAGGAGAGGAGGAGGAAGAGGAAGAGGTGGTGGAGCAGACAGACCTCATATAAGCAGCTTTTTGGAGGAGTCCTGGATCCCTCCCAGCTGCAAGCAGAGTTACCCAGTGTGCTGTGAGGGAAATGTAATGGCCCTGTCCATGCTTGCTGGACCACGTGTCTAAAGTAATGTGCACCTTGCTGCTGACTGTCTTTCCCAATGACTCCATAACATTGTCTTCCACGTGCTGGTATAATGCTGGAATGGCCTTCCGTGAAAAGAACCGGCATTTTGGAACCTGCCACTGTGGTATAGCACATTCGGCAAATTCACGGAAAGAGCCACCAGCTGGAAAGGCAGCGGCTGTAATGCCAGTAATTTTGCCGAGCTGGCATTTAGACGCTGTGCTTGGGGATGGTTGGGACTATATTTTATCTTATGCTGCAGCAGCTGGGGCAACGAAATCTGACTGCCTAAATCTGCAGCTGATGGGATGCTGTCTCATACTTAAGAAATATAGAAACATAGAAAAATGTCGGCAGATAAGAACCTTTCGGGCCATCTAGTCTGCCCAATTACATGGATACTTAACCTGTATTTATCTTTTGTTTAGGATAGCCTTATGCCTATCCCATGCTTGCTTAAATTCAATTACTGTTTTGGCCTCTACCACTTCTACTGGAAGACTGTTTCATGTATCCACCACCCTCTCAGTAAAATAATGCTTCCTGATGTTACTTTTAAACCTTTGCCCCTCTAATCTAAGACTATGTCCTCTTGTTTTGCTATTTTGTTTCCTTTTAAATATACTCCCTTCCTCTACCTTGTGGATTGCCTTTACGTATTTAAATGTTTCTATCATATCTCCTCTGTCTCGTCTTTTTTCCAAGCTGTACATGTTAAGATCATTAAGCCTTTCCTGGTAACTTTTCTCCTTCAAGCCGTACACCATTTTAGTAGCCCTTCTCTGAACTCTCTCCAAGATGTCTATATCCTTCTGGAGATACGGTCTCCAGTACTGCACACAGTACTCCAAGTGAGGTCTCACCAGTGCTCTGTACAGTGGCATGAGCACTTCCCTTTTCCTACTGCTAATTAGGCTTGTGCACCGATTTTTTTTTTCGGTGCGATTCGGTTCGATTTGTTCGGATGTTTAAACTTTTCGATTCGGCTCGTTTCGACCGATTTCTGTTTCGATTCGGTTCGGCTCGACTCGTTTCTCGTGTACATTTTTTTCAGAATATCGACCATTTTTCGTATTTTCGTGTCACTTTGCTCGTTTTTTGTATCGACTTTTCGTGATTTCGGAAATTTTCGTTTTTTCGGAACGTCTGTTCTCCTCGTTTCAAAGCTGTCTAACTCTATTCGTTTTGATGTAAACTACTATGGTTTACTTTTTTATACTTTATATATTTTTTTATAATACACTAGTTGTAAAGCCTGCCCAGAGGGCAGTCTATTGTGGATATACTGCCCCTGCTCATGTATACTGCCCCAGCACGTGGATATTGCCCCAGCACGTGGATACTGCCCCAGCACGTGGATACTGCCCCAGAACGTAGATACTGCCCCAGCAGGTGGATACTGCCCCAGCACGTGGATATTGCCCCAGCACGTGGATATTGCCCCAGCACGTGGATATTGCCGCAGCACGTGGATACTGCCCCAGCACGTGGATATTGCCCCAGCACGTGGATATTGCCCCAGCACGTGGATATTGCCCCAGCACGTGGATATTGCCGCAGCACGTGGATACTGCCCCAGCACGTGGATATTGCCCCAGCACGTGGATATTGCCCCAGCACGTGGATATTGCCCCAGCACGTGGATACTGCCCCAGAACGTGGATACTGCCCCAGCACGTGGATACTGCCCCAGCACGTGGATATTGCCCCAGCACGTGGATATTGCCCCAGCACGTGGATATTGCCGCAGCACGTGGATACTGCCCCAGCACGTGGATACTGCCCCAGCACGTGGATATTGCCTTGCCCAGCACGTGGATATTGCCCCAGCACGTGGATACTGCCGCAGCACGTGGATACTGCCCCAGCTCGTGGATACTGCCCTAGCACGTGGATATTGCCCCAGCACGTGGATATTGCCCCAGCTCGTGGATACTGCCCCAGCTCGTGGATACTGCCCTAGCACGTGGATATTGCCCCAGCACGTGGGTGGATACTGCCCCAGCACGTGGATATTGCCCCAGCTCGTGGATACTGCCCCAGCTCCTGGATATTGCCCCAGCACGTGGATACTGCCCCAGCACGTGGATACTGCCCCAGCACGTGGATATTGCCCCAGCACGTGGATTGATACTGCCCCAGCACGTGGATGGATACTGCCCCAGCACGTGGATGGATACTGCCCAGCACGTGGATGGATACTGCCCCAGCACGTGGATGGATACTGCCCCAGCACGTGGATACTGCCCCAGCTCGTGGGTATTGCCCCAGCACGTGGATACTGCCCCAGCACGTGGATACTGCCCCAGCACGTGGATACTGCCCCAGCACGTGGATATTGCCCCAGCACGTGGATATTGCCCCAGCACGTGGATATTGCCGCAGCACGTGGATATTGCCCCAGCACGTGGATATTGCCCCAGCACGTGGATATGGCCCCAGCACGTGGATATTGCCGCAGCACGTGGATACTGCCCCAGCACGTGGATATTGCCGCAGCACGTGGATACTGCCGCAGCACGTGGATACTGCCCCAGCTCGTGGATACTGCCCTAGCACGTGGATATTGCCCCAGCACGTGGATATTGCCCCAGCACGTGGATATTGCCCCAGCACGTGGATATTGCCGCAGCACGTGGATATTGCCCCAGCACGTGGATATTGCCCCAGCACGTGGATATGGCCCCAGCACGTGGATATTGCCGCAGCACGTGGATACTGCCCCAGCACGTGGATATTGCCGCAGCACGTGGATACTGCCGCAGCACGTGGATACTGCCCCAGCTCGTGGATACTGCCCTAGCACGTGGATATTGCCCCAGCACGTGGATATTGCCCCAGCTCGTGGATACTGCCCCAGCTCGTGGATACTGCCCTAGCACGTGGATACTGCCCCAGCATGTGGATATTGCCCCAGCTCGTGGATACTGCCCAGCTCCTGGATATTGCCCCAGCACGTGGATACTGCCCCAGCACGTGGATACTGCCCCAGCACGTGGATATTGCCCCAGCACGTGGATTGATACTGCCCCAGCACGTGGATACTGCCCCAGCACGTGGATACTGCCCCAGCACGTGGATGGATACTGCCCCAGCACGTGGATACTGCCCAAGCACGTGGATACTGCCCCAGCACGTGGATACTGCCCCAGCACGTGGATACTGCCCCAGCACGTGGATACTGCCCCAGCTCGTGGATACTGCCCCAGCTCGTGGATACTGCCCCAGCACGTGGATACTGCCCCAGCTCGTGGATACTGCCCAGGATGTGGATACTGCCCCAGCTCGTGGATACTGCCCCAGCACGTGGATACTGCCCCAGCTCGTGGATACTGCCCCAGCTCGTGGATACTGCCCCAGCTCGTGGATACTGCCCCAGCTCGTGGATGGATACTGCCCCAGCACGTGGATGGATACTGCCCCAGCTCGTGGATATCGCCCCAGCACGTGGATATCGCCCCCCCCGCTCGTGGATATGGCCCCCCCCGCTCGTGGATATGCCCCCCCGCTCGTGGATATGGCCCCCCCGCTCGTGGATATGGCCCCCCGCTCGTGGATATACTCACCTACATCGGCCCTCCAGCGATGGCGGTCCCGCGTCCCGCTTCCAGCGTCCTCTCTCGCTCCGTTGGTCGCCGGGATGACGTCACGAAAGCCTTTGACCCCCGGGGTCAAAGGCTTTCGTGACGTCATTCCGGCGAACAACGGAGCGAGAGAGGACGCTGGAAGCGGGACCGCCATCGCTGGAGGAGCTAAGGGCCGATGTAGGTGAGTATGTGTAGGCAACATCCCCCTACATTGGCCCGGAGCCTCAGCGGTGGCTGTCGTAGGCTGCTCGGCCGGACTACAGGCTTAAGCGAGCCCCCGGCTCGGCTGGGCCTGTAGCCCAAGCCAAGCCGGGGGCTCGCCTGAGCCTGGAGGCCGGCCGAGCAGCCTGCGACAGCCGGAGGACAGTCACCGCTGGAGCTCAGGGCTAATGTAGGTGAGTATGTGCTCTCCACACCCACCCTGCTTACTCGGCCGGTATCCAAGCTTAGGCGAGCCCCCGGCTTGGGCCTAGAGGCCCAGCAGAGCCGGGGACTCGCCTGAGCATGGAGGCCGGTCGAGTTGCATGCTCGGCCGTCCTCCAGGCTCAGGTGAGTCCCTGGCTCGGCTGGGCCTCTAGGCCCAAGCCAAGCCGGGGGCTCGCCTGAGCCTGGATGCCGACCAAGCTTAGGCGAGCCCCCGGCTTGGCGTGGGCCTAGAGGCCCAGCCGAGCCGGGGACTTGCCTGAGCCTGGAGGACGCCCGAGCATGCAACTCGACCGGCCTCCATGCTCAGGCGAGTCCCCGGCTCGGCAGGGCCTCTAGGCCCAAGCCAAGCCGGGGGCTCGCCTAAGCTTGGATACTGGCCGAGCAAGCAGGTGTGTGTGTGTGTGTGTGTAGAGCACATACTCACCTACATCAGCCTCGAGTCCTCCACCGGTTCCACACATACTCACCGACATCGGCCCTTAGCTCCTCCAGCGATGGCGGTCCCGCTTGCAGCATCCTCTCTCCGTTGCTCGCCAGGATGACGTCACGAAAGCCTTTGACCCCCCCGAGGTCAAAGGCTTTCGTGACGTCATTCCGGCGAGCAACGGAGAGAGGATGCTGCAAGCGGGACCGCCATTGCTGGAGGAGCTAAGGGCCGATGTCGGTGAGTATGTGTTAGGCAACATCGGCCCTGAGCTCCAGCGGTGACCTCCTCCGGCCGAGCAGGCTGCTCGGCCGGCCTCTACGCTTAGGCGAGTCCCCGGCTCGGCTGGGCCTTTAGGCCCAAGCCAAGCCGGGGGCTCGCCTAAGCCTAGAGGCCCGCCGAGCAGCCAGCGGCAGCTGGAGGACTCCGCTGGAGCTCAGGGCCGATTTTGGGGTGTATTTTTTGGGAACTTCGGCCCCGATCCTCCAGCGGTGACCTTCTCCGGCTGCCGCTGGCTGCTCGGCGGGCCTCTAGGCTTAGGTGAGTCCCCGGCTCGGCTGGGCCTGTAGGCCCAAACCGAGCCGGGGGCTCGCCTAAGCCTAGAGTCCCGCCGAGCAGCCAGCGGCAGCCGGAGGAGGTCTCCGCTGGAGCTCAGGGCTGATTTTGGGGTGTGTTTGTTTGGGAACTTCGGCCCCGATCCTCCAGCGGTGACCTTCTCCGGCTGCCGCTGGCTGCTCGGCGGGCCTCTAGGCTTAGGCGAGTCCCCGGCTCGGCTGGGCCTGTAGGCCCAAACCGAGCCGGGGGCTCGCCTAAGCCTAGAGGGCCGCCGAGCAGCCAGCGGCAGCCGGAGGAGGTCTCCGCTGGAGCTCGGGGCCGATTTTGGGGTGTGTTTGTTTGGGAACTTCGGCCCCGATCCTCCAGCGGTGACCTTCTCCGGCTGCCGCTGGCTGCTCGGCGGCCTCTAGGCTTAGGCGAGTCCCCGGCTCGGCTGGGCCTGTAGGCCCAAACCGAGCCGGGGGCTCGCCTAAGCCTAGAGGCCGCCGAGCAGCCAGCGGCAGCCGGAGGAGGTCTCCGCTGGAGCTCGGGGCCGATTTTGGGGTGTATTTGTTTGGGAACTTCGGCCCCGATCCTCCAGCGGTGACCTTCTCCGGCTGCCGCTGGCTGCTCGGCGGGCCTCTAGGCTTAGGCGAGTCCCCGGCTCGGCTGGGCCTGTAGGCCCAAACCGAGCCGGGGGCTCGCCTAAGCCTAGAGGGCCGCCGAGCAGCCAGCGGCAGCCGGAGGAGGTCTCCGCTGGAGCTCGGGGCCGATTTTGGGGTGTGTTTGTTTGGGAACTTCGGCCCCGATCCTCCAGCGGTGACCTTCTCCGGCTGCCGCTGGCTGCTCGGCGGGCCTCTAGGCTTAGGCGAGTCCCCGGCTCGGCTGGGCCTGTAGGCCCAAACCGAGCCGGGGGCTCGCCTAAGCCTAGAGGGCCGCCGAGCAGCCAGCGGCAGCCGGAGGAGGTCTCCGCTGGAGCTCGGGGCCGATTTTGGGGTGTATTTGTTTGGGAACTTCGGCCCCGATCCTCCAGCGGTGACCTTCTCCGGCTGCCGCTGGCTGCTCGGCGGGCCTCTAGGCTTAGGCGAGTCCCCGGCTCGGCTGGGCCTGTAGGCCCAAACCGAGCCGGGGGCTCGCCTAAGCCTAGAGGGCCGCCGAGCAGCCAGCGGCAGCCGGAGGAGGTCTCCGCTGGAGCTCGGGGCCGATTTTGGGGTGTGTTTGTTTGGAACTTCGGCCCCGATCCTCCAGCGGTGACCTTCTCCGGCTGCCGCTGGCTGCTCGGCGGGCCTCTAGGCTTAGGCGAGTCCCCGGCTCGGCTGGGCCTGTAGGCCCAAACCAAGCCGGGGGCTCGCCTGAGCCTGGAGGCCCGCCGAGCAGCCAGCGGCAGCCGGAGGACGGTCACCGCTGGAGGATCGGGCATCTGGCCGTGTAAACACACGGGTAGCTGCGCGCGGCTCGTGCCGTTTTTTTTTTTTTTTCACGCGGCCGGCACGCGCAGCTACCTGTGTGTTCTAACGGCCGCTTTCAAATGTCCGTCGCGCATGCGCAGTAGGCTTTTGGCGACGGACAGTTTTTAGCTTATTCTTTTATAGTATAGATTTTTGGTTTGTTTTTCGCATCCGATAATTCATTCTGTCGATACGATAATTCTGGTGATTCTATCGTGTTTTTTTAATTAAATAAAGATTTTTCTTATGACTATACATTTCACAACTTTATTTAATCACATTAAAAAAATGGTATGAAAGCCAAGGAACAAAAAAAAAAATGAACAAAACGATTTAAAAAACGCTAAACTGACCCGAATGGTCTGACTTTAAAAATAAAAACCAGAACAAATAGGTTTTAAAACGGAAAAATAGTTGATCAAAATGATCTGAAATGAAAAAAAATAAAATAAAACGATTTAAAACAGACAAAAAAAATAAATTAACCCTTTCGCTGCTGAGGCATTTCACGGCTTCCCTTCACGCCTGTGTGCGGCACTGCGGTCTGCTGCTGAGCTAATTTTGAACAGTTTCGCTCCTCTTGTTTAAACGCGTTTTGAAGCCTTCTTTTATAATATGACCCAGACATGTTATATATCGTTCTTTCCGGCAGACTCGGCAGATGATTCATAATATATCATTATCATATGTATGCGTAATGTCCTGTCTGTATATTATAACAAAAAATGCAATAAAATTAGAATTTTCAATGTTTGTTTTACAAGGCGTAAAGTGTTTTTTTCACATTTTAACATGCGAGTGTTTGCGGTTATATTTTATGAGTTGCGTTTGTTAAAAAAAATTGAAAAGGGGACTTGTTATATTTTTTTGGGTGAAAATTACACTATTTTTAACAAACGCACCCCATACAAAAATCCTTAGTGCAGCAGCATCATTGTTCACATTATAATTGAAATGGGAACAATATTGCTGCATTAACAAAACAAAACAAAAAACCTGTTTATTTTTTTTTATATTTTAATTTTTTATAATTTTTAACATTGTCATTTTTGGTATTGTTGGAAAGGCCATGCTCTGGTCGATCCAAAGATACCAAACATTAACCAACCGATAGCTGCCGCGGATCGGGAGATAGGGGGTTCCAATGAACCCCCTATCTCCACCATTGGTCGCAGTTAGGGGTTAGCTCCAGAACTGACGTCATTGTGACGAGGTCTTGGGACTGTCGGCAGCTGCCGTTCCCCCACGCTGTTGTCTTCCTGCAAAGACGTGACCATGTTGGCGGGCAGCGTCTTAGCGGGCAGCGGTGGGAGAGAGAGAGCTCATAGCTGGGAGCCGAGGAGGTGTTGCGTGAAGCTGCAAACAGGGACAAATAAACTAGACCTGAGCCGCACTAAGGATCTTTGGGTTGTGTCGGAGAAGACTTCACGCAGTGCTGCCATCAATATTTTTTGATAAATTCTTGGTTATACAATGAATGTGACTGTGGACAAAAATCTGTGTTGTTGTGACATCGCCTAAGCTTAACAAAACCAGGCCACGTCGGTAATCAAATCTCAAGGCAGTACAACAAGGTTGTGTTAGTGTGTGACATTTTTTGGCCAGGCAGGAAGTGTAGAATGTGCACAGTCACATTCATGGCCACAAATATGTTGACAAATTTATGACAAAGGGTCCATAGAAATGTCAATAAATTTATGTACATATAATTTTAACAGTGTGGAAACCAAGCAATACATATTAACTTATTAAGTAAGGAAAAGCAACGCACACAAACAGGAAAATATAGAAAAAATAGAAAATTTATTTACAACATGGGGAAGGGAAGGGAACATGCCAAGGATGGCAAACTGCCCAACAGGGGCACAAACAACACAAACAAACATAGTGTAGTGGAAATAGACTGGAAGATGGCCGCCATTGTAAGCCAGGCGAACATCTTGTTCAGAATATTGGTTCACTTGAGATAATTACTGGCATTTGAGGTGGTGTTGGAGCTGGTCCGCATCTTTGATTACAGAGATTATGACTGCCGTGAGGGCCCTTACGGCAGGAAGAATAACACCTGCAAGGATCGTATCCTTGACAAGCTACGCACCACCATCCTGGAGCTGTTCGGGAAGGACCGGACGAAGGACCAGCTCCGAAAATGCTGGTCCGACCTCAAAGCACGTGAGCAGGAGCAGCTGAGGCACATCCGTGATATCACAATAAAGTTTGCCTTTCCTGAAGAGACTCGTGTTCAGATAATCCTTGCTCGTGTCCGGTCCGGCCTCGACTTGAGTGAACCTGCAGATTCCGGTTACATTTCGGGAGGAGGCTGCCACTGGTCTCACTGCCGCTCCAGGATGTCAGCGGCATTGCTTATATGCTCCCGCAATTCCTGGAGCAGTTCCTGGATGGCATCGATGGTCGTAACAGCCAGGCGTAGCTCGCCGATCGCCTCCCGATTTATTATCCTGACACTGGAGGACGTGTCCGGTCTGGCTTCTCCTTCTATATATCCAATAAATGAAAGACGGAAAATACAGTAAGTAAAGCAGATTTCTATTTTTGACTGAAAGTCTTGAAAAAATATAACAGTAGTATATACCAGTGCTGGCGGCCTCCTGAGGCTCCGGCTTCTCCTCCGACTCCTCCTCCACCACCACCGTCAGCATATCCGGTGCTATATCTAAGAAATTAAAGAAATAAAAAATACAGTAAACAACAAAAGCCATGATGAATAATAAAAACAATATTTTGTCCAAAAAGTTGTCAAAAAACTGGCTCAATAAAGTTACGACATCCGCGCGCGCGCATGCGCGACCCGCGGACGAATCGGATCCGACCCGATTGCGAAGGAATTATCATATCGACAGAATTATCGGATCATTGGAAACAAAAAAAACAAGTGATACGCATTTACAAATACAAAATTTACAGAATCAGCGATATAACCGATAATAGTTAAATATACGATGTCCAGAATTACCGAAATGGAACCGAAATCACGAATGGAACCGAAATCATGAATAGAGCGAAAATAAATTTCGATTTGACACATTTCAAGTCCATTCGAAAATTCCGAAAATATTTCGCTTCGGCTCGGAAAACTTTTCGGATCTGCCATTTTCGGATCTAAAAATTTTCGGAAAATCGGCCGCATCCGAAACCCAAAACGCACATCCCTACTGCTAATACCTCTCCCTACACAACCAAGCATTCTGCTAGCATTTCCTGCTGCTCTATTGCATTGACTACTTACCCTTAGATCCTCTGAAATAATGACCCCTAAATCCCTTTCCTCAGATGTTGAGGTTAGGACAGTATCAAATATTCTATATTCAGCCCTTGGATTTTTACGTCCCAGGTGCATTATCTTGCACTTATCCACATTAAAACTCAATTGCCACAACTCCGACCATTTTTTTAGTTTACCTAAATCATTTGTCATTTTGCTGATCCCTCCAGGAACGTCAACCCTGTTGCAAATCTTTGTGTCATCAGCAAAAAGACATATTTTTCCATTAATACCTTCTGCAATATCACTAATAAAAATATTAAAGAGAATGGGTCCAAGTACTGACCCCTGAGGTACCCCAGGACCTGGTACACCCATTACTGTAGCATCATCCCTGTCAGTGGAGGTTGTAGGCAATCAAATGGCAGGACATATAGTGGGGGTAGAGAGAGATGAGGAGGAGGACCTATGCAAAGTGTTGTGCCAACGGGATGCGCGGCAGGTGGTCATATGTCACATCAAGCACATGGTACCCAAGCGTCTGATGTTTTTCCCACGCTTGATCCTCTTCAGACATAACTTACAAATAGCAATGCTGCAGTCTGCTGCACATGTCTTGAAGAGCTCCCAGACAGCAGAGTTCCTGGACGTGTGCTGCGAGACAACAGCGCTCTGCACCTGAGCAGCTCTGACATCTGATGCCTTGGACTGGCAATGGTTGCTCACAGAAGACGTTGTGCCTCATTTTTGTTGTGCCTCCTCCTCCTCACTTGACTCCTCAGTTCGATCAGGCACCCAGGTGGAGTCAGTGACCTCATCATCATCATCACCCCCTATCTCCTTGTCACTGGTGCCAACCTGGCAGTATGCTGCAGCTGCTGGGGAAACATGAGTGCCAGTTCTTTGTGTGTCACTGGCACCCCCTCCTACTAGGCTGATTTTACTCCCTTCCTCAACCTCAGAGTTTGAATCAGAGCACTGGAGTTGCTGCGCATCCTCAAGCAGCATGTCACTGTCATTGTAGTCAAACAATTCAGCTGACTCCTCTGTGTATGATGGTGAGGCTATGGCAGGAGTAGCTGTGGACATGGAGGCTGAATTAGATGTTTTGGCAGCTGAGGTGGATTGTAAACCACTACAAGCCTGGAGGACTCTGAGGATGAGGATGGCCCGGTTAGCCAATCCACCAAATCCTCTGTATGTTGCTGCTGTATAAGACGGCCAGCACCAGTTAGAAAGGACAAGTGTGCCCCTGCAGAGGATGCACCATGACGACCAGAGGCACAGCCTTCCAACACAGAGGCTGCTTGCCCTCTTATCTGTGTCTGGGAGCGTCTGACTGTCCTTTTTGGTCTTTCTGGCATGGTGTGTGATATATAGATTAAAGATATACAGAACTCTGATTCAACTCTGGTATATAGATTGGAGATATGCAGAACTCTGATTCAACTGTGTTATCTAGATTAAAGATATTCAGAACTCTGCTATAAGTCAGCAATTTCACTGATATTTTCCCTGCAAGGCTGCCAATGTCTTCTATTCTCTCTCTGATTCACTTCCTCTCCTGCAGGCTGCAACACCCTGATAGCTGGCAAGACCCAGATTCAAATTTCCAGAACTCTGATATAACTCAGTGATACACACTGATAGCTGGCAAGACACAGATTCAAATTTCCAGAACTCACAGAACACACGCTGACCACCAATTTAAGACAGGTGTTAAAAAATAACTTTAAACAAACAAAATCAGTTTTCCTATTTATAATTACCTTAATTGGAATTCCAATAAACATCTGCAAGTTCCTTCTCAAATAAGAAAATGAAGAAAGATGCGTGCTTACGCTAGCGGAGACATTACAATCAACTACACACAATGTATAGCTTTCATTATGTCTGAATTTTATTTGTTCAGACATCTGTTTATTTGATTTCAAACATCCAATAGGAGCATTCGTCATAGATAGGGTTCCATTTCTGCCCCAAACAGGAATGTGATATAACAGAAAATTAGTATACAGATATATTTCCATGTCAAAGTTTGGCCAGCACAGCTAACAAAGAGGCACTTATTACCATATATGTTCAGATATGTATTTTTTCTGTCTTCCAACTTTCGCACACTTTTCCAACATTCCTAAGCCCTGGGTCACATGCCATGAAAGTGAGGGGGACCACAGCCCAATATATTTACTACAGTACGTATTTGAATCACAATACATATATATTCATACAGGAAATTAAAAATCTAACAATTCTCTCCTTTGATCACATATCACCTGTTATCATGCAAAAGGATAAACAAAACTAGGCAATTAAACTGATTATACCTGATGCCACAGTGTTTTCTCCTAATACCTTTAGGTCATTCTAGATGCTCAGAGGGGAAGAAAGAAAGTCTAGTAATTACTCATAAAATACCTCAATACCTTTACGATGTACGAAAGGGATTCCCCAAGAAGGCCTTTTAAGAGCACAAAATGCACTTATCTAACTAGATTCACTCTTTCACGAACCACACTTGGAGCCTGGGCCAAGTGCCTAATCTAGACATTAAATAACTATTTACTCCCATTTCTGAAAATGTACTTCACCGAACAAGAAAAATATAATAACTTGAATTTAAAGGGTCATCTATCTAATAATCAACATGAGTTAGATCTATATCTGTGTGTTTTCTTATGTTCAGCTTCACTCCATAAAATGCATACACACCTGCATTCACAAACACTCTAAAGAAATACATTCTAATTTTCTCAAATCCAATCCTTTCTCACACTTATCTCATAATCTAATACCGTAGCCCTTGTCCAAAGTGAGAGGTCAAGGTTTGGTCTTTTTTCAACATCCCAGCATGAGATGCATAATCATTGAATGTAATCAGAGTTCCTGATATAGGGACTCCTTAACAAGCTGTCTCTATGTGCTGGTTGCATATTACCTGTGACCTTTGACCTTGACACAAAATGTCCATATTCGTTCCAAATGCAGTCATTGTGAACTTGGTGACTGTCAGATTTCTTGTGATGATGAAGATGTGACACGGTTTTAGCAAAAATAAAGAAATAAAAAAAAGAAAATATGGTATACCCTCTAATCGTATACACATTCATTCATTCATTCTAAAGTGCATGAAAACAAATAAAAATGTTAACACAAGAGAAGACACAGATGATAAATTTTTAAAGTTTCCCCGCAAAGCCTATGGGCCTCACGCAACAACAAAAAAATTCATACTATTACTGACTCATTGCATTAGAGAAAAATATATATATATATGCAACTTTGGCTCAACTTTGGCTCAAAAGGGAAATAGCCGAAGTGCATACTCCACCCATTTTAATATCAAAAAAAATAATTTATTGATATCTTAACCATTCTTGTTTGGTGTTTCGAAACAAAACTGGTGTTTATGAAACACACCAATCCCAATAAAATCAAAATAAAAAGCAAAAAAGCCGGTTGTGGGTTATCATGCCCGTTTAATGCTGCCCTAATGGCGACCTATGATTTGCCATACGTTCTCGTAAATTATTTATTTATTTTTTCTATTTGGTCTTCCTAAATATGTAGTTTACATGGATCTCAATAAAGGGCAGTTCATTGTATGGCTGTAGTTCTGTGCACATTTAGTATAATATTATGCTTTTGCCATATATGGATTACTATTCCTAGCTATTTTAATTACACTGCTATATCTATACTAAGATGCTAATATGTTCTCTTTACAGTTGTGTTCAAAATTATTCAACCCCCAATGCTGTAAAGGGTTTTAGGGAATTTAGTGTACATTTGTAATTGTATTCAGAATGAAATCCTACAAGGACTTTTTAAAGAACCATATGCAACTAAAATGACATCAATTGGTTTTGTAATACAGTAGTAAATGTTTCTTTTGTGAATTCTTCATTGACACAATTATTCAACCCCTTAAAGACTACCACTCTGAAGAACAGAGGTTCATTCAAGTGTTTTCAATCAGTTATTGAAAACACCTGTGGATGTCACGGAGCAGCAATAAAGCATAATAAGCACCAATTAGGCAGCTTTAAAATGACAGTGATACTCAGCTCCTTCTAGACATTTACTGGTGTGGTTACAAACATGGTGAAGTCAAGAGAATGGTCCAGGAAGACAAGAGAAGAGGTGATTACTCTTCACAGGAAGGGCAATGGCTATAAGAAGATTGCAAAGATGTTAAACATACCAAGAGAGACCATAGGAAGCATCATTTGCAAATTCAAGGCAAAGGGCACTGTTGAAACGCTACCTGGTCGTGGCAGAAAGAAGATGATGACTTCGACTGCTGTGCGCTACCTGAAGCGTAGAGTGGAGAAAAGTCCCCGTGTGACTGCTGAGGAACTGAGAAAAGATTTGTCAGATGTGGGTACTGAAGTTTCAGCTCAGACAATATGGCGCACACTGCGTAATGAAGGCCTCCATGCCAGAACTCCCAGGCGCATCCCCTTGCTGTCTCCAAAGAATAAGAAAAGTCGACTGCAGTATGCCAAAAGTCATGTGGACAAACCACAGAAGTTTTTGGATAGTGTTCTGTGGACTGATGAAACAAAATTAGAACTGTTTGGGCCCATGGATCAACGCTATGTTTGGAGGAGGAAGAACAAGGCCTATGAAGAAAAGAACACCTTGCCTACTGTGAAGCATGGTGGGGGGTCAATCATGCTTTGGGGCTGTTTTGCTTCTGCAGGTACAGGGAAGCTTCAGCGTGTGCAAGGTACCATGAATTCTCTTCAGTACCAGGAGATATTGGATGACAATGTGATTATTATTATTCTTTATTCATAAAGCGCCAGCATATTCCGCAGCGCTGTACAATAAGCACAGTATAGACAGGGTTACAATACATTGAACAACATTTGACAAACAGTGCAGGAGGAGATGAGGGCCCTATTCCCATAGGAACTCACAATCTGGGAGGGTTGGGGTTGGAAACAGGAGGAGAGGACTGTAAGGTGAGAGTGATTGATGGTTGCGTCAGTGAGTTGGGGGGTCGGCGTCCCTAAATAGGAATGTTTTAAGGGAGCGTTTGAAGGAAGAGAAGTTAGGGGAAAGTCTGAGAGTACGAGGGAGAGCGTTCCAGAGAGTGGGGGCTGCGCGTGAGAAATCCTGCAGTCTATCATGGGAAGAGGTGATGTGGGGAGAAGCTAGTCGCAGGTCACGGTTTGACCTTAGGGAGCGGGCCGGGGTGTATTTGGTGATTAGTGAGGACAGGTAGTGGGGAGCTGAGTTAGTGAGGGTTTTGTAGGTAAGGATAAGGATTTTGAACTTAATTCTGCAGTGGATGGGGAGCCAGTGAAGGGAATCGCAGAGGGGAGCGGCAATATTTATTTATTATTATTATTCTTTATTTATAAAGCGCCAGCATATTCCGCAGCGCTGTACAATAGGCACAGTATAGACAGGGTTACAATACATTGAACAACATTTGACAAACAGTACAGGAGGAGATGAGGGCCCTATTCCCGTAGGAACTCACAATCTAGGAGGGTTGGGGTTGGAAACAGGAGGAGAGGACTGTAAGGTGAGAGTGATTGATGGTTGCGTCAGTGAGTTGGGTGGTAGGCTTCCCTAAATAGGAACGTTTTAAGGGAGCATTTGAAGGAAGAGAAGTTAGGGGAAAGTCTGACAGTACGAGGGAGAGCGTTCCAGAGAGATGCAGTCCGTCACAAACCTGAGGCTTGGGAGACGTTGGACCTTTGAACAGGACAATGATCCCAAGCATACCTCCAAGTCCACTAGAGCATGGTTGCAGATTAAAGACTGGAACATTTTGGAGTGGCCATCGCAGCCACCTGACTTAAATCCGATTGAGAACCTCTGGTGGGACTTAAAGAAAGCAGTTGCAGTGCGCAAGCCTAAGAATGTGACTGAACTGGAGGCTTTTGCCCATGACGAATGGGCGAAGATACTCGTAGATCGCTGCAAGACACTTGTGTCAAGCTATGCTTTATGTTTAAAAGCTGTTATAACTATAAAAGGATGTTGTACTAAGTACTAAGATTGAATGTCACTTGGGGGTTGAATAAAACTGATAATGATGTTAGCACAGAAAAGACATTTGTGGTTATTTCATTATAAATGTTATGTTAGTTATATTTGTCTGACCTACACGTGCCTCTTTGATTTAATTGTAAGCAAGATGACTGAATGACCAAAATCAATGTCAAACTGGCCAAAACACTCAATTTCAGTGGGGGTTGAATAATTTTGAACACAACTGTAAATGTAGCTTCAATATTGTATCACTGTATCCTACATGTTGACTTTCTCCTTTTTTCTTAGACTCTTTTTGAGGTGTCACTGTGATTTATGTTTCTTTTTTTTGCATTATTACTTTGGTTAATTGGTTTGCAGAGTATGTCCACACCTGCTCTGTGATTGCAGGGTAGACACATCTGTGGGAGCTTAATTGTTTGATGTATTCTTCCTTTGTATGTTGGCCATTCCTGAGGAAAGTCCCTCTGGGGACTGAAACGTTGAAATTTAATGCCAGAATAAAGTTTTATTTTATTTAAACTTTGAAAAGAAGTCTCTGTGTGTGTCTGGATTTTGGTCTCTTATCTGCCTGCAGCTGGATTGACTGCACCGGAGCAAGAAATTTTCGGTATGTGGAGTGCAGGACCTCTTGACCCTTCATGTATATGTATATATATATATATAATAGATAAACACAGGCAGCTGTACAGTGTAATAAAATATAAAAAATAAAGCATAGAAACAGTGACCGGTAATAAAATACAAAAACAGAATATCTGGAAAAAACAAACATTGCATTTAAATTGTGTAGAAAATATCAGCAATAAAATGAAAAAAAAAATAATTAGTTAGCAAAAATAATACAGAAACCAGACAGCGGCACGCAAAAGCAATGCAAAGGAAATGGCAACAGCGCAAAAGGGAGTGGCTCTCAATGGGAGACAAAGCCATTTTGTTATATGAGAAGAAACTGGACAGAACTAATACATTAAAAAAAAAAAAAATTGCTCAAAATTAAACAGACAGACAGACATACTCAACGCTACAAACGTCTCTATTTTTATGACTTCAATTTCCCTTGTTAAATAAATGAATACTCAGCGCAACGGGCGAGTTTAAACAACAATAAACAAATGTAAACAAACACACGAATACTCTAGCAGAACGAGCAAGTTTAAACAACAATAAACAAACAAATACTCAGCGCTTAAATGGACGAGTTAAATAACAATACACACATGATTCTCTCTGCGGGGAGCTCAAAAGAGTTTCCTTTAATTACGACAATAAATACAAAATAACATTTAAACACTTTAAGGACGGGAGTAATTTTACAAGTTCGGCGCTGTTTCGAAGTAGAAGTTTGCTGAGCTAATTTTGACGGTTTTAAACTCGGTTTTAAGTCACGTATCATTGTACCACCCAGACAAATTATATATCGTTCTTTCCGGCAGACTTGGCAGATTAATAATATATCATTATTATATGTATACGTCATGCCCTGCGAAAATGCTATAACAAAACTGTAAAAAAAATGTGAATTTTCAATAAAATTTCAATCATCCACAGTGTGTAAAGTGGTTTTTTTTTTGCATTTTATTACCCGATATAAAATTATATATTGTATGGGGTAGACTTGTTAAAAAAATTCACGTGATTTTAGCTAAAAACCCCCAAAAAAATCATTAGTGAAGCATCATTGTTCACATTATAATTGAACTGTGAACAATAGCGCTGCATTTAAAAAAAAAAAAAAACACGTTTTTTATTATTTTTATTTTTTTTACACTTTAATTTTACTAGTAATATGGTCATATGTTTGATATCATTCGAAAGGCCATGATCAGGCCGGTCATAACATACCCCACATGACCCCCTAGTTGTCACCAATCAGGAGATAAGGGGGTTCAAAGAAATCCCTTGGCAGCTAGGGGTTCCGTGGTTAACTGACATCATCGGGCCACGCCCGATGATGTCAGTGGACGTGGGGAGTTCCGGAGGTGGGGCTGCCATCCAAGATGGCGGTCCCCACCGGAAAAAGGCTGTGACCTGCACCGATTGGTGCTGTGTCACAGCCTTGACACCAAGGGGTTAATGCCATACATCCCTGGAAAGGCCAGGCTGTGCCCTTTCCAGGGATGCCTGGCATTAGCTCCTAGCCCCCGGCGATGGGGAGAGAGAGGGATCCAAAGGATCCCACCTCCCCTCCAGGCACTTCCCCTGCTCCGGCTGGGGGACGACGCCTGAAACTGATGTCATCGCGTCCGACGCGATGACGTCAGTGCGCCAGGAGGCGCCAAAAGTGCCGATCTGACTCCGTGGGAGTCAGAGCAGCGAGGGAGCTGCCGGAGGAGGTGAATATCGGCCGCCGGGGGGCTGCAGACGCCGGGGACGTACAGTTACATGCTGCGGCATTAAAGCCCGCCTAATGCAGGATGTAACTGGAAGTCCTGCGGCATTAAGGGGTTAAGGCATGATCCTAGATCATCATTCTGGGTAAGTGTAAACAAACCAAGACAAAGAGAGTGTCCATAAAACATCTTTGCAACAAAAGCACAAACAGGCTGTCACAGCCAGAGCCTTAAAACTAAATATAACCAGGAAGGCATTAAGATTCATGATCTGAACAAGCAAATGTAAACGAAGTACATTTGAATGGCAGATCCCACTTCAGAACACCAACTGTTAAAAAATAACTTTAAACAAACAAAATCAGTTTTCCTATTTATAATTACCATAATTGGAATTCCAATAAACATCTGCAAGATCCTTCTCAAATATGAAAATTAAGAACGACACGTGCTTACGCTAGCGGAAACAATATAATCAACTACACACAATATACAGCTTTCATTATGTCTGAATTTTCTTTGTTCAGACATCTATTTATTAGATTTCAAACATCCAATAGGAGCGTTCGTCATAGACAGGGTTTCATTTCAGCCCCAAACAGGAATGTGATATAACAGTCAATCAGTATACAGATATATTTCCATGTCAGAGTTTGGCCAGCATAGCTAACAAAGAGGCACTTATTACCATATATGTTCAGATAGGTATTTTTTCTGTATTCCAACTTTTACGCACTTTTCCAACATTCCTAATCCCTGGGTCACGTGCCATGAAAGGGAGGGGGGGAACCACAGCCCAATATATTTACTACAGTACGTATTTGAATCACAATACATATAAATTCATACAAGAAATTAAAAATCTAACAACATGTGTGGGCATTTAATTTCTAATTATGTTCGTTATAAATACATGCAGAAGGGCACTAGCCTGTAAGCCAGCTGATGAAGCCGCTTGTTGCGGCGAAACACGTTCTGGACACCGGTCTAGTATTTTAATTTGATTTTATAACATTATTTTAATACATTTTTTCAAGAGAAAGTCCCTGCATACCTGGTGAAACAAATCCATATGCGCTTCATCTCGAGTTTGGATAAGCTCCAACAAAAGTAAGTGAAAAATCGCTACATGACCAATTTATAATTGTGTCATATTTGATCTGCATAAGGAGATCTTTTGTTTTCCATCTTCCTTACACATATTGTCGCGGTGAGAGATCCATAAGGTGTGGGTTACCTGAGAAGATTCCTGAAAACTGTCATGGTCGTCGCTGTCACCGCCGCCGCAAAGGCAAAACTAGTGCTGCTGTGCACTGAAAGTCCCTGGGCAGCACATGAAAGGTGCTGCCCTAGGTTAAACTGACTTCTCAGCCAGCTCTGCACTGACACTCAGGTGCACCTAATCAGTCAGCCTGACTGCTTCTATATAAAATGGAACCGCGCCCCTCCCTAGATGCTTCAGCATCAGTTTATACTCCCAAAGTGGAGCTTGTGCAGCCAGGAGCCTGTCCTGTTTAAACCCAGCATTCAGATTCAACATGTACCAGACCCCCTGCTTGCTCACCGGGTTGCCGCCTTCTAAATTCCTGGACCTATTTACTCCATTTGACTACCCTTCTGGATCATCCCTTTGATACCACGCAAGATTCCCTCATCGCTTTTCCTGGAACCCTGCTTTCATCTGTGACCCCCCCCCCCTCCACTTCATTCAAGGACTCCTTCATACAGACCTTCTGTTTATTGTTTATCCAGCTGCAGGACTCCCTGTTTACTGGACTTACTCTACATTCCAGAAAACCCTGCTCTCAGCCCTGTTCCTGTGTTATCCCTCTGTCTGTAAGTTAACCCTTCCCTCTCGTGTCCACTCTCATATTCCCCTTTTGTGTGCATTGTCAGCCCTGCTCCAGTTCTGCTTATTCAGTTAGTTTACTTCTCCCTCTCTGCCCTTTTAACCTGCATATTATATGGTTAACCCCTTCCTGTCTATTCTCAGCCTTCCCTTTGTTTAGGAAGAGGGCTGTCTAACATATCTTACCCATCATCCTGCGTTGTTATATCCATATAAACCCTTTATTATTTGAAACATATTGCCTGCATTGTGTCACTGCAACCTGGGCTCGCTCCCTCACCCAGCCTGGCTGGACCTGACATCCATCTATGACATGGATCCTGAGTGGATCTATGACATGCAATTAGACTCTATATACTGAATGTGACATACTACACCAATATATGCTATATTTTGTCTTGCTTCTTATATGTACCCATATGGATGATGTTTTTATGGGAGCCACCTGAACGCCGAAGCGTTGTGATTTGCGCGGACCTGATACGTATATATTCATAACCTTTTTTATGATTCAGGGGAAACAACTAACCATCTGACCTAGCTTGGGGATTCCGGTGGCGGTGCATACTGTGGGCGCTTACCACTTTTTCATTTGAGCATTCTGTATATACTGTAGTCACTATGTTACAGACGCATTCTGTATATAGTCACTGTGTTAAATGTTTACAGGTGCATTCTGTATATAGTCACTGTGTTACATATTTACAGGCACATTCTGTATATAGTCACTGTGTTACATGTTTACAGGTGCATTCTGTATATAGTCACGGTGTTAAATGTTTACAGGTGCATTCTGTATATAGTCACTGTGTTACATGATTATAGGTGCATTCTGTATATAGTCACTGTGTTACATGTTTACAGGTGCATTCTGTATATAGTCACTATGTTACATGTTTACAGGTGTATTCTGTATATAGTCACTGTGTTACATGTTTACAGGCGCATTCTGTATATAGTCACTGTGTTACATGTTTACAGGTACATTCTGTATATAGTCACTGTGTTACATTTACAGGTGCATTCTGTATATAGTCACTGTGTTACATGTTTACAGTGCATTCTGTATATAGTCACTGTGTTACATGTTTACAGGTACATTCTGTATATAGTCACTGTGTTACATGTTTACAGGCGCATTCTGTATATAGTCACTGTGTTACATGTTTACAGGTACATTCTGTATATAGTCACTGTGTTACATGTTTACAGGTGCATTCTGTATATAGTCACTGTGTTACATGTTTACAGGTGCATTCTGTATATAGTCACTGTGTTACATGTTAACAGGCGCATTCTGTATATAGTCACTGTGTCACATGTTTACAGGTGCATTCTGTATATACTCACTGTGTTACATATTTACAGGCACATTCTGTATATAGTCACTGTGTTACATGTTTACAGGTGCATTCTGTATATAGTCACGGTGTTAAATGTTTACAGGTGCATTCTGTATATAGTCACTGTGTTACATGATTATAGGTGCATTCTGTATATAGTCACTGTGTTACATGTTTACAGGTGCATTCTGTATATACTCACTGTGTTACATGTTTACAGGCGCATTCTGTATATAGTCACTGTGTTACATGTTTACAGGTGCATTCTGTATATAGTCACTGTGTTACATGTTTACAGGTGCATTCTGTATATAGTCACTATGTTACATGTTTACAGGTGCATTCTGTATATAGTCACTGTGTTACATGTTTACAGGCGCATTCTGTATATAGTCACTGTGTTACATGTTTACAGGTGCATTCTGTATATAGTCACTGTGTTACATGTTTACAGGCGCATTCTGTATATAGTCACTGTGTTACATGATTACAGGCGCATTCTGTATATAGTCACTGTGTTACATGTTTACAGGTGCATTCTGTATATAGTCACTATGTTACATGTTTACAGGTGCATTCTGTATATAGTCACTGTGTTACAGGTGCATTCTGTATATAGTCACTATGTTACATGTTTACAGGTGCATTCTGTATATAGTCACTGTGTTACATGTTTACAGGTGCATTCTGTATATAGTCACTATGTTACATGTTTACAGGTGCATTCTGTATATAGTCACTGTGTTACAGGTGCATTCTGTATATAGTCACTGTGTTACAGGTGCATTCTGTATATAGTCACTGTGTTACATGTTTACAGGTGCATTCTGTATCGAGGTGTATTCATATAATTAAATAATATTAATATTTTTTGCATTTTTATAATAAACAAAATTATAAAAATGTATTTATCTGTGAGGGCTTTTAAAAGTTATAAAAATAACATTCTGTTTAAAAAGTTTTTTTTTTTATTTCTTCCTGTCATTTCACGTGTTACATTCACCTGTTTAAACCTGGTGAATTGCAATCACTGAAATCGGGTCATTTTGTGAATTGTCAAATCATTATTTCTCTATGAGAATTTCAGTATGACCAAACCAAACTGTGCCGAATTACAGTGAATCACACCGTATTTCCCTCTCGCTTCTCCTGTGTTTGGCAAAAACACAGCTTAGTGAAGATACAAATTGCCCCGAATTCTCAGATATGGTAATTCTCCGTATAGTGAATAACCTTCTTAGTATAGTTGAAGCTTTGTGTTCATGGATATAAGGCACTGACCTGCTTCTCCAAGTCTGTAGAGGAGAGACGTGCTGGTTAGGCAAGGTGATTGCCCTTCGATCCTGTTTAACCGCTGTCGTAGAGACGTTAACGTTACACAGCTCATACTGTTATGGTTACTTTTAGGGATAGGGTTACCATTTCTGCTTGTTCTATGGTTAGGGTCACTTTTAGGGATAGGGTTACCATTTCTACTTGTTCTATGGTTAGGGTTACTTTTAGGGATTTAAGGAATAGGGATAGGGTTACCATTTCTGCTTGTTCTATGGTTAGGGTTACTTTTAGGGATTTAAGGAATAGGGATAGGGTTACCATTTCTACTTGTTCTATGGTTAGGGTTACTTTTAGGGATTTAAGGAATAGGGATAGGGTTACCATTTCTACTTGTTCTATGGTTAGGGTTACTTTTAGGGATTTAAGGAATAGGGATAGGGTTACCATTTCTGCTTGTTCTATGGTTAGGGTTTCTTAGTTTGCTGTGCACTGAGTATGCGCTTGATTTTAGGAATCCTAAACAATACCAATTGATTCTTTTTTTTATTTTGGATTGGATGGTCCTGAATCGCTGAAATTGCTGATACACGTCCAAACCATATTGCACATGTCTATTACATGGAGCTAGAGATAATTTATAAAGATTGCAAATTTTATTATTAATTGTGATTTTTGCATCTGAAAGAAAGAATGTTTTTGAAGTTGTAGAAGGTTATTGTGCCTCATATTAATTGATAAACATGTTTTTAACAACGTAAGAAAATGCAGGTTTATCATGTAGGAATTCTTACGATAAGGTGCTACATCATAAAAGAGGATGTTAATAATTCAATGTTTTATTAATTGCAAGGAGCGATTCCTCACTTGTGTCTGAGCGCTGGCCAAAGTTTCAGATTTGAGCCGATTGGATCACTAGTGTTTTGTTTGTCTCTACGCTGATAATCTTAACGGTATAAAAGATGGACCTCTTGGCAGACTTGTAGAAGCCTTGCAAAAATGAAAGTTTAATTTATTATTTATTTCTTGCAAAACAAGGCGCACCCTATATTTGTAAAAATACCCCCAAAAAATCTGAAATTAAAATCTTAACATTTTCCTACATAATATTTTTTTGTTGTGGCAAAATGGTGTTCCCTGTGGTGGGCGTCCTTCCCTATAAAACTAACATATTTTGGAAGAAAATTGTAAATTTTGTTTGACATCAGTTTTTGACATTTTGGTATCCTTTGGAAAAGGGGATTGGCAGCATCCAAAAATGGTACTGTAAAAAATTGTGTCCTGAAATTTCTCTGCAGCCGAATTGGATGTTTCGGGGCTGAAACAAGACATAGCACCAACAATGTAATGTAGCCCTAACGTTAGCGCTCAAAGGAATAAACATTAACGTTAGCCCTGGTGACTAATATTACAATCACATATTACAATCCAAACGCTAATGGGTTGAGAAACCCGTTACCGATTTGGATCTTGCACTTTTCAGCGCGAGGTTACTGTACTTTGCGATCCCCATGTTAAGTTTAGGGAGCGCAAAGTGTTAATTAGCGTTAGTATTACAAAGTCCTAACACTGATTAACGTCTGGCTGCGGTTAGCAAAATGTTAACCACAGCCTGGACTTCGTGCTAACGGATTCCGATTCTGTATATAGTCACTGTGTTACATGTTTACAGGTGCATTCTGTATATAGTCACTAAGTTACTGTCACGGTGGTCCATGTCCAGGGAAGTGTTGCGCCTTCAGTCCATGTCCAGGGAAGTGTTGCGCCTTCAGTCCATGTCCAGGGAAGTGTTGCGCCTTCAGTCCATGTCCAGGGAAGTGTTGCGCCTTCAGTCCATGTCCAGGGAAGTGTTGCGCCTTCAGTCCATGTCCAGGGAAGTGTTGCGCCTTCAGTCCATGTCCAGGGAAGTGTTGCGCCTTCAGTCCATGTCCAGGGAAGTGTTGCGCCTTCAGTCCATGTCCAGGGAAGTGTTGCGCCTTCAGTCCATGTCCAGGGAAGTGTTGCGCCTTCAGTCCATGTCCAGGGAAGTGTTGCGGTCATCACAGCAGCTGATATCCAGAAAGCCTTGTTCCAGGGTACTGTGTACTACAGGACAGAGAATGGTGCTGCCCGCGAATCAGACGCAGCATGCAGGAAGGACAGCCAATCGCAGCACATGACCAGCTATCCTATAGCAGAGCAGGGCGTCTCCTCTGAGCACCAATAGGAAGTGCTGTGGCTCTATTTAAAGGGCTTCCTTTCTCTTAGCAAGTTTCCCTAGTGTGGTTCCTGTTACTCCTAGTGCCTTGTTGTTACTGCTGCATTCCTATCTGACTGATTTCCTGGTTATTAGTTACAATCCCAGCTTGTCTCGATTTCCCTGAATTTTGGCATAGTATAAACGGACCTCTATTTCCTTAACCCCTTCCTATGTGTGTTTTGTTGGTCTGCTCTGCTTAACCCGGCCATTATTAAGGACCGGCTAGCTAGAGCACTGTTGGTTACTTCATTCTGCAGGTTGTTTTACTTTGCACTCCGCCACTTTCTTTGTGTTCGTCATTCTCAGTATTTCTGACCATAACCCGGCAATTACTAAGGACCAGTTGGTCGGGGTCTGCAAGCGGGGTTACCCGATCCTGACATTATGCTAGGGCCATGGACCCTGCAGACGTGGGTCAGCAGCTCGCTGCATGTGCCTCTCGTGTCGATGAATTAGGCTAGGGTCAGACGAACGCATTTTTCACGTGCGTTTAGCTGCACGAAATCACGGCCGTGCTAGCAGCAAATGACGTCCAATGCCGGGGAACATACGACGAATGGCCGCACGAAAGTTCGTCCGTGCAACGCAAGTGGCCAACGAACGCATTTTTTCGAGAACGTCAAACCGCTACTACTGACGTACAGAGTGCGCTGCGGCCGCATAGCAGCGTGTGTGTGTGATTAGGAGAAGTCAGACGCTGCTAATGTCCGGCCAACATAATGTCCAGACACAAAAAGTGTTTTATTGATGATCCGTACAAAATCACGGACGAAACGACGCATTGTATGACCGCTATCGCGTATTCCGGGAAAAAATACGTACGTTCGTTCGAACGCACTTTTTCACGGGCAACGTGAAAAATGCGTTCGTATGACCCTAGCCTTAGACCACCGCATGGATGCCTTTGCTCAGGCTATACAAACTATTCTTGTACGTACTGCCTATTTGCAGCCTGAACCACGGGTGGCGACCTCTGCCCCTGTCCTGCAATCCCACACACCTGAGGTTGCTTTACCTGCCTCCCATGTATCCATGACTCCTCCAATTCGTTTTGGTGGGGAACAGACTGGGTGTCGTGGCTTTTTGACTCAGGTCAGCATTCATTTTGAACTAAACCCTAGAATGTATGTTTCAGATCGTGCCTGTGTGGGATTTATGATAAATCATATGTCTGGTAGAACCCTAGCATGGGCTAACCCATTGTGGGAAAATGATGATGCCGTGGTCTATAACTACCACAACTTTGTACGTGCGCTTAGACGCACCTTTGATCATCCTGGTCATTCCAAGAGGGCTGGGAGATCCCTGCTCAGAATTAAGCAAGGTTCCAGGTCTGTTGCAGATTATGCCATAGACTTCAAAACCCTAATAGCAGAGGTTGATTGGACTAATGATTGCTTTTCCAGAAGGGCCTTTCTGATACTATCCTAGATGAGATAGAAGATATGATCGATTACATTATTGATAACAGAATCAGGGACAGAGCTAAACACAGAGAGAGACCCAGAAAAAGCGTTGCTAGGGTTCCTACATGAGGTTCCGTTAGTCCACCATCTCGACCTTCACAGGTCTCTGATACCGAACCCATGCAATTGGGACACACCAAATTGACAGAGAAATTCTATAGACGTAGACAGGGTCTTTGCCTGTATTGCGGTCGTAGGGGGCACCAACGCCTTGAGTGCCCATCACGCCCGGAAAACACTCGCACCTAAGCCCTAGGAGGGGACCGGCCTTAGGTGACCTCACTTTGTGCCCCAAACCGACCTCACTACGATTACTTCTTCCTGTCTATCATAGGGGTCTGTCAAATTGTAATGCATTGCTGGATTCAGGGGCTGCTGATAATCTTATGGATGAGTCCTTTGCCTCAGGTCATCTTGTTCCTCTGTCCCCTAGATCCAAACCCTTAATGGTACAGGCCATTGATGGCAGGCCCCTTGCCTCTCCTGTTATAACCCAAGAGACTAAAGCAATTTCCATGTGTCTTGGGGATCATCATACCAAATCCATAGTGTTTCAAATCATATCATCACCATCTTGTTCAGTTGTTTTAGGTCTTTCATGGTTACAAAAGCCTAATCCTCACATTGACTGGGGAAAGGTCATCGCATGGGGTCCCACCTGTTCCTCCTCTTGTTTTCCCTCTGTTACCTATCGGTTTACTCAATACCCCTACTGCAAAACCTTTGTCTTCTACTGTTCCAGAGCAATATCTGTCTGTTAAACAAGTGTTTGACAAAAAAGAGGCCGATAAGCTACCCCCGCACCGTCCGTATGACTGTGCTATCAAGCTATACCCAGGTACAATTCCCCCAAAAGGGAGAATTTATCCATTGTCCCCAAAAGGAACATATTATCATGGAGGAATATATCCAGGAATCGCTGGAGAAGGGTTTCATAAGAAGATCCTCTTACCCAGCTGGGGCAGGATTCTTCTTCGTAGTCAAAAAAGAGGATGACCTCTGTCCATGCATAGATTATAGAGGGTTGAATCGTATCATCATTAAGAGTGCCTACACTATTCTTCTAATCTCTGACCTCTTTGATCGTCTTAGAGGTTCCACGGTGTTTTCCAAATTGGATCTCAGGGGTGCATACAACCTGGTACGCATAAAAGAGGGAGATGAGTGGAAGACCGCATTCAACACCCATAGTGGCCACTACGAGTATCTGGTCATGCCATTTGGGTTATGCAACGCCCCTTTGATTTTTCAGGATTTCATTAATGACGTCCTTCGGGACTACCTCTCCTCATGTGTCATAGTCTATCTAGATGACATTCTAGTGTACTCTCCTGACCTACATACACATTATGATCACATGCGTTCTGTTCTCGGCACTCTGTTACGAAATGGTTTATATTGTAAGCTAGAAAAATGTATATTCCATTTGACACAGGTTCTGTTCCTGGGGTACATAGTGTCGTCCAAAGGTTTCTTAATGGATCCCAAAAAACTGGAATCCATCCTATCCTGGCCTCTACCCAAAGGGTTGAAACCTATCCAGAGATTTATCAGATTCGCCAATTATTACAAAAAGTTTATCCCACACTTTTCTTCTGTGATTGCTCCTATCCCCTCTATGACCAAGAAAGGGTCCAATACAACCAACTGGTCTCCCGCTGCCCTTAAAGCCATTGAGGATTTAAAAACGGCCTTTGCCTCTGCACCTATTCTAGCACATTCTAACCCTTCTAAACCATTTATAATGGAGGTCGATGCATCAGAATCTGGGATAGGGGCAGTACTTTCCCAGAGAGACACCTGGGACGCCCCACTTCACAATTGCGCCTACTTCTCCCAGAAGTTGTCCGACTCAGAGATAAACTATGATATAGGTAAAAGAGAACTCTTGACTATTATAATGGCTCTAAAAGAATGGAGACATTTCTTGGAGGGTTTGCAAATTCCAGTGATCATTCTAACTGACCACAAGAACCTAGTGTAACGTTGGGGGCTTCCAGCCTTTCCAATGTGCTTGAGGGCAGCATGTCTGATGCTGTTCGCTCACCAACACCCGGTTTATATTGAAACAGGCAGGGAGGTGGCTGCATGAGGTGCGGCTTGAGAGGGGGGCACGGTCTGGTGAAGGTCTTTTATAAACCAACAGTTCCTTCTAAGCAGTGCCAGATCGTGGTTATCCATACCGGAGCTCCTTGTACCTGAATTCTCTCGTGATTTAACCGGTTATTGACCTTTGCTTGTTTTCTGACTATTCTGCCTTCCGTTGCCCTAGACTATTTTCTTGTACTACGCTTCTGCACTGATATCGACCCGGCTATTCCATTTGACTATTCTATACTCTGTATTCCTGATTCTGGTTCGTCTGACTACCCCCGTGTTGCTGACCTGGTTTTGTATTACGACATTGTCTTTGATTAACCCGTTCTAAGGACCAGACAGTTAGGGATTCTTCTACGGCTACCCTGTTGGTAGCTTTTGGGCTCTGTGGAGTGTTGGGCTTTAAGGAGTGCGTGGTGGGATCCGGGAACCGTGACACCTAGCCTACCTGGCAGACGCGAAGCAGCTGTCCGCCCGCCAGGCCAGATGGTTGTTGTTCCTAAGTCGCTTCAATTAATTGATCACCTACCACCCAGGGTCACGTAATACCAAGGCGGATGCTCTTTCCAGACAGTTTGAGGAAGAGGAACTGCCTCACACGAACCAGTTTCTCTCATACCCAGTACTCCTATAATCGCCACTGTGTGTATGCATGCAAGTGTCTTATCAGAATGCCGCCCCTAGCTCTCTACCTCCAGAAAGATTGTATGTAGGAGAGAACGAGAGAAGGGAGTTATTACAAGTTATGCATGCATCAAAGGTTGCAGGCCACCCAGGAGTCAATAAGACCATTCTCACCATTTCTCATCTATATTGGTGGCCCACTCTTCGTGTTGATATCCGAGAGTTTATTGCATCCTGTAACGTGTGTGCCCAGAATAAGACCCCTGCTGATCTCCCAGTGGGTCTATTACAAACTCTCCCTGTTCCTTCGAGACCATGGACCCATTTATCCATGGACTTTATTGTGGACCTACCCCCATCTGAGGGTAATACCACCATTCTCACTGTCATTGACCGATTTTCTAAAATGGCCCATTTTGTTCCATTGAAAAAACTTCCTTCTTCAGAGCAGCTAGCCGGTATATTTGCTAAGGAGGTGGTACGGTTACATGGGATACTGCAGTAAATAGTCTCAGATCGTGGTACTCAGTTCATTTCCCGATTCTGGAGATCCTTCTGTAAAGAAATGGGTATCAACTTATCCTTTTCCTCTGCCTACCACCCACAATCTAACAGTGCTGCTGAATTTACCAACCAGTCCTTAGAACAATATTTACGGTTCTTCATATCCCACCAACAAGATAATTGGAGTTCCTTATTACCTTGGGCTGAATTGGCTAGGAATAACGCGGTACATGACAGCTCCGGTCATACCCCGTTCTTTGAGACCTATGGGTTCCATCCTGCTTTACTACTTGGTACTCCGACTGAGTCACCCATTCCTGCACTTAATGATCACTTACGACTCCTATGTCAGTCCTGGACGCAGATTCAATCTGCTTTGCAAAAAGCTTCTTTAGCCCATAAGTTTGCAGACCGCCACAGATGACCAGGACCTTCTTATGTCCCTGGTCAAAGGGTATGGCTCTCCACTCGGCATATCAAACTCCGGGTGCCCTCTCACAAATTGGCACCACGGTTTATCGGTCCTTACAGGGTCCTCCGATGCATTAATCCTGTCTCTTATGCCTTGGAGTTGCCTAAGTCCTTGAATCCCCAACTCCTTCCATACCTCCATACTCAAGCCCTTGTCTCTAACCGGTTTTCCACTTCCGTGAAACAGCCTCCTCCTGTCCTAGTTCAGGGTCAGGAGGAATATGAGGTGCAGGCAGGCTCTCATCGATTCCAGGTGGTCTAGAGGCAGGTTGCAGTATCTTGTGCATTGGAAGGGTTACGGCCCGGAGAAACGTTCCTGGGTTGCTGCCTCTGATGTTCATGCCCCGGGGCTGGTCTCCACCTATCACCGCCGTTTTCCTTCTCGCCCTCGGGCCCGCCATCAAGGTGGGGGGTGCTGTCATGGTGGCCCATGTTCAGGGAAGTGTTGCGCCTTCGACCCATGTCCGGGGAAATGTTGCTTTCGTCACAGCAGCTGATATCCAGAAAGCCTTATTCCAGGGTACTGTGTACTACAGGACAGAGAATGGTACTGCCCGCGAATCAGACGCAGCATGCAGGAAGGACAACCAATCGCAGCACATGACCAGCGATCCTATAGCAGAGCAGGGCGTCTCCTCTGAGCACCAATAGGAAGTGTTGTGGCTCCATTTAACCCTTTCGCTGCTGAGGCTTTTCCCGCCCCTGTGCTGAGGTCATTTTTACCGGTTTAAACGTGTTTTGAAGGCTTATTTTAGTATATGACCCAGACATATTATATATCATTCTTTCCGTCAGACTCGGTAGATTCATAATATGTCGTTATTATATGTATACGTCATGACCTGTCTGTATATTATAACAAAAAATGCAATAAAATATGTATTTTCAATAATTTACAACGTGTAAAGTGTTTTTTTTTTTCACATTTTAACATGCAAGCAATTGCGGTTATATTTTGTATGGGGTGCGCTTGTTAAAAAAATTAGAGATGGGGTCTCGTTACATTTTTTTTTTGGGAAAAATTACACGATTTTTAACAAACGCACCACATACAAAAATCGTTAGTGCAGCATCATTGTTCACATTATAATTGAAATGGGAACAATATTGCTGCATTAACAAACCAAAAAAAAGAAAGAAATTGTTTCTTTTTTTTTTATAATTTTTCTTTAATTTTTTTTTATTATTTTTTTTTTTATTTATTTTTTTACAAACTTTTTCACAGTCGTGTTTGGTATCGTTGGAACGGCCATGCTCTGGCCGATCCAACAGTACCAAACCTTAACCCCTAGCTGCCACGGATCGGGAGATAGGGGGTTCCAATGAACTCCCTATCTCCACCATTGGTGGCAGCTAGGGGTTAACTCCAGGACTGGCGTCATCGTGCTACGCACGATGACGCCAGTCCTCAGGGGGAGTTCCCGGAGGCTTGGCCGACATCCAAGATGTTGGCCAGCTCCGGGAAAGGATCACGAACCGGCGCTTTTCAGCGCCGATTCGTGATCCGGCACCCCAGGGGTTAATGACAGCCACCGTTTGGAAGGGCAGGCTGTGCCCTTCCAAGCGGTGTCTGTTTTAACTCCCTACTCCCCGGCGATCGGGAGGGAGAGAGGTCCGAAGGACCTCCCTCCTCCGCACATGCGGGGGGCGCCTGAATTAGGTGTCATTGCGTCGCCGCGATGACACCTAATGTCCCCGCCGGGCTCCCATCCAAGATGTCAGCCCGCACCGGGAGAGCTCAGCAATCCGCCGGAATACGGCGGATTGCTGCCTCCTGTGCTCGGACGCGCTGAGCGCGTCCGTAGCACAGGAGAACCACTTGGCTGGACGCGCTGAGCGCGTCCTTAGCAGCCAAGTGGTTAAAGGGCTTCCTTTCTCATAGCAAGTTGCCCTAGCGTGGTTCCAGTAACGCCTAGTGCCTTGTTACTGCTGCATTCCTATCTCACTGATTTCCTGGTTATTAGTTACAATCCCGGCTTGTCTCGATTTCCCTGTATTCTGGCGCCATGAATTTTGGCATAGTATAAACGGACCTCTATTTTATTAACCCCATACCTATGTGTGTTTTAGGCTTGTGCATGGATTTTTTTTTTTTTTTTTTTTTTTTTTGTTCGGTTCGGATTTTGTAAATTTTCGGTTCGTATCGACTTTTTTTCCGTGATTTCGGAAATTTTCGTGTTTTTCGGAACGTCTGTTCTCCTCGTTTCAAAGTGTCTATTCGTTTTGACGTAAACTAATGGTTTTTCGGATACGATAATTATACGATACGATAATTCTGCCATTGAGATTTCTCGTGTTTTACAAGAAGGATACATTGAGATGGGAATGATACAAAATTTAATTACAGAATCAGCCATATAAATACGATGTCCGAAATTACTGGAATGGAGCCGAAATCACGAATGGAACGAAAATTAATTTTGATTTTACACATTTCTAGTCCATTCGAAAAGTTTTCGTTTCGGCATGAAAATTTGTTCGGATCTGCCGTTTTCGGATCTGAAAATTTTCGGAAAATCGTCTGAATCGGGAAATTTCGGGAAATTTCCGAAACGCACATCCCTAGTGTGTTTTTGTTGGTCTGCTCTGCTTAACCCGGCCATTATTAAGGACCGGCTAGCTAGAGCACTGTGGGTTACTTCATTCTGCAGGTGGTTTTACTTTGCACTCCGCCACTTTCTTTGTGTTCGTCATTCTCAGTATTACTGACCATAACTTTGCCATTACTAAGGACCGGTTTGTCGGGGTCTGTTGGCTTATCGTCTGCAAGCGGGGTTACCTGATCCTGACCGTTACATGTTTACAGGTGCATTCTGTATATAGTCATTATGTTACATGTTTACAGGTGCATTCTGTATATAGTCACTATGTTACATGTTTACAGGTGCATTCTGTATATAGTCACTGTGTTACATGTTTACAGGTGCATTCTGTATATAGTCACTGTGTTACATGTTTACAGGCGCATTCTGTATATAGTCACTGTGTTACATGTTTACAGGTGCATTCTGTATATAGTCACTATGTTACATGTTTACAGGTGCATTCTGTATATAGTCACTGTGTTACATGTTTACAGGTGCATTCTGTATATAGTCACTGTGTTACATGTTTACAGGTGCATTCTGTATATAGTCACTGTGTTACATGTTTACAGGTGCATTCTGTATATAGTCACTGTGTTACATGTTTACAGGCGCATTCTGTATATAGTCACTATGTTACATGTTTACAGGTGCATTCTGTATATAGTCACTGTGTTACATGTTTACAGGTGCATTCTGTATATAGTCACTGTGTTACATGTTTACAGGTGCATTCTGTATATAGTCACTGTGTTACATGTTTACAGGTGCATTCTGTATATAGTCACTGTGTTACATGTTTACAGGCGCATTCTGTATATAGTCACTGTTACATGTTTACAGGTGCATTCTGTATATAGTCACTGTCACATGCTTACAGGCGCATTCTGTATATAGTCACTATGTTACATGTTTACAGGTGCATTCTGTATATAGTCACTGTGTTACATGTTTACAGGAGCATTCTGTATATAGTCACTATGTTACATGTTTACAGGCGCATTCTGTATATAGTCACTATGTTACATGTTTACAGGCGCATTCTGTATATAGTCACTGTGTTACATGTTAACAGGTGCATTCTGTATATAGTCACTGTGTTACATGTTAACAGGTGCATTCTGTATATAGTCACTTTGTTACATGTTTACAGGTGCATTCTGTATATAGTCACTGTGTTACATGTTTACATGTGCATTCTGTATATAGTCACTGTGTTACATGTTTACAGGTGCATTCTGTATCGGTGTATTCATATAATTAAATAATATATTAATATTTTGAATTCTTATAATAAACAAAATTTAAAAAATTATAAAAATGTATTTATCTGTGAGGGCTTTTAAAAGTTATAAAAATAACATTCTGTTTAAAAAGGTTTTTTTATTTTATTTCTTCCTGTCATTTCACGTGTTACATTCACCTGTTTAAACCTGGTGAATTGCAATCACTGAAATCGGGTCATTTTGTGAATTGTCAAATCATTATTTCTCTATATGAGAATTTCAGTATGACCAAACCAAACTGTGCCGAATTACACTGAATCACACCGTATTTCCCTCTCGATTCTCCTGTGTTTGGCAAAAACACAGCTTAGTGAAGATACAAATTGCCCCGAATTTTCAGATATGGTAATTCTCCGTATAGTGAATAACCTTCTTAGTATAGTTGAAGCTTTGTGTTCATGGATATAAGGCACTGACCTGCTTCTCCAAGTCTGTAGAGGAGAGACGTGCTGGTTAGGCAAGGTGATTGCCCTTCGATCCTGTTTAACCGCTGTCGTAGAGACGTTAACGTTACACAGCTCATACTGTTATGGTTACTTTTAGGGATAGGGTTACCATTTCTGCTTGTTCTATGGTTAGGGTCACTTTTAGGGATAGGGTTAACATTTCTGCTTGTTCTATGGTTAGGGTTACTTTTAGGGATTTAAGGAATAGGGATAGGGTTACCATTTCTACTTGTTCTATGGTTAGGGTTACTTTTAGGGATTTAAGGAATAGGGATAGGGTTACCATTTCTGCTTGTTCTATGGTTAGGGTTTCTTAGTTTGCTGTGCACTGAGTATGCGCTTGATTTTAGGAATCCTAAACAATACCAATTGATTCTTTTTTTTATTTTGGATTGGATGGTCCTGATCGCTGAAATTGCTGATACACGTCCAAACCATATTGCACATGTCTATTACATGGAGCTAGAGATAATTTATAAAGATTGCAAATTTTATTATTAATTGTGATTTTTGCATCTGAAAGAAAGAATGTTTTTGAAGTTGTAGAAGGTTATTGTGCCTCATATTAATTGATAAACATGTTTTTAACAACGTAAGAAAATGCAGGTTTATCATGTAGGAATTCTTACGATAAGGTGCTACATCATAAAAGAGGATGTTAATAATTCAATGTTTTATTAATTGCAAGGAGCGATTCCTCACTTGTGTCTGAGCGCTGGCCAAAGTTTCAGATTTGAGCCGATTGGATCACTAGTGTTTTGTTTGTCTCTACGCTGATAATCTTAACGGTATAAAAGATGGACCTCTTGGCAGACTTGTAGAAGCCTTGCAAAAATGAAAGTTTAATTTATTATTTATTTCTTGCAAAACAAGGCGCACCCTATATTTGTAAAAATACCCCCAAAAAATCTGAAATTAAAATCTTAACATTTTCCTACATAATATTTTTTTGTTGTGGCAAAAGGTGTTCCCTGTGGTGGGCGTCCTTCCCTATAAAACTAACATATTTTGGAAGAAAATTGTAAATTTTGTTTGACATCAGTTTTTGACATTTTGGTATCCTTTGGAAAAGGGGATTGGCAGCATCCAAAAATGGTACTGTAAAAAATTGTGTCCTGAAATTTCTCTGCAGCCGAATTGGATGTTTCGGGGCTGAAACAAGACTTAGCACCAACAATGTAATGTAGCCCTAACGTTAGCGCTCACCTGAGTGAACATTAACGTTAGCCCTGGTGGCCACCGCATATTACAATCCAAACGCTAATGGGTTGAGAAACCCGTTACCGATTTGGATCTTGCACTTTTCAGCGCGAGGTTACTGTACTTTGCGATCCCCATGTTTAAGTATAGCGAGCGCAAAGTGTTAATTAGCGTTAGTATTACAAAGTCCTAACACTGATTAACGTCTGGCTGCGGTTAGCAAAATGTTAACTACAGCCTGGACTTGGTGCTAACGGATTCCGCTGCTGCAGAATCCGTTAGCACTAGCAGTAATCCACCCCAAATGAATCAGATACTCACCTCCTATCCCGCGACGAGGACCGCAGCTCCAACCGCCTCCTCCATCCGGCGGGAGCATGGAAAGACTGAGGGAAAAAGTCCCCCAGTCTCTCCCTTTAGATCACAACGCCGACCTGCCGGATCTCGCAAGGCCGCGCGCATCTCGGGGATTAGTGCCGGGTAACAATGCAGGCAGCTTTTTAAGCGCCTGCATTGTAATGTCGTGCAAAAACGGGGGCGCAAAGGAGAAACCTGCAGGCACAGGTTTTTCTCCTTTGCGTCTCTGGTTTTGAGCAATGAATGTAATGTAGCCCTTAATTTTCCATTAGGGTTAGGTTACTATTTGTGTTTGTTTTAGGGTTAGGTTACTATTTGTGTTTGCTTTAGGGTTAGGTTACTATTTGTGTTTGTTTTAGGGTTAGGTTACTATTTGTGCTTGTTTTAGGGTTAGGTTACTATTTGTGTTTGTTTTAGGGTTAGGTTACTATTTGTGCTTGTTTTAGGGTTAGGTTACTATTTGTGCTTGTTTTAGGGTTAGGTTACCATTTGTGCTTGTTTTAGGGTTAGGTTACTATTTGTGTTTGTTTTAGGGTTAGGCTACTATTTGTGCTTGTTTTAGGGTTAGGTTACTATTTGTGCTTGTTTTAGGGTTAGGTTACTATTTGTGTTTGTTTTAGGGTTAGGTTACTATTTGTGCTTGTTTTAGGGTTAGGTTACTATGTGTACATGTTTTAGGGTTAGGTTACTATGTGTACATGTTTTAGGGTTAGGTTACTATTTGTGCTGGTTTTAGGGTTAGGTTACTATTTGTGCTGGTTTTAGGGTTAGGTTACTATTTGTGCATGTTTTAGGGTTAGGTTACTATTTGTGCTTGTTTTAGGGTTAGGTTACTATTTGTGCTTGTTTTAGGGTTGGGTTATTATTTGAGTTAGGTTATTATTTTTGTTTGTTTTAGGGATGAGCTGTTTGGTTCGATATGTTCGGAGTTCGATTCGAACATCGCCCGTTCAGATGTTCGCGAACTCCGAACATTTTTGCGTGTTCGCCGCATGTTCATCCACAATGGATCACAATGCACTTTTTCCACTGGCCTGAAGCTTTAAATTGGCTACAGCCTGCACCTGAACACAGTTTAAGTGCAAGACAGGTGCAAGACTATGCCAATCACGGCTCATAGTCCTGATTGGGCAAATTTTGCCCAATCATGGGCTCACAGAGCTAAGTCCCGCAGCACACTATATAGGGCGTCCCTTGCAGCCCCAGCACGTGTTTTTTGAGAGGAGATTGTTGTGTTAGTGTGTGTTCTCACTGCCAGCAGCTATTTTGGGGGTCAGTCATTTCTACAAAATATCTGGGAATTTTTTGTAATATGTGTCTTCTGACTGACAGCTATCAGGGGGTCCCACATAGGGATGAGCCGAACACCCCCGTGTTCGGTTCACATTCGAACAATTTCAAAAGTTCGAGTTCGAACTCAAAAGTTCGCTTTTTAGAGTGCCCTACAAGAGGGCATATATGCAAGATATTTGCCATAAAAGGTGTATGGGGGTCCGGGTAGTGCCCTGGGGGACAGGAAACAAGGACAAAAAGTAAAAAAAAAACGTTTTTAAAGGGACTGAGTTTCCCATGAAATAAGGGTTAAAATAAAAATGAAAAATTCCTTCAAATATTGTGCCTAGGAGGTCCCCATAACCTGCCCGTGAAGTGGTGGATTTCTAGGATGTATAGAAACACTTAAAAACAAAAAAATGACGTTTCAAATGACGGTAAATGCTTTTCCTTTAATCTATCCATAAACAACTGCTTGGGGCGGCAGCCTGTATGAAAAGAGGAGACATTTTAGGACACGCAGAGAAAGTTTAGTGATTTTTTTTTTGGCTAAATTAATGTGAAACTTATGCAAGCTTTGGATGAAAGTAACAATAGGTGCTTTAAAATTGGGCCTTTAGTGTCGGCAACAGTGCCGTCACACAGTAACCCCTCTGTGGTATTGTGGAAGAGTGCAGGGGTGGACTCTGCAGTCAAATATTAAAATGATATGAATCTGGTAATATAGGCGTCAGTGGCAGTGCACCAAAATATTACTGCGCTATAGTGTATGGCAGGATGGAAGCGCACCAGCAGTAACAAGCAGCGGAATATACCAGACAGGGGCACAGAGCGAGAGTAGTTGTTGTAACAAAACCAGCTCAACAACGTTTAAGCACTAGTACTGCGATACTGTATATGGTGAGAATTGGCGCACACCAGTCCCGGCGGCTCTGCGTCATCACGCTGCGCCCTGCCCCCTGATCACTCACAACTGCACCAGGTGCTGCCGAAGCTCCTGGCATTCGGCCAGCTGGCGGCACCATGTGTCCGGGCCCCCCGATCGCCACCCGGGGCCCTGGATGCCACAATATTACAATCCAAACGCAAACGAGTTAAGTAACCAAATTTGTAAGAAGAATAATTAATGCAGCATATGAATCCTCACACTGCCGGGCAGCACCTTAAGGCCCGGTTTACACCTAAGCATTTTACAGCGCGTTCCTGCACGCTGTAAAACGCATAAACAGGGAAATCCCATTATTTGCTATGGGACCCATTCATACCTGGTGTTTTACAGGGTGCAGGAACGCGCTGTAAAACGTCCTACGCCCAAAGAAGTACAGGAGCTTCTTTGAGGCGTATTGCAGTGCGTTCACTCTGCAGTCTATGGCCGTGAACACACTGCAATGCGCGTTCGCATGTTTTTTACGTTTGCGCGATACGCGCGTTAAAAACGCACGTATTGCGCATGTGAAAAAACCCCACAGCTGTGAACCCAGCCTTACAGTATAATTAATGCAGCATATGATTCTGCACACTGCCGGGCAGCACCTCTACAGTTTGTGGATCCAGGAATCAGGTGAGTAATAGAAAGAAAGAAAAAAAGTTTTGTTTTATGTTGCTGGGGACATTTTGAAAATGTCCTCGGATTTTTTTTTTTTTTTTTTAAATGTGTCGCCTTACCTTAGCCTGGTGGTCAGTGGATCCTGGTTGGGTGGAAGGGGGGGGGTCTGCCGTGGCTCCCTCCCTGGAGTCCCTGCGCCACCTCTCTGCCACATGCACCTGGCTGGCCAGCCCGCACAGTCGCAGCTCTGTAATCTTGCGGCCGCATGCTCCTCAAGTCAAGGGGTCCTTGGGAGGGAGGCTCCGGCAGGCTGCCCTCTACAGTGCCTGATTTAGAGAGCCTCGTCTGCCTTATGTTTTAGCAACAAGAATGTTTTATCCCATAGGCTTTAATGTTAAAAATATTCCCGTTTTAATTCAATATCTAATAAACCATTGCTTATAATATTCTGCAGTAAAGAGACTATTTTTAGATTTTTTTAAGCATTTTTTTTATACTTTTTTCAAATTTTTCTTTTCAAACACGCCAAAAAGTTCGAAGTTCGCGAACTTTCGAACTGCCGATGTTCGAATCGAACTCCGAACTGATCGAACCGAAAAGCTCATCCCTATTTAGGGTTAGTTACTATTTGTTTGTTTTTTAGGGTTAGGTTGCTATTTGTGCTTGTTTTAGGGTTAGGTTACTATTTGTGTTTGCTTTAGGGTGAGGTTACTATTTGTGTTTGTTTTCGGGTTAGGATACTGTTTGTGTGTGTTCTGGGTTAGGTTACTATTCTTGTTTTAGGGTTAGGTTACTATTTGTGCTTGTTTTAGGGTTAGGTTACCATTTGTGCTTGTTTTAGGGTTAGGTTACCATTTGTGCTTGTTTTAGGGTTAGGTTACCATTTGTGCTTGTTTTATGGTTAGGTTAGTAGGGTGCTTGTTTTAGGGTTAGGTTACCATTTGTAACCCAAGACATACCTGAAAACGAGAGAAATCTCAATGTACCCTTCCTGGTAAAATCCTTTATAAATAAATTTGTGCGTTTTTTTTAGGGTTAGGTTACCATATGTGTTTGTTTTGGGGTTAGGTTACTGTGACGCCACAGGATTTATTTAGTTTAATTTCATTCATATTTTGTTTACCCTTTATTTATAGGATCTAATTTCCTTTGTTAGATTTAGTGTAAAACTGTTGCTAGACTTCTAATTATGTTTTTCCCCTGCACCATCCTGCTATTAACCACGGAGTACATGCGTGCTACAATGTATCAGTCACTGACGTAGCACTCCATGCTTCAAACTCAAATACTTTATGCTCAGTTATATTGTGTGGTTTTTAAATGTATTGTCAGTTGCTCATTTTTAGTTTTAAATAGACTTGTATTGCTTTAGTTAAATGTGTTTTTTTTAAAGATACTACCTGCCGCTAGTGGCAAATGCTTTCCTTGGTATAGAATGTACAATAGGTTTGAGTAACTTGTGGATTATGCAAAAGTGCTTTCTCTTTGAGTATCTGTTCTCTGTTTACCTGTCTGAAAGGTTGGGAGTCACATTGTCTCAGCCACCCACTATCTGATTCCCTTTACAATGGGTTATGTAAATCACTGTATGTGGTCACTGTGGGGTCAAGACTTCATCTGCATACAACCAGTGGACCCAAGTGAAGACTGAAGAGGACCTGAAAGAAGCCTGCAGTGGTCGTGGAACCAACCAATCAGAACTGTTGGTGGGCAGGAAGTCTGAATGTGCATGGCTGTATTTTGTATATAAGCACTGTCTGTTCCCATTCTAAATACACTCTGATTTACCTACAACCTATACTGCGTCTCGACGAGTATTTGGGAGGGCATAATCACTGAATCTTTCGCTTCCAGACCATCCAGGGACCGCTGCCAATCTCTCTCCCACCTTGCTAGCTCGCTACCCGGCTAAGCTCTCCAGCAAGACTCGGCGCCGCAGACGGAGCTACCCTTGCAGGGTGGCTGATCTGTTACAGTTACTATTTGTGCTTGTCTTAGGGTTAGGTTACTAGTTATGCTTTTTTTAGGGTTAGGCTGCTATTTGTGCTTGTTTTAGGGTTAGGTTAATATTTGTGTTTGGTTAAGGGTTAGGTTACTAGTTGTGCTTGTTTTAGGGTTTGGTTTAGATTACTATTTTCTCTTTTTGTAGCGGTAGGTCACTATTTGTATTTGTTTTATGGTCAGTTTACTATTTTTGCTTGTTTTATATTGGGTTCGGTCATCTTCCATCATTTACATGCGTTTAATAACAAGAGACAATGTGTTCTTGTAGTGACAGCTGTGCGCAGGGCCGGCCCTGGTTGTGCGGTGCTGCAGTGTTTATGCTTTAAGAATGGAGAACGCCATGGAATGGGTTACATAAGTAATAAAAAGAGTTCAGGCTAGACCTGTGTTCAGACGTACCGTGATATTGTCTCCCTTCTATTTGTTTTATAAAGATAGGACACAGGATGTTGAGTTTAGGCGCTCTTTTTAAGGATTTAATGCTGATTATAAAGATGAAGGTTGGGTGGAGTAGAGGTAACATCACTGCATGGAGAGAGCCTGTGGAGACATGGGTTTGATCCCAGCGAGCTCCTCTCCTGTAAGTGTCCTTGGGCAAAATACCTAACAGTACATACTCACCACCCAGGGCATACTTGAAAACGAGAGAAATCTCATTGTATCCTTCCTGCTAAAATCCTTCCTCAAAAATAAAATAAAAGTTAAAGAATGTTCTCAGTTATACGAGAAATGCGGCTGATTTATTGATCATGTGATAATGAAGGTAATAAGGAAGTGAGAATTGTGTTTTTATTGGTACTGGAGATAGAGATTTTATTTATCACACCCTCAGATAAGATTACAACATGTTGAATCTAAGTGTAAAGGGCCAGATGCCTTGAATTTAACTAGTAACACAATGTCTGCTAAGAAAACATGTGACTAATTTGATATATTATGTTAATTGGAGTTTGTGCACATAAAAACTGAGATTACACATTGTGACAGACCTAGGGATGAGCCGAACACCCCCCGAGATCGGTTCGGGCCCGAACCCGAATTTTTCCAAATGTTCGGGTCCGAACCCGAACCCCATGCAAGTCAATGGGGCTGAAAATTCGTATTTTAGAGTGCCCTCCAAGAGGGCATATATGCTACATATTTGCCATAAAAGGTGTATGGGGGTCCGGGTAGTGCCCTGGGGGACAGGAAACAAGGACAAAAAGTTTAAAAAAATAAGTTTTTAAAGGGACAGTGAGTTTTCCATGAAATAAGGGTTAAAACTAAACACGAAAAATTCCTTCAAATATCATGTCTAGGAGGTCCCCATAACCTGCCCGTGAAGTGGCGGATTTCTAGGATGTATAGAAACACTTAAAAACAAAAAAATGATGTTTCAAATGACGGTAAATGCTTTTCCTTTATTCTATCCATAAACAACTGCTTGGGGCGGAAGTCTGTATGAAAAGAGGAGACATTTTTGGACACGCAGAAAAAGTTTACAGATTTTTTTTTTGGCTAAATTATTGTGAAAGTAACAATAGGTGCTTCAAAATTGGTCCTTTAGCGTCCCCAATAGTGCCGTCACACCGTAACCCCTTTGAGGATATGAATCTGATACAGGCGTCAGTGGCAATGCACCCAAATATTGTGCTTTTGGTGCCAGGCCTGCAAGTACTATCATACAGTAACCCCTCTGTGGTATTGTGGAAGAATGCAGGGGTGAATCTTGCGGTGCTATATTAAAAAGATATACATCTGGTAAAGGCGTCAGTGCACCCAGATATTCTGCCTTTGGTGCAAGACTGCCAGGCCAGCAAGTATCCTCATACAGTAACCCCTCTGTAGTATTGTGGAAGAATGCAGGGGTGGACCATGTGGTCCTATATTAAAAAGATATGATTCTGGTCAAGGCGTCAGTGCACCCAGATATTGTGCCTTTCATGGCAGCTAGTGCCTTCACACCGTATCACTTTTGTGGTATTGTAGAAGAGATCAGTGCTGGAGGTTTTGTGAATGCAGAAGACCTCCCCGATCTATTCCGTTACGTCAGCATCAGGGGGTTGATAGCAGCTGATCCAGGACTGATTCATTTTTATAAATGTCAGCCGGTCTACAGAGTCAGTGGACAGATGCACTCTTTTGTCTGTGACAAAACCTCAAGCGGCACTGAACGTCCTTTCAGAAAGCACGCTGGATGAAGGGCAACCTAGTAGCTGCATGGCATATTGGCTAACTTCTGGCCAGTGATCCAATCTCAACACCCAGTAAGCCAGTGGATCATCTGCTGGAAAGGTATCCAGGCCTGCCCTTGCCCCTAGGTAGTCCTGCACCATATGGTGAAGATGCTGGCAATGGGGGCCTACATTTGACGTCCCTGGGCGTCGTGGACTAAAAAAATTTAAAATGCATCAGTCAAGCGGCCCTGGCCTTACCACTATTACTCTGATCATCCGCAGCCTCAGAAGCACTTGTGTCAGCACTTGGTAATCTACCAGTGCCTGGAAAGGTGTTACACAAGTGTCGCTTTAGAGCGTCCTCAAGTTTTTCATCCTGCTCCCTCTGTGCGGACAGGATGAGCTCTGCAACTTTACCTTGTATCGTGGATCAAGAAGGCTTGCCAACCAGTAATGATCCCTCTCCTTGATAGCACGAATCCTGGGGTCCTTTAGCAGGCTTTGCATTATTAGGGAGCCCATGCAGCGTAGGTTGGAGGTGGCATTAGCTTCCGAGTCTTCCTGGTCAATGAGGATGGCCGTATCGTGCACTTCCTCCTCCCAGCCACGCACTAGCCCTTTTGTTTCTGGGCACACGAAACCCTCTCTTGAGGAATCCCCACCCTCAATGCCCCCACTACTTAAATATTCCTCCTCTTCCTCCTCTTGTCTTGCACACAATTTTATATATGTAAACTCCCAATGTCCCATCAATTAGTTTGACTGTTGAGTAATCAAACAATCAGCGCTGCGGAATATGCTGGCGCTTTATAAATAAAGAATAATAATAATAATAAAAATGATTAATATATCCATTAAGAACCCCCTGCTTTCCCTTTCCCTAAATTTGTATGACAATATAGAGATATCTAAAACAATACGGACCTTTAACCACTCCACATACGCATTCAGCGCTGTGAAATATGGAGTGGAACGCAAACAACGAGGTGGAACGCATAACAAAGATGGCCGCGACGCGGAATGATGACGCGATAGGCGTCGCGTGGTCGCGGCATCGCTCGAACCCGGAAGTCCGCCTCCAACATCGCACAGACACTTCCCCTGCTCCCTAAATAAAAAAGGGGCCCCTGAGAGGTCTCAGATCCCCCCACTTCACATACCCATTGACTGAAGAAGGTGCTGGTTGCACCGAAACGCGTCTCGCCGCCCCCCTCCCCCATACCTTTATGCACTTTAGATACTCATGTAATTTGCACAATAAATTCAATTTTTTTATCTCACTCCCAAGAGTCTTTTAGTCATTTTTATACTTAATTTACCAGCCTCTGGATTTGGCAAAGCAGTAATGAAGACACCTAACGAAGCACGATCCGGTGCAGAGTGAGCAGCTAAAGAGGTTCAGGAGTTCACCGATAAGGAGCTCCGCATGCGTAACAGTTGAGCCTGGACCCTTAAGGCTCCTGTATTGGTGAGTGTAACCTTTTCCCTCTTCTAATACATTATTGCAAGACTGGTATCATGCTATGAGAGCGATGTCTCTTCTCTATTCTTGTGTCCCCCGGCTGAGGTGGAGTAAGAAGACCTTTTAAAGACCTTTGAACAGACACGTCCAAACAAGTCCGCTACATTTGTGGAAGGGGTAATATTGACATTAATCTCGAGCACTTTTGATGCATCACCCATCCACTTAGAAACCGAAAAACCAATAGTATAGACATTCTCGAACATTGGCAGATAGTCCTTTTTCATGGACTAGACTGGATACTATAGCCAGATCCTCGTTTTCACTATTGTACTGTTTTCATCGCTGCATTTGCACTTTATTTCCACTGTTGCAATTGCACTGTAATGTGTTGCATATACAGATTACTGTGATCATCTATACCCTTTGTGATTTGCATTTGCACTTTGTATTATATACCGATGAATTGTATGGTACATGCAACTAGCCTTGAGATATCGCATAAGGAGTAACCTGAATCACTGCGCCACTAGTTACCCTATTTTTTACCTCTTCCTCCTCCTGTCTGATCTGAGTAGGACTCGCTGGAATGCTGTCTGTGGAAAGACTGGGGCCTTGAGAGCTAGGGAAGGCCTCCTCTTCCTCCCGCTGCTCTGCCTCTAGAGCCACATCTATAATTCCCCGCAGAGTGTGCTCCAGCAGGAACACTAAAGGAATTGTGTCACTGATGCATGCACTGTCCCTGCTCACCATCCTCGTTGCCTCCTCAAATGGTGACAGTACAGTGCATGCATCCTTGATACTCAGCCACTGCAAGGGTGGAAACCAAGTTGACCTGAACCTGTCCTTGTGCCATACTCCACAGGTACTCGTTGATGGCCCTCTGCTGCTTGTGCAGACGCTGCAGCATTGCTAATGTCGAGTTCCACCTGGTGGGCATGTCACAGGTCAAACGGTTTGTGGGAAGGTGGAATTCTCTTTGAATTTCTGCCAGGCGAACGCTTGCTGGGAATGACCGTCTGAAGTGGCTGCAGACTTTTCTGGCCTGGCTGAGAAGCTCTGGCAGCCCTGGGTACTTGGTTAGGAAACGCTGTACCACTAGATTTAGGATGTGTGCTAGGCATGGTACATGCGTCAATTTACCCATGCGTAGGGCGGAGAGAATGTTGATGCCATTATCACAGACGATCATTCCCAGCTCAAGCTGGCGTGGTGTTAACCATCTCTGCACCTGCCCCTGCAGAGCTGACAAAATTTCTGGCCCGGTGTGGCTCCTGTCCCCTAAACAAACCAGCTCAAGCACAGTATGGCTTCTTTTTGTTTGAGCCATTGCGTAGACCCTGTCAGGCGTCGGTTTAACTGCCACTTCGCCAGAGACGGAGGAGGAGGAAGAGGGAGAGGTGGTGGTGGTGGAGCAGACAGACCTCATACATGCAGCTTTCTGGAGGCGTGGTGGATGAACAAGCTCCAGCACAGAGCCCCGTCTTGGATCCCTCCCAGCTGCAATCAGAGTTACCCAGTGTGCAATGAAGGAAATGTAACGACCCTGTCCATGCTTGCTGGACCACGTGTCTAAAGTCACATGCACCTTGTTGCTGACTGCCTTTCCCAATGACTGGATAACATTGTCTTCCACGTGCTGGTATAGTGCTGGAATGGCCTTGCGTGAAAAGTAATGGCGTTTTGGAACCTGCCACTGTGGTACAGCACATTCAGCAAATTCACGGAAGGGAGCAGAGTCCACCAGCTGGAAAGGCAGCAGCTGCAATGCGAGTAATTTTGCTAAGCTGGCACTTAGACGCTGTGCTTGGGACGGTTGGGACTATATTTTTTCTTACGCTGCAGCAGCTGCGGCAACGTAATCTGACTGCGTAAATCTTCAGCTGCTGGGAGGATGTCACATTGTGAGGAAGGACCTGGTACATCCATTACTGTAGCATCATCCCTGTCAGTGGAGGTTGTAGGCAATGACATGGCAGGACATAAAGTGGGGGTAGAGACAGATGAGGAGGAGGAGGAGGACCTACGCAAAGTTTTGCGCCAATGGGATGTGTGGCGGGTGGTCATATGTCGCCTCAAGCACGTGGTACCCAAGTGTCCGGTGTTTATCCCACGCTTCAGCCTCCTCTGACATAGATTACAAATAGCAACGGTGGGGTCTGCTGCACATTTCGTAAAGAACTCCCAGACAGCAGAGTTCCTGCATGTGTTCTTTGAGACAACAGCGCTCTGCACCGGAGCAGCTCTGACATCTGATGCCTTGGACTGGCTAGTGCTACGGTTGGTCACAGAGGATGTTGTGCCTCGTGTTTGCTGTGCCTCCTCCTCCCCCTCCTCCTCACTTGATTCCTCAGTTCGATCTGGCATCCAGGTGGAGTCAGTGACCTCATCAATGTCATCTTCACCCCCTATCTCCTCGTCACTGGAGCTAACTTGGCAGTATGCTGCAGCTGCTGGGGCAACATGAGTGCCAGTTATTTGTGTGTCATCACTGGCACACCCTTCCTCTAGGTTGATTATACTCCCTTGCTCAACCTCAGAGATTGAATCAGAGCACTGTAGTTGCTGCGCATCCTCAAGCAGCATGTCACTGTCATTGTAGTCAAACAATTCAGCTGACTCCTCCGTGTGTGATAGCGAGGCTACGGCAGGACTAGCTGTGGACATGGAGGCTGCATTAGATGCTTTGGCAGCTGAGGTGGACTGTAAAGCACTAGAAGCCTGGCTGGCAGAGGACTCGGAGGATGAGGATGGCCTGGCTAGCCAATCCACCAAATCCTCTGTATGTTGCTGCAGGTTAAGAAGACGGCCAGCACCAGTTATAAAGGACAAGCGTGCCCCTGCAGAGGATGCACCACGTCCACCACGACCAGAGGCACAGCCTCCCGACACAGGGGCTGCTTGCCCTCTTATCTGTGTATGGGAGCGTCTGCCTGTCCTTTTTGTTCTTTCAGACATGGTGAGTGATATATAGATTAAATCTATACAGAACTCTTATTCAACTCTGGTATAAAGATTTCCAGAACTCTGGTATAACTCAGTGAGACACCCTGATAGCTGGCAGCCGGTGACAAGACACAGATTACAATTCGCAGAAACCTCCTATAAATCATTGAGACCCCCTGATGGGTGCCAGTGACAAGACACAAACTACGATTCGCAGAAATCTGCTACAAGTCAGTGAGATCCCCTGATAGGACCCCCTGATAGCTGGCAACAGTGACAAGACACAGATTACAATTTGCAGAAACCTCCTAAAATGCAGTGAGACCCTTTGATGGGCGGTAGTGAAACCTCCTATAAATCAGTGAGACCCTTTGATGGGTGGCAGTGAAACCTCCTATAAATCAGTGAGACCCTTTGATGGGTGGCAGTGAAACCTCCTATACATCAGTGAGACCCTTTGATGGGTGGCAGTGAAACCTCCTATAAATCAGTGAGACCCTTTGATGGGTGGCAGTGAAACCTCCTATAAATCAGTGAGACCCTTTGGGTGGCAGTGAAACCTCCTATAAATCAGTGAGACCCTTTGATGGGTGGCAGTGAAACCTCCTATAAATCAGTGAGACCCTCTGATGGGTGGCAGTGAAACCTCCTATAAATCAGTGAGACCCTTTGATGGTTGGCAGTGAAACCTCCTATAAATCAGTGAGACCCTTTGATGGGTGGCAGTGAAACCTCCTATAAATCAGTGAGACCCTTTGATGGGTGGCAGTGAAACCTCCTATAAATCAGTAAGACCCTTTGATGGGTGGCAGTGAAACCTCCTATAAATCAGTGAGACCCTTTGATGGGTGAAACCTCTTATACAGTCATGGCCGAAATTGTTGGCACCCCAGACATTTTTCCAGAAAATCAAGTATTTCTCACAAAGTATTGCAGTAACACATGTTTTGCTATACAAATGTTTATTCCTTTTGTGTGTATTGGAACAAAACAAAAAAAAGGGAGGAAAAAAAGCAAATTGGACATAATGTCACACAAAACTCCAAAAATGGTCTGGACAAAATTCTTGGCACCCTTAACTTAATACTTGGTTGCACACCCTTTGGAAAAAATAACTGAAATCAGTTGCTTCCTATAACCATCAATAAGCTTCTTATACCTCTCACCCGGAATTTTGGACCCACTCTTCCTTTGCAAACTGCTCCAGGTCTCTCTTATTGTAGGGCGCCTTTTCCCAACAGCAATTTAAGAGATCTCTCCACAGGTGTTCAATGGGATTTAGATCTGGACTCATTGCTGGCCAATTCAGAGCTCTCCAGCGCTTTGTTGCCATCCATTTCTGGTGCTTTTTGACGTATGTTTGGGGTAATTGTCCTGCTGGAAGACCCAAGATCTCGGACGCAAACCCAGCTTTCTGACACTGGGCTCTACAGCGCAACCCAAAATCCTTTGGTAATCCTCTGATTTCATGATGCCTTGCACACATTTAAGGCACCCAGTGCCAGAGGCAGCAAAACAACCCCAAAACATCATTGAACCTCCACCATATTTCACTGTAGGTACTGTGTTCTTTTCTTTGTACGACTCATTCCATTTTCGGTAAACCGTACAATGATGTGCTTTACCAAAAAGCTCTATCTTGGTCTCATCTGTCCACAAGACGTTTTCCCAGAAGGATTTTGGCTTACTCAAGTACATTTTGGCAAACTGTAGTCTTGCTTTTTTATGTCTCTGTGTCAGCATTGGGGTCCTCCTGGGTCTCCTGCCATAGCATTTCATTTCATTTAAATCTTGATGGATAGTTTGTGCTGACACTGATGCTCCCTGAGCCTGCAGGACAGCTTGAATGTCTTTGGAACTTGTTTGGGGCTGCTTATCCACCATCCGGACAATCTTGCGTTGCATCCTTTCATCAATTTTTCTCTTCAGTCCACGCCCAGAGAGATTAGCTACAGTGCCATGGGTTGCAAACTTCTTGATAATGTTGCGCACTGTGGACAAAGGCAAATCTAGATCTCTGGAGATGGACTTCTAACCTTGAGATTGTTGATATTTTTCCACAATTTTGGTTCTCAAGTCCTCAGACAGTTCTCTTCTCCTCTTTCTGTTGTCCATGCTTAGTGTGGCACACACAGACACACAATGCAAAGACTAAGGGAACTTCTCTCCTTTTTATCTGCTTTCAGGTGTGATTTTTATATTGCCCACACCTGTTACTTGCCCCAGGTGAGTTTACAGGAGCATCACATGCTTGAAACAATCTTATTTATCCACAATTTTGAAAGGGTGCCAAGAATTTTGTCCAGCCCGTTTTTGGAGTTTTGTGTGACATTATGTCTAATTTGCTTTTTTTCCTCCCCTTTTTTTGTTTTGTTCCAATACACACAAAGGGAATAAACATGTGTATAGCAAAACATGTGTTACTGCAATACGTTTCTGTGAGAAATACTTGATTTTCTGGAAAAATGTCTGGGGTGCCAACAATTTCAGCCATGACTGTAAATCAGTGAGACCCTTTGGGTGTTAGTGAAACCTCCTATAAATCAGTGAGACCCTTTGATGGGTGGCAGTGAAACCTCCTATAAATCAGTGAGACCCTTTGATGGGTGGCAGTGAAACCTCCTATAAATCAGTGAGACCCTTTGATGGGTGGCAGTGAAACCTCCTATAAATCAGTAAGACCCTTTGATGGGTGGCAGTGAAACCTCCTATAAATCAGTGAGACCCTTTGATGGGTGAAACCTCTTATACAGTCATGGCCGAAATTGTTGGCACCCCAGACATTTTTCCAGAAAATCAAGTATTTCTCACAGAAGTATTGCAGTAACACATGTTTTGCTATACAAATGTTTATTCCTTTTGTGTGTATTGGAACAAAACAAAAAAAAGGGAGGAAAAAAAGCAAATTGGACATAATGTCACATAAAACTCCAAAAATGGTCTGGACAAAATTCTTGGCACCCTTAACTTAATACTTGGTTGCACACCCTTTGGAAAAAATAACTGAAATCAGTTGCTTCCTATAACCATCAATAAGCTTCTTATACCTCTCACCCGGAATTTTGGACCCACTCTTCCTTTGCAAACTGCTCCAGGTCTCTCTTATTGGTAGGGCGCCTTTTCCCAACAGCAATTTTAAGATCTCTCCACAGGTGTTCATTGGGATTTAGATCTGGACTCATTGCTGGCCAATTCAGAGCTCTCCAGCGCTTTGTTGCCATCCATTTCTGGGTGCTTTTTGACGTATGTTTGGGGTCATTGTCCTGCTGGAAGACCCAAGATCTCGGACGCAAACCCAGCTTTCTGACACTGGGCTCTACAGCGCAACCCAAAATCCTTTGGTAATCCTCTGATTTCATGATGCCTTGCACACATTTAAGGCACCCAGTGCCAGAGGCAGCAAAACAACCCCAAAACATCATTGAACCTCCACCATATTTCACTGTAGGTACTGTGTTCTTTTCTTTGTACGACTCATTCCATTTTCGGTAAACCGTACAATGATGTGCTTTACCAAAAAGCTCTATCTTGGTCTCATCTGTCCACAAGACGTTTTCCCAGAAGGATTTTGGCTTACTCAAGTACATTTTGGCAAACTGTAGTCTTGCTTTTTTATGTCTCTGTGTCAGCATTGGGGTCCTCCTGGGTCTCCTGCCATAGCGTTTCATTTCATTTAAATGTTGACGGATAGTTCGCGCTGACACTGATGCTCCCTGAGCCTGCAGGACAGCTTGAATTTCTTTGGAACTTGTTTGGGGGCGCTTATCCACCATCCGGACTATCCTGCGTTGCATCCTTTCATCAATTTTTCTCTTCAGTCCACGCCCAGAGAGATTAGCTACAGTGCCATGGGTTGCAAACTTCTTGATAATGTTGCGCACTGTGGACAAAGGCAAATCTAGATCTCTGGAGATGGACTTCTAACCTTGAGATTGTTGATATTTTTCCACAATTTTGGTTCTCAAGTCCTCAGACAGTTCTCTTCTCCTCTTTCTGTTGTCCATGCTTAGTGTGGCACACACAGACACACAATGCAAAGACTAAGGGAACTTCTCTCCTTTTTATCTGCTTTCAGGTGTGATTTTTATATTGCACACACCTGTTACTTGCCCCAGGTGAGTTTACAGGAGCATCACATGCTTGAAACAATCTTATTTATCCACAATTTTGAAAGGGTGCCAAGAATTTGTCCAGCCCGTTTTTGGAGTTTTGTGTGACATTATGTCTAATTTGCTTTTTTTCCTCCCTTTTTTTGTTTTGTTCCAATACACACAAAGGAATAAACATGTGTATAGCAAAACATGTGTTACTGCAATACGTTTCTGTGAGAAATACTTGATTTTCTGGAAAAATGTCTGGGGTGCCAACAATTTCAGCCATGACTGTAAATCAGTGAGACCCTTTGGGTGTTAGTGAAACCTCCTATAAATCAGTGAGACCCTTTGATGGGTGGCAGTGAAACCTCCTATAAATCAGTGAGACCCTTTGATGGGTGGCAGTGAAACCTCTTATAAATCAGTGAGACCCCTTGATGGGTGGCAGTGAAACCTCCTATAAATCAGTGAGACCCTTTGATGGGTGGCAGTGAAACCTCTTATAAATCAGTGAGACCCCTTGATGGGTGGCAGCCAGTGAGAACACACGGATTATAACAATTCCCAAATATTTTGTAGAAATTAGTGAGCCCCAAAATACTGCGTGGTACTGGCTGTGTGACAAGACACAGAAGATCACCTCAATTCACAAATGTTTTGTAGAAATTAGGGAGCCCCAAAACACTGTGTGCTACTGGCTGTGTGACAAGACACAGAAGATCACCTCAATTCACAAATGTTTTAAAGAAATTAGTGACCCCAAAAAAATTTGCTGGCACAGTGACAAGACACACATATCAATTCCCTGATATTTTGTAGAAATTAGACCCCCCAGACCCCCCCAGTAGCGTGGCAGACCGGCAGTAACAACACACAACAATCTCCTCTGAAATTTCCTCTGAAATGCGTGCAGAATCGGCGCGTGGACACGTTTATATAGTGTGCTGCGGGACTTAGCTCTGTGAGCCCATGATTGGGCAAAACTTGCCCAATCAGGACTCTGAGCGGTGATTGGCATACTGTTGAACCTGTGGTCAGGTGCAAGGCTGTAGCCAATTACGAGCTTCAGGCCAGTGGGAAAATGCATTGTGGGCCATTGTGATGCATTGTGGACTCAAACATGAGCCGAACACCCGGAAATGTTCAAAGTTCGCGATCTACCCGAACAGGCTAAGTTCGGGCCAAACTCCGAACTGTCCGGACCCGAACCGCTCATCCCTACTCAGTACCCCACAGGGTCACATCTGTCAATGCCGCTTCCTTGCAGGACTCCCCGTGCTCTCCCTAGCAGACTCTCGTGCCTTTCTCCAATCCTCCGACCAAGCTTAAGAACAGGGACACGTAGCGAGCCTGCTAGCCTCCCCAGGAACAAGATGAGGCTGTATATGTTTTTATGGTCAGAATGGAACTCCTTGGGGACAGGCACACCTATTTATACGATCAACATGTTTTTTTACACATACAAAAACCTCCCCTGGAAACTGTTCAGAGACATAATTAGACTAAAACAGATAATGGGATAAACATTTTCTCAACATTCCTAGGCAGACAGGACAATACAATTGTGATCGGCAAACAGATAATGGGGCAGTGTTTGCCTTACAAAGCAGATTGACCAACTACTCAAACAGATATTAACACATTCCTGAGACCGGGTATACTGGAAGGCTAATCCTCTCAGCAGATAACCAATACACATGGTCCATACAATAGACAATAACATTATTCTTGCATAACACAGATTACACAAACACTCTGCACACGAGAGGTCAAGAAAATAATATAGAACATCAGGCCTGGAAACATTATCCATTAATCAGAGATGATTCCTTCATTCTATTTTTGGATCACCAGCACCGCTCATCAGATGTCCCTTTACAGATCAGGACAGTATAATCTTTTATTTCTATGTCTATAAAACCACGATCCTTCAGAACGCTTTAAGAAATAAATGTCAATCGTTAGAGTGTAAATTTATTTCCCCACATTTTATCATTCAAATCTTTCTAGTTATATATTCTATGGTCTTTAGTCTTTATGAAAAAAATCATAAATGGAGACCTTCAGGGTAATTCAAAGAGATCCGAATGGCTGCCGAAATTGAACCGAACACTGAAATTCAGCGTACGTTACCTTTCCTGGCCATTCGGCTATCCAGAGAGTAGGCAATTCACCAAATCCTGGCGAATTGCCTGCACATACGGTGCCTGTTCGGTGCCTGTTCGAGCGCAGTGAATCCCCATAGAGAAGCAATGCTTCGACTATTCAGAGAACAAAAACCAGCAGTGAAAGGTTCCAGAAATGCCCTGCCATTCGGTGGCTTCATGCAAAAGATTTATTCAGGCGAATCCCATAGGCAGTAAAAAAAGAAAAAGATTGTGACAAGAGATGTATTGGTGCCCTTAGGTTTACTTAAGCCACTTCTGCTGGTTACAAAATTGATATTTAAACATACATTACATATAACTTTTATTTATTAATTCTAAAATCATAAATAACAATTAATACCATGCGTGAATAGACTACCTGACTAGTATTAATAATTATACCATTAATTGATGTTGGTGGCTTGATAATAGGCTGATAAAGTGCATTCTACCTTAAAACAGGGTTAAAGCAGTATATAGGCGTATAGCAGTATACTTATATAATTGTGATACACGGTCACACCCGCCTATATACTCCTAGACCAGTTTAATAAGAAAAGCATCCAAACTATATATAATTGGGCTCTTATTCTAATTTATGTCCACATATCCACATTGAAATAGGATCTCACATATATAAACCTGATCGGTTTGGACTCGTGCAAAATTGCAAAGACATCATCAATGAATATATTTTAGACGTTAGGAGACCGACATATAGTTGCCATATAATTGCAGAATTGCACCGAGCACTTAGTCCATGAATAAGACCATACTTGTTTAATATCGATACTTATGCCAACAAAACTGACCCTCAAACTGGTAGACTGGTAGAAATTTCTGCACTAGCCCTTTTAGAATTCAGCCCACAGCAACGATGGCATTATAATAAACACGTAGCCCCAATGGCCATAGATTGTATTCAATAGCGGTCAAATACCACAAAATAGATAGCCAGGTATAAAAGGTGAACTGTTAAAACCAAAATTCCATCACCAAGATAAACCGCTGACGCGCTTTTCGCCACTACCAAAGAACGGCTTCGTCCACAGCGTGATGCAAACACTCACCCCACACCCCATTTATATCCACAGCCGGCATCCTCCTTCTGTATTGACGGTGCCCAGCAATCTCGTGGCCTGCACTGACTTCCGCATTCGATACTGTTAACGGATCACATGACTCATCTAAGCCAATCTGATCATTAGCTGGCTAGCAAGCGTATACACAGTGAATACAATGTTACCTGCTTGCTTGCTACATAGCCGGCTTTGTTATTATGTGATCGCTCAACAGAGTTACCCATAAATTAATAATGCTTTATTTCACTTATCCATATAGGGGACGCTGGCGATTGCGACCTTCTATGCATTGCCAAAAGTCCATAAAAATTTTACATCACCACCGGGCCGACCGATTGTTTCCGGTATAGGCAACCTCACACTAAATTGCAGTAAATATGTAGATCAGATCTTGCAGAATCTTGTCAAGAATCAACCGTCATATCTCCGGGATACTAAGCAGTTACTGCAATTGGTGAATAATTTTGTTTTTCCAGACGGTACATGGCTGTGCAGTTTTGATGTGGAGGCATTGTATAGTTCCATCCCAAATGCTCAGGGGTTGAAACATATAGATCTAGCCTTAAGGGAGTCTAAGGAGTTTTCAGCTGAGGCTGTGACCTTCGTTTTGGAACTGTTGGCATTCATTCTTAAACACAACTATTTTATTTTTAACCAAAAATTCTATCACCAGATACAGGGGACTCGTATGGGCACGACTTGTGCCCCAGCGTATGCCAATGTATATTTGGGCATTTGGGAAAAAGAAGTAGTGCTATCAGATCTAAATGCTTTTTGGTCCAAAATTTTTGCTTTGGAGAAGATTTATAGATAATGTCTTTCTAATAAGGGGAGGATCACAAGAAGAATTTCTGGAATTGGCTAACTATTTAAATCAAAATGAGCTAAATCTGAAATTCACTCATGAGATCCATGATAGTCAGCTAAAGTTCTTGGATGTGACTATTAAAAATAGTCAAGGCCAGTTAAGTACTACCCTATACAAGAAGAAGACAGCGACAAATAATCTGTTGAACTGGTCAAGTTTCCACCCTGTACCTCTCAAAATGGGGAATACCGTATGGGCAATACCTTAGATTGAAAAGAATATGCTCGTCAGAAGAGGAATATGAAGAAAAGGCGAAAGCCCTCAGAATGAATTTTAAGGAGAAAGTCTACCCGAACAAGGTGGTCAAACAAGCCTATCAAAAAGCAGCATTGAGTACCAGGGAAACTCTGCTGCAGGATGCACCTAGAACTAATTCTCCCATGATACGATGCATTGGGAATTTTGACGCTGGCAATGAAATGGTTAAAAGTAGGGATGCACCGATACCACTTTTTTAAGACCGAGTACGAGTACAGATACTTTTGTTCAAGTACTCACCGATACCAATTACCGATACTTTTATTTTATGTCATGTGACGCTTTCCAATAAGAACAGACCTCCTATAAAGCCCCCAGGTCTCATGGATTTGCCCCAGCTCATGGATATTGCCCCAGCTCATGGATATCCTGACCCCAGCTCATGGATAATTGCCCCCCAGCTAATGGATAATTGCCCCCCCAGCTCATGGATAATTGCCCCCCCAGCTCATGGATAATTGCCCCCCTGCTCATGGATATGCCCCCCTTGCTCATGGATATGCCCCCTTGCTCATGGATATGCCCCCCTGCTCATGGATATGCCCCCCTTGCTCATGGATATGCCCACCCAGCTCATGGATATGCCCCCTTGCTCATGGATATGCCCCCCTTGCTCATGGATATGCCCCCTTGCTCATGGATATGCCCCCCAGCTCATGGATATGCCCCCCAGCTCATGGATATGCCCCCCAGCTCATTGATATGCCCCCCTTGCTCATGGATATGCCCCCCAGCTCATGGATATGCCCCCTTGCTCATGGATATGCCCCCCTGCTCATGGATATGCCCCCTTGCTCATGGATATGCCCCCCTTGCTCATGGATATGCCCTCCAGCTCATGGATATGCCCCCCTTGCTCATGGATATGCCCCCCTTGCTCATGGATATGCCCCCCAGCTCATGGATATGTCCCCCAGCTCATGGATATGCCCCCCTGCTCATGGATATGCCCCCCAGCTCATGGATATGCCCCCCTGCTCATGGATATGCCCCCCTGCTCATGGATATGCCCCCTTGCTCATGGATATGCCCCCTTGCTCATGGATATGCCCCCTTGCTCATGGATATGCCCCCCTGCTCATGGATATGCCCCCCTGCTCATGGATATGCCCCCCACTCTCCGTTCATACTTACCTTCCTTCAGCGCCGCCGGTAAAGTCTTCGCGCGCGCTCGCTCCTTGGAAGGACCCCAGCCGCGACCACGTGGGACCATGTGATCGAGGCTGGGGTCCTTCCAACGAGCGCGCGCGCGGGCACTTTCCCGGCATCGCTGAAGGAAGGTAAGTATGAGCGGAGAGCAGCTGCAGGGCCTGTCTGAATGCTCTATCTGCATTCAGACAGGCCTGTAGCTGCTCACTGTGTTTAATACTTACCTTCCTTCAGCGACGCCGGGAAAGTTTCCGCGCGCGCGCTCGTTGGAAGGACCCCAGCCTCGATCACATGGTCCCACGTGGTCGCGGCTGGGGTCCTTCCAAGGAGCACGCGTGCGCGAAGACTTTACCGGCGGCGCTGAAGGAAGGTAAGTATTAAACAAAGTTAGGTGAGCAGCTGCAGGGCCTGTCCGAATGCCGATAGAGCATTCGGACAGCCGCCGCAGCCCCTAGGATACCGGCAAGCCGGCTCAATGCCGGCTTCCGGTATCGGAAAAAAATATCGGGGGTACTGTATGAGTACCAAGTACTCCTGCAGTACCCGGTATCGGCACCGATATCGATACTAGTATCGGTATCGGTGCAACCCTAACTGTGATCACTATATCACTATACATATTTCTTGGATGTCTATTCTTTAAATAAAAACCTTCGGTTTAAAAAAAATCAAAAAAAAAAAATCAAAAGGAAAATAAGTGTTTTTATACACTACTTGTGGATATTTTGTAGGGACTGACTGCTAATCTACATCAGTCTTTACATTTACTGATACTACAGATCTTTTGTCCTTTTTTAATTAAGATGTGACTAACAATAACGGTAAAATTGATACATTCCACGTAGGGATGCACCGATACCACTTTTTTAAGACCGAGTACGAGTACAGATACTTTTGTTCAAGTACTCACCGATACCAATTACCGATACTTTTATTTTATGTCATGTGACGCTTTCCAAGAAGAACAGACCTTTTATAAAGCCCCCAGGTCTCATGGATATTGCCCCAGCTCATGGATATCCTGCCCCCCCAACTCATGGATATCCTGCCCCCCAGGTCATGGATAATTGCCCCCCAGCTCATGGATAATTGCCCCCCAGCTCCTGGATATCCTGCCCCCCAGCTCATGGATAATGCCCCCAGCTCATGGATAATGCCCCCCTGCTCATGGATAATTGCCCCCCAGCTCATGGATAATTGCCCCCCAGCTCATGGATATCCTGCCCCCCAGCTCATGGATAATGCCCCCCTGCTCATGGATAATGCCCCCCTGCTCATGGATAATGCCCCCCCTGCTCATGGATATGCCCCCCTGCTCATGGATAATGCCCCCCTGCTCATGGATAATTGCCCCCCTGCTCATGGATATGCCCCCCTGCTCATGGATAATGCCCCCCTGCTCATGGATAATTGCCCCCCTGCTCATGGATATGCCCCCCTGCTCATGGATAATGCCCCCCTGCTCATGGATAATGCCCCCCTGCTCATGGATATGCCCCCCAGCTCATGGATAATGCCCCCCAGCTCATGGATATGCCCCCCTGCTCATGGATAATGCCCCCCCTCATGGATATGCCCGCCAGCTCATGGATAATGCCCCCCAGCTCATGGATAATGCCCCCCTGCTCATGGATAATGCCCCCCTGCTCATGGATAATGCCCCCAGCTCATGGATAATGCCCCCCTGCTCATGGATAATGCCCCCCTGCTCATGGATGTGCCCCCCACTCTCCGCTCATACTTACCTTCCTTCAGCGACGGCGGGAAAGTCTTCGCGCGCGCGCACTCCTTGGAAGGTCCCCAGCCGCGACCACGTGGGACCATGTGATCGAGGCTGGGGTCCTTCCAACGAGCGCACGCTGGGAAACTTTCCCGGCATCGCTGAAGGAAGGTAAGTATGAGCGGAGAGCAGCTGCAGGGCCTGTCTGAATGCTCTATCTGCATTCAGACAGGCCCTGCAGCTGCTCACTTTGTTTATACTTACCACCTTCCTTCAGCGACGCCGGGAAAGTTTCCGCGCGTGCGCTCGTTGGAAGGACCCCAGCCTCGATCACATGGTCACGGCTGGGGACCTTCCAAGGAGAGCGCGCGCGAAGACTTTCCCGGCGTCGCTGAAGGAAGGAAGGTAAGTATAAACCAAGTTAGGAGAGGAGCTGCAGGGCCTGTCCGAATGCCGATAGAGCATTCGGACAGCCGCCGCAGCCCCTCGGATACCGGCAAGCCGGCTCAATGCCGGCTTCCGGTATCGGAAAAAAATATCGGGGGTACTGCACGAGTACCAAGTACTCCTGCAGTACCCGGTATCGGCACCGATATCGATACTAGTATCGGTATCGGTGCAACCCTAGTTAAAAGTATAATGGAACTATACTGGCCCCTCTTAACTTTAGACCCACATTTAAAAGAATCCGTGGGTACTCACGCTACAATTACAAATAGGCGCTGTAGAAATATAAAGGATGTCCTGGTTTCAAGTCACTATAAGCAAGCACAAAGAACAGAGTGTTGGCTAGGTAATAACTTAAAAGGGTCATATGCCTGAGGGAGATGCAAGAGTGGCACCCACATTTTGAGGAAATCAAAATTTGTTCAGGATGCCAGGAATGATAAAAAGTCTCCTAGTCGTTCTTTTTTCAATTGTAATACGGCTGGTCTGGTATACATGCTCATTTGTGGTTGTGGTAAAAAGTATATTGGAAAGACTTTCTGCCCCTTTAAGTTAAGGATTCGGGAGCATAACAGATCAGTCAATGGGCCTCTAGACACACCAGTGGCCAGACATGTGAGACAGTGCCAGAAAGGTGATACCAGTCATATTAGGTTCTGTGTTGTTGAACTGGTTAAACATAGTCAGAGAAAGGGGGACTATGACCTAATGTTGGGTCGCAGAGAATGTTTCTGGATCTACACCATACACACACTGGCACCAGAGGGTTTGAACGAGGGTTTTACTTTCACCCCGTTCATTTAACATCACCCATCATTATAATGGATTATTCCCCCCTTTTTAGACATACAGGTTTAGCAATGAGGTATCCATGCACATTTTTCAATTACCTTAATTATTCAACTTTATCAGGGTTATCCAAAGAGATTCGAAAAATCACCGCACGTTCGGTGACTTTTCGTTCTCTTCAATTCGGTTCCTTTTGCCGATTGCATTTCGGTGACCCTGCGGTGTATTCAGCAAACAGCACAGGGTCCCCGAATTGCAGGGAAAAGCTGCCGCAAACCTGACGAAAACTAACCGAATGCACGCTGAAAACAAGCAAAAACATCTGGATTAACCTTCGAAAAAGCCGAACATGAGCCGAATCACACAGAGCCGAAGCAGCTGAGACGTAGAGGAGGCAGTGAATAAATTAGAAAAACCATTTGTATGAATCTGGGAAAAAGAAACGCTGTTTGCAAAGAAACTACTGAGCGAAAATGTCTGAAATTTACACAGGAGGTCCAGGGAATGATAATAAAGAGGGCTGTTACAAAAAAAATAAGCAAACTGAAAAAAAAATTAAAAAAAAATCGGACTTTTAATTTTTTTTTAAAAAATTCAGAAAAATGCTTAAAGTATCCTAAAAAATCTATAAATAAAGAGACTTTTTGCTGCAGAATTTTATAATGAACGGTTTATTAGATATTGAATTAAAACGGGAATATTTTTAACATTGAAACCTATGGGATTCTCCTGAATAAACCTGCCGAATTAAACCACCGAATGGCAGGGCATTAGGGGAACCTTTCACTGCTGGTTTGTGTTCTCTGAATAGCTGAAGCAGTGCTTTTTGATGGGGATTTCACTGCCCTCGAACAGGGACCGAACAGTCACCGTATGTGTAGGCAATTCGACAAGATTTGGCGAATTGCCTGCTCTCTGGATAGCCGAATGGCTAGGAAAGGTAACCGAACCCTGATTTTCAGCATTCGGTTACCTTTCTCAAGCAATTCGAATCTCTTTGGATAACCCTGTATGTATTTTTCTGATTATTTGTTGTTCACCTCTTTAACGCTTACAACCCATATCCTTATTTTCTATAGCGCTGTACTTGTACGTTAGATTTATGTGCATATCTTAAGGACCATGATTTAAGAGTCCCCTATATGGATAAGTGAAATAAAGCATTATTAATTTATGGGTAACTCTGTTGAGCAATCTAATAATAACAAAGCCGGCTATGTAGCAAGCAAGCAGGTAACATTGTATTTACTGTGTATACGCTTGCTAGAAAGCTGTTATTATTATTATTCTTCTTTATTTATAAAGCGCCAGCATATTCCGCAGCGCTGTACAATAAGCACAGTATAGACACGGTTACAATACATTGAACAACATTTGACAAACAGTACAGGAGGAGATGAGGGCCCTATTCCCGTAGGAACTCACAATCTGGGAGGGTTGGGGTTGGAAACAGGAGGAGAGGACTGTAAGGTGAGAGTGATTGATGGTTGCGTCAGTGAGTTGGGTGGTAGGCTTCCCTAAATAGGAACGTTTTAAGGGAGCGTTTGAAGGAAGAGAAGTTAGGGGAAAGTCTGACAGTACGAGGGAGAGCGTTCCAGAGAGTGGGGGCTGCGCGTGAGAAATCCTGCAGTGTATCATGGGAAGAGGTGATGCGGGGAGAAGCTAGGCGCAGGTCACTGTTTGACCTTAGGGAGCGGGCTGGGGTGTATGTGGTGATTAGTGAGGACAGGTAGTGGGGAGCTGAGTTAGTGAGGGTTTTGTAGGTAAGGATAAGGATTTTGAACTTAATTCTGCAGTGGATGGGGAGCCAGTGAAGGGACTCGCAGAGGGGAGCGGCAGAGCGGCGGGTGAGGTGAATTAGCCTGGCGGAGGCGTTCAGGATGGATTGTAGGGGGGAGAGGCGGGACAGAGGGAGGCCAGATAAGAGATTATTGCAATAGTCGAGTCGGGAGATTACCAGGGCGTGTAGGAGTTGTTTTGTGGTGACAGCGGTAAGAAATGGCCGAATTCTGGAAATATTACGCAGTTGGTGTCGGCAGGAGGAGGAAAGAGACTGGATGTGGGGGATGAAGGAAAGAGCAGAGTCAAGTGTAACTCCAAGACAGGGAACTTGGTTTGATGGGGAGATGGTGATACCCTCCACTGTGATAGAGAAGTCAGGAGGTGGGGAGGCATTGGAGGGAGGAATAAGTAGGAGCTCAGTCTTTGACATGTTGATCTTTAGGTGGTGGGAGGCCATCCAGGAGGAGATGCCAGATAAACAGTCACTGACTTTTGAAAGGACAGGGGGAGAGAGATCAGGGGTAGAGAGGTAGATCTGAGTGTCATCAGTGTAGAGGTGGTAATTAAAACCAAAGCTGTTGATGATTTTGCCCAGGGAGGAGGTGTAGATGGAAAAGAGCAGAGGACCAAGGACAGAGCCTTGAGGTACACCAACAGATAGAGGCAATGAGGAGGAGGAGTTACCAGCAAAGGACACACAGAAGGACCTGTTGGATAAATAGGAGTCAACCCAAGCAAGTGCAGTGTCACCGAGACCCAGAGAGTTGAGTGTCAGTAGAAGGAGGGGGTGGTCAACAGTGTCAAAAGCAGCCGAGAGGTCAAGCAGGATGAGAATAGAATAGTGGCCGTGTTTTTTTAGCAGTTAGGAGGTCGTTGGTGACTTTGGTGAGGGCAGTTTCAGTTGAGTGTAGAGGACGGAAGCCAGATTGCAGGGGGTCAAGTAGGGAATTGGAGGACAGGAAGAGGGAGAGGTGGTTGAAGACTAGTTTTTGTAAGAGCTTTGATGTGAAGGGAAGCAGGGATACAGGGCGGTAGGGATGTGCGTTTCGGGTTTCGGAATTTCAGAATTTTCTCGAAATTTCCCGATTCGTGTTTTCGGATGCGGCCGAATTTCCGAAAAATTTTAGATCCGAAAAGTTCAGATCCGAAATGTTTTCCGAGCCGAAACGAAATATTTTCGGATTTTTCGAATGGGCTTGAAATGTGGCAAACGAGGAGAACAGATGTTCTGAAAAACGAAAATTTGCCGAAAAACGAAAATTTGCCGAAAAACGAACATTTTCTGAAAAACGAAACTTTTTAGAAAAAACGAAAAGTCGATACAAAAAACGGGCAAAATGACACGAAAAATACGAAAAATGGTCGATATGCCGAAAAATGTGCAATTCCGAAAAACGAAAATTTTCTGAAAAACGAAAATTTTTCGAAAAGTCGATACAAAAACCGAGCACAGTGACACGAAAATACGAAAAATGGTCGAAATTCCGAAAAAAAAATGTACCCGAAAAACAGGTCGAACCGAATCGAATCGAAACCGAAATCGGTCGAAACGAGCCGAATCGAAAAGTTTAAAAATCCGAAAAATCGAACCGAATCGAACTGAAAAAAAAAATCGGTGCACAAGCCTACAGGGCGGTAGTTGGATGGAGAGTTGGGATCGAGGGATGGTTTCTTTAGTAAAGGGGTAACTAGCGCGTGTTTGAAGGCGGATGGAAAGGAGCCAGTGGAGAGAGATAGGTTGAAGATGTGTGTGAGAGCAGGGGTGAGGGAGGAGGAGAGGGGAGGAATTAGATGTGAGGGAATGGGGTCGAGCGGGCACATGGTGAGATGTGAGGAGGACAATAAGGAATTGACTTCCTCCTTAGTGGCTGGGAGGAAGCGGCAGAGGGTGGCAGAGGGGACCTGTGGGAGTGGAGGTGGCAGATAACTATCTTGTGTTGGGATGTTGCTTCTGATAGTTAGAGTTTTACTGAGGAAGTAGTCTGCCAGGTCTTGAGCGCTGAAGGCAGCTGAGGGAGGAGGTGCAGGTGGGTAGAGGAGGGTGTTGAAGGTGGACCAGAGCCGTTTAGGGTTGGAGGACAGCGTAGATATAAGAGATGAGAAGAAGGATTGTTTGGTCAAGTGGAGGGCAGAGGTGTATGACTGGAGAATAAACTTGAAGTGAACAAAATCAGCTTCAGAGCGGGATTTCCTCCAGGCACGCTCTGCAGTGCGGGAGCATCTTTGCAGGTAGCGTGTCTGGAGGGTGTGCCAGGGCTGAAGCTGGTGGCGTGGGGCCTTACAGAGTTGAAGAGGAGCAAGAGTGTCTAGAGCAGAGATAAGCGTAGTGTTGTAGTGATTAGTGGCAGCATCAGGGCAGGTGAAGGATGAGGTATGAGGGAGGTGGTGAAGTAGGTTGGAGAATTGATGGGGTCCACAGCATGTAGATTTCTGCGAGTGTGTGTGCGGGGTGGGGGAGCAGGGTGTTTAGGAAGTCCAGATAGGTTGAAAGAGAGAAGGTGGTGGTCAGAGATGGGAAAAGGGCGACATTTGAACTCAGAAATGGAGCAGAGGTTGGAAAAGACAAGGTCAATAGCGTGACCATCGCGGTGGGTAGGGAGGAGAGAGGATTGTGTGAGTCCAAGGGAGGACGTGAGTGAAAGAAGTTTGGAGGCAGCAGGGGCGGAAGGATCGTCAATGGGAATGTTGAAGTCCCCGAGAATTAGGCATGGAAGATTAGAAGACCAGGAAGTGAGAAAGCCAGGTAGCAAAGTGGTCAAAGAACTGGGAGGTTGGTCCCGGTGGGCGGTAGATGACTGCCACCCTGAGAGCCAGAGGAGAGAACAGACTGATGCAGTGTGTCTCGAAGGAGGAGAAGTAGAGGGATGGGGGTGGAGGGAGATGCTGGTAGGTGCAGGTGGGAGAGAGCAGGAGTCCGACCCCGCCACCATTTCTCTCACCCGGTCTGGGGGTATGGCTCAAGTGTAGACCGCCATGTGAGAAAGCAGCAACGGAGGCCATGTCAGAGGGAGTTAGCCAGGTTTCAGTTAAAGCTAGGAGGTTGAAGGAGTTTGAAAGGAAGAGGTCATGGATTGCTGTGAGTTTGTTGCACACAGAGCGAGCGTTCCAGAGGGCGCAGGAGAAAGAGGACAGGCACTGAGGGATTATGGGAATGAGGTTGCTGGGCTTGCAGGGAGGTGATTTATGTGCGATGGAGATAGGATGAGAGGGAAGTATTGGATGTGTTGTGGGGCCAGCGTTAGGGGATATGTCACCTGTAACAGCAGGAGGGTGAGAAAGAGAAGGTGGGAATGGGATTTTGGGAGTGGGAGTGATTGGCAGCACGAGAGATAGAGGGAGACCATGTTCTGAGGAAACAAAGGAGCTCATGCGAGGCCATCATGTGGGACGAGAGGAGGGAGGGTGGGAGAGATGCAGATAGTGTAGGGGTCGGTGGTAGAGGGGCAGGAGTTCCATTTAAGGAGAAAGGTAGAAGTAAAGAGTAGAAGCGTGAGAGAAAGCATAATATAGACCGTGTGTTTACCCGGAGTAAAAAGTGGGCCTTGCAGTTCCTTCCTCCAGTCCCGCAACTCCAGGAAATCAACTCTGAACGTCCACTTAGGATGCCACTTGGGGTGGTCACTGGAGCCAAGGCTCACTAGAGCCAGTCTTAGTGGTTATATAGGGCGGACTGATTACATTCAGGCATTTAATGTAAACACCTGAAGCTGGATGGACTGTGTCAATAGGGCAGGAGATTCACATGCTAATTAGCAAAGCAAATGGTGGAGAAAAACAAAAATAAATAAAAAGACAGAAAAAGACCAAGGTAACGTTACAATGTGGGGGCCTGCGAATACTGGGTGATGGGGGTCCTACCAGCAAAAGTATGCAGGGAATCAGTTGAGATGTGGGTGTCTGTGGATAATGGGTGATAATGTGGATCAGTTGAGATGTGGGTGTCTGTGGATAATGGGTGATAAAGTCCTACCTGTGGAGAGAGGAGACACAGGAATTAGGGATCGTGATGGTGGATGGCGTAGGGGATCTTGGATAAAACTCCAGGAAATCAACTCTGAACGTCCACTTAGGATGCCACTTGGGGAGGTCACTGGAGCTTAGATTGGCTCAGATTGGCTTAGATGAGTCATGTGATCCGTTAACAGTATCGAATGCGGAAGTCAGTGCAGGCCACGAGATTGCTAGGCACCGTCAATACAGAAGGAGGATGCCAGATGTGGATATAAATAGGGGTGTGGGGTGAGTGTTTGCATCACGCTCTGGAAGAAGCCGTTCCTTGGTAGCGGTGAAACGCGCATCAGCGGTTTATCTTGGTGATGGAATTTTGGTTTTAACAGTTCACCTTTTATACCTGGTTATCTATTTTGTGGTATTTGACCGCTATTGAATACAATCTATGGCCATTGGGGCTACGTGTTTATTATAATGCCATCGTTGCTGTGGGCTGAATTCTAAAAGGGCTAGTGCAGAAATTTCTACCAGTCTACCAGTTTGAGGGTCAGTTTTGTTGGCATAAGTATCGATATTAAACAAGTATGGTCTTATTCATGGACTAAGTGCTCGGTGCAATTCTGCAATTATATGGCAACTATATGTCGGTCTCCAAACGTCTAAAATATATTCATTGATGATGTCTTTGCAATTTTGCACGAGTCCAAACCGATCAGTTTCAGGTTTATATATGTGAGATCCTATTTCAATGTGGATATGTGGACATAAATTAGAATAAGAGCCCAATTATATATAGTTTGGATGCTTTTCTTATTAAACTGGTCTAGGAGTATATAGGCGGGTGTGACCGTGTATCACAATTATATACTTAATTAACCCTGCTTTAAGGTAGAATGCACTTTATCAGCCTATTATCAAGCCACCAACATCAATTAATGGTATAATTATTAATACTAGTCAGGTAGTCTATTCACGCATGGTATTAATTGTTATTTATGATTTTAGAATTAATCACTAAAAGTTATATGTAATGTATGTTTAAATATCAATTTTGTAACCAGCAGAAGTGGCTTAAGTAAACCTAAGGGCACCAATACATCTCTTGCCACAATCTTTTTCTTTTTTTACTATCTTAACTGGAGGTTTAATCCTAATACTGCTGGTAAAAACTTCATAGTCCGATTTGGCCTATTTTTCTCTTGAATCCCATAGGCTTCAATGTTAAAAATATTCCCGTTTTAATTCAATATCTAATAAGCAGTTCATTATAATATTCTGCAGTAAAAAGTCTCTATTTATAGATTTTTTAGGATCTTTTAAGCATTTTTCTGGATTTTTAAAAAAAAAAACTTTTCCGATTATTTTTTTTTTTTTTTTTTTTCTTTTTTTTTTTTTTTTTTTTTCTTTTTCTTTTTTTTAAAACGTTTCTTCGTTTTTCTGTAACAGCCCTTTTATTATCATTCATTGGATTTTATCTGTAAATTTCAGACATTTTTGCTTAGTTGTTTCTTTGCAAACAGCGTTTCACTTTTCAAACATTCAAGCGAACGGTTTTCCTTTTTTTTTTTTTCTCCATTAGTCTGCGGTATCGGGTTTTTCCGGTGGCTGCACTGCGTGTGATAGGCTCCTGCTTGGGTTTTTCCGGCGTTTTCGGCAGGTTTAATCCAGGTGTTTGTGTTTGTTTTAGGCTAGGGTCAAACGAAAGCAGTTTTACACGCGAACGTAAAAAAGTGCGTCCGAAAGCATTGATGTATTTTTTCACGGAATATACGAAAACGGTCATACGATGCGCATTTTTGTGCGTGATGTTTTACGAATCCAAACCAGGAAACTTTTTGCGTCTGGACGTTATGTTGGCCGGACACGAGCAGGGTCTGACGTCTCCAAATCACACACACACACCGCTAGCGGACGCAGCGCACCCTGTACGTCCGTACTAGCGGTTCTGCGTTCTCTAAAAAATTCGTTCATTTTCCACTTGCGTTGCACGGCCGGACTTTCGTGCGACCGTACTTTGTATATTGGCGTCATTGCGCGTCATTTGCTGCTAGTGCGGCCGTAATTATGTGCGCCAGAACGCACGTTAAAAATGCGCTGGTCTGACCCCACCCAGCCTTAGGGTTAGGTGTTTTAGGGTTAGGTTATTATTTGGGTTTGTTTTAGGGTTAGGTTACTATTTCACAAAGAAATATTTAAACTAGGAGGGGGGCACAAAAGGGTAAAAAACAATCTTCCTGATTGTCCCCTAAAACTAAATCGGAGGGTGCAAGCAAGATGCGGGGGAAAAAAATGACAAGCTCAGAGTCGTGTCTATAAATGCTCGCAATTTAGTCAATAAAATCAATGAACTAGAGGCAATGATGGCAGCTGAAAAAGTAGATTTAGTTGCGGTTACTGAGACATGGTTCAGTGAGAAAAATACCTGGGACATAACAATACCGGGGTACTCTTTATATAGAAAAGACAGAGAAGGTAGGAAAGGAGGAGGAGTGGCCCTGTATGTGAAAAACATAAAAACGAACCAAATAAAAGTGAGCGAGGTGAACATAGAGTCAGTTTGGGTTACGCTAACAATTGGCAATCATACAGTAGCTCGTGTAGGTGTGATCTATAGACCCCCTGGACAAGTAGAAGAGCTAGATAATCTGCTGGTTGAGGAAATAGCCAAAATGGCAATGAAGGGGGAAGTTATTATCATGGGAGACTTTAATCTTCCTGATGTGAATTGGAAAACCAAAATAGCTGGGTGCACCAGGAGTACAAATATTCTAAACTCCCTACTGGGATTATCTCTAACACAAGTAGTTGAGGAGCCGACCCGTAAAGAGGCCATATTGGATTTAATACTCACAAATGGAGGTTTGGTATCAGACGTTGTTGTAGGTGAAAATTTGGGATCTAGTGATCACCAGTCAGTATGGTTTAATGTAAGAACAGGGATGGAGCCGCACCACACAAAAACAAAAGTTTTAGACTTTAAAAAAAAAGATTTTTCTAAAATTAGATTTTGTGTGAAGGAGTCATTATCAGACTGGAGGAGTTTAAAGGGAATCCAGGAGAAATGGGATTATTTAAAGGAAGCATTATTGAAGGCCACAGGCAATTGCATTGGGCTTGTTAGCAAAAACAAAAAAGGGAAGAAACCACTGTGGTGCTCTGCAGAAGTGGCCAAAATAGTGAAGAACAAAAAGACAGCATTCAATAATTATAAAACAACTCAGAGTGAAGAAGATAGGCAAACCTATAAGATTAGGCAGAAAGAGACAAAGCAATTTATAAGAGCTTCCAAAGCACACGCAGAAGAGAAAATAGCTCAGTCAGTAAAAAGGGGGACAAAACATTTTTTAGATACATAAACGAGAAAAGAAAAAGTAAAACAAGATTAGTTAGATTAAAAACAAAGGAAGGAAGGTATGTAGAAGAGGATAAAAGTCTCGCTGACTGCCTCAATGAATATTTTTGTTCAGTCTTTGCAGAAGAAAAGGAAGGAAAGGGACCTCAGTTAGGAGGAAACACTAACGAGACATCTACATATCAGTTTACAGAGGAGGAGGTTCTACAGCAGCTGTCTAAAGTAAAGACAAATAAGTCAATGGGGCCTGATGGGATCCACCCTAAATTATTAAAAGAGCTCAGTGATGTAATAGCAAAACGTTAACAGATTAATTTAACCAATCCTTGCTAACGGGAGTCGTCCCAGAAGACTGGAAATTAGCAAATGTTGTGCCCATTTACAAGAAGGGTAGTAGGGAGGAATCGGGGAACTATAGGCCAGTTAGTCTTATGTCAGTAGTGGGGAAATTAATGGAACCATGTTAAAGGAAAGTATTGTTGAACATCTAAAAACACATAGATTACAGGATCAGAAACAACATGGGTTTACCTCAGGGAGATCATGCCAAACTAATCTTATTGATTTTTTTGATTGGGTAACAAAAATAATAGACACAGGTGGTGCAGTAGACATTGCTTATTTAGATTTCAGTAAGGCTTTTGATACTGTTCGGCATAGAAGGGTTATCATTAAATTGCAATCTTTGAGCTTGGATTCCAATATTGTTGAATGGATTAGGCAGTGGCTGAGTGACAGACAACAGAGGGTTGTGGTAAATGGAGTTTATTCGGCGCAAGGTCTTGTTACCAGTGGGGTACCTCAGGGGTCAGTACTTGGACCCATTCTCTTTAATATTTTTATAGTGATATTGCAGAAGGTATTAATGGAAAAGTATGTATTTTTGCTGATGACACAAAGATTTGCAACAGGGTTGACGTTCCTGGAGGGATCAGCCAAATGACAAATGATTTAGGTAAACTAAAAAAATGGTCGGAGCTGTGGCAATTGAGTTTTAATGTGGATAAGTGCAAGATAATGCACCTGGGACGTAAAAACCCAAGGGCTGAATATAGAATATTTGATACAGTCCTAACCTCAACATCTGAGGAGGGATTTAGGGGTCATTATTTCAGAGGATCTAAGGGTAAGTAGTCAATGTAATAGAGCAGCAGGAAATGCTAGCAGAATGCTTGGTTGTGTAGGGAGAGGTATTAGCAGTAGGAAAAGGGAAGTGCTCATGCCACTGTACAGAGCACTGGTGAGACCTCACTTGGAGTACTGTGTGCAGTACTGGAGACCGTATCTCCAGAAGGATATAGACATCTTAGAGTTCAGAGAAGGGCTACTAAAATAGTGTACGGCTTGAAGGAGAAAAGTTACCATGAAAGGCTTAATGATCTTAACATGTACAGCTTGGAAAAAAGACGAGACAGAGGAGATATGATAGAGATATGATTTAAATACATAAAGGGAATCCACAAGGTAGAGGAAGGGAGTATATTTAAAAGGAAACAAAGTAGCAAAACAAGAGGACATAGTCTTAGATTAGAGGGGCAAAGGTTTAAAAGTAACATCAGGAAGCATTATTTTACTGAGAGGGTGGTGGATACATGGAACAGCCTTCCAGTTGAAGTGGTAGAGGCCAAAACAGTAATTGAATTTAAGCAAGCATGGGATAGGCATAAGGCTATCCTAAACAAAAGATAAATCCAGGTAAAGTATCCATGTAATTGGGCGACTAGATGGGTCGAAAGGTTCTTATCTGCCGACATTTTTCTATGTTTCTATGGCAATGGCAAATGAATTTGCGAGTTATTACGAAAAATTGTATAATCTGGAGGTGGATGAAGATAATGTTCATCCCACGTCCGCTACTATTGACGCTTATCTACACAATATCAATCTCCCAAAACTATCGGCTACACAAGCGAATAAATTAGCCTCTCCCATCTCCCAAGATGAGCTTTCTGAAGTAGATAAGGCATTACCGAAATGAAAGGCCCCAGGCCCAGATGGATTGACGGGTTTATACTATCTGACTTTCTCTCCTCAACTTTTCACACACACTTGAGTAAAGTTTTTGATGATGCAAGAGAACAAGGTTCTTTCCCACCAGACATGTTACAAGCTCATATGATCACGCTCCCTAAGCCGGGCAAGACCCCTGACATCTGTCATAACCTCTGTCCTATCTCGCTGCTTAATTTGGATATAAAGATTTACAGTAAGATACTGGCGAATAGATTGCAGCGTATTTTGCCCTCATTGATAGGACAGGACCAGGTAGGATTTATTTCTGGCCGACAAGGCCCGGACAGTACGAAAAAACTGATCAATCTGATGGAAGTGTTGAGACGATCGGCACAACCCTGCCTGGTCCTGTCCTTGGACGCCGAGAAGGCATTCGAGCTGGCTATTCCTTCGCGAGGTTCTTCAAAAGTTTGGTTTTCCACCCCCAATATTAGCTGCAATTCAAGCCTTATATGACTCCCCTTCCGCTAGGGTTATTAACTCGGGATTCCTTTCAGAGGAATTTATGATAACGAATGGCATGAGACAAGGATGCCCCCTCTCTCCCCTTTTGTACGCCTTTGTGCTGGAACCACTAGCCCAGGCTATACGATATTAGAGGCATCGCCGTTGGTCCAGCGATCCACAAAATACATCTGTATGCAGACGATATTCTTCTGACATTGACAGAACCGGATGTTTCCCTATCCGCCCTTTATGGGGAACTCGAATCTTACAGTAGAATCTCATACCATTTAGGAATCTGCTTAAAACACAAGCCCTCCCGCTTAACATTCCACACCAATCACTAGACAATCTTAAACTGCATTATAACTTTGAATGGCGCAAAACCTATTTAGTATATTTGGGACTTAGAATCACAGGACACCCAGACGGTCTACATAAACAAAATTCTGAACGTGTTCTTTCTGAGACTAGATCACTAGTACATTTGTGGAGGTCGAGGAAAGTCTCATGGATGGGAAAAATGGCGGCAGCAAAGATGGTGATCTTACCGAAATTACTTTACGTGTTTCGGGCTATACCTCTTAAACTACCTAGGTCATTTCTAGTTACGTTGCAATCTATATTGGTCTCTTATATATGGAATAATAAAAGACCGCGAATACCGCGCGGACTGTTATGTTACAGACAAAAAGACGGGGGAATAAATAATTAAATATGATCCATACCAAACATTATTTATGGGCATCATGCCTTGCCTCCCTGTCAGAGGTGTTTCATAATCATCCTTTGCCACAATGGCTCACCATTAAGGCAGCATACATGGATGGACATGACTTGGCCAAATTATTATGGGTTCCTCCAAAAGACAGACTGCGGTTACTGTCACCATTGGCTGCAACGTCTCTGCACCTGTACATTTGGGACCGAGTTTTCCCTTTTTTTACGAACCATCACCCCATTTCCATGGCAATGCCACTGGAATCACCCCGCTACATTCTTCCGCAAGGGGGATACCGTCAATGGCTAAAATATGGAGTTAAGAACCTTCACCATTTCTTTGACGCGGCCGCCATTCTTCCTTTCGAGACTATATGCACCAAATTTAAAGTACCACAAACAATGTTTTGTCTTATCTACAATTACAATCCTATCTTAGGTCACAATCGGTATTATCTAAGTTGAGAGCCACTTTGCCATTGTTATCTGCAACTGAACTTTTTTGCTTAGACCCTCTTACAACCGCTAGACCGATTTCGTTATTTTATCAGAGTACTTAACATGCCAACACAGACTGTGGTCTGGTCTTTCCAAAATGCCTGGGAAAAAGAACTTGGCCAAAAATTTACACGTACACAATGGGCATCTGCCTATATGTTCGCTGTGGGGGCGACTAGATGTGTTACTCTGATAGAGACTCAAAGAAAAATAATGTATCGGTGGTACCTCAGTCCGGACAAGATCAAACGATTTGCTCCACAACATTCGGATCTCTGCTGGAGGTGTTCCCTGGAGACTAGCTCTATGAGTCACATATGGTGGTATTGCCCTCGGATAGCCCCTTTATGGAGAGACATTTCGTCTCTGGCAACAGAAATATTGGGCACACAGATTCCGTATTCACCTGAAGTCATATTACTGGGCATGATTAAACTTCCACGACCTCAGCTACGGATGTTATTTATCCTCATTTCTATACAATCGCCCTACTTCTCGCACGAAACTGGAGAACTATATTGGTTCCCACTCACAAACAGGTGACCGACCTATTGGAACAGTACCGTGGATTTGATTTTAGGATAATAATGGTGGAAGGATTACAATCTCCCAAATGGGACCCATGGAAACTCTGGGACGTGCACAAAATATATAAGGCATGCGGCCTCTAGTAGAAGTCTATGTTTGAGTTATATACCCTCTGCTGCAACCCCCTAACCCCTTTCCTTCCTTCCCCCAATGTTTTGAATGTATGTATATTTCCCTTTTTTTTTATTGTCTGTCAAGAAATATCTAATAAAAATGTAATTTAAAAAAAAAAAAAAAAAGTATACTGTACTGGGAAACCATTAAAATCCTTCCAGGTTCTCGTAACACAGTCCGCCTCCTCGTCAGGTCAGGCTCCCACTCAGGTCAGGCTCCCACTCAGGTCAGGCTCCCACTCAGGTCAGGCTCCCCCTCACGTCAGGGTGTTCTGCTTTAGATGATTGGAGTTGTTATTAAGTGTAAAACCGTCGGCCACCCGTCTTCTTTACTTGCGATAAGATGGCCGACGTAGCGAGTAGACCAACTCAGTGAAGCATCCACCGATAGTCAGCACGCAGGCAGGTGCAGCTTTCTGACCTCTGGCTCCAGCAGGCAGGCTCACTCCCCCTCAACGAGCTCCTGACGTCACTGCAGAGGCGCCACGCGATTCTCCTCACATTCAGAATGTGAGGAGAATTGCGCGGCGCCTCTGCAGTGACGCCAGGATGGGGAACAACAGAGTGGGGCTGGCTATTGGCGGACGACACGGTGGATGAGCCTGCCTGCTGGCGGCCGAGGTCAGAAAACTACAGCTCCCGGTGTGCTGCGCGGAGCGAGTGTGCACGCTTGGTTTTAAGCCAATCCTGAATGATTGGCTTACACGGAAAGTGCCCTCTGGCCGTGATGAATCCCACCTCTCCCAGGAGTTTCTGAAGTGTTTGTGGGCATCAGGGAGCCCGTTTTCACTTCAGGGAGACTACCGGAACTTCTGGGAGACTTGTGATCCCTGAGAAAGTCAAGGTTTTTTTACATGCGATGCAGAGGTCTCTAATATAATGTGACCCCTCTAATTTTAAGCAAAATTTTTGTCACCAAAATCTAGCGTTATACTCGAGTATCTACAACCGTAAAACCTGTTGTTTTCTCTGTTCTAAGGCAGTGACATTATTCACTTATAACTCAATCAATGCCACTGCACTAATTCACCTTCTCATTTCCCACAATGTGAGCACGTTTGGAATTGATGGCATAATAAGCTATTACCCATTATTTTATCTTAAACACAACCCGTCGCACGACTAAAAGGAGAGGCAGGGGTCGTTTGGACCACCGTATTGCCATTCTTTACACCCTACTTGGTCAAGTGAAGTGTCATTAGACAGGTCAGAGTCTGACCCTTCCAATGATACCAAACATGATCAAGTAAAACATTAAAAAAAATGAAAACCAGAAAAATAAAGAGGGTAAAAAGAGGTTTTATTCCTTTAAGGCTTTGACATTGATCACCGCTCACCTTCTCATTTCCAACGCTGGGAGCAAGGTCAGTGTTTTATATAGTCATATTTTTCAAAAGATGCAATGCAATAAAACATGGCACAAACATTTAATTTCTCTCAGTTTTGGTAAATTTGCGTGGGGGCGGGGTTGGAAAAAAGAGGCAAGCTGGGATATTCAAAGAGAATTGAAAAGTCACCGCACGTTCGGTGACTTTTCGTTCTCCTCAATTCGGTTCCACTTGGCGATCCCATTTCGGCGACTCGCGGTGTATTCAGCAAGTACCACAGGTCCCCGAATTGCATGGAAAGGTCACCGCAAACCCACTGGAAACTAACTGCAAAACCCGGCGAAGGCACACCAAAACCCGCAAAAACATCTGGATTAACCCGCCGAAAATGCCAGAAAAACCCGAGCAGGAGCCGATCACACGCAGCAAAGCCGCCGGAAAAGGCCGACACCGCAGACAAATAGAGTGAAAGGAAAACAGTTTGCTTGAATGTTTGAAAAGTGAAACGCTGTTTGCAAAGAAACTACTGAGCGAAAATGTCTGAAATTTACATAAAATCCAATGAATGATAATAAAGAGGCTGTTACAGAAAAAATAAGTAAACTTAAATTTTTTTTTTAAAAAAATCCTGAAAAATGCTTAAAATATCCTAAAAAATCTATAAATACAGAATTTTATTTATAGATTACTGCAGAATTTTATAATGAACGGTTTATTAGATATTGAATTAAAATGGGAATATTTTTGACATTGAAACCTATGGGATTCTCCTGAATTAACTTGCCGAATTAAACCACCGAATGACAGGGCATTTCTGGAACCTTTCACTGCTGGTTTGTGTTCTCTGAATAGTCGAAGCATTGCTTCTCTATGGGGATTTCACTGCCCTCGAACAGGGACCGAACAGGCACCGTATGTGCAGGCAATTCGCCAGGATTTGGTAAGCTGCCTGCTCTCTGGATAGCCGAATGGCCAGGAAAGGTAACGGACGCTGAATTTCAGTGTTCGGTTCCCTTTCGGCAGCCATTCGGATCTCTTTGAATTACCCTGAAGGTCTCCATTTATGATTTTTTTCATAAAGACTAAAGACCATAGAATATATAACTAGAAAGATTTGAATGATAAAATGTGGGGAAATAAATTTACACTCTAACGATTGACATTTATTTCTTAAAGCGTTCTGACGGATCGTGATTTATAGACATAGAAATAAAAGATTATATAATATGTCTGGTTTCTACAATAAAAGATGACTTCAAATCGCGTTTAAACATGAGCAAAAAATGGTGAAAATTTGCGCAGCACAAAGAGGTGATATGGCTCAGCAGCGTAGGGGTTAAAATGTTTCAGTGGAAACCCCCTCCAGCAACAAATAAAAAGCATGAAATATAACGGCAGCGGCAGAAATATTGTATCTGAAGATATTTTTTTAACTAATAATCTGGGGTTAATTCTTCAAAGTGTGGGATGTAAAACCTTTGCTGTTTCCATGAAAGAAACAATACTGTCCTGATCTGTAAAGGGACATCTGATGAGCGGTGCTGGTGATCCAAAAATAGAATGAAGGAATCATCTCTGATTAATGGATAATGTTTCTGGCCTGATGTTCTATATTATTTTCTTGCCCTCTTGTGTGCAGAGTGTTTGTGTAATCTGTGTTATGCAAGAATAATGTTATTGTCTATCTGTTATCTGCTGAGAGGATTCGCCTTCCAGCATACCCGGTCTCAGGAATGTGTTAATATCTGTTTTTGAGTAGTTGGTCAATCTGCTTTGTCAGGCAAACACTGCCCCATTATCTGTTTGCCGATCACAATTGTATTGTCCTGTCTGCCTAGGAATGTTGAGCAAATGTTTATCCCATTATCTGTATGACGGAATGGGATGTTGTTCCGCCTGCGGGTGTGCTCTATCTGCGTGGCCCCGTCGCTTACCGCTGGCCCGACTACCGAGTGACGCGCACTCGGCGTCTCGTGCGGCCTGGCGTGGCCCTGGGGAAGGGTTAGCGGGCGGTGGAGGGGACCCCTGCCTAGAACCAGCCCGACCACTGAGCCATACGGTACTCAGCGTCCCGAGCAGCTGGTTCACTGACCTTGCGGGTGTGGAGTGCGTCTGCGGGCGGCCGGCCGATTACGGAGATCGGATCTTTTCCGGGAATATTCGGATCGGATTGCGGAGGACTTTTCGGATCTTTAATGGATGCGGCTTCGGATCTGGCAGGATCGGCGAAGGATTCAGATCTTACCGCGCTCTCTTCCGATACCGAAGCGTGGTACACGGCCGCGCCCTTCGGATCGGATCTCGGGCTGATCGCTCTGGGAACCGAACACCATCCGCTGCGCCTCTGTCCTGATGCGCAATGCAGGCACAGAGCGCTCAGTTCGGTTCGGATCTGAGTGGACACCGTACCCTGAGACTGCGGGGAATACTCAGGCGATGAAGTACGGCGGAGAAATAAACACATCAGACGAGGCTGGATGCACTGCTAAATCTGGCTTTATTATTCACAGCTCAGGCATTTATCAACTTCACACAAATTACAATACAATGGGAATTCCTGCCCGCCCTCCCAGGACCCATTGGCCATTACAGTTCGGGGAGTCGCCGATTCGGACCGGATGGTCCGAATCGGCCATTTTACGATCCGAACCGGATGGTTCGAATCGGCCATTTTCCGATTCGAAGAATCTGATAACGGCCACGAGGCAATCGGAAAATGGCGGCGGGCAAGGCAAACACAGGGAAATACATTTCACAACGCAAACGGGGACACTTTATTACACCACACATAACCACATCTAAATAAACGTACTTTAACTCCGTGCGTGCCACCGCACCTAATTGTCCATGGCCATTTTACTGTCACTGCACCGCCCCTGGCTGAGGGTGCTGAGCCATTCCGTGACAATCTGTTTTAGTCTAATTATGTCTCCGAACAGTTTCCAGGGGAGGTTTTTGTATGTGTAAAAAAACATGTTAATCATATAAATGTGTGTGCCTGTATCCAAGGAGTTCCATTCTGACCCTAAAAACATATATACAGCCTCATCTTGTTCCTGGGGAGGCTAGCAGGCTCGCTACGTGTCCCGGTTCTTAAGCTTGGTCAGAGGATTGGAGAAAGGCACGAGAGTCTGCTAGGGAGAGCACGGGGAGTCCTGCAAGGAAGCGGCATTGACAGATGTGACCCTGTCGGGTACTGAGGTCTGTCACAATGTGTAATCTCAGTTTTTATGTGCACAAACCCCAATTAACATAATATATCAAATTAGTCACATGTTTTCTTAGCAGACATTGTGTTACTAGTTAAATTCAAGGCATCTGGCCCTTTACACTTAGATTCAACATGTTGTAATCTTATCTGAGGGTGTGATAAATAAAATCTCTATCTCCAGTACCAATAAAAACGCAATTCTCACTTCCTTATTACCTTCATTATCACATGATCAATAAATCAGCCGCATTTCTCGTATAACTGAGAACATTCTTTAACTTTTATTTTATTTTTGAGGAAGGATTTTACTAGGATGGATACATTGAGATTTCTCTCGTTTTCTAGTATGCCCTGGGTGGTGAGTATGTACTGTTAGGTGTTTTGCCCAAGGACACTTACAGGAGAGGAGCTCGCTGGGATCAAACCCATGTCTCCACAGGCTCTCTCCATGCAGTGATGTTACCTCTACTCCACCCAACCTTCATCTTTATAATCAGCATTAAATCCTTAAAGAGCGTCTAAACTCAACATCCTGTGTCCTATCTTTATAAAACAAATAGAAGGGAGACAATATCACGGTACGTCTGAACACAGGTCTAGCCTGAACTCTTTTTATTACTTATGTAACCCATTCCATGGCGTTTTGCATTCTTAAAGCATAAACACTGCAGCACCGCACAGCCAGGGCCGGCCCTGCGCACAGCTGTCACTACAAGAACACATTGTCTCTTGTTATTAAACGCATGTAAATGATGGAAGATGACCGAACCCAATATAAAACAAGCAAAAATAGTAAACTGACCATAAAACAAATACAAATAGTGACCTACCGCAGCGGCGTAGCGTGGGTTGTCAGCGCCCGGGGCAAGGCAAGAATTGTGCGCCCCCCCCAACCTGTGGACACGGTAACACACCCTGATTCCCTTCTACCAGTAGAGTATTGACCCCCGTTACCCCACAAACACATGTATTGTATATTAACAAAATACTGATATAATAAAAAAATGAAACACACATGCCCCCCACGCTATACCACTGCTACCAGTCACCCTGTCCCAGTATACCCTAGCATAGTTCCACTCTCACACTATACCCAGTCACTCTCTCCCAGTACCCCCAGTCACTCTCTCTCCAAGTACCCCAGACACACTTTCTCCCAGTACCCCAGTCACTCCCTCATTACCCCGACTTTCTCTCAATACCCCCAGTCACTCTCTCTCTCCAAGTACCCGTCAATCTTTCTCTTCCAGTATCCCCAGTCACTCTCCCTGCATCTCAGTCTCTCTTTCTCTCTCCAAGTACATCCAGTCACTCTTTCTCTCTCCAAGTACCCCCACTTTCTCTCAGTAACCCCAGTCACTCTTTCTCTCTCTATCCAAGTACCCCCAGTCACTCTCTCCCAGTATTCCCAGTCATTCTCTCCCTGAACCTCCAGTCACCCTCTCCCTGTATCCCCTCACTGTGTGTTGGTCACGCTGCTATGGTGTCACACAGTGTCGATTCCAATCGTGGAGTTGCTTGTGGCCCAGGGGGAGCTGTATAGGGGCTTAGTGGAGACTGGATTTTTAATGTGCTGCAGGGCAGGCGCCTCCCTCCCTCCTTTCTGTTCAGTGGCTGCAGGGCTGCCAGCGGCGGGGGGCTGGCACAGGGCTTCAAAGGGGGCTGCCAAGCATAGAACAGGGTGTTCCGTCGAATAATGCTGCACTGCTTCATGTGACTTATGTCAGCGTTGAGGAGTCAGTACAGAACCAGAATTTTCTGTTCTGGTCCTCCCTTCCGGACGCTGAGTGCTAAGTCACCGCCAGCACCGCAAAACTGGCGGCTGCCTGTGCAAGGGCCTCTCACGAACACCAGTGTCCGTGAGCAAACACCTTGCTGATCCCTGCTGAAAATATTAGTGGTTCAAATTTCTTTTGAAATTTTGCGCCCCCTAAGAAAATTGCGCCCGGGCGCCGCCCCCGAGGCCCCCCCCCCCCGCGCTACGCCACTGACCTACCGCTACAAAAAGAGAAAATAGTAATCTAAACCAAACCCTAAAACAAGCACAAATAGTAACCTAACCCTAAAACAAGCACAAATAGTAACCTAACCCTAAAACAAGCACAAATAGTAACCTAACCCTAAAACAACACAAAAGTAGTAACCTAACCCTAAAACAAACACAAATAGTAACCTAACCCTAAAACAAGCACAAATAGTAACCTAACCCTAAAACAACACAAATAGTAACCTAACCCTAAAACAAACACAAATAGTAACCTAACCCTAAAACAAGCACAAATAGTAACCCTAACCCTGAAACAAGCACAAATAGTAACCTAACAGTAAAACGAGCACAAATAGTAACCTAACCCTAAAACAAGCACAAATAGTAACCTAACCCTAAAACAACACAAATAGTAACCTAACCCTAAAACCAGCACAAATAGTAACCTAACCCTAAAACAACACAAATAGTAACCTAACCCTAAAACCAGCACAAATAGTAACCTAACCCTAAAACAACACAAATAGTAACCTAACCCTAAAACCAGCACAAATAGTAACCTAACCCTAAAACATGCACAAATAGTAACCTAACCCTAAAACATGCACAAATAGTAACCTAACCCTAAAACATGCACAAATAGTAACCTAACCCTAAAACATGCACAAATAGTAACCCTAACCCTAAAACAAACACAAATAGTAACCTAACCCTAAGGCTGGGGTCAGACGAGCGTAGTGTTCACGTCCGTGATTGCGCCTAAAAGTACGTCCGTGATAGCATGAAAGTAAGTCCATTGGAGCCCGACACATGAAGTACGTCCGCACTGAACTGCGGACGCACAACGGCCGCGGCAAACGGACGCAGGTTAGGCAAGAACGTAATACTGCTAGAACGGACGTGCGGAGTGCGCCACGTCCACAACGTCTGCATAGCTTTGTGTGTGAGTGATGGAGCATGGTCAGACGGACTGCATTTATACGTCCAGCATTTTTGACGGACAGAATGTTTTTTCATTGTAATTTATTTTCCCCTCCTACATCCGTCAAAAATAACTTCAGTGAAAAAACGGACTGTGTGACCACTACTGCGTCATCCGTACTGACGATGTCCGTACTGCACGGACGTACAGCCCGTAGAAATAACGCTCGTCTGACCCCAGCCTAAAACATGCACAAATAGTAACCTAACCCTAAAACAAGCACAAATAGTAACCTAACCCTAAAACAAGCACAAATAGTAACCTAACCCTAAAACAAGCACAAATAGTAACCTAACCCTAAAGCATGCACAAATAGTAACCTAACCCTAAAACAAGCACAAATAGTAACCTAACCCTAAAACATGCACAATAGTAACCTAACCCTAAAACATGCACAAATAGTAACCTAACCCTAAAACATGCACAAATAGTAACTAACCCTAAAACATGCACAAATAGTAACCTAACCCTAAAACAAGCACAAATAGTAACCTAACCCTAAAACAAGCACAAATAGTAACCTAACCCTAAAACAAGCACAAATAGTAACCTAACCCTAAAACAAGCACAAATAGTAACCTAACCCTAAAGCATGCACAAATAGTAACCTAACCCTAAAACAAGCACAAATAGTAACCTAACTAAAACATGCACAAATAGTAACCTAACCCTAAAACATGCACAAATAGTAACCTAACCCTAAAACAAGCACAAATAGTAACCTAACCCTAAAACAAGCACAAATAGTAACCTAACCCTAAAACAAGCACAAATAGTAACCTAACCCTAAAACAAGCACAAATAGTTACCTAACCCTAAAACAAACACAAATAGTAACCTAATCCTAAAACAAGCACAAATAGTAACCTCACCCTAAAACAAGCACAAATAGTAACCTAACCCTAAAACAAGCACAAATAGTAACCTCACCCTAAAACAAACACAACTAGTAACCTAACCCTAAAACAAGCACAAATAGTAACCTAACCCTAAAACAAACACAAATAGTAACCTAACCCTAAAACAAACACAACTAGTAACCTAACCCTAAAACAAGCACAAATGGTAACCTAACCCTAAAACAAACACAAATAGTAACCTAACCCTAAAACAAGCACAAATGGTAACCTAACCCTAAAACAAACACAAATAGTAACCTAACCCTAAAACAAGCACAAATGGTAACCTAACCCTAAAACAAACACAAATAGTAACCTAACCCTAAAACAAGCACAAATAGTAACCTAACCCTAAAACAACACACAAAAGTAACCTAACCCTAAAACATGCACAAATAGTAACCTAACCCTAAAACAAGCACAACTAGTAACCTAACCCTAAAACAAGCACAAATAGTAACCTAACCCTAAAACATGCACAAATAGTAACCTAACCCTAAAGCAAGCACAAATAGTAACCTACCCTAAAAACATGCACAAATAGTAACCTAACCCTAAAACAAACACAAATAGTAACCTAACCCTAAAACAAGCACAAATAGTAACCTAACCCTAAAACATGCACAAATAGTAACCTAACCCTAAAACAAGCACAAGTAGTAACCTAACCCTAAAACAAGCACAAATAGTAACCTAACCCTAAAACAAACACAAATAGTAACCTAACCCTAAAACATGCACAAATAGTAACCTAACCCTAAAACATGCACAAATAGTAACCTAACCCTAAAACATGCACAAATAGTAACCTAACCCTAAAACAAGCACAACTAGTAACCTAACCCTAAAACATGCACAAATAGTAACCTAACCCTAAAACAAGCACAACTAGTAACCTAACCCTAAAACAAGCACAAATAGTAACCTAACCCTAAAACATGCACAAATAGTAACCTAACCCTAAAACGTGCACAAATAGTAACCTAACCCTAAAACAAGCACACTAGTAACCTAACCCTAAAACAAGCACAATATAGTAACCTAACCCTAAAACATGCACAAATAGTAACCTAACCCTAAAGCAAGCACAAATAGTAACCTAACCCTAAAACATGCACAAATAGTAACCTAACCCTAAAGCAAGCACAACTAGTAACCTAACCCTAAAACATGCACAAATAGTGACCTAACCCTAAAACAAGCACAAATAGTAACCTAACCCTAAAACAAACACAAATAGTAACCTAACCCTAAAACAAGCACAAATAGTAACCTAACCCTAAAACATGCACAAATAGTAACCTAACCCTAAGGCTAGGGTCAGACTGAGGCAGTGCGAACGCGCGTTCTGGCGCACATAATCACGGCCGCACTAGCAGCAGATGCCAGGCAATGACAGCCAATATACGAAGTACGGTCGCACAAAAGTCCGGCCGCGCAACGCAAGTGGAAAATGAACGCATTTTTTCGAGAACGTTAAACCGCTGGTACTGACGTACAGAGTGCGCTGCGGCCGCATAGCAGCGTGTGTGTGTGATTAGGAGACGTCAGACTGCTAGTTGTGTCGGCCAACATAACGTTCAAACTTTTCACCCCATCGTCATGAAATACGTCCAGAATTGCGCATCGTCTGACCACTTAAGCGTATTCCGTGAAAAAATGCGTGCGCACGCATCGACGTACATTTTGACGGTGGCCGCAGAAAATGCGCTCATCTGTCCCTAGCCTTAAACATGCACAAATAGTAACCTAACCCTAAAACAAGCACAAATAGTAACCTAACCCTAAAACAAGCACAAGTAGTAACCTAACCCTAAAACAAGCACAAATAGTAACCTAACCCTAAAACAAACACAAATAGTAACCTACCCTAAAACATGCACAAATAGTAACCTAACCCTAAAGCAAGCACAAAAATAAACCTAACCCTAAAAATGCACAAATAGTAACCTAACCCTAAAACAAACACAAATAGTAACCTAACCCTAAAACATGCACAAATAGTAACCTAACCCTAAAACAAGCACAAGTAGTAACCTAACCCTAAAACAAGCACAAGTAGTAACCTAACCCTAAAACAAGCACAAATAGTAACCTAACCCAAAACGAGCACAAATAGTAACCCTAACCCTAAACAAACACAAATAATAACCTAACCTAAAACAGAACAAATAGTAACCCTAACCCTAAAACAAACACAAATAGTAACCTAACCTGAAACAAGCACAAATAGTAACCTAACCCTAAAACCAGCACAAATAATAACCTAACCCTAAAACAAGTACAAATAGTAACCTAACCCTAAAACAAGAACAAATAGTAACCCTAACCCTAAAACAAGAACAAATAATAACCTAACCTAAAACAAGGACAAATAATAACCTAACCCTAAATAGGGATGAGCTGTTCAGTTCGAACAGTTCGGAGTACGATTCGAACATCGGCAGTTCGAAAGTTTGCAAACTTCGAACTTTTTGGCGTGTTCGGTTCGAGTTCTAAAACAATTTTTTTTTTAAAAAAAGTATAAAAAATGCTTAAAAATACTAAAAAATTGAGAAATAAAGAGACTCTTTACTGCAGAATATTATTAGCAACGGTTTATTAGATGTTGAATTAAAAACTAATGTCTAGTTGCAAAGATTCTCACCTCTAAATGACCTGTGCTCTCAAACGGCATAAACAACATGTGTTTAATTAGGGTTTGGAAATAACATGTGCTTCTAATTAGTCTGGTCTCATGAATTTGATACATGGTATGCAGACTGGGAGTGCTAGGTGTCATGTGTGGGTCTGTGATGGCGATGTTTCCATACATCCTACAAATCCGCCACTTCACGGGCAGGTTATGGGAACCTCCTAGGCACGATATTTGAAGGAATTTTTTGTTTTTATTTTTAACCCTTATTTTATGGAAAACTCACTGTTCCTTTAACCCTTTCACTGCTGAGGCATTTCACCGCTGTGTGCTGAGCTAATTTTTACCGCTTTCGCTCATCATATTTAAACGCGATTTGAAGCCACATTTTATTATACGACCCAGACATATTATATATTGTTCTTTCCGGCAGACTCGGCAGATTCTTAATATATCATTTTTATATGTGTATACGTCATGTTCTGCTTCTATATTATAACAAAAAATGCAATAAAACTTGAATTTTTAATCATCTGCAGCGTGTAAAGGGTTTATTTTCACCTTTTATCACATGAACATTTGCGGTTATATTTTCTATGGGGTACGCTAGTACAAAAATTAGAAATGGGGACTTATTACATTTTTTGGGGGGAATTATGTGATTTTTAGCAAACGCACACCATAGAAAAAAATCATTAGTGCAGCCTCATTGTTCACATTATAAGTAACCTAACCCTAAAACAACCACAAATAGTAACCTAACCCTAAAACTAGAATAGTAACCTAACCCAGAACAAACACAAATAGTAACCTAACCCTAAAAAACAAACAGTAACAAACCCTAAAACAAGGCACAAATAGTAACCTCACCCTAAAACAAATACAAATAGTGACATACCGCTAAAAGAAGAAAAAATAGTAATCTAAAAACAAACCCTAAAACAAAGCACAAATAGTAACCTAACCTAAAACAAGCACAAATAGTAACCTAACCCTAAAACAAACACAAATAGTAACCTAACCCTAAAACAAGCACAAATAGTAACCTAACCCTAAAACAAACACAACTAGTACCTAACCCTAAAACAAGCACAAATAGTAACCTAACCCTAAAACAAACACAAATAGTAACCTAACCCTAAAACAAGCACAAATAGTTACCTAACCCTAAAACAAACACAACTAGTAACCTAACCCTAAAACCAGCACAAATAGTAACCTAACCCTAAAACATGCACAAATAGTAACCTAACCCTAAAACAAACACAACTAGTAACCTAACCCTAAAACCAGCACAAATAGTAACCTAACCCTAAAACATGCACAAATAGTAACCTACCCTAAAACAAGCACAAATAGTAACCTAACCCTAAAACAAACACAATAGTAACCTAACCCTAAAACAAGCACAAATAGTAACCTAACCCTAAAACAAACACAAATAGTAACCTAACCCTAAAACAAGCACAAATAGTTACCTAACCCTAAAACAAACACAACTAGTAACCTAACCCTAAAACCAGCACAAATAGTAACCTAACCCTAAAACATGCACAAATAGTAACCTAACCCTAAAACATGCACAAATAGTAACCTAACCCTAAAACATGCACAAATAGTAACCTAACCCTAAAACATGCACAAATAGTAACCTAACCCTAAAACATGCACAAATAGTAACCTAACCCTAAGGCTGGGGTCAGACGAGCGTAGTGTTCACGTCCGTGATTGCGCCTAAAAGTACGTCCGTGATAGCATGAAAGTAAGTCCATTGGAGCCTGACACATGAAGTACGTCCGCACTGAACTGCGGACGCACAACGGCCGCGGCAAACGGACGCAGGTTAGGCAAGAACGTAATACTGCTAGAACGGACGTGCGGAGTGCGCCACGTCCACAACGTCTGCACAGCTTTGTGTGTGAGTGATGGAGCGAGGTCAGACGGACTGCATTTATACGTCCAGCATTTTTGACGGACAGAATGTTTTTTCATTGTAATTTATTTTCCCCCCTACATCCGTCAAAATTAACTTCAGTGAAAAAACGGACTGTGTGACCACTACTGCGTCATCCGTACTGACGATGTCCGTACTGCAACGGACGTACAGCCCGTAGAAATAACGCTCGTCTGACCCCAGCCTAAAACATGCACAAATAGTAACCTAACCCTAAAACAAGCACAAATAGTAACCTAACCCTAAAACAAGCACAAATAGTAACCTAACCCTAAAACAAGCACAAATAGTAACCTAACCCTAAAACAAGCACAAATAGTAACCTAACCCTAAAGCATGCACAAATAGTAACCTAACCCTAAAACAAGCACAAATAGTAACCTAACCCTAAAACAAGCACAAATAGTAACCTAACCCTAAAACAAGCACAAATAGTAACCTAACCCTAAAACAAGCACAAATAGTACCTAACCCTAAAACAAAGCACAAATAGTAACCTAACCCTAAAGCATGCACAAATAGTAACCTAACCCTAAAACAAGCACAAATAGTAACCTAACCCTAAAACATGCACAAATAGTAACCTAACCCTAAAACATGCACAAATAGTAACCTAACCCTAAAACATGCACAATAGTAACCTAACCTAAAACAAGCACAAATAGTAACCTAACCCTAAAACAAGCACAAATAGTAACCTAACCCTAAAACAAGCACAAATAGTAAACTAACCCTAAAACAAACACAAATAGTAACCTAATCCTAAAACAAGCACAAATAGTAACCTAACCCTAAAACAAGCACAAATAGTAACCTCACCCTAAAACAAGCACAAATAGTAACCTAACCCTAAAACAAGCACAAATAGTAACCTCACCCTAAAACAAACACAACTAGTAACCTAACCCTAAAACAAGCACAAATAGTAACCTAACCCTAAAACAAACACAAATAGTAACCTAACCCTAAAACAAGCACAAATGGTAACCTAACCCTAAAACAAACACAAATAGTAACCTAACCCTAAAACAAGCACAAATAGTAACCTAACCCTAAAACAAGCACAAATAGTAACCTAACCCTAAAACATGCACAAATAGTAACCTAACCCTAAAACAAGCACAACTAGTAACCTAACCCTAAAACAAGCACAAATAGTAACCTAACCCTAAAACATGCACAAATAGTAACCTAACCCTAAAGCAAGCACAAATAGTAACCTAACCCTAAAACATGCACAAATAGTAACCTAACCCTAAAACAAACACAAATAGTAACCTAACCCTAAAACAAGCACAAATAGTAACCTAACCCTAAAACATGCACAAATAGTAACCTAACCCTAAAACATGCACAAATAGTAACCTAACCCTAAAACAAGCACAAGTAGTAACCTAAACCTAAAACAAGCACAAATAGTAACCTAACCCTAAAACAAGCACAAGTAGTAACCTAACCCTAAAACAAGCACAAATAGTAACCTAACCCTAAAACAAACACAAATAGTAACCTAACCCTAAAACATGCACAAATAGTAACTTAACCCTAAAACATGCACAAATAGTAACCTAACCCTAAAACATGCACAAATAGTAACCTAACCCTAAAACAAGCACAACTAGTAACCTAACCCTAAAACATGCACAAATAGTAACCTAACCCTAAAACAAGCACAACTAGTAACCTAACCCTAAAACAAGCACAAATAGTAACCTAACCCTAAAACATGCACAAATAGTAACCTAACCCTAAAACATGCACAAATAGTAACCTAACCCTAAAACAAGCACAACTAGTAACCTAACCCTAAAACAAGCACAATATAGTAACCTAACCCTAAAACATGCACAAATAGTAACCTAACCCTAAAGCAAGCACAAATAGTAACCTAACCCTAAAACATGCACAAATAGTAACCTAACCCTAAAGCAAGCACAACTAGTAACCTAACCCTAAAACATGCACAAATAGTGACCTAACCCTAAAACAAGCACAAATAGTAACCTAACCCTAAAACAAACACAAATAGTAACCTAACCCTAAAACAAGCACAAATAGTAACCTAACCCTAAAACATGCACAAATAGTAACCTAACCCTAAAACATGCACAAATAGTAACCTAACCCTAAAACAAGCACAAATAGTAACCTAACCCTAAAACAAGCACAAGTAGTAACCTAACCCTAAAACAAGCACAAATAGTAACCTAACCCTAAAACAAACACAAATAGTAACCTAACCCTAAAACATGCACAAATAGTAACCTAACCCTAAAGCAAGCACAAAAATTAACCTAACCCTAAAACATGCACAAATAGTAACCTAACCCTAAAACAAACACAAATAGTAACCTAACCCTAAAACATGCACAAATAGTAACCTAACCCTAAAACAAGCACAAGTAGTAACCTAACCCTAAAACAAGCACAAGTAGTAACCTAACCCTAAAACAAGCACAAATAGTAACCTAACCCAAAACGAGCACAAATAGTAACCCTAACCCTAAAACAAACACAAATAATAACCTAACCTAAAACAAGAACAAATAGTAACCCTAACCCTAAAACAAACACAAATAGTAACCTAACCTGAAACAAGCACAAATAGTAACCTAACCCTAAAACCAGCACAAATAATAACCTAACCCTAAAACAAGTACAAATAGTAACCTAACCCTAAAACAAGAACAAATAGTAACCCTAACCCTAAAACAAGAACAAATAGTAACCTAACCTAAAACAAGCACAAATAATAACCTAACCCTAAATAGGGATGAGCTGTTCGGTTCGAACAGTTCGGAGTTCGATTCGAACATCGGCAGTTCGAAAGTTCGCAAATTTCGAACTTTATGGCGTGTTCGGTTCGAGTTGTAAAAATTTTTTTTTTTTTTAAAAAGTATAAAAAATGCTTAAAAATACTAAAAAATCTAGGAATAAAGAGACTCTTTACTGCAGAATATTATTAGCAACGGTTTATTAGATATTGAATTAAAAACTAATGTCTAGTTGCAAAGATTATCACCTCTAAATGACCTGTGCTCTCAAACGGCATAAACAACATGTGTTTAATTAGGGTTTGGAAATAACATGTGCTTCTAATTAGTCTGGTCTCATGAATTTGATACATGGTATGCAGACTGGGAGTGCTAGGTGTCATGTGTGGGTCTGTGATGGCGATGTTTCCATACATCCTACAAATCCGCCACTTCACGGGCAGGTTATGGGAACCTCCTAGGCACGATATTTGAAGGAATTTTTTGTTTTTATTTTTAACCCTTATTTTATGGAAAACTCACTGTTCCTTTAAACCCTTCACTGCTGAGGCATTTCACCGCTGTGTGCTGAGCTAATTTTTACCGCTTTCGCTCATCATATTTAAACGCGATTTGAAGCCACATTTTATTATACGACCCAGACATATTATATATTGTTCTTTCCGGCAGACTCGGCAGATTCTTAATATATCATTTTTATGTGTATACGTCATGTTCTGCTTCTATATTATAACAAAAAATGCAATAAAACTTGAATTTTTAATCATCTGCAGCGTGTAAAGGGTTTATTTTCACCTTTTATCACATGAACATTTGCGGTTATATTTTCTATGGGGTACGCTAGTACAAAATTTAGAAATGGGGACTTATTACATTTTTTGGGGGGAATTATGTGATTTTTAGCAAACGCACACCATAGAAAAAAATCATTAGTGCAGCATCATTGTTCACATTATAAGTAACCTAACCCTAAAACAACCACAAATAGTAACCTAACCCAGAACAAACACAAATAGTAACCTAACCCTAAAAAACAAACAGTAACAAACCCTAAAACAAGGCACAAATAGTAACCTCACCCTAAAACAAATACAAATAGTGACATACCGCTAAAAGAAGAAAAAATAGTAATCTAAAACAAACCCTAAAACAAAGCACAAATAGTAACCTAACCCTAAAACAAGCACAAATAGTAACCTAACCCTAAAACAAACACAAATAGTAACCTAACCCTAAAACAAGCACAAATAGTAACCTAACCCTAAAACAAACACAACTAGTAACCTAACCCTAAAACCAGCACAAATAGTAACCTAACCCTAAAACATGCACAAATAGTAACCTAACCCTAAAACATGCACAAATAGTAACCTAACCCTAAAACATGCACAAATAGTAACCTAACCCTAAAACAAACACAAATAGTAACCTAACCCTAAAACAAGCACAAATAGTAACCTAACCCTAAAACAAACACAACTAGTAACCTAACCCTAAAACAAGCACAAATAGTAACCTAACCCTAAAACAAGCACAAATAGTAACCTAACCCTAAAACAAGCACAAATAGTAACCTAACCCTAAACCAAGCACAAATAGTAACCTAACCCTAAAACATGCACAAATAGTAACCTAACCCTAAAACATGCACAAATAGTAACCTAACCCTAAAACATGCACAAATAGTAACCTAACCCTAAACCAAGCACAAATAGTAACCTAACCCTAATACAAAAACAAATAGTAACCTAACCCTAAAACAAACACAAATAGTAACCTAACCCTAAAACAAACACAAATAGTAACCTAACCCTAAAACAAAAACAAATAGTAACCTAACCCTAAAACAAACACAAATAGTTACCTAACCCTAAAACAAACACAAATAGTAACCTAACCCTAAAACATGCACAAATAGTAACCTAACCCTAAAACAAGCACAAATAGTAACCTAACCCTAAAACAAACACAAATAGTAACCTAACCCTAAAACATGCACAAATAGTAACCTAACCCTAAAACAAGCACAAATAGTAACCTAACCCTAAAACAAGCACAAATAGTAACCTAACCCTAAAACAAACACAAATAGTAACCTAACCCTAAAACATGCACAAATAGTAACCTAACCCTAAAACAATCACAAATAGTAACCTAACCCTAAAACAAGCACAAATAGTAACTTAACCCTAAAACAAGCACAAACCTAACCCTAAAACAACACAAATAGTAACCTAACCCTAAAACAAGCACAAATAGTAACCTAACCCTAAAACATGCACAAATAGTAACCTAACCCTAAAACAATCACAAATAGTAACCTAACCCTAAAACAAGCACAAATAGTAACTTAACCCTAAAACAAACACAAATAGTAACCTAACCCTAAAACAACACAAATAGTAACCTAACCCTAAAACAAGCACAAATAGTAACCTAACCCTAAAACACGCACAAATAGTAACCTAACCCTGAAACAAAACACAAATCGTAACCTAACCCTAAAACAAAGCACAAATAGTAACCTATCCCTAAAACAACACAAATAGTAACCTAACCCTAAAACAAGCACAAATAGTAACCTAACCCTAAAACAAGCACAAATAGTAACCTAACCCTAAAACAAGCACAAATAGTAACCTAACCCTAAAACATGCACAAATAGTAACCTAACCCTAAAACAATCACAAATAGTAACCTAACCCTAAAACAAGCACAAATAGTAACTTAACCCTAAAACAAGCACAAACCTAACCCTAAAACAACACAAATAGTAACCTAACCCTAAAACAAGCACAAATAGTAACCTAACCCTAAAACAAGCACAAATAGTAACCTAACCCTAAAACATGCACAAATAGTAACCTAACCCTAAAACAATCACAAATAGTAACCTAACCCTAAAACAAGCACAAATAGTAACCTAACCCTAAAACATGCACAAATAGTAACCTAACCCTAAAACCAGCACAAATAGTAACCTAACCCTAAAACAAGCACAAATAGTAACTTAACCCTAAAACAAACACAAATAGTAACCTAACCCTAAAACAAGCACAAATAGTAACCTAACCCTAAAACACGCACAAATAGTAACCTAACCCTAAAACAAAACACAAATCGTAACCTAACCCTAAAACAAAGCACAAATAGTAACCTATCCCTAAAACAACACAAATAGTAACCTAACCCTGAAACAAGCACAAATAGTAACCTAACCCTAAAACAAGCACAAATAGTAACCTAACCCTAAAACACGCACAAATAGTAACCTAACCCTAAAACAAAACACAAATCGTAACCTAACCCTAAAACAAAGCACAAATAGTAACCTATCCCTAAAACAAACACAAATAGTAACCTAACCCTAAAACAAACACAAATAGTAACCTAACCCTAAAACAAACACAAATAGTAACCTAACCCTAAAACAAGCACAAATAGTAACCTAACCCTAAAACCAGCACATAGAAACATAGAAACATACAAAAATGTCAGCAGATAAGAACCTTTCGGCCCATCTAGTCTGCCCAATTACATGGATACTTTACCTGGATTTATCTTTTGTTTAGGATAGCCTTATGCCTATCCCATGCCTGCTTAAATTCAATTACTGTTTTGGCCTCTACCACTTCTACTGGAAGACTGTTCCATGTATCCACCACCCTCTCAGTAAAATAATGCTTCCTGATGTTACTTTTAAACCTTTGCCCCTCTAATCTAAGACTATGTCCTCTTGTTTTGCTACTTTGTTTCCTTTTAAATATACTCCCTTCCTCTACCTTGTGGATTCCCTTTACGTATTTAAATGTTTCTATCATATCTCCTCTGTCTCGTCTTTTTTCCAAGCTGTACATGTTAAGATCATTAAGCCTTTCCTGGTAACTTTTCTCCTTCAAGCCGTACACTATTTTAGTAGCCCTTCTCTGAACTCTCTCTAAGATGTCTATATCCTTCTGGAGATACGGTCTCCAGTACTGCACACAGTACTCCAAGTGAGGTCTCACCAGTGCTCTGTACAGTGGCATGAGCACTTCCCTTTTCCTACTGCTAATACCTCTCCCTACACAACCAAGCATTCTGCCAGCATTTCCAAGCATTCTGCTAGCATTTCCAAGCATTCTGCCAGCATTTCCAAGCATTCTGCTAGCATTTCCTGCTGCTCTATTACATTGACTACTTACCCTTAGATCCTCTGAAATAATAACCCCTAAATCCCTTTCCTCAGATGTTGAGGTTAGGAATGTATCAAATATTCTATATTCAGCCCTTGGGTTTTTACGTCCCAGGTGCATTATCTTGCACTTATCCACATTAAAACTCAATTGCCACAGCTCCCACCATTTTTTTAGTTTACCTAAATCATTTGTCATTTGGCTGATCCCTCCAGGAACGTCAACCCTGTTGCAAATCTTTGTGTCATCAGCAAAAAGACATACTTTTCCATTAATACCTTCTGCAATATCACTAATAAAAATATTTTAAGAGAAATGGGTCCAAGTACTGACCCCTGAGGTACCCCACTGGTAACAAGACCTTGCGCCGAATTAACTCCATTTACCACAACCCTCTGTTACCTGTCACTCAGCCACTGCCTAATCCATTCAACAAGTCGCCCCCACAGCAAACATATAGGCAGATGCCTATTGTGTAGGTGTAAATTTTTGGCCAAGTTCTTTTTCACAGGCATTTTGGAAAGACCAGACCACGGCCCGTGTTGGCATGTTAAGTACTCTGTAAAATAACGAAATCGGTCTAGCGGTTGTAAGAGGGTCTAAGCAAAAAAGTTCAGTTGCAGATAACAATGGCAAAGTGGCTCGCAACTTAGATATTACCGATTGTGACCTAAGCTAGGATTGTAATTTTAATACAAGGACTCAGAGGCTCCTATTGCAATCTCTTTCTTGCTTTTTAATATAGCAGCAAACAGAAATGTCGAAAAGAAACATTAGACATTTAAAGAAACACTTTGCTAACAATGGACCAGTCTAACCCCCCTTCCCCAGTGAGTCAGTCCAAAGTCCATAAGTAGATCCCTCTTCCCGCCTTTTCTCCCTCTTTTTTGCTGCTGGAGAAGATAAGTATAAAGCTTTGTTTCTCCAGTATTATTATTGTATAGGAGGTTTTCTCCCGGTCGTCCGGCTCTAACCGAGGCGACCGGGGTGCTGTTAGTATCATTTTACTGTAATCGCGAGGGTTTCCATTCTGTTATTTCTGTTACTTTATTTAACCGAGTTATTTGCAGTAAACGTGTCCACGATAACGGCGGTTACTAGGGGGCAGGGCGCATGCGCAGTAGATTCGCGCGCTTTGCCCGCCTCCATTTTAGCGTTACCTCTCACTTCGCAAGATGCCGTTTTCGAAAGCTACCTCACGCATGAGCTCCAAGGATTCTTCCCCTACAAGGGACTCCGGATCGGAGGACAGCTCCTCTCCCATGGATAAACCTTCCGATAAGGCTGGTAATGTAACAGGCTCCAGAGCCGCAGGCCCTTCTGACCCCACACATAAAAAAGCATTAGAGCCCCATATCCAAGCCTCAATAGAATCGGCAGTTTTCAAAGAAGTTAATGCCCTTTCTAGTGCTTTTACTCAGTCCCTTAAAGAGGCTATTTTAGAGACTAAACTGGATGCAACACCGGTTCTCCCGGTTAAAGATCTGGGCGATTCTCTCACTGAAGTGAGGCCCTCTGATTCTCCCCTATCCATGGGGGAACAGCCTGATAATAATAAAGATAAGCGCAAGGCTGGAGGGGCTGGCATCCCCTTATCACTGCCCGGGGATTCAATGCCGGGGACACACACGCCAAGAAAGCGCTCACACAAAACTCATCATATTGAGTCAAACTCGATCAAGCGTAGTAAACGCTCTGACCACTCTCATACCAATGATCACCCTTCCTCCAGTAGACAATATAATCCCCCTTTATCTGGAGAAGAAGGTGGTGAAGACGCGTTAGAGGTTTACGCATCTGACAAAGAGTTTGCTGATAAGACCTTAGTGCCCTTACAGGGGCCTGGTACAGAGGGGCCCATTTACGACCCAATGGGGAACCCCATGTTCGCTCCTGAGGATTTATCTCACCCTAGATCCACAGAGTGGTCCCTCACCCCACATGTGGAGGCATGGATCGATGCGCGTGTGCGCAGGCCTCTTGATAAAACTTCCAGATCCAGGATGAGAACGGAGTGTCCCCGACCTACTGCAGTAGGAAAAACATGCTTGACCCCGGAGGTGGACAAAAAATTTATAAAATTTGTGGAGACAAAAGGATGGTCCCAGAATAGAGGCATAGACCTGGCTTTCAAAAATTGTCAGGATAAACTCCTAGACACGATAGGTCCTTTAGCCAAACTGTTAGATGTGGCCGAACAGGCTAAAATTAATGACGCTACGCTCGAGCCTTATGAAGTTACTAATTGGGTCCAGAGAGCTATTAGTTTCGTAAGCAATACAAATACAGCTCTGGCTACAGAGAGACGCAAATGCATTTTGCTTAAGATGGATGCACAACTGGCGGCAGTTGCAGATAATGAGCTTGGGGTTAAGGCCCAAGGAATGTTATTTGGTCCTGGGTTCCTAAGAGACATGACAGAATATACCGGAGCCTTTACTACAATGGAGAAGGTTACTACTTCCATAAAGAAGGTATTCACCGCAGGGGGTTTTGCACGGGCCGGCAGGGGCAGGGGTCGCGCTGCCGGCTGTGCAAGGGCAGGATTCTCCCGCCAATTCACAGGCTCCGTGGCGTATGACGCCTCAAGAGGTTCTGTGGCGTATGACGCCTCACAATCCGAGACAAGAGTCTCAAACTTCTTTCCCTCCCGTTCCCGACGCTGGCGTACCATAGGCTTCAGAGGCTATGGAGGAGGACGCACCTTCCGGTACAGATCTCCAGGTATTGCGCTCTCTGATTCTTCACATGAATGTGCAAGTGGGGGGCCGTTTATTCAAATGCCTTCAACAATGGCAAAAGATCACATCCGATACATGGGTGTTACACACGGTACAGGGTTTTGTCATAAATTTCATCTCGACCCCCGTTCAGCACGCCTTTCCCCCGCCGTTTATCTTCACGGCGGAGGACGGAATGCTGGTGGACGAAGAGATTGCGGATCTCCTGCGGAAAGGAGCCATAGAGCGGTCCTCAAGGGAAGAAGTGAGATTCTTGGGAAATTTATTCCTGGTCCCCAAGAAGGGCGGGGGGAGTCGACCCGTCCTCAATCTGAAAGAGTTGAATTTATCGGTAATTTACAACCACTTTCAGATGGAAGGTCTGCACCTGTTAAAAGATCTTCTTTGACAAGGGGACTGGTTAGCAAAGGTGGATTTGAAGGATGCCTATTTAACAGTACCTATGGCGACGGAATCCAGGAGATTCCTTTGTTTCCGATGGAAAGACGTCACATGGCATTTCCGCTGCTTACCTTTCGGACTCTCTTCAGCGCCTTGGTGCTTCACCAAGCTTCTGAAGCCAGTGACATGTCGTCTCAGATCGCAAGGGGTCCGCCTTATCATTTATCTGGACGACATCCTTCTGATGGCAGAATCCGCCGCGCTGCTGCAAATTCATATTCAGCAGACGATAACACTGCTACAGGAATTGGGTTTTCTAGTGAACTCAGAAAAATCGATTCTCCATCCAGTTCAATCTCTGGAATTTCTAGGATTCACGGTTCAACCTTTACCGATGTCCATGGTACTCCCAGTGCACAAGTGCAAGTCTATACTGAAGGAGGTGCGTGCGCTTCTCAACAACGTCACCCCGACCTTGCGAGATCTCTCACGCATGATAGGGCTATTGGGGGCCTCGAAATTGGCGGTACATCCAGCACCTCTCCATTATCGGGCCCTCCAATGCCTGATGGCCCATTTCCTACGGGAGGGTCGGGATTATTCAGATCGGGTTCAGCTCTCGAGGGGAGCACGAGAGGATCTCCTCTGGTGGATCGAGAACCTCCAGTGCTGCAACGGCAGGTCTATCACATCACCACCTCCCACGGTGAGGATAGACTCAGACGCGTGCCTGTCAGGTTGGGGGTCCAGGTTAGGAACCTTGATAACGGGGGGACCTTGGTCAACACAGGAAGCTCGCAATCATATCAATGGTCTGGAATTAATGGCGTGTCTGTTTGCCATGCAGAGCTTTCTCAAGCCAGCAGGTCAGGTGTCCGTTCTCCTCCGAATGGACAACTTCCCAGCCGTGAAGTACATCAATGCCCTGGGGGGCCCTCGTTCCTCCCTACTGACAGCGATGGCAACGCGGCTTTGGGATTGGTGCTTTCAAAGGCGGATCACGGTGCAAGCCCAGTTCATACTGGGTGTTTCGAAACTACTCGCAGATTGGAGCTCGAGACACACGGAGGACTCCGGGGATTGGCGTTTGAACTCGTCAATCTTTACCATTGTGACAGAGCTTTGGGGTCCGTTTCAGATCGACCTTTGCGTCGCGCCTGAACAACCAGGTACCCAACTTCTACAGTTGGCGTCCGGATCCAGTGGCGATAGCAACCGATACATTCCTTCAGGACTGGAGGGGACATCGTCATTATGCATTTCCTCCATTTCAGTTGGTGGCTCGGACGTTACGCCAGGTGCGGATGCAGGTGGCAGAGTTTAGTGGCCCCATTCTGGCCCAACCAACCATGGTTTCCCCTGTTTCTGGAACTCCTGGTGGATGTCCCGCAGTTATTACCGAGATGTCAGGATCTGCTGTTGGATGGTCAGGGACTTCCTCATCCACTGTTACTACGAGACTCGTATCGCGTCCTAGCCTCCCTGGTCTCGGGGAACCCGGGACGTTCAGAAGTGTTTCGAGCCGGACTAGGGCCCTCCTACGGGCCGCATGGGCTCCAGGCACACTGTCCTGTTATGACTCCGCCTGGGCTCAGTGGTCTGGTTGGTGTATGCCACGGAATCTGGATCCCTTTCAAGCCCCTACTACGGTCATCTTAAACTTTCTATCGGAATGTTTTGATGACGGAAAGGCTTATCGAACTATTAATGTTTATCGGTCGGCCTTGTCGGTCTATCATGTGGGTTTCCAGGGATTCCGGTGGGCAAACATCCCTTGGTCTGTCGTTTACTGAGAGGCATTCGGTGTTCAAGACCTCCGCTCCCTCGGTATTCAGAAACTTGGGATGTGGCAATTCTGCTCAATTTCTTGAGCGAATGGCCCTCTAATCAACAATTATCGTTGAGACAACTTTCGGCTAAACTTTTGGCCCTTCTCTGTCTCATCTCGTGTAAGAGAGTGGGGGATGTCCGGGCGTTGGACTTTCAGGTCAGGTCTTTTGTCCCGGAAGGGGTCCGGTTTGATGTCTCTCGTCGGACTACGACATCTATAAAATCGGTGTTTTATCCGGCGCTTCCTTCTCAACCGGCCCTATGTCCTGTAAACTGTTTACAAGTGTATGAGACATGTACGTTGTCGCTGCGATCGGATAAAGTGACACCCCTTTTTATTTCTTTTCGCTCATCGCATGCCGCGGTCGCTTCCACTACTCTGGCGCGTTGGCTTAAATGGCTGTTGGCGCTAGCGGGGGTGGATGTGTCTAGATTTGGGGCTCACTCGGTTCGTAGTGCGACTGCGTCTGCCGCGATATCTGCGGGTTGTTGTTTGGAGGATGTACTCAAGTCGGCTGATTGGTCTAGAGAGACCACCTTCCGTACTTTCTATTTCAAGCCGATTGTTCACTGGTCGTCCGCTCTTATGGACCAGCTTTGAACTTGCAATAGGAGCCTCTGAGTCCTTGTATTAAAATTATAGAATTTAGCTAAGTTATGACGATAAGTTAGAATTTTAATAAAGGACTCAGAGGCGAGTATTGCCCACCCTGCCCTCCCAGGGCGGACTTATGGCTTGAGTGCGCTTTCGCGTTGTCACGCTGGTATCTCACTCTTCCTTTTATTTCAGCTCGGTGAGATGTTGAGATCCATCTGTTGGCAGTTCCTGCTCTTCTGACATCCGGCTGGATCATATTTCTTCACTTCTTCGCCTAGTTATCGTTGTTGGCAAGAAAAGAGGGAGAAAAGGCGGGAACAGGGATCTACTTATGGACTTTGGACTGACTCACTGGGGAAAGGGGGGTTAGACTGGTCCATTGTTAGCAAAGTGTTTCTTTAAATGTCTAATGTTTCTTTTCGACATTTCTGTTTGCTGCTATATTAAAAAGCAAGAAAGAGATTGCAATACTCGCCTCTGAGTCCTTTATTAAAATTCTAACTTATCGTCATAACTTAGCTAAATTCTATAATTGTAGATAAGACAAAACATTGTTTGTGGTACTTTAAATTTGGTGCATATAGTCTCGAAAGGAAGAATGGCGGCCGCGTCAAAGAAATGGTGAAGGTTCTTAACTCCATATTTTAGCCATTGACAGTATCCCCCTTGCGGAAGAATGTAGCGAGGTGATTCCAGTGGCATTGCCATGGAAATGGGGTGATGGTTCGTAAAAAAAGGGAAAACTCGGTCCCAAATGTACAGGTGCAGAGACGTGGTATCCAATGGTGACAGTAGCCGCGGTCTGTCTTTTGGAGGAACCCATAATAATTTGGCCAAGTCATGTCCATCCATGTATGCTGCCTTAATGGTGAGCCATTGTGGCAAAGGACGATTATGAAACACCTGACAGGGAGGCAAGGCATGATGCCCAGAAATAATGTTTGGTATGGATCATATTTAATTATTTATTCCCCCGTCTTTTTGTCTGTAACATAACAGTCCGCGCGGTATTCGCGGTCTTTTATTATTCCAGATATAAGAGACCAATATAGATTGCAACGTAACTAGAAATGACCTAGGTAGTTTAAGAGGTATAGCCCGAAACACGTAAAGTAATTTCGGTAAGATCACCATCTTTGCTGCCGCCATTCTTCCCATCCATGAGACTTTCCTCGACCTCCACAAATGTACTAGTGATCTAGTCTCAGAAAGATCACGTTCATAATTTTGTTCATATAGACCGTCTGGGTGTCCCGTGATTCTAAGTCCCAAATATACTAAATAGGTTTTGCGCCATTCAAAGTTATAATGCAGTTTAAGATTGTCTAGTGATTGGTGTGGAATGTTAAGCAGGAGGCTTGTTGTTTAAGCAGATTCCTAAATGGTATGAGATTCTACTGTAAGATTCGAGTCCCCATAAAGGGCGGATAGGGAAACATCCGGTTCTGTCAATGTCAGAAGAATATCATCCGCATACAGATGTATTTTGTGGATCGTTGGACCAACGGCGATGCCTCTAATATCATCATTTTGACGTATAGCCTGGGCTAGTGGTTCCAGCACAAAGGCGTACAAAAGGGGAGAGAGGGGGCATCCTTGTCTCATGCCATTCGTTATCATAAATTCCTCTGAAAGGAATCCCGAGTTAATAACCCTAGCGGAAGGGGAGTCATATAAGGCTTGAATTGCAGCTAATATTGGGGATGGAAAACCAAACTTTTGTAGAACCTCGCGAAGGAATAGCCAGCTCGAATGCCTTCTCGGCGTCCATGGACAGGACCAGGCAGGGTTGTGCCGATCGTCTCAACACTTCCATCAGATTGATCCGTTTTTTCGTACTGTCCGGGCCTTGTCGGCCAGAAATAAATCCTACCTGGTCCTGTCCTATCAATGAGGGCAAAATACGCTGCAATCTATTCGCCAGTATCTTACTGTAAATCTTTATATCCAAATTAAGCAGCGAGATAGGACAGAGGTTATGACAGATGTCAGGGGTCTTGCCCGGCTTAGGGAGCGTGATCATATGAGCTTGTAACATGTCTGGTGGGAAAGAACCTTGTTCTCTTGCATCATCAAAAACTTTACTCAAGTGTGTGAAAAGTTGAGGAGAGAAAGTCAGATAGTATAAACCCGTCAATCCATCTGGGCCTGGGCCTTTCATTTCGGTAATGCCTTATCTACTTCAGAAAGCTCATCTTGGGAGATGGAGAGGCTAATTTATTCGCTTGTGTAGCCGATAGTTTTGGGAGATTGATATTGTGTAGATAAGCGTCTATAGTAGCGGACGTGGGATGAACATTATCTTCATCCACCTCCAGATTATACAATTTTTCGTAATAACTCGCAAATTCATTTGCCATTGCCATAGAAACATAGAAAAATGTCGGCAGATAAGAACCTTTCGGCCCATCTAGTCTGCCCAATTACATGGATACTTTACCTGGATTTATCTTTTGTTTAGGATAGCCTTATGCCTATCCCATGCCTGCTTAAATTCAATTACTGTTTTGGCCTCTACCACTTCAACTGGAAGACTGTTCCATGTATCCACCACCCTCTCAGTAAAATAATGCTTCCTGATGTTACTTTTAAACCTTTGCCCCTCTAATCTAAGACTATGTCCTCTCTTGTTTTGCTACTTTGTTTCCTTTTAAATAATACTCCCTTCCTCTACCTTGTGGATTCCCTTTACGTATTTAAATGTTTCTATCATATCTCCTCTGTCTCGTCTTTTTTCCAAGCTGTACATGTAAGATCATTAAGCCTTTCCTGTAACTTTTCCTTCAAGCCGTACACTATTTTAGTAGCCCTTCTCTGAACTCTCTCTAAGATGTCTATATCCTTCTGGAGATACGGTCTCCAGTACTGCCACACAGTACTCCAAGTGAGGTCTCACCAGTGCTCTGTACAGTGGCATGAGCACTTCACTTTTCCTACTGCTAATACCTCTCCCTACACAACCAAGCATTCTGCCAGCATTCCTGCTGCTCTATACACATTGACTACTTACCCTTAGATCCTCTGAAATAATAACCCTAAATCCCAACCCTCAGATGTTGAGGTTAGGACTGCATCAAATATTCTATATTCAGTCCTTGGGTTTTTACGTCCCAGGTGCATTATCTTGCACTTATCCACATTAAAACTCAATTGCCACAACTCCGACCATTTTTTTAGTTTACCTAAATCATTTGTCATTTGGCTGATCCCTCCAGGAACGTCAACCCTGTTGCAAATCTTTGTGTCATCAGCAAAAAGACATACTTTTCCATTAATACCTTCTGCAATATCACTAATAAAAATATTAAAGAAAATGGGTCCAAGTACTGACCCCTGAGGTACCCCACTGGTAACAAGACCTTGCGCCGAATAAACTCCATTTACCACAACCCTCTGTTGTCTGTCACTCAGCCACTGCCTAATCCATTCAACAATATTGGAATCCAAGCTCAAAGATTGCAATTTATTGATAAGCCTTCTATGCGGAACAGTATCAAAAGCCTTACTGAAATCTAAATAAGCAATGTCTACTGCACCACCTGTGTCTATTATTTTTGTTACCCAATCAAAAAAATCAATAAGATTAGTTTGGCATGATCTCCCTGAGGTAAACCCATGTTGTTTCTGATCCTGTAATCTATGTGCTTTTAGATGTTCAACAATCCTTTCCTTTAACATGGTTTCCATTAATTTCTCCACTACTGACGTAAGACTAACTGGCCTATAGTTCCCCGATTCCTCCCTACTACCCTTCTTGTAAATGGGCACAACATTTGCTAATTTCCAGTCTTCTGGGACGACTCCCGTTAGCAAGGATTGGTTAAATTAATCTGTTAACGGTTTTGCTATTCCATCACTGAGCTCTTTTAATAATTTAGGGTGGATCCCATCAGGCCCCATTGACTTATTTGTCTTTACTTTAGACAGCTGCTGTAGAACCTCCTCCTCTGTAAACTGATATGTAAATGTCTCGTTAGTGTTTCCTCCTAACTGAGGTCCCTTTCCTTCCTTTTCTTCTGCAAAGACTGAACAAAAATATTCATTGAGGCAGTCAGCGAGACTTTTATCCTCTTCTATATACCTTCCTTCCTTTGTTTTTAATCTATCTAAAAATTGTTTTGTCCCCCTTTTTTACTGACTGAGCTATTTTCTCTTCTGCGTGTGCTTTGGAAGCTCTTATAAATTGCTTTGCCTCTTTCTGCCTAATCTTATAGGTTTGCCTATCTTCTTCACTCGGAGTTTTTTTATAATTATTAAATGCTGTCTTTTTGTTCTTCACTATTTTGGCCACTTCTGCAGAGACCACAGTGGTTTCTTCCCTTTTTTGTTTTTGCTAACAAGTCGAATGCAATTGCCTGTGGCCTTCAATAATGCTTCCTTTAAATAATCCCATTTCTCCTGGACTCCCTTTAAACTCCTCCAGTCTGATAATGACTCCTTCACACAAAGTCTCATTTTAGAAAAATCTGTTTTTTAAAGTCTAAAACTTTTGTTTTTGTGTGGTGCGGCTCCATCCCTGTTCTTATATTAAACCATACTGACTGGTGATCACTAGATCCCAAATTTTCACCTACAACAACGTCCGATACCAAACCTCCATTTGTGAGTATTAAATCCAATATGGCCTCTTTACGGGTCGGCTCCTCAACTACTTGTGTTAGAGATAATCCCAGTAGGGAGTTTAGAATATTTGTACTCCTGGTGCACCCAGCTATTTTGGTTTTCCAGTTCACATCAGGAAGATTAAAGTCCCCCATGATAATAACTTCCCCCTTCATTGCCATTTTGGCTATTTCCTCAAACATAGGATTGTAAATGATTCCGCGATCCGTTTTAAGATGTGAGATCCCAACATTTGGAAGGGTGGGTTTAAGTCTGTTGGCCAGGAGTCTGCCCGGTTTATTTTGAAACGCATAAAATTTGGCACGCATTCTAGTCATGGCTATGCCATATTTATCAGCCTCTAAATCTGTCAGGGAGCGTAGCGCCGCGTCTAGTTCGTCTGCTAATTCTGGAGACGGAGTCGCTTTGTTCCGTGTGTCTATGTCTTGTATAGTCCGTAGAATATCAATTCATTGCGTCATGTATAATTTCTTAAGTCTAGCCGCCCATTGGATACATACCTCCCGGACTACCGTCTTATGGACTTGCCAAATTGTAAATGGGCTCAGTTCGGGGGATACGTTTTCTTTAAAGTAATTAGTTATCGTTTCTCGAATTGCTGTCAACGCCGGTTTATGTTTAAGTAGATGTTCCCCAAATCTCCAAGGTGATCTAGTGTACGATTTGTAGTCATCTTGTAGTAAAAGATTCATCGGGGAATGGTCAGACCAAGTAAAAGGGAGTATATTGCAGTCAGTAATGCGTGGAAGTAAGTTGGTTGGAAATAGAAAGTAGTCAATGCGTGAATAACTATTATGCACGCCTGAACGAAAAGTATAATCCCTCTCTGTGGGATGAAACACGCGCCAAGCGTCATACAGTTGGTGTTGTCTGAGAAGGGAATGAAGTTTGTGTGTCTGTTGTCTCGATTGAGTCCCTGAGGGATGAGATCGGTCTTTAATTGGATCCAAACAAACGTTAAAGTCTCCACACATTATTAAGTCACCTGAAAGTACATCTGTAATTTTGTTCATTAGATGTGTCATGAATTGAGTTTGGGAACTATTAGGAGCATAAGCTGACACAAGCGTATAGAGTCTACCGTCAATAGTGCACACTAATAGAATAGATCTGCCTCTGGGATCAGTAACAATACGATGAGTTTGTAGCGCAACCCTATTATGAATCAGTATTGTCACCCCTCTAGATTTAGCTCTATAGGTGGAATGAAATTGAGTGCGATATTGTGGTGCATAAAGTTTTGGGTGGTCTAGTCTTCTAAAGTGTGTCTCCTGGAGGCATACAATATCAGCGTCGTAGGTGCGTATATCCCTGTATAAAGAATGCCTTTTAACGGGCAGGTTCTGGCCCTTAACATTATAGGTAACTACTTTCATAAAATTCTATACAAATACTGCCATTTTAACCAATATACGTCACATCTGTATATCCATCTAATAGCCAAGTACGATAAGGGTTGCATCCCCTTGGGGTTAAGGGATAGGAGGAAGGGAGGGATAGAAATGAAAAAAAAACAAATAAACAATTTGTGAACATCAACAAGAACGCCATACTCTCCATCGGGCATTCCCTATATTGGGAGGTTCCCGTACCCTTGTACAAAAGGGGAGAAAAAAGAGAGCAAAAAGAAAACAAAAGATGGGGGGGCCCATCTGCAACCAGCAGCGAAACGTCACTTGGCTGAAATAAAGATATCAACATTAACCAACTTATAACGTGGAGCAATCCAATTGAAACAGGACTACGAGTTCTGTTACAGAAAATCCAGATGGGGGCAACTTTGCGAGTGGAAGTCCCAAAGTAAGGTACCATTCAGCGAATACGCCATTCTGGCCTCAACTTTGGCATTTGTGACGTTAGTTCTTGGGCATCGGGTTCTATTTGTAATCCCCAGGATTCCAGAGTTGTTCGACCCTCCTCTGTCAAATTGAGCACCGTAGTTGTGCCGTCTCGGAGAACAACCAGCTTGGTGGGGAAGCCCCAGCGGTATAAAATTCCAGCCGAGCGTAGTGTAGTTGTGATAGGCCGAAACAATCTACGCTGTTGCAGGGTTGCTTTCGAAAAATCAGGATATACAGCAAGGTGACCGTATTGGGATCCCAAGACATCCGGTTTACGTAGTGCACGTAATATATCCTCTCGTGGCTTGTAGTAGTGTAGTTTCAATATAACATCCCTGGGTGCTTTCTGGGGTGCCGATGGCGGTTTCGGCAGTCTATGGATCCGATCCATAGGTATCGTTTCCGGAGTGACCCCAGGTAGCAAATATGAAAAAAAATCCGCTACATATGTCGTGAGATCTCGGAGGTGCACTGACTCCGGGACCCCTCTGATTTTTAAATTGTTTCGGTGGGACCTGTCTTCAAGGTCCGCCAATATATTGAGACATTGCTGTAACCTAGCTTCAAGCGTCTCCACCACACCAGCCATATCATTATGCGCGGTCGCCATCTCGGACAGTTTACCCTCAAGACGACCTATTTCACCTATTTCCTGAATGTCTTTCCTTATGTCCGTAGACACCGTGTTTAAGCGCGTTGTTAATGTCGATGAAAAGTCTTTAAACAGCGTCTCCATCCGGAAGGTGAATGTGGCCAAGTCAACCTCTGAGTACGTAATCGTTTTCACAGGGGAATGAGGTGTAGATCCGCCGCCATCTTGAGGATCCGCATCCTCGCGGCGTTTGGTGGGCCGGGGAGTAAAAAGCTCCTGTTTCCCTGCAGTTTTCTTAGATTTAGGTTGGGGTCAGACCAGCGCACTTTTAACGTGCGTTCTGGCGCACATAATTACGGCCGCACTAGCAGCAGATGACGGGCAATGACGGCCAATATACGATGTACGGCCGCACAAAAGTCCGGCCGTGCAACGCAAGTGGAATTTGAACACATTTTTCTGAGAACGCTGAACCGCTAGTACTGACGTACTGAGTGCGCAGCTGCGGCATAGCGGCGTGTTTGCGTGATTAGGAGATGTCAGACGCTGCTAATGTCCGGCCTACATAACGTCCAGACGCAAAAAGTGTTTTATTGACGATCCGTACAAAATCACGCCCGAAAATGCGCGTCGTCTGACCGTTTTTGCGCATTCCGTGAAAAAAAAGTCAATGAGTTCGGACGCACTTTTTCACGTTCGCGGCGAAAAATGCTTTAGTCTGACCCTAGCCTTAGCGGTAGCCATCCCGATGACCTTGGGTTCCCAATGGGGGCAGCGAATTGTGGGGTCTGTATGATTGCGATGTCCGCTTTCAATCGCTTCCTGGTGCAGGAGCTACTAGATTAGAGCACGTCCACTATGGAGATCTACAGTATACTTTGATAATTTTGCTCCTCGAGTTATATTTGAGTCTTGAGTATTCTCATTTCCATAATAAATCTCTATCCAACGCGTTATATTCGGGTCGCGTTATACTCGAGTATCTACGGTATTTTTTTTTTAATCTTTACGTATTCTATGGTCATGTTTGATATCATTGGAAAGGCCAGACTCTATCCTTTTCAATGACACCTTACTTTGAGAGTACCGAATGGTGATGCAGGGGTTAAAAGGACCCCTGTGCTCTTAAGATTTTGATGGAGCAATGCTTTACTATCAAGGTTATTCAGAGAGAGGTGAAAAGCAGGAGAATGACTGGAGAATGGGAAATTCTAGGTCAAAATAGCCGATTTGGAAAGTGAGATGAATGGGAGAATTTTTCTGGTTTGGCTATTATGACCTAGAATTTTCACTCCTCCAGTCATTCTCCTGCTTTTCACCTCTCTCTGAATAACCCTGTATGTATTTTTTCATCACATTCACACTTTCTGCTGCTGTGGGAAATGAGAAGGTGAGTCAGTGCAGCAATGTCATTCACTTTATTATTAAAAACTGAACAATTCTGCTGCTTTGTAAAAAATAAATATTTTAAAAATGTTATATTTACAGATTTACTGGTCATGTTTCCAATGACACCACAATGGACCCCCTGTGCTGCATGGTACTGGATATACATCTCCTGTATTAGGATTCCATGCCAGGCAGGTGGTCTCCCTCTTTATGACGTTATTGCACACATGTGCGATGTCTCCCGTGGGGGGGGGGGGGTTGCAGTCGCACAGTGAGTGCTGATTGCTGACATGCAAGATGTCAACCCCCTGTGACTGAAGCCCCAGATCGGTGCCGAACTAGTGCAATGCAAAACTGTCAGGGTTATTCAAAGAGCTCCGAATTGCTGGAGAAAGGTAACCGAACGCTGAGATTCAGCGTTCGGTTACCTTTCCTGGCCATTCGGCTATCCAGAGAGCAAGCAATTCGCCAAATCCTGGCGAATTGCCTACACATACGGTGCCTGTTCGGTGCCTGTTCGAGGGCAGTGAAATCCCCATGAAAAAGCACTGCTTCGGCTATTCAGAGAACACAAACCAGCAGTGAAAGGGTCCCCTAATGCCCTGCCATTCGGTGGTTTAATTCGACAGATTTATTCAGGAGAATCCCATAGGCTTCAATGTTAAAAATATTCCCGTTTTAATTCAATATCTAATAAACCGTTCATTATAAAATTCTGCAGCAAAAAGTCTCTTTATTTATAGATTTTTTTAGGATCTTTTAGGCATTTTTTGGGATTTTTCTGCAAACATTTTTTCTCTTTTTTTTGCAATCTCTTTTTCTTGTTTCTGTAACTGCCTTTTTATTCTCATTCATTAGATTTTATATGTAAATTTCAGACATTTTCACTCAGTAGTTTTTTTGCAAATAGCGTTTCACTTTTCAAACATTCAAGCGTACGTTTTTTTTTTCCCACTCCATTCATCTGCGGTGTCGGGTTTTTCCGGCGGCTGTGATCGGCTCCTGCTCGGGTTTCTCCGGCGTCTTTAATCCAGATGTTTTTGAGGGTTTTGGGGTGCGTTTGCCCTCATTTTGCAGTGAGTTTTCGGCGGTTTGCGGTGACTTTTCCCTGCAATTCAGGGACCCGTGGTGCTTGCTGAATACACCGCAGGGTCGCCGAAATGGGATCGCCAGATCGCACCGAATTGAAGAGGACAAAAAGTCACCGAACGTGCAGTGGCTTTTCGATTCTCTTTGAATAACCCTGCGTGTGTTAAAGCATCCTGCGTGCACAGGAGTGAAACAGGAGGACGCTCTACATATGTCCTTCACATTCAAGTGGTTAACAATGCTGTTTGGAGTTTTTGGACATTTTTAATGTTAGCAGTGTCTTTGAGATTGACTTTATTGATGATATATTGCTGGAATTTTTACAGACCTGTCACATGTTCAGGGACTTGGGATTTACTGGAATAGTATGTGGGTTTTTGTAAATGGTAATGTAGCTGTGGTCACTTCAGTACCTGGACCTGGAGATACATTTGGGAGGTGGGGGAATGTGGATTCTGGTGGGCCTGATATTTCATATTGTTCCCCAGACCTCTCCAATGTTAATGGAACGTTCTGCTGAAATATGAAGCTCCTTTTTTGCCCTTAAATAGCTGAGCAGATCCTGCTGACAGCCTCTGCCCAATTATTTTTTTATATATTTTTTTAAAAAAATTTGCCCCATTTTACTCCCCTTTTGTCCCTCATCGTGCACAGCTCCTCCTCTTCGGTTAGGTGACTCTTGAACCTTGAAGTCTCTAAGGCTTTTCTTCACTGTTTGCGCTTGCTGCACTACGTGCGTAGAGCAGGAACTGTAAATTGCAAAGCGCTGTGTTGTGTTTGTTTCAGAGTGTCGAATTGAAGGTACAGGATGTTTGTGTTTTCTGTGCCCTGTCTCCTGATGTCTGTGTTGTGTTTGTTCCGGAGTGTCGAATTGAAGGTACAGGATGTTTGTGTTTTCTGTGCCCTGTCTCCTGAGGTCTGTGTTGTGTTTGTTCCGGAGTTTCGAATTGAAGGTACAGGATGTTTGTGTTTTCTGTGCCCTGTCTCCTGATGTCTGTGTTATTTCCTGGTGTATTTATTGTAGAGTTTTGCTTTGTATATGCTGTACTGTTTCTAGAGTTGCCACCAGTCATGTTTTTACCCGCATATTTCGGGTCCTTAATCATGTGTCTGGGTTTCAGACCCCCTCCCACCCGGACACATGACTCAGACATGTGTGGCAGAAGAACACTGCATCAGCAGTCGGACAGCACATCTCTATGTGAGTTCTCAAAGCCTCAGCTTTCTATGAGGTTTCAAAATAAAAATGTCCTCCACTCTTCTTTCCATAGCTACCCCTGCCCCCTGAATGAACAGCTCTGCCAGAGGGTAATAGAAGGGAGTAAGGTAGTGCAGAGAGAGGATGATCTGCAATAGTGTCACTAAGACACTAAACAAGGTGGAGGGAGGCAGGGTGGAAATGTCAGCCAGCTGGCCTTTTTCATGAACCAGCAGTGAGCAGCACATTATCACTAACCTGCCTGGCTCCCAGTAAGGTCCTGCATGCAGGAGGCCAGGCAGTGTTAACTCTGTGCTGCCTCCACCTATGTCAGGTTCTGGGGTGGAACCAGGTGGTTGAGATATGGCCCAAATGCGGTTACTACCGACAGGATAGTGGGTGGAGGAGGGTGAGTTGGAAGAGACTGACCAGATCTTGAGGAATAACTGGAGACTGGAAGGACACTGGTGGAAACACGGTGGGAATCTTGGTAGACACAAAAGGGGTTTTCTGGATACAGGGAAACAGCAGAGCTAAACACCTCTCTCTGCTAGGAAAGGATAACAATACTGAAGCACAGAAGGGAAAGAGGGAGGGAACTTTATTTCAGATGAGGAAAGGTGTAGTGTGTTAGTTGTGCATTAACCTCTTAAGGACCAAAGGTCTTTAAAGACGATGCATTTATGACGTAACAGTTACATCATTGGTCTTTAAGGGGTTAACTATTTGAGGACCTGTGGTTCTAGTGCTGGGGAGAGGCAGCACTTTTCCTGTACTGCCAAGGTGCAGTTCAGGAGGGAATGGTGTCAGCCTGGCCCTTCTTCTGGCGACGGCAGCGTCATTGGGGAATGACCTATCCCTCGCCCTAAAGTCGCACTCTGTGCGACTAAAGAGGCGGCAACGGTCTGGGGGTCTTCTTGGCGTACCACAGTCCCATCAGATGCAGGGATACAATCTGGAGTCAAGGTGTCAGGGCAACCATAAGCCATGCAGGTCTCATCCTTGGTCTCACAAGGTGAAAAACAATTATGGGAAATAATAAAAAGTCCACATCAGCCACGCTAGAGCTCTTGGGGGTAACAGCATGAGGTTCAGCCTCTGGGCAGACATTGGTTGGCAGAGGTTCTTGAAGGGAGACAGTGGGAGAAAAACTAGATGCCAAGGAACAGGGCTATGACTTGATCCTGAGAGTGTGGGTCACAGGAGATCGTACCTTAGCCATAAACAAGGTCTTCCCCATACAAAAAAGCCACACGGGGGGTAGCCGGGGTGATTGCCAGTGCAAAGATGGTGGCACCCAGGTATGCCCCACCTTGACTGGGTAGTCCTAGGCCGTACCACTCTGCTAAGTGAGGGCAGATGATCCTCATAGTCCAAGGTATCCCAGTCTGCCTCCAGAAAGTTATCAGAACTTGGGTATTCTTCCATGCAGGGTTCTGGGCTGGAGGCTTCCATGACTGGGTCAGAAGGTGGCACATAGGTGGGGGGTCTGGAGGTCCTGCACTTATGCATGCAGGAGGGCATAGTCAGTCCGGAGATCCTCCAGAACTGTGGTTAGGTCACTGATCTGACTGGTAAGGATGGTGACACCAGATTTGGCCACTGGAGTTTCTGTAAGTGGGTTGGTGGTACCTCGAGTTGGTAATGCCTCAGCTGCATCCTCGGTAGGGATGTGCGTTTCGGGTTTTGGAATTTCGGAATTATCACGAAATTTCCTGATACGTGCATTTGGATTCGGGCGATTTTCCGAGAATTTTCAGATCCGAAAACTTTTCGGAATTTTCGAATGGAGTAGAAATGTGTAAAATCGAAAATAATTTTCGTTCAATTCGTGATTTCGGCTCCATTCCTGATTTCGGTTCCATTTCAGTAATTTCGGACATCGTATTTATATCACTGATTCTGTAAATTAAATTTTGTATCATTCCCATCTCAATGTATCCTTCTTGTGAAACCAGAAAAATCTCAATGTATCCTTCTCGGGAAACCAGAGAAATCTCAATGTATCCTTCTCGGGAAACCAGAGAAATCTCAATGTATCCTTCTCGGGAAACCAGAGCAATTTCAATGTATCCTTCCCGGGAAACCAGAGAATTCTCAATGTATCCTTCCTGTAAAACCAGAGAAATCTCAATGTATCCTTCTTGTAAAACCAGAGAAATCTTAATGTATCCTTCCTGGGAAACCAGAGAAATCTCAATGTGTCCTTCCTGGGAAACCAGAGAAATCTCAATGCATCCTTCTTGTAAAACCAGAGAAATCTTAATGTATCCTTCTTGTAAAACCAGAGAAATCTCAATGTATCCTTCCTGGGAAACCAGAGAAATCTCAATGTATCCTTCCTGTAAAACCAGAGAAATCTCAATGTATCCTTCTTGTAAAACCAGAGAAATCTTAATGTATCCTTCCTGGGAAACCAGAGAAATCTCAATGTGTCCTTCCTGGGAAACTAGAGAAATCTCAATGTATCCTTCCCGGGAAACCAGAGAAATCTCAATGTATCCTTCTTGTAAAACATGAGAAATCTCAATGTATCCTTGTAAAACACGAAAAATCTCAATGTATCCTTCCCGGGAAACCAGAGAAATCTCAATGTATCCTTCTTGTAAAACCAGAGAAATCTCAATGCATCCTTCTTGTAAAACCAGAGAAATCTTAATGTATCCTTCCTGGGAAACCAGAGAAATCTCAATGTATCCTTCCTGTAAAACCAGAGAAATCTCAATGTATCCTTCCTGTAAAAACAGAGAAATCTCAATGTATCCTTCTTGTAAAAACCAGAGAAATCTTAATGTATCCTTCCTGGGAAACCAGAGAAATCTCAATGTATCCTTCCTGTAAAACCAGAGAAATCTCAATGTATCCTTCTTGTAAAACATGAGAAATCTCAATGTATCCTTCTTGTAAAACATGAGAAATCTCGTATCGTATAATTATCGTATCGTATAATTATCGTATCCGAAAAACCATTAGTTTACGTCAACACGAATAGACACTTTGAAACGAGGAGAACAGACGTTCCAAAAAACACGAAAATTTCCAAAATCACGAAAAGTCGATACGAAAAACGAACCGAACCGAAACGGAAATCGGCCGAAACGAAAATTTACAAAATCCGAACGAACCGAACCGAAAAAAAATCCTCAGAAAGTGGAAAAGCAGCGTGGGTGGGTACAGGAGGCATGGCAGAAACCAGGTTTGGCTGCCTGGTTGTGATGGGAGTAGTACCCAGATTCAAGCGCGGCATAAGGTCCATCAGTTCAGATGACCCTGCTTCCAGGACACCGGTGGTTTCTAAATCCATGGAGGAGACCAAACCTGTCTCTTCAAACACAGCAGATTCCATATCCATGGGTTCACCAGGCGGATTAACATTAAACATGGTTTCATGAAGGGCAGGGGTTAGAGAGACAGCAGTTCGTTTGATGGACTCAGGCAATGGCTGCTTGAACTTGGTGAGGTAGGTCTTGGGTGGTGAGGATCTTTTGGGGGTAGGTTTCGGTGTGGGGGGCTTCCTTGGAGCTGGCTGGAGCACTTTAGCAGGCTTGGGTACTTTAGCCAGTTTTGGTGAAGATACCATAACCTTGGTCGGGGTGCATCTCTGGGTATGGGGGTTGTTTCAGACCTTTGCCTAGGGGTTTGCTTATTGAAGGGTCTCAAGGGGCAGTCTACTACCCAGTGGGAAAAATCTCAGCAGTATAGGCAGAGGTTGTAGGTCTTCCTTCTGGTACGCTCCTCAGCGGATAATGAAGCATATTTTTTCTCTCTTGCAGGAATGCACACTTTAGGTGAGGTGCCCCCACAGTCTCTGCAGTATATCACTGAGAAAATTGGCCAGGTGTCTGACAGCTTCATGGAAACTTCTCTGGATCAATTCCACCATATAGTGTAGCACCACGGGCTCCTACATAATTGGCTTCAGTATATGTCAGGTTCTGGGGTGGAACCAGGTGGTGAACTGGAGATATGGCCCAAATGCAGTTACTACCGACAGGATAGTGGGTGGAGGAGGGTAGGGATGTGCGTTTCGGGTTTCGGAACTTCGGAATTTTCACGAAATTTCCCGATTCGAGCATTCGAATTCGGCCGATTTTCCGAAAATTTTCAGATCTGAAAACGACAGATACGAACAAATTTTTTGAGCCGAAACGAAAACTTTTCGAATGGACTAGAAATGTGTAAAATCGAAATTCATTTTCATTCCATTACTGATTTCGGTTCCATTTCAGTAATTTCAGACATCGTATTTATATGGCTGATTCTGTAATTAAATTTTGTATCATTCACTTCTCAATGTATCCTTCCTGGGAAACCAGAGAAATCTCAATGTATCCTTCCTGGAAAACCAGAGAAATCTCAATGTCTCCTTCCTGGGAAACCAGAGAAATCTCAATGTATCCTTCCTGGAAAACCAGAGAAATCTCAATGTATCCTTCTTGTAAAACATGAGAAATCTCAATGTATCCTTCCTGGAAAACCAGAGAAAACTCAATGTATCCTTCTTGTAAAACCAGAGCAATCTCAATGTATCCTTCCCGGGAAACCAGAGAAATCTCAATGTATCCTTCTTGTAAAACCAGAGCAATCTCAATGTATCCTTCCCGGGAAACCAGAGAAATCTCAATGTATCCTTCTTGTAAAACATGAGAAATCTCAATGTATCCTTCCTGGGAAACCAAAGAAATCTCAATGTATCCTTCCTGGGAAACCAGAGAAATCTCAATGTATCCTTCCTGGGAAACCAGAGAAATCTCAATGTATCCTTCCTGGGAAACCAGAGAAATCTCAATGTGTCCTTCCTGGGAAACCAGAGAAATCTCAATGCGTCCTTCTTGTAAAACCAGAGAAATCTTAATGTATCCTTCCTGGAAACCAGAGAAATCTCAATGTATCCTTCTTGTAAAACCAGAGAAATCTTAATGTATCCTTCCTGGGAAACCAGAGAAATCTCAAAGTATCCTTCCTGTAAAACCAGAGAAATCTCAATGTATCCTTCCTGTAAAACCAGAGAAATCTCAATGTATCCTTCTTGTAAAACCAGAGAAATCTTAATGTATCCTTCCTGGGAAACCAGAGAAATCTCAATGTGTCCTTCCTGGGAAACCAGAGAAATCTCAATGTATCCTTCCTGTAAAACCAGAGAAATCTCAATGTATCCTTCCTGTAAAACCAGAGAAATCTCAATGTATCCTTCTTGTAAAACCAGAGAAATCTTAATGTATCCTTCCTGGGAAACCAGAGAAATCTCAATGTGTCCTTCCTGGGAAACTAGAGAAATCTCAATGTATCCTTCTTGTAAAACCAGAGAAATCTTAATGTATCCTTCCAGGGAAACCAGAGAAATCTCAATGTATCCTTCTTGTAAAACATGAGAAATCTCAATGGCAGAATTATCGTTTCGGCAGAATTATCGTTTCGGCAGAATTATCGTATCATATCCGAAAAACCATTAGTTTACGTTATTATTTATTATTATTATTCTTTATTTATAAAGCGCCAGCATATTCCGCAGCGCTGTACAATAAGCACAGTATAGACAGGGTTACAATACATTGAACAACATTTGACAAACAGTACAGGAGGAGATGAGGCCCTATTCCCGTAGGAACTCACAATCTGGGAGGGTTGGGGTTGGAAATTCGTCAAAACGAATAGACACTTTGAAACGAGGAGAACAGACGTTCAGATAAACACGAAAATTTCCGAAATCACTAAAAAAAAGTCGATACGAAAAACGAAATGAAACGGAAATCGTCCGAAATGAGTCGAAACGAAAATTTACAAAATCCGAACCGAATCGAACCGAAAAAAAAAAATCGGTGCGCAAGCCTAGAGGAAGGTGAGTTGGAGGAGACTGACCAGATCTTGAAGAATAACTGGGGATTGGAGGGACACTGGTGGAAACACGGTGGGAATCTTGGTAGACACAAAATGGGTTTTCTGGATACAGGGAAACCACAGAGCTAAACACCTCTCTCTGCTAGGAAGGGATAACAATACTGAAGCACAGAAGGTAAAGAGGGAGGGAACTTTATTTCAGATGAGGAAAGGTGTGGTGTGTTAGTTGTGCATTAACTGTTTGAGGACCTGTGGTTCTAGTGCTGGGTAGAGGCAACACTTTTCCTGTGCTGCCAAGGTGCAGTTCAGGAGGGAATTGTGCCAGCCTGGCCCTTCCTCCGGCGGCTTGAGGCATAACAGCCTAGCTGCCCTGAACTAGGACATAAGCAGCCCTGGGCAAAATGTAAGCGATGTGGAGTTTTTAAACAAATAAATAAATGAAAACATACATTTAAAAAATCATCGTATACACAACACAGAACCCAAAAAATTCCATCACATAAAACTGTCACTTCAAACACACACTCCAATCACAAACAACCAATCACCTAAACCCGTTCACTGCAGAAGATGTGGCAAGATGACGTCACTTTCAGGCGGTCCCCAGCAAAGAGTGCCTGAAAGGGGGGCTTTTGACCCCTCTCCCTCCTGATAGGGAGGAGATATTAGTAAAAGAGAGGCAGCACTGGAAAGGTCACAGTGTGGCCTTTCCAGCGCTTCCTCTCCTTAACCCCTGAGGTGCCGGTCCGCATTTCCCTATGGAAACCCTATGGTTGAGATGCAGGGGTCCAAATGACCACCGTATCTCCCAATCAGCCTGACCTTTCCAATGATACCAAATATGACCATGTTACAAGTAAAAAATAAAAAACAAAAATAATAAAAAATTATAATTTTTATTATTAATGCCACACTATTGTTCACGTTTCAATTACCATATGCACAATGATGCTGCACTAACGATTTTTTTGGTTTTAGCTAAAATCACGTAATTTCTCAGAAAAATAACATTCCCAGTTCTAATGTTTTCAACAAGCAAAAAAAAAATCATCTTAAACGCTGTAGATTATTGACATTTTAATGGAAATTCACATTTATCTTGCATTTTTTGGTATAGCATTCTGACAGGGCGAGACGTATTCATATAATAATGATATATTATGAATCTACCGAGTCTGCTGAAAATAAGGATATATAATGTGTGTGGGTCCTACAATAAAACACGTTTAAACATGATGAGCACAAAACAGTTAAAATGGGCTCAGCAGTGAATGGGTTAAACACACAAACTCCAATCACTCAATACCAGCCACCTCAAACACACACAAACTCTAACCACGCCACACCAGCCTCCTCAAACACAGTCACACACCAACTAGTGTATGAATTTAAATTGTATACAGGACAGATAAGGGTGAGTCTAAAGGATTTATTTAGTAAGCGCTGATTTTGCCACCGTATGGCACCGAACAGTGAATTCCCCTAATGTTCGGTGTTTTCATTCGACAGGTTTAATCAGGTGAATCACATAAATTTCAATGTTAAAAATATCCCGTTTTTTATTAAATATCTAAAAACCGTTTGTGACGGATCGGCCGCCACAGGCTTTATTTAGTTTAATTTCATTCTTATTTTGTTATATTTCATTTACCCTTTATTTATAGGAACGAATACCCCATTTAGATTTATTGTAAAAATTTTCTTAGAATTCTATTTAATCATGTTTCTCCCCTGCACCGATCCTGCACCGATCCTGCACCGATCCTGCACCGATCCTGCACCGATCTGGTCAGTAACCATGGAGTACATGCTTGCTACAATGTACCAGTCACTGAAACAGCCCAGCTGCAATTTGTCTGTATATCTCCTGTGCTGATTAATAACTCGTTCCCCTTTGTGTCCAGCTTGTACCAGTGTCAATTGTACAAAAAAATATGTTATTAGTTTTTCTGCAAAGTGTGCCCCGGCTTGTCTCATATTGTGTAAGGCCGGAGGCTCCCCAGGAGATCCGATTACCGCTGGCAAGCTGACAAAACCCTACTCCTGTTCAACTGTCTGCCATGGAGCCCCCTTTGCCCCCACCAGGGTGCTTTTTGGACATTAGTTCCCCAGGGAGAGTTGCCTGGTGTGGGGTGAATTTGAAGAGGACCTGCCATCGGGAACCTCTCCAATCGACGGTCCCAAAACAGAGCGGCTACGGAGCTCTAAGGCGAATACACCTCATCTGCTGCTGAGCAGTTTGTAATCGCTGCCGCTTGGTCCCCCATTCCTGGATCAGGGCGCAATTTTTGGCAGGAGTAACCAGGGGACCAGAGCTAGCCAGCAGAACCCAGAAAGTGTTGCTGCTCCAGCGGAATTAACCCCTACAGACCCGCAACGCTAGGAAGAGTCCATGTTAAATATACAATAGGGCTCGGGCTGGAGGCAGTGCTAAAACTGGCGCCGGGATGTCTGGAGGGGCCGGGTAAAGAACAATGGCCAGCCGGGTTATCAAGATCTTGTAAATGTATATAAACAATGTATGTTCCCATTCTGAATACGCTCTGATTTACCTTCAACCTACATTTTTTGTCTAGACTAAGTGATTGGGGAGGGATACAGGGCTATTCTCACAGAGCCTCGGTATTCTCGGATCCAGGCAGAAACAAGCAGCGGATAGATGCCCTCTTAATAGCGGCATTACAGTCTCCATCCCGCAGATTGGCTTATTCAGAGCAGCCGCCTTCACTGAATCCAGGGCAGACACCTCAGCTGGCATGTTACCTCCCAGTGCTCCAAGGCAAGGACGGATTTAACGGCGAATCTACTCCTGCTGAGTAGCGGATTTCGTCACACCGTTTATTCTTTTCACTTGCAGAAAAAAGTATCTTTATTTATTTAGTGCTCTATTACATTCTTTGCACAAACGTTAACGCGTGCACAAAAACGCATTAACAAGAGGGACAAAACCCTTTGCGCTGAATGTCGTATTACAATGTCAGCGTAAAAAATGCATGTTAACATCTACCGCGGGCAAACCTGCGCGAATGTACTGTACTGCGCGCGTCCTATACTTAACATCGTGAGCGCAAATGAGTTTGTGCGCTGGTATTGGTATTGCAATTGGCGAATGGTATTGGCGGATGGTATTACAATCTATGTGCAAAATTTTACGGAAAACGTTTGCGCGCATAATTTTAACGTCTTTTAAAAGCTGGTGGTAACTGCAAATCTGAACGTCCTGACCGAAACCAAATACACCAGCACGAAAAAAAATACAGCAAAGTATAGTTACACATTCTACTCATACCCAAACAATAAAATGGAGAAGTTTTTTTTTTCTATTGCTGCAGCATATATGTGCAGATTGACTTTGACAGGCGCAAAAACCTAACGTGAAAAAATGGTTCTGATTGGCTGAATCCCTTGAAAAAAACCAAAAAAACAGTCCGCACACTGATTTCTGCGCGCAACGTTACTGCGCACACCTTTTGCGCGTCTGTTTTACGAACGTTATTTTTTGACGAATGAAAAAATGCACGAGGATTGTAATACCAGCATTGATTTACGCACGTTAACGTTTAACGCTGTGCACAAAAATTCACACGATTACCGTGCGTTTTTGCGCAGAGAATGTAAAAGAGCCCTTTATTTTTTTTTAGGCATTTTTCAGGATTTTTTTCTGTGAAATTATTGATTCTGATATATTTTTAAATTCTCTAACAGACCCCAACATACAATCAACAGGAGGTCCCCACACATCATCTGCAGTAAAAGGGTTAATGTTTATTTAATTATATAAATTGCTATAATATTTTTAATAAAATTCACAATACTCCACAACAGAGTTTAGCTCAAAAAGTGAAATGGAATTTTTAATTGCGTCACGTTCAGCCCTGAGCGACTTTTTTCAAGACTCTGATTTGTTTAATTTTGATAAATCTTTGGCGGTTTTCGATTCCTTTTAATGTAGTAATTGTTTTATGTTCTGTACCAGTTAATTCCATACCTTAAAAATAAAGTTATTTAAGGCAGAGAAGACCGAGTTGGGACAGGTTTCAAACGGCCTGAAGCGTTGTGCGAAACGCGTGATACATGATACTGGTGGCACACCCACTCACATATAATAAAGTATTCCCTGTAAGGTATGTATTCAAGCTTTGTCCCCAGGATCCACCGCGTGCTGGGAATTGATCCTCCTGGACTCTACTCTCCATTTGTGAGTGATTTAAACCATTATGTTCACTGATTTAACACAGTGTTTAGCACAAAAAGTGAAATGTTATATTTTTATTGTGTCAACGTTTCAGCCCCGAGGGACTTTTTTTAAGATCTTGATTTGTTTAATTTCGTATAAAATCTTTTACGGTTTAGATTTGTTTTAATGACGTGATTGTTTTATATTGTCTTGTATTTTTAAGGCATGGAGAGCAATGGAGTTTATGGGGTTAACTGATAAAGTTATTTAAGGCAGAGAAGACCGAGTTGGGACAGGTTTCAAACGGCCTGAAGCGTTGTGCGAAACGCGTGATACATGATACTGGTGGCACACCCACTCACATATAATAAAGTATTCCCTGTAAGGTATGTATTCAAGCTTTGTCCCCAGGATCCACCGCGTGCTGGGAATTGATCCTCCTGGACTCTACTCTCCATTTGTGAGTGATTTAAACCATTACGTTCACTGATTTAACACAGTGTTTAGCACAAAAAGTGAAATGTTATATTTTTATTGTGTCAACGTTTCAGCCCCGAGGGACTTTTTTTAAGATCTTGATTTGTTTAATTTCGTATAAAATCTTTTACGGTTTAGATTTGTTTTAATGACGTGATTGTTTTATATTGTCTTGTATTTTTAAGGCATGGAGAGCAATGGAGTTTATGGGGTTAACTGATAAAGTTATTTAAGGCGGAGAAAACAGAGTTGGGCCAGGTTTGAGACGGCCTGAAGCGTTGTGCGAAATGTGTGTTTTCATTTACTGAGTCAAAAAGATTTTTGAGCTCCGCATGAGATGATTTCCCTCAGCGGCTCCCTGTTCCACATGAGTTGATTTCCCTCAGCGGCTCCCTGTTCCACATGAGTTGATTTCCCTCAGCGGCTCCCTGTTCCACATGAGTTGATTTCCCTCAGCGGCTCCCTGTTCCACATGAGATGATTTCCCTCAGCGGTTCCCTGTTCCACATGAGATGATTTCCCTCAGCGGCTCCCTGTTCAGCATGAGATGATTTCCCTCAGCGGCTCCCTGTTCCACATGAGTTGATTTCCCTCAGCGGCTCCCTGTTCCCCATGAGATGATTTCCCTTAGCGGCTCCCTGTTCCACATGAGTTGATTTCCCTCAGCGGCTCCCTGTTCCACATGAGTTGATTTCCCTCAGCGGCTCCCTGTTCCACATGAGTTGATTTCCCTCAGCTGCTCCCTGTTCCCCATGAGTTGATTTCCCTCAGCGGCTCCCTGTTCCGCATGAGATGATTTCCCTTAGCGGCTCCCTGTTCCACATGAGTTGATTTCCCTCAGGCTCCCTGTTCCCCATGAGTTGACTTCCCTCATGCTCCCTGTTCCCCATGAGATGATTTCCCTTAGCGGCTCCCTGTTCCTCATGAGTTGATTTCCCTCAGCGGTTCCCTGTTCTACATGAGATGATTTCCCTTAGCGGCTCCCTGTTCCGCATGAGTTGATTTACCTCAGCAGATCCCTGTTCCGCATGAGTTGATTTTTGTTAGCGGCTCCCTGTTCCGCACAAGTTGATTTCCCTTAGCGGCTCCCTGTTCCTCATGAATTGATTTTCCTCAGCTGCTGTCATGCCTCAGCCCTGAGAGCCTGCTGTGGCCAGCCTGGGTCACTAGCTCTCTATACCTGCTCCCCACTTAAGGGTTAACTCCTGTGTCTGAACCTGAGGATTCTGCATAAAACCAGACCACACACTCCTCCCCTTTGCTCTTTCATTTTGTGTTTTTCCCTTCCTGTGTCCAGAGGTCTTGAGAGCTCCCTCTTGTCATTGTATGCCTCCAGATTTATTTTGCTCTGCCGTGCATCCTTGCTGTGTCTGCCTTTCCTGGGACCTGCTTGCTGGAAGATCCACTGTGTGGCCCACTATCCAGTGGGTTCAGAGACACTCTAGTGGCTTCCAGCCCTCCAGCTCTCTCCAAGGAGACCAACCTTCTATCAAGGTACATTTGCCTAAAGGCTCCTGCTTCTCCTCAAGCGGATCTGGAGAGAGACTACATGGTCCACCATCCACTTGCCTATTTTCTGTGTTACCGTTTGTGCTGTGCTGGACTGCTTGCTGTTCACCATTCTTCAATACAGCCTTTTATTATTATTATTCTTTATTTATAAAGCGCCAGCATATTCCGCAGCGCTGTACAATAGGCACAGTATAGACAGGGTTACAATACATTGAACAACATTTGACAAACAGTACAGGAGGAGATGAGGGCCCTATTCCCGTAGGAACTCACAATCTAGGAGGGTTGGGGTTGGAAACAGGAGGAGAGGACTGTAAGGTGAGAGTGATTGATGGTTGCGTCAGTGAGTTGGGTGGTCGGCTTCCCTAAATAGGAACGTTTTAAGGGAGTGTTTGAAGGAAGAGAAGTTAGGGGAAAGTCTGACAGTACGAGGGAGAGCGTTCCAGAGAGTGGGGGCTGCGCGTGAGAAATCCTGCAGTCTATCATGGGAAGAGGTGATGCGGGGAGAAGCTAGTCGCAGGTCACTGTTTGACCTTAGGGAGCGGGCCGGGGTGTATTTGGTGATTAGTGAGGACAGGTAGTGAGGAGCTGAGTTAGTGAGGGTTTTGTAGGTAAAGATAAGGATTTTGAACTTAATTCTGCAGTGGATGGGGAGCCAGTGAAGGGACTCGCAGAGGGGAGCGGCAGAGACAGAGCGGCGGGTGAGGTGAATTAGACTGGCGGAGGCGTTCAGGATGGATTGTAGGGGGGAGAGGCGGGACAGAGGGAGGCCAGATAAGAGATTATTGCAATAGTCGAGTCGGGAGATTACCAGGGCGTGTATGAGTTGTTTTGTGGTGACAGCGGTAAGAAATGGCCGAATTCTGGAAATATTACGCAGTTGGTATCGGCAGGAGGAGGAAAGAGACTTGATGTGGGGGATGAAGGAAAGAGCAGAGTCAAGTGTAACTCCAAGACAGCGAACTTGGTTTGATGGGGAAATGGCGATACCCTCCACCGTGATAGAGAAGTCAGGAGGTGGGGAGGCATTGGAGGGAGGAATAAGTAGGAGTTCAGTCTTTGACATGTTGATCTTTAGGTGGTGGGAGGCCATCCAGGAGGAGATGCCAGATAAACAGTCATTGACTTTTGAAAGGACAGGGGGAGAGAGATCAAGGGTAGAGAGGTAGATCTGAGTGTCATCAGCGTAGAGGTGGTAATTGAAGCCAAAGCTGTTGATGATTTTGCCCAGGGAGGAGGTGTAGATGTAAAAGAGCAGAGGACCAAGGACAGAGCCTTGAGGTACACCAACAGATAGAGGCAATGAGGAGGAGGAGTTTCCAGCAAAGGACACACAGAAGGACCTGTTGGATAAATAGGATTCGACCCAAGCGAGTGCAGTGTCACCGAGACCCAGAGAGTTGAGGGTCTGTAGAAGAAGGGGGTGGTCAACAGTGTCAAAAGCAGCCGAGAGGTCGAGCAGGGTGAGAATAGAATAGTGGCCGTGTTTTTTAGCAGTTAGGAGGTCGTTGGTGACTTTGGTGAGGGCAGTTTCAGTTGAGTGTAGGGGACGGAAGCCAGATTGCAGGGGGTCAAGTAGGGAATTGGAGGACAGGAAGAGGGAGAGGCGTTTGAAGACTAGTTTTTCTAAGAGCTTTGATGTGAAGGGAAGCAGGGATACAGGGCGGTAGTTGGATGGAGAGTTGGGATCGAGGGATGGTTTCTGTAGTAAAGGGGTAACTAGCGCGTGTTTGAAGGCGGATGGGAAGGAGCCAGTGGAGAGAGATAGGTTGAAGATGTGTGTGAGAGCAGGGGTGAGGGAGGAGGAGAGGGGAGGAATTAGATGTGAGGGAATGGGGTCGAGCGGGCATGTGGTGAGATGTGAGGAGGACAATAAGGAATTGACTTCCTCCTCAGTGGCTGGGAGGAAGCGACAGAGGGTGGCAGAGGGGACCTCTGGGAGTGGAGGTGGCAGATAACTATCTTGTGTTGGGATGTTGCTTCTGATATTTAGAGTTTTACTGAGGAAGTAGACTGCCAGGTGTTGAGCGCTGAAGGCAGCTGTGGGGGGAGGTGCAGGTGGGTAGAGGAGGGTGTTGAAGGTGGACCAGAGCCGTTTAGGGTTGGAGGACAGCGTAGATATAAGAGATGAGAAGAAGGATTGTTTGGCCAAGTGGAGGGCAGAGGTGTATGACCGGAGAATAAACTTGAAGTGAACAAAATCAGCTTCAGAGCGGGATTTTCTCCAGGCACGCTCTGCAGCGGCTTGGCGTGGCACAGGACCGGCACCTTGGCCTTATTGTATATATACTGCTTCCAGTGTCTGTGTGCCTGCTTATCCCCAGCGCTTGGGATTATATATCACAACACAGAGGCTGTGCCATGGCTCCTTCGTGGCGCGAGCCTGACATAATGAAAGAGCCTAACACCAGGCCCGTGGGGGTAAATCATGCACTGGAGGACATTGCTTATCAGCTGCTGCTTGTGGTAGAGGATGTATGGAATCTCATGGACTGTTTTCCTCTTACACCTGGCCCTGTCAGGCCTTCACCAGAGAGCAGAGCATTGCAGCAACCAGCTGTGGCAATTCGCTCTCCACCTGAATGCAGAGCCCAGGCACCTTCTGTGGAGTCACAGAGAGAGAGGCGTAGAAGGCTGAACCAATGCTTCTACTGCGGGTCAGATCTGCACCGAATAGATGTCTGTCCCATCAGACCTGCTAAGCCTCCAGCCGCTGCTCCTGTGCCACGCCAAGCCGCTGGTCCTGTGCCACGCCAAGCTGCTGGTCCTGAGCCATGCCAAGCTGCTGGTCCTGTGCCACGCCAAGCTGCTGGTCCTGTGCCACGCCAAGCTGCCGGTCCTGTGCCACGCCAAGATGCCGGTCCTGTGCCACGCCAAGGTGCCGGTCCTGTGCCACGCCAAGCCGCTGGTCCTGTGCCACGCCAAGCCGCTGGTCATGTGCCACGCCAAGCCGCTGCCAAATCCCGTCAGACTCCAGTCGCTACCAAGCTTCGCCAAGTGGCTGCCAAGCCTCTCCAAGCTGCTGCCAAGTCCCGCCAGACTCCAGCTGCTGTCAAGTCTTGTCAAGCTACCAATGTTGGGAAGCTTCGCCGAACTCCTGTACCCAGGAGGCCTGCATCCAGTGTGGTCTCCTTGGAGGAGGAGAGTTCTAAGGAGGACTCGATTGCCGAGTACATGGAGACCCTGCCTACTGAGCCCAGCGAGGAAGAACCCATGGGTGTGGAGCCCACATTCCCTACAGACCAAGAACCTATGGAGGTTGCTCCTCTCCGGGTGGCCTCTACTAGGACCCCCCAGACTGCTAAGCATCCTCAAGGTGGTCCTGGATGACAAATTGGGGCCCTGCTTAAGAGACCTGCATTCAATTCGGGGTTCTATGGTTGTGACACCCTACCTTCTGAGACTCAACCAAGCCCACCCGACCAAATACAGACTCTGTCCATAGCCTCTGATGGCTTCATCATGCCAGACTCTGAGCTTACTGAATACGAACAGCGCCTGACAGCTAAGGAGCCAGTTCTTTCACCCATCATTGTGGGTGTTGCCTCCAACAGCCCTCTCACACCCGTGCCCCCTGTTGACAGTCCTACTCCTGAGGGCTGCGTCTGGGCATCCAACGCGTCTTTAGTCCGGAGGGAGGATTTGGAGATCTTTGAGCAGGCCCTACATGCTCATGGGGACATTTACGATGATCCAGACTCAGACTCTGATGGTTGGTGGTGACCTCCTTGCTACTTCTCTGATATGGGCATGCCCTAGGTGCCCGGAGTGCACCTTGTAAGGAGGGAGGTACTGTCATGCCTCAGCCTTGAGAGCCTACTGTGGCCAGCCTGGGTCACTAGCTCTCTATACCTGCTCCCCACTTAAGGGTTAACTCCTGTGTCTGAACCTGAGGATTCTGCATATAACCAGACCAAACCTTCCTCTCCTTTGCTCTTTCATTTTGTGTTTTTCCCTTCCTGTGTCCAGAGGTCTTGAGAGCTCCCTCTTGTCATTGTATGCCTCCAGATTTATTTTGCTCTGCCGTGCATCCTTGCTGTGTCTGCCTTTCCTGGGACCTGCTTGCTGGAAGATCCACTGTGTGGCCCACTATCCAGTGGGTTCAGAGACACTCTAGTGGCTTCCAGCCCTCCAGCTCTCTCCAAGGAGACCAACCTTCTATCAAGGTACATTTGCCTAAAGGCTCCTGCTTCTCCTCAAGCGGATCTGAAGAGAGACTATGTGGTCCACCATCCACTTGCCTTTTTTCTGTGTTACCGTTTGTGCTGTGCTGGACTGCTTGCTGTGAACCATTCTTCAATACAGCCTTATTGTATATATACTGCTTCCAGTGTCTGTGTGCCTGCTTATCCCCAGCGCTTGGGATTATATATCACAACACAGAGGCTGTGCCATGGCTCCTTCGTGGCGCGAGCCTGACAGCTGCTCCCTGTTCCGCATGAGTTGATTTCCCTTAGCGGCTCCCTGTTCCGCATGAGTTGATTTCCCTCAGCGGCTTCCTGTTCCACATGAATTGATTACCCTCAGCGGCTCCCTGTTCCGCATGAGTTGATTTACCTCAGCGGCTCCCTGTTCCACATGAGTTGATTTCCCTCAGCGGCTCCCTGTTCCACATGAGTTGATTTCCCTCAGCGGCTCCCTGTTCCACATGAGTTGATTTCCCTCAGCGGCTCCCTGTTCCGCATGTGTTGATTTCCCTCAGCGGCTCCCTGTTCCACATGAGTTGATTTCCCTCAGCGGCTCCATGTTCCCCATGAGATGATTTCCCTCAGCGGCTCCCTGTTCCACATGAGATGATTTCCCTCAGCGGCTCCCTGTTCCACATGTGCTGATTTCCCTCAGCGGCTCCCTGTTCCACATGAGCTGATTTCCCTCAGGCTCCCTGTTCCACATGTGCTGATTTCCCTCAGGCTCCGTGTTCCACATGAGTTGATTTACCTTCATGGCTCCGTGTTCCACATGAGTTGATTTACCTTTATGGCTCCCTGTTCCACATGAATTGATTTCCCTCAGCGGTTCCCTGTATCACAGGAGTTGATTTCCCTCAGCGGCTCCGTGTTCCGCATGAGTTGATTTACCTTTATGGCTCCCTGTTCCACATGTTTTGATTTCCCTCAGCAGATCCCTGTTCCGCTTGAGTTGATTTTTGTTAGCGGCTCCGTGTTCCACATTTGTTGATTTCCCTCAGTGGCTCCCTGTTCCACATGAGTTGATTTTTGTTAGCGGCTCCGTGTTCCACATAAGTTGATTTCCCTCAGGCTCCCTGTTCCACATGAGTTGATTTCCCTCAGCGGCTCCCTGTTCCGCATGAGTTGATTTCCCTCAGCGGTTCCCTGTTCCACATGAGTTGATTTCCCTCAGGCTCCCTGTTCCACATGAGTTAGTTTCCCTCAGCGGCTCCTGTTCCGCATTAGTTGATTTACCTTAATGGCTCCCTGTTCCACATGAGTTAGTATCCCTCAGCGGCTCCCTGTTCCACATGAGTTGATTTCCCTCAGTGGCTCCCTGTTCCGCATGAGATGATTTCCCTCAGCGGCTCCCTGTTCCGCATGAGATGATTTCCCTTAGCGGCTCCCTGTTCCGCATGAATTGATTTTCCTTAGCGGCTCCCTGTTCCGCATGAGTTGATTTCCCTCAGTGGCTCCCTGTTCCACATGAGTTGATATCCCTCAGCGGCTCCCTGTTCTGCATGAGTTGATTTCCCTCAGCGGCTCCCTGTTCGGCATGAATTGATTTCCCTCAGCAGTTCCCTGTTCCACATGAGTTGATTTACCTTAATGGCTCCCTGTTCCACGTGAGTTGATTTCCCTCAGCGGCTCCCTGTTCCACATGAGTTGATTTACCTTAATGGCTCCCTGTTCCACGGGAGTTGATTTCCCTCAGCGGCTCCCTGTTCCACATGAATTGATTTCCCTCAGCAGTTCCCTGTTCCACATGAGTTGAATTTTGTTAGCGGCTCCCTGTTCCTCATGAGTTGATTTCCCTCAGCAGTTCCCTGTTCCACATGAGTTGATTTCCCTCATCGGTTCCCTGTTCCCCATGAGTTGATTTACCTCAGCAGTTCCCTGTTCCACATGAGTTGATTTCCCTCATCGGTTCCCTGTTTTACAGGAGATGATTTTCTTTAGCGGCTCGCTGTTGCGCATGAGTTTATTTACCTTAATGGCTCCTGTTCCACATGAGTTGATTTCCCACAGGCTCCCTGTTCCGCATGAATTGATTTCCCTCAGGCTCCCTGTTCCGCATGTGTTGATTTCCCTCAGCGGCTCCCTGTTCCACATGAGTTGATTTCCCTCAGCGGCTCCCTGTTCCACATGAGTTGATTTCCCTCAGCGGCTCCCTGTTCCACATGTGCTGATTTCCCTCAGGCTCCGTGTTCCACATGAGTTGATTTACCTTCATGGCTCCGTGTTCCACATGAGTTGATTTACCTTTATGGCTCCCTGTTCCACATGAATTGATTTCCCTCAGCGGTTCCCTGTAACACAGGAGTTGATTTCCCTCAGCGGCTCCGTGTTCCGCATGAGTTGATTTACCTTTATGGCTCCCTGTTCCACATGAGTTGATTTCCCTCAGCGGCTCCCTGTTCCACATGTTTTGATTTTCCTCAGCAGATCCCTGTTCCGCTTGAGTTGATTTTTGTTAGCGGCTCCGTGTTCCACATTAGTTGATTTCCCTCAGTGGCTCCCTGTTCCACATGAGTTGATTTTTGTTAGTGGCTCCGTGTTCAACATAAGTTGATTTCCCTCAGCAGCTCCCTGTTCCACATGAGTTGATTTCCTTTAGCGGCTCCCTGTTCCTCATGAGTTGATTTCCCTCAGGCTCCCTGTTCCACATGAGTTAGTTTCCCTCAGCGGCTCCCTGTTCCGCATTAGTTGATTTACCTTAATGGCTCCCTGTTCCACATGAGTTAGTTTCCCTCAGCGGCTCCCTTTTCCACATGAGTTGATTTCCCTCAGCGGCTCCCTGTTCCACAGGAGTTGATTTCCCTCAGCGGCTCCCTGTTCCACATGTGCTGGTTTCCCTCAGCGGCTCCCTGTTCCACATGAGTTGATTTCCCTCAGCGGCTCCCTGTTCCACATGTGCTGATTTCCCTCGGCTCCCTGTTCCACATGTGCTGATTTCCCTCAGGCTCCGTGTTCCACATGAGTTGATTTACCTTCATGGCTCCGTGTTCCACATGAGTTGATTTACCTTTATGGCTCCCTGTTCCACATGAATTGATTTCCCTCAGCGGTTCCCTGTAACACAGGAGTTGATTTCCCTCAGCGGCTCCGTGTTCCGCATGAGTTGATTTACCTTTATGGCTCCCTGTTCCACATGAGTTGATTTCCCTCAGCGGCTCCCTGTTCCACATGTTTTGATTTTCCTCAGCAGATCCCTGTTCCGCTTGAGTTGATTTTTGTTAGCGGCTCCGTGTTCCACATTAGTTGATTTCCCTCAGTGGCTCCCTGTTCCACATGAGTTGATTTTTGTTAGTGGCTCCGTGTTCCACATAAGTTGATTTCCCTCAGCAGCTCCCTGTTCCACATGAGTTGATTTCCTTTAGCGGCTCCCTGTTCCTCATGAGTTGATTTCCCTCAGGCTCCCTGTTCCACATGAGTTAGTTTCCCTCAGCGGCTCCCTGTTCCGCATTAGTTGATTTACCTTAATGGCTCCCTGTTCCACATGAGTTAGTTTCCCTCAGCGGCTCCCTTTTCCACATGAGTTGATTTCCCTCAGCGGCTCCCTGTTCCACAGGAGTTGATTTCCCTCAGCGGCTCCCTGTTCCACATGAGATGATTTCCCTCAGCGGCTCTCTGTTCCACATGAGTTGATTTCCCTCAGCGGCTCCCTGTTCCACATGAGATGATTTCCCTCAATGGCTCCCTGTTCCACATGAATTGATTTCCCTCAGCGGTTCCCTGTAACACAGGAGTTGATTTCCCTCAGCGGCTCCCTGTTCCACATGAGTTGATTTCCCTCAGTGGCTCCCTGTTCCACATGTTTTGATTTCCCTCAGCAGATCCCTGTTCCGCTTGAGTTGATTTTTGCTAGCGGCTCCGTGTTCCACATTAGTTGGTTTCCCTCAGTGGCTCCCTGTTCCACATGAGTTGATTTTTGTTAGTGGCTCCGTGTTCCACATAAGTTGATTTCCCTCAGCAGCTTCCTGTTCCACATGAGTTGATTTCCTGTAGCGGCTCCCTGTTCCTCATGAATTGATTCCCCTCAGTGGCTCCCTGTTCCTCATGAATTGATTCCCCTCAGCGGCTCCCTGTTCCACATGAGTTGATTTCCCTCAGCGGTTCCCTGTTCCACATGAGTTGATTTCACTCAGCGGTTCCCTGTTCCACATGAATTGATTTCCCTCAGGCTCCCTGTTCCACATGAGTTAGTTTCCCTCAGCGGCTCCCTGTTCCGCATTAGTTGATTTACCTTAATGGCTCCCTGTTCCACATGAGTTAGTTTCCCTCAGCGGCTCCCTGTTCCACAGGAGTTGATTTCCCTCAGCGGCTCCCTGTTCCACATGAGTTGCTTTCCCTCAGCGGCTCCCTGTTCCACATGAGTTGATTTCCCTCAGCGGCTCCCTGTTCCACATGAGTTGATTTCCCTCAGCGGCTCCCTGTTCCACATGAGATGATTTCCCTCAATGGCTCCCTGTTCCACATTAATTGATTTTTCTTAGTGGCTCCCTGTTCCGCATGAGTTGATTTCCCTTAGCGGCTGTCACGTCCACACATTCCAGACAGGAACCCTGGTGGTGAGAGCGATCCAGGCCAACTTATCCTCTGTATAGCCATACCATTCCACCCTGTGCCGCTCCGGGATTTCCCTGTGGCTGGTCTGAGCTGGGATCACATGTCCTATTTGCTATAAATAGGCTCCTTGCTCTTGCAGGGTCATTGCTTCCTGAGATTCTGGTATTGCTTTATATGTGATTCCTGTGTATGATCTAGGTCTGGCTCTGACTATTCTGTTGTCTTCTCCCTGTATTCTGTATATTGCTATCTGTGTACCGACCTCTGCTTGTCTGACCTACTCTCCTGGTTCTTGACCCCTGGCATACGGTTGACACACTACCCTGCCGATAAACCCATTTGCATTCCTCTGACTACGCTGTTGTTAATCCTTGTTGTTATTTAATGCGTCCTGTATCTTGTTCTGTGTGTTCATTAGTATAGTAGACTATTCAAAGGACCTTCCCCAGATCAGGTTTTTTTTTTTCGTGAGTGCTATTGTGTTGCCACTTTCTTGCTTTACACTTGCCCTTCCTGTTTTTGATTATTTGTGGTGAGGTTCCCTCTCATAGTATTAGAAGGCCATTACAAGGACCTTTATCTATCCCAGAGTTAGGTTTCCCTTTTAGTTAAGTTGTTCTGATTAGGAACACTTTGAGAAACTGTTAGGAAGCAGGGCAGGAATAACGATGGGTATCAGGACAAGGCTTTGGTAGGTTTCACAGGATACTTGTGGCTGGCAGACAGGTATAACCACACTGTCAAACTTCACTGTTAAAGCCTAGTGATAGGGGCATAGCTTTCTAATATGGAGACCTCATCAGATGGGATTGGGTAAACCTGAGGCTCCCAGGCATAGGAATAATAACCAGGCAGTGGCGTCACTGGGTGGAGGCAGGGGGTGCAGCCCACACCAGGTGAGACGTTTGATTTTTGAACCGCCAGCGGGGCCGCACTGCAGGTTACTAACTTAGTTTGGACCAAAGTTGGAAACCTCCTGCAGTGCGGCCCCGGCGGCCGGTTCAAGAATCAAACCTCAGGCTCAAAGTCTTTACTTAGTCACGACCCCGGGTCGTGAGACTGAGTCAGTGTCACCCTCCGTAGCGGTAACGGTAGTGTAAGGCAGGGCATGAATCTCCATGACGCACGCACCAAAGATGGCTGCGTTGATCCCACCCCCTCTGACGCGTGACCCACCCACACGCCAGAGAGAGCTGCACGCCGGCGGTCCGACGGGTTGACATCTCATCAGCGGCAGCCAGCCCACCGCCCTAACAGCTCCCGTGTGGCGCCTTTTCTTCAGAAGCGTGCGGAAGCTGCGGCGTGCACGGTGCCTCACCTGTCTTCTGTGAGTGTGACACTCTCTGGCAGTGACTGTGTCTGTCTGGTTTGTTGCCTTCAGCCTCACCTCGGCTCAGTCTCTCCTCATCCGATTCCTCACATCACAGACATAATCAAATCAATCATCTTCGGCACATCCATCCATTGTGTGAAAGTTATAGGAACCGTGAAGTCAAAGTTTTTTTTTTAAGGTGGTCGTGGTGGTCCTCTCCTGTTTATTTATTTGTTTGCCGTAACCGAGGGGGGGGCCGGGGGCTCTGTGTGACTCTCACGACTGATTTGTAATTTTGCAGAATTGCTGCCCACACACTGAGGACTGGCTCACAATGCTCTCTAGTGTATGTTTTGAGGGCTCAGGGCAGTACATGAAAGAGGCTGCCCTGCAGGGTGTAGAGTCCATTCCATATTCTAAAAGGAAACAGGATCCTCTGTTTATTACCGAAATCGGGAGGGGGGGTGTCTGAGGTTTTGTAATTTTGCAGAAATAAGATCCTCTATCCTCTCCTGTTATTACCGTAATGGGGGGGGGGGGTCTCTGTGAGGTTTGTAATTTTGCAGAATAAAGATGCTCTGCAGTAGTAGTGCAGTTAAATTGCCCTGATTGCAGAATGGGAATTAATTTGTCTGCTCTCTGTCTGGCCTATGGAAGAAATTGTTCTAATAGACTATATTCACCTCTTTATTAAGAAGTGGGGATTTTTAAGACACAGACTCTGCACAAATTGCAATTGGGCCGACTGGTACCATTCAGCCACTATATAGTATTTGACCATTTTGAATAATGTAACAAGCTGGATGAAAGCTGTCCCCCATCACCCCCTCCCCTTACACACCCCACACACGCAGTAAATTGCTTTTTTTTTTAAACTCTTAGAAAAGAAATAATTCTGAAATCGAACCAGGCCCTTGTTATGTTGTCAGACTCATCATATTACATCGCCAATGCCAAATGTTTTAACAGACATTTCACCACCTCAGCATAACTCATAACACATTGAAGCTGCCTTTTATGTATGTATCCAAAACAAGGTGGTAGAAATCTGCCTGATTTAATAAATAAAATCCCATCTGGAAATGCATAAAATTAAAAAAACTTTATCCAACTAATATTTAGAAAATGTTATTGCACCTGGATATGGTTTAAAATGAAGTGATAGGAACTGGGCTGCTGAGGGGTAAGATGTAATGTCAAAAAAAATTATAAATAAATTAGATACACTATTAGATTCTCTTTTTATATTAAAAACCTAAGTGTCTTTTTTTAGATCCTGATTAGTATAGTTAGTGTGGTTCTAGAAATGATGATTAGGATGTTATGGAGGGATGGTGATTGCTGGAGATTGTCAGTTTTGCCCTGTATTAGCTACCCCGGGGGATGATCAGTAACGCTCTCAATGACACCTCTATCATAGGCCTGCGCACGGCACCCTGCTTGCCTGACCTCCCGATAATGTTTTGTGTAAAACTGGGGAGGGGGGGCTCGAGTCGAGGGGGTGACACCATGAGTTACCGCACCGGGTGACACCAACCCTAGTGACGCCACTGTAACCAGGCCAGATCTTCAGGAGCCTGGAAGTGGAACAAGGCCGAAGCTAAAATCTGGTCAGGAGTAGGGATGAGCCGAACACGCCCGTGTTTAGTTCGCATTCGAACTCGAACAATTTCGAAAGTTTGAGTTCGAACTCGAACACGAACCGAACTCCATGCAAGTCAATGGGACTCGAAAGTTCGGTTTTTAGAGTGCCCTCCAAGAGGTCATATATGCAGGATATTTGCCATAAAAGGTGTATGGGGGTCCGGGTAGTTTTCCATGAAAAAGGGTTAAAAGTAAAAACGAACAATTCCTTCAAATATCGTGCCTAGGAGGTCCCCATAACCTGCCCGTGAAGTGGCGGATTTCTAGGATGTATAGAGACATTTAAAAACAAAAAAATGACATTTCAAATGACGGTAAATGGTTTTCCTTTAATCTATTCATAAACAACTGCTTGGGGCGGCAGCCTGTATGAAAAGACATTTTAGGACACGCAGAAAAAGTTTAGTGATTTTTTTGGCTAAATTATGGTGAAACTTATGCAGGCTTTGGATGAAAGTAACAATAGGTGCTTTAAAATTTGGCCTTTAGTGTCGGCAACACACTGCCGTCACACCGTAACCCCTCTGTGGTATTGTGGAAGATTGCAGGGTTGGACCAGGTTGTCAAATATTAAAATGATAAAATTCTGGTAATATAGGCATCAGTGGCAGTGCACCCAAATAATGCAACTTTCATGGCAGCAAGGGCCTTCACACCGTAACCCTTGTGGTATTGTGGAAGAGTGCAGGGTTGGACCATATGGTCCTATATTAAAAAGATATGAATCTGGTAAAGGCGTCAGTGCACCCAAATATTGTGCCTTTGGTGCCAGGCCAGCAAGTGCCATCATACAGTAACCCCTCTGTGGTATTGTGGAAGAGTGCAGGGGTGGACCATGCGGTCCTATATTAAAAAGATATGAATCTGGAAAAGGCGTCAGTGCACCCAAATATTGTGCCTTTTGTGGCAGCAAGTGCCTTCACACCGTAACCCTTTTGTGGTATTGTGGAAAAGTGCAGGGTTGGACCCTGCAGTTCAAAAAATTTAAATGATATAAATCTGGTAATGGTGTCGGTGTACCCAAGTAATGTGCCTTTCATGGCAGCAAGTGCCTTCACACCGTAACCCTTTTGTGGTATTGTGGAAAAGTGCAGGGTTGGACCCTGCAGTTCAAAAAATTAAAATGATATAAATCTGGTAATGGCGTCAGTGCACCCATATAATGTGCCTTTCATGGCAGCAAGTGCCTTCACACCGTAACCCCTTTGTGGTATTGTGTAGGAGTTCAGTGGTGGAGGTTTTGTGAATGCAGAAGACATCCCCGATCTATTCCGTTACGCCAACATCAGGGGATTGATAGCTGCTGATCCAGGGCTGATACATTTTTATAAATGTCAGCCGGTCTACAGAGTCGGTGGACAGACGCACTCTTTTGTCTGTGACAAAACCTCCAGCGGCACTGAACGTCCTTTCAGAAAGCACGCTAGATGAAGGGCAACCTAGTAGCTGCATAGCATATTGGTTAAGTTCTGGCCAGTGATCCAATCTCAGCACCCAGTAAGCCAGTGGATCATCTGCTGGAAAGGTATCCAGGTCTGCCCTTGCCCCTAGGTAGTCCTGCGCCAAACGGTGAAGACGCTGGCAATGGGTGCCTACATTTGACGTCTCTGGGCGTCGTGGACTAAAAAAAATTAAAAAGGCATCAATCAAGCGGCCCCGGCCTTCACCACTATTCCCCTGATCAACCGCAGCCTCAGAAGCACCTGTGTCATCACTTGGTAACCTACCAGTGTGTCAGGAATAGAGTGCGACGGTTGGTGAGGTGAGCCCATGGTGCAGTGATTGGAGGAGTCACGTAGGTTGCCAGGCATAGAAAGGTTTATTTAAAGAATAAACACAGCAGGAAATAAATGGATCAGAGTCCATATGATACAAGTAGTAGACTATATGCTGGTTCCAGGGTTTGTTGGAAAGCAGAGTTTAACTTGCCAGCGAGGAATCTTGAGAGTGGGATGCACTTGCCAGCGAGGAGTCTTGAGAGTGGGGTGCACTTGCCAGCGAGGAGTCTTGAAAGCGAGGGTACACTTGCCAGCAAAGATAGTTGGAAGCAGGGGTGTACTTGCCAGCGGGGAGTCTTGAAAGCGAGGGTACACTTGCCAGCGAAGATAGTTGGAAGCAGGGGTGTACTTGCCAGGTTCACAGGAAGAGTTCAGGTTCAGAATAGCATAGAGCTTCAGGGACTAGACTGGTTGCTTGCACTACCAGAAGGTTAATGTTGAAGCCCTGATGGAAGGGTGGATCCCTCTTTTAAACAGACTTCATTAGGAGTCATGGCATACACCTGAAGGCACCACGATAGCAGATGAACGGCCAGAGAGGATCCTGAAACCTGTATACGAATATAAGCAGGTTAATGACAAGCAAATGCAGGTAAATAGATGTTTGCCAGGGATTAGGTGGGGGCACAGGCTTAGTCTGGGACAGATTCCTGACACAGTGCCTGGAAAGGTGTTACACAAGTGTCGCTTTAGAGCGTCCAAGTTTTTTCATCCTGTGCTCCCTCTGTGCGGGCAGGATGAGCTCTGCAACTTTACCCTTGTATCGTGGATCAAGTAGGGTTGCCAACCAGTAATGATCCCTCTCCTTGATAGCACGAATCCTGGTGTACTTTAGCAGGCTTAGCAGGTTAAAGGAGCCCATGCAGCGTAGGTTGGAGGTGGCATTAGGTTCTGAGTCTTCCTGGTCAATGAGAGGATGACCGCATCGCGCACTTCCTCCTACCAGCCACGTACTAGTCCTTGTTTCTGGGCACACAAAACCCTCCCTTGAGGAACCCCCACCTTCAATACCCCCACTACTTAAATATTCCTCCTCCTGTTTGATCTGAGGAGGACCCGCTGAAATGCTGTCAGTGGAAAGACTGGGGCCTTCAGAGCTAGGGAAGGCCTCCTCTTCCTCCCGCTGCTCTGCCTCTAGAGCCACATCTATAATTCCCAGAGGAGTCTTTTCTGGTCTGGCTCAGAAGCTCTGCCAGCCCTGGGTACCTGGTTAGGAAACGCTGTACCACCAGATTTAGGATGTGTGCTAGGCATGGTACATGCGTCAATTTACCCAGGCGTAGGGCGGAGAGAAGGTTGCTGCCATTATCACAGACGATCAATCCCAGCTGCAGCTGGCGTGGTGTTAACCATCTCTGCACCTGCCCCTGCAGAGCTGACAGAATTTCTGGCCCGGTGTGGCTCCTGTCCCCTAAACAAACCAGCTCAAGCACAGTATGGCATCTTTTTGCTTGAGCCATTGCGTAGCCCCTGTCACACGTCGGTTTAACTGCCACTTCGCCAGAGACACAGAAGGAGGAGGAAGAGGGAGAGGTGGTGGAGCAGACAGACCTCATAGCCTCAAGCAGCTTTCTGGAGGCGTGGTGGATGAACAAGCTCCAGCACAGAGCCCCGTCTTGGATCCCTCCCAGCTGCAATCAGAAACGACCCTGTCCATGCTTGCTGGACCACGTGTCTAAAGTCATATGCACCTTGCTGCTGACTGCCTTTCCCAATGACTCAATAACATTGTCTTCCACGTGCTGGTATAGTGCTGGAATGCCCTTCCGTGAAAAGTAATGACGTTTTGGAACATGCCACTGTGGTACAGCACATTCAGCAAATTCACGGAAGGGAGCAGAGTCCACCAGCTGGAAAGGCAGCAGCTGCAATGCGAGTAATTTTGCTAAGCTGGCATTTAGACGCTGTGCTTGGGGATGGTTGGGACTATATTTTTTCTTACGCTGCAGCAGCTGGGGCAACGTAATCTGACTGCATAAATCTTCAGCTGATGGGATGCTGTCACATTGTGAGGAAGGACCTGGTACATCCGTTACTGTAGCATCATCCCTGTCAGTGCAGGTTGTAGGCAATGACATGGCAGGACATACAGTGGGGGTAGAGACAGATGAGGAGGAGGAGGAGGACCTACGCAAAGTTTTGCGCCAACGGAATGCGTGGCAGGTGGTCAACGGGATGCGTGGCAGGTGGTACCCAAGCGTCCGGTGTCTTTCCCACGCTTGAGCCTCATCTGACATAGATTACAAATAGCAATGGTGGGGTCTGCTGCACATTTCTTAAAGAACTCCCAGACAGCAGAGTTCCTGGATGTGTGCTTTGAGACAACAGCGCTCTGCACCTGAGCAGCTCTGACATCTGATCCCTTGGACTGGCTAGTGCTACGGTTGGTCAAAGAGGATTTTGTACCTCGTGTTTGTTGTGCCTCCTCCTCCTCCTCACTTGACTCCTATGTTCAATCAGGCACCCAGGTGGAGTCAGTGACCTCATCATCATTGTCATCACCCCCTATCTCCTCGTCACTGTTGCCAACTTGGCAGTATGCTTTAGCTGCTGGGACAACATGAGTGCCAGTTATTTGTGTGTCATCACTGGCACCCCCTTCCTCTAGGTTGATTATACTCCCTTCCTCAACCTCAGAGATTGATCAGAGCACTGTACTTGCTGCGCATCCTCAAGCTGCATGTCACTGTCATTGTAGTCAAACAATTCAGCTGACTCCTCTGTGTGTGATAGTGAGGCTACGGCAGGAGTAGCTGTGGACATGGAGGCTGCATTAGATGTTTGGCAGCTGAGGTGGACTGTAAAGCACTTCAAGCCTGGCTGGCAGAGGACTCGGAGGATGAGGATGGCCTGGTTAGCCAATCCACCAAATCCTCTGTATGTTGCTGCTGCTTAAGACGGCCAGCACCAGTTAGAAAGGACAAGCGTGCCCCTGCAGAGGATGCACCACGTCCACCACGACCAGAGGCACAGCCTGACACAGAGGCTGCTTGCCCTCTTATCTGTGTCTGGGAGCGTCTGCCTGTCCTTTTTGGTCTTTCTGACATGGTTAGTGATATATAGATTAAATATATACAGAACTCGGATTGAACTCTGGTATAAAGATTAAAGTTTTCCAGAACTCTAGTATAACTTAGTGAGACACCCTGATAGCTGACAGCCAGTGACAAGACACAGATGACAATTCCCAGAAACCTCCTATAAATCAGCGAGACCCCCTGATGGGTGGCAGTGACAAGACACAGATAATATTCCAAAATATTTTGTAGAAATTACTGACCCCCCCAAAATACTGGGTGGCAGCCAGTGAGAACACACGGATTATAACAATTCCCAAATATTTTGTAGAAATTACTGACCCCCAAAATAGTTGGTGGCAGTGACAAGACACAGATTACCTCAATTCCCAGATATTTTGTAGAAATGTGACCCCCCCCCAGTAGCTGGTGGCAGACTGGCAGTGAGAACACACACTAACACAACAATCTCCTCTCAAATCTCCTCTCAAACACGTGCTGAAGTGCTGTGTGAAACCTTATATAGTGTGCTGCAGGACTTAGCTCTGTGAGCCCATGATTGGGCAAAATTTGCCCAATCAGGACTCTGAGCCGTGATTGGCATAGTCTTGAACCTGTCTTGCACCTGACCTGTGGTCAGGTGCAAGGCTGTAGCCAATTACAAGCTTCAGGCCAGTGGAAAAGTGCATTGTGGTGCATTGTGGGCGAACATGCGGTGAACACGCGGAAATGTTCGTAGTTCGCGAACAGGCGATGTTCGATGCGAACTCCGAACTGATTGAACCGAACAGCTCACCCCTACTCTCCAGTAAACAAAAACCTCTAATTGTGTTTTGTTTCACATGGTGTTATAGGGATAAGCGCAGATGCCACTTTTTTTCTTCACATAGGTGATTTTATTTTTATTTTGAAATTTTTATTTATGAACAAAAAAGAAAAGTTCACAGGTCAACTGACAAAAGTGGACTTGCAGGGCCACCACAAGAGTAAATCACAGGAGAACAAGAGAAGATTAAAGGGGTTATTCAGAGAGCGGTGAAAAGCAGGAGAATGACTGGAGAATGAAAAATTCTAGGTCAAAATAGCCGATTTGGAAAGTGAGATGAAAGGGAGAATTTTTCTGGTTTGGCTATTTTGACCTAGAATTTTTCATTCTCCAGTCATTCTCCTGCTTTTCACCGCTCTCTGAATAACCCTGTAAGTAACTTCACAGAGAGTCATGACTTAAAACTAAATATATCGTCACTATTATAAGTATAGTCCACAAAAGACTGTATATACGCAGCCTGTAGAAATTCAAAAATGCAAGGGGGGAAAAAGGAAAACAGGGGGTGTGGTACATAACGCTGTGGGGGGGAGGAGAACGTCTCTCCCGGGTGAAAAAGGAAGAGAAGGGGGAAGCAGGGAGTGTGGCAAACGCCAGAACCGTGACTCTCCTGGCACGCTCCCAAGGGAGGCCATGGAGGGGTAGTTTTATGAGGCCCGAGTATGTGAGGGCCAGGCACGGCGAACATTACCATGATGGCGCACCTCGCACGCACTCGGTATGTGCCAAACAAAAAAGAAAAAGGGAAAAAAGGAAAAAAAAAAGGGGGGTGGGAGGGAGAGAACTTCACCTTCAGCAGGACAAACACCCGTTAGAGACAAGGATAGGGAAGGGAACATAACAGTACGTGGGATGGGGCTGCAGAGGCAGCGGCAACATCACAAAGAACCTCCATTTTCAGGGAAGCGGGTGATGTGTCCTTAACAGTGTAGTCTCAATCTGGGTTGCCGGGAGGTCGAGGAGAGCCACCAGAACGAGTCGCAGCCTCCTGGCCCGTTAAAGTGGGAAGCAGTCCCAAGGACCTAAGATGATCCCCAGCAACGTCCGCCGTGTTAGCCACAAGAAACTGTCCATCTGGGAGGTAATAATAAGGGAGCCAGAGGCGCCCCATTTATATCCGACTGTATGTGCGCAGAGAAGGGCCGTAACCAGCCGAAACTGTCGTCGAGCCGCTAACACCAAGAAGGAAAGGTCCCGGTACACAGCAATGGACGCCTCTTCAAACTGGACTGTCGGTGTGTTCCATACTGCGCGAAACAATGGAGGGTAAAGCTGCTTCCCGAAAGGTAATGAGGACGTCGCGTGGCGCTTTCACGGGTGCCAAGGCCGCCTTCCGCACACGGAAGGCTGTGAGGACAGAGTCCTGTAGGTGTTCCGTGGGACCCAAAGCCACCTCCAAAAAGCGCATGATGTAGGGCAAAAGGTCTAAATCCGGTAAGTTCTCAGGCACTCCCCAGAGCTTTGCATTCCTGCGTCTGTGTCTGGAATCCATCGTCACCAACACTGCTTGCAGGTTACTTATTTGCTGTTGTTGGGCCTGTATAGATGAGGAGGTTGCGGCCTGCGTACTTTCCATCTCCTGTGTGCGAGTCTGCAGGTCTCCTACCTGGTTTTGTGTCACTACGACTGCCGCCTCAAGGGCTTAGAAGTCTGCCCGCCAGGCTTTCCTAGCATCCTCCAGCAGGGTTCGGATGTCACCTTTTGAGGCGGAAAGCGTATCATCCCTCAGGCCAGGTATCACCACGTGGGAAACGGGGGGCCGCCGGCCTCCTCCACTGTCAGCGGGTCCCCAGCATCCGATGAAGCTGGGCGCAGTAGCCGTCGTCCCTGTCCCCCTCCGAGTGAGATGCGGATGTCAGGAGTGCCGGGGTCCTCCGGCGCCTCTACCCTTCTTACCCATTCGTAGAGTAAGCGTCCTCGTGCAGAGCCAGCAAGCGCCTCCACAACAGGCCCTCAAGATGGCCGCTGAGGACCAGAGATGCAGCAGCTCCAACAGCCTCCACCTGAATTGCGGACCCGGAGGGTGGAACCAGACAGGCTCCGCGGTTGCACCACCTGATGGCCGACGTCCGGACTTCAACTGGGTATGTATGCCGTCGTGTAAGATTCAGGATAGCCGCCGAGAATGCTAGCAGGGACAGAGCTCTGCAAACGTGCGCGTGTCTCGGTCCGCCGCCGGCCACACACCCCCCCCCACATATGTGATTTTTAACCCTTTCGCTGCTGAGGCTTTTCACACCTCTGTGCTGAGGTCATTTTTACCGCTTTCGCTCCTCATGTTTAACTGCGTTTTGTAGCCATATTTTGATATATGACCCAGACATATTATATATCGTTCTTTCCGGCAGATTCATAATATGTCATTATTATTATATGTATACGTTATGTCCTGTCTGTATATTATAACAAAAAATGCAATAAAATATGGATTTTCAATAATTTACTAGGTGTAAAGTGTTTTGTTTTCACATTTTAACATGCGATCGTTTGCGGTTATATTTTCTATGGGGTGCGCTTGTTAAAAAAATTAGAAATGGGGTCTCGTTACATTTCTATTTGGGGAAAATGTCACTATTTTTAACAAATGCACCGCATACAAAAATCGTTAGTGCAGCATCATTGTTCACATTATAACTGAAATGGGAACAATATTGCTGCATTAACAAATCAAAAAAAAACTTATTTTCTTTAAAATATTTTTTTTATTTTTAATTTTTATTTTTTAAATACCATGTTTGGTATCGTTGGAAAGAACATGCTCTGGCTGATCCAACGATATCAAACATTAATAGCTGCCACGGATCGGGAGATAGCTCTTTCCTTCATCCCCCACATCCAGTCTCTTTCCTCCTCCTGCCGATACCAACTGCGTAATATTTCCAGAATTCGACCATTTCTTACCGCTGTCACCACAAAACAACTCATACACGCCCTGGTAATCTCCCGACTCGACTATTGCAATAATCTGTTATCTGGCCTCCCTCTGTCCCGCCTCTCCCCCCTACAATCCATCCTGAACGCCTCCGCCAGGCTAATTCACCTCACCCGCCGCTCTGTCTCTGCCGCTCCCCTCTGCGAGTCCCTTCACTGGCTCCCCATCCACTGCAGAATTAAGTTCGAAATCCTTATCCTTACCTACAAAACCCTCACTAACTCAGCTCCCCACTACCTGTCCTCACTAATCACCAAATACACCCCAGCCGCTCCCTAAGGTCAAACAGTGACCTGCGCCTAGCTTCTCCCCGCATCACCTCTTCCCATGATAGACTGCAGGATTTCTCACGCGCAGCCCCCACTCTCGGAACGCTCTCCCTCGTACTGTCAGACTTTCCCCTAACTTCTCTTCCTTCAAACGCTCCTTAAAACATTCCTATTTAGGGAAGCCTACCACCCAACTCACTGACACAACCATCATCACTCTCACCTTACAGTCCTCTCCTCCTGTTTCCAACCCCAACCCTCCAGATTGTGAGTTCTACGGGAATAGGACCTCATCTCCTCCTGTACTGTTTGTCAATGTTGTCAATGTATTGTAACCCTGTCTATACTGCGTAATATTCCGAATTCGGCCATTTCTTACCGCTGTCACCACAATACAACTCATACACGCCTGGAATCTCCCGACTCGACTATTGCAATAATCTCTTATCTGGCCTCCCTTTGTTCTCCACAATCCATCCTGACGCCTCCGCCAGGCTAATTCACCTCACCCACCGCTCTGTCTCTGCCGCTCCCCTCTGCGATCCCTTCACTGGCTCCCCATCCACTGCAGAATTAAGTTCAAAATCCTTATCCTTACCTACAAAACCCAGACTGCAGGATTTCTCACGCGCAGCCCCCACTCTCCTGGAACGCTCTCCCTCGTACTGTCAGACTTTCCCCTAACTTCTCTTCCTTCAAACGCTCCCTAAAACGTTCCTATTTAGGGAAGCCTACCCCCAACTCACTGACGCAACCATCAATCACTCTCACCTTACAGTCCTCTCCTCCTGTTTCCAACCCCAACCCTCCCAGATTGTGAGTTCCTACGGGAATAGGGCCCTCATCTCCTCCTGTACTGTTTGTCAAATGTTGTTCAATGTATTGTAACCCTGTCTGTACTGTGCTTATTGTACAGCGCTGCGGAATATGCTGGCGCTTTATAAATAAATAATAATAAGTTCATTGGAACCCCCTATCTCACCATTGCTGGCAGCTAGGGGTTAACTCCAGGACTGGCATCATCGTGTATGCATGACGACACCAGTCCTCAGGGGGAGTTCCTGGAGGCTTGGCCGACATCCAAGATGTCGGCCAGCTCCGGGAGAGGATCACGATACGGCGCTTTAAAGCGCCGAATCGTGATCCGGCTCCCCAGGGGTTAATGACAGCCACCGTTTGGAAGGGCAGGCTGTGCCCTTCCAAACGGTGCCTGCCTTATCTCTCTGCCCCCCCGGCGATCGGGAGGGAGAGAGGTCCGAAGGACCTGCCCCCTCCCTTTCAGGCGCCTCCTCCGCACACACGAGGGGGTGCCTGAATTAGATGTCATCGCGCCGCCGCAATGACATCTAATGGCCCCGCCGGGGTCCCGGAGTGCTGGGCTGACATCCAAGATGTCACTAAGGTCACTAAGGGGTTAAGAAGCACCAGTCATTTACCCATCCAGATAGGGACCTCACATCACTTGCTCAGTGAATGTGTTCCCTTCAGCAGGTCAGCACAAATCTATTGGTCACTTCCTGCGTTTCTCTGGATGAAGCCACCCATGTGAGTGGATAAGAGTGGCTAATTGAATGTCATGGGATCTTCCTGGGAGGGGGGTAGCCGGCTTGTGTTACATCTTGTCTCACATGGCCAGACAACGTATGTTTTACTCGTTAGTGACATCTAGTGGTGGTGACTAATTGTTACATGGCTATTTGGGGGGTTTTCGCCAATCTTGGCGTTGTTCATTTTGAAGTAGATCTTTTACAGATGTTCATGTCCATCACTAGGTCTGTTTGTGTATCTGTCAGTGTCTCTGTGTTTGTCTCTGCCAGTGTCTTTTGTCATTGTGTGTTGCCAGTGTCTGTGTGTATCTTCTAGGGCCTCATTCCCACGGCAGCGTTTCAGCAGGACCAGCGACCATTATGGTGTCTTTGCTGGTGTCAGTGTGTTTCTTTTAGCATCTCTGTGTTTCTCTGCATTCCTGCCAGTGTCCGATCGTCCTGTTGGCCTCAGTCGGTGTCTGCGGGTCTCTCATTGAAGTTATTGGTGATTGTTTGCATGCATTGATTTTTCATACGGTTGAAGATATTTCTTCATTGAAGTCGCTGCAGCTCTCGTTTTGATCTGTTCAGTTCAGTGCACATGTTCTTCAGAGATTTCCAGTGCAATGTTAAGTTTCTCAGAGATAGTGATATGGAGCGCGGAAATAAGTCTGAAAGCGTTGGAGCTCAATGGGGCTACAGAAACGTCTCTTCCAGCTTTAGTTCTAGGTATGAGGGTCTTGAAGGCGGATACAAAGCTCTGTTTCTAAGGGACTGCGTTTATCCAGCAAGGAAATGATAATTACTGATCTGATTATTGATCTATTTGTGGTCAAACCCAGATCTCTTAAGGGTATTTTACATAGCGGTGCTTCAGCTCTCGCTCCCTGCTTTATGCAAACCTGGAGATCCAGCACTGTTAAATTCTAGATTTCCATTAGAATTACCATAAACCTTTTTCAAGTTTCTTCTTATATATCAAAACCGAAGTAAGGCGCTGCGCGACTCTGATCAGAGGAGACGATAGACACAACCACACCGAGATATGGCAGATTATCATCTGATCAGTTGGTGGTCTGTCAGGTCCATTTATTATTTCAACATCCAATAGAAATGTTCATTATATATAAAAACTTCCTGCAGTTTTCACTCCCAACATAGGAATGTGATACAACAACCAATCAGAGCAGATACATTTCTACGTCAGAGTTTAACCAACAGTGAGATAAAATTACTACATTTGATTCGGAGATGGCTTTTTTTCTAGCTTACACTGTTCACACACCCTTTCCTGCACACAAAGGAAATGGCTAAATTCCACAGGCTAACATCCTATGCAAGTAAAAGACTTGCAGGGTTTGACACTTATAATGGGGGGGGGTGGATTTCACACTAATGCAAAATTAAAAAACTACCTATCATATTAAAATACCTTTCAAGCACAAAGCGATCCTGTCTGCAGCCGCCATTTTCTTTCTATGTGTCACTTGGGTCATGGTTCAGTTTCCCCTTAGTTCAGGTTTGTTCTGATGTAGAACTGTATTTTTTTATTATTAGTTGTGGGTATATGTGCAGCCTCCAAAACCTTTTACTAAAAGAAGCTGCACCTTATTAGAGTGGCAAGAAAAAGTATGTGAACCCTTTGGGATTACGTGGAGTTTTGCATGAATTGGTCATAAAATGTCTCTGATCTTCATCTAAGTCACAACAATTTGAAAAACACAGTCTGCTTAAAATAATACAACACAAACCTTATATGTTTTCATGTGTTTATTGAACATAACATGTAAACATTCACAGTGCAGGGTGGAAAAAGTATGTGAACCCCTAGCCTAATGACTTCTCCAAGAGATAATTGGAGCCAGGAGTGAGCCAACCTTGAGTCCAATCAGTGTGATATTATTGGATGTGTTGCTGAAAGCTGTCCTGCCCTTTAAAAACGCACACCAGTTTTGGGTTTACCGGTTTCAAGAAGCACTGCCTGATGTGAACCATGCCTCGCAGAAAAGAGCTCTCAGAAGACCGACGATCAAGAATTGTTGACTTGCATGAAGCTGGAAAGGGTTACAAAAGTATCTCCAAAAGCCTTGATGTTCATGTGTCCACGGTAAGACAGACGGTCTACAAATGGAGAAAGTTCAGCACTGTTGTGTCATGCTCCATCTGGGTGCTGTCACGGTCCAAACCCCCTGACCCTCTGATGCACCTTTTTGTTTTTCTTTTTTGCACGATTCATGCAGATTCCAGGACTTTGTTTTGTTTTCCCATGCTCGGTTCTGGACTTAGATTCTGAATGCATACTAATCAAGCACCTGTTTCCCATCCATTCTGTATATAAGGAGGCAGTGGCGTAGCGTGGGTTGTCAGCGCCCAGGGCCAGCCAAGAATTGTGCGCCCCCCCAACCTGTGGACACGTTATCGATATTGCCCCAGCTCACACATGGATATTGCCCCAGCTCACACATGGATACTGCCACAGCTCACACATGGATACTGCCACAGCTCACACATGGATATTGCCCCAGCTCACACATGGATATTGCCCCAGCTCACACATGGATATTGCCCCAGCTCTCACATGGATATTGCCCCAGCTCACACATGGATATTGCCCCAGCTCACACATGGATATTGCCCCAGCTCACACATGGATATGCCCCAGCTCACACATGGATATGCCCCAGCTCACACATGGATATTGCCCCAGCTCACACATGGATTTGCCCCAGCTCACACATGGATTTGCCCCAGCTCATGGGATTTGCCCCAGCTCACACATGGATATTGCCCCAGCTCACACATGGATATGCCCCAGCTCACACATGGATATGCCCCAGCTCACACATGGATATGCCCCAGCTCACACATGGATTTGCCCCCCAGCTCTCACATGTATTTTCCCCCCAGCTCATGGATTTGCCCCCCAGTTTACACATATATTTGCCCCAGCTCTCACCTGGATATTGCTCCGGCAGGGGTTGAGGGGACCCAGAAGATGCCGGGCAGCGGGAGTGCCTGCCCGCCGCCCGGTCCTGAACAGTCCATCCTGTTCTTGAAGGGGAGGCGGCTGCGTGCAGGTGTGCGCAGGTCACGTGGTCCGGCCAGTCAGGTGGTACAGAGACTCAGTACCACCTGATTAGCCGGACCACGTGACCGGCTGCGCCTGCACGCAGCCGCATCCCCTTCAAGAACAGGACGGACTGTTCAGGACCGGGCGGCGGGCAGGCACTCCCGCTGCCTGTAATCTTCTGGGTCCCCTCAACCCGCGGGCCAGTTTTAGGGGCGCAAATGCGCCCCTAACAAAACTGCGCCCGGGGCCACGGCCCCCCCAGCCCCCCCCCCACGCTACGCCACTGTAAGGAGGTCACTCCCCTTGATCTTGTCACGGATCCCCCTGATACTAGACTGGTGGTCCCTATACGCAGGACACTCTCTACCCTTCCGATCCTTAGAGTGGTCGGCACGACTAGACAGACTACTAGAATGGCAGTACAGAGCACATACAAGAGAGACGTCGCGGATCCCTCTGCTTATCTGACTAGTGGTCCCTAGACGCAGGACACTCTCTACCCTTCCGATCCTTAGATTGGTCGGCACGACTAGACGGACATAGAATGATACACAAGGACTTAGAATAATTAGCTCTTCCCAAGACCCTAACAACACAAGGGGTAGTCTGATGTGTGCTTAGGGTGCCACACAGACTGACCTCAATACCAGAAATAGAAGAGTTAATGCCAATACCAGGGGTTACGCACAGAATGGTTCGTTCGCCAATGCCAGGGGTCATACACAGAATCGTTAGTTTGCCAATGCCAAGGGTCATGCACAGAATCGTTAGTTTGCCAATGCCAAGGGTCATACACAGAATCGTTAGTTTGCCAATGCCAAGGGTCATACACAGAATCGTTAGTTTGCCAATGCCAGGGGTCATACACAGAATCGTTAGTTTGCCAATGCCAAGGGTCATACACAGAATCGTTAGTTTGCCAAAATATACAAGAGCTCTGCGGGAAGTAACTACCACGTCAGGGCATCGGCGTCTCTGTGAGTCTGGGCTTTAAACCCGGCGGGTCCGCGTCTCTCCGCCAGGCCCCGCCCCCCGGTGTCCCACGTGTGCGGAAGCGACCGCAATATCACTCGGCGCCTGGCCAGCGAGCAGCGAGGAAGCTGCTGCCAGGCGCCGGGGGGGTGCGGGAGCCACCGTGACAGATCTTCACTTCCTCATTGAAGTCTGGACTTTGTACCTTGCTGACCTACGTTTGGAAACTCCTTGTGCTGTATACCCTCTGGAATTGATACCGGTCATACCCTCTGGACCACCCATCTGGAACCCTCCTGTGAACTTTCCTACCTCTGAAATACCGGTAACCCTCATCATTGTTACAAGTACCCCCTCATTGGATTTAACGTGTATGACCCCTGGCTATGGACTTTTGATAATTCTGCTTTCTGTATTCCTCGACTTCTGCTTGCTACCCCGACCACGAGATTGCCTTATCCTATATCTGGATACCTTGCCCTGGACTTTATCATTTCAGTTTAGTTTATATTCTGTTTCCTGTTCAGTATTTTCCTCCATTTTCTGCTCAGCAAAGCAATTCATTTATTTCTGCTGTTTTTGTTTAACAATAAATATTTTTGTTTTGACCCCTCAACCTGCATAATTCATTGCCGCTCACTGCAATCTGGGCACACACATGCAATCCACGCAAAGTCCGCATGACATGTTGCTACTCTCCCTAGGCGTGGTCATCCTGTAAAGATGACTGCAAGAGCACAGCGCAGAATGCTTAATGAGGTAAAGAAGAATCCTAGAGTGTCAGCTAAAGACTTACAGAAATCTCTGGCACATGCTAACATTTTTCTTGACACATCTACAATAAGGAAAACATTAAACAAGAATGGAGTACATGGGAGGACACCACGGAGGAAGCCATTGCTGTCCAAAAAGAATATTGCAGCACGTTTGAAGTTTGCAAAAGAGCACCTGGATTTTCCACAGCACTACTGGCAAAATATTCTGTGGACAGATGAAACCAAAATTGAGTTGTTTGGAAAAAACACACAACACTATGTGTGGAGAAAAAAAGGCACAGCACACCAACATCAAAACCTCATCCCCACTGTAAAACATGGCGGAGGGAGCATCATGGTTTGGGGCTGCTTTGCTGCCTCAGGGCCTGGACGATTGTTGTCATTGATGGATAAATGAATTCCAGAGTTTATCAAGACATTTTGCAGGAAAACGTAAGACCATCTGTCCGCCAACTGAAGCTCCGCAGAGGATGGGTGATGCAACAGGACAATGACCCAAAGCATACAAGTAATTCAACAAAAGAATGGCTTCAACAAAACAAAATACGCCTTCTGGAGTGGCCCAGTCAGAGTCCTGACCTCAACCCGATTGAAATGCTGTGGCATGACCTTAAGAGGGCGATTCACACCAGACATCCCAAGAATATTGCTACACTGAAACAGTTTTGTGAAGAGGAGTGGTCCAAAACTACTCCAGATCGTTGTGCAGGTCTGATCTGCAACTACAGGAAACGTTTGGTTGAGGTTATTGCTGCCAAAGGAGGGTCAACCAGTTATTAAGTCCAAAGGTTCACATACTTTTCCCACCCTGCTGTCAGGATTGCCCCCTGGTGCCGCCCGGTACCACCCAGACCCGACGTTAATACGTCCCGTCCCATCATCGGCGAACCGCCAACAGCCGCCATGGTTACCGCACTTCCATCCTCCGGCACCCTATTCCCTAGACAGCGGCCAGCGCGCATGCGCACTATATCGATGAGGACCCCGGCGAGGGATCAGGTGTCCTCGGCGCCGGGAGATGACGTCAGACGCCAGGTATGGCGGGAATCGGTTTAAAAGAGGCTACAGAACTGTGAGTAAATGCCCAATTATTGAGTATGATTCCTAGTACATGGACTGTGTATTATTGTCTCCAAGTCATACAGCGGCCGCACTTCAGCCTGTACAGCCATCCCGCCGGGCCTCAGACCTCCAGCCTGCTGCAGCGCATCCAGTACCTCAATCTGCTTTGGCTCTTCAGCCTATACAGCAATCCCGCCGGGCCTCAGACCTCCAGCCTGCTGCAGTGCATCCAGCACCTCAATCCGCTTTGGCTCTTCAGCCTATACAGCAATCCCGCCGGGCCTCAGACCTCCAGCCTGCTGCAGTGCATCCAGCACCTCAATCCGCTTTGGCTCTTCAGCCTATACAGCAATCCCGCCGGGCCTCAGACCTCCAGCCTGCTGCAGCGCATCCAGCACCTCAATCCGCTTTAGCTCTTCAGCCTTTACAGCCATCTCACCGGGCCTCAGACCTCCAGCCTGTTGCAGCGTATCCAGCACCTCAATCCGCTTCGGCACTTAGCCGTCTCAGCCTCTTTGTCGACCTCAAGCCACCGATCTACCACAATACCTCCCAGCTCTGAGATTACCTCCGCAAACAGTATACAACAGTATCCTACGTTCTCTCTGTGCCTTGAGATACCTATTGTCTACCGTGAGTACTACAATCCCCTATGGGTCTGTTATTGTGCTACTGTGTTTTCATATATTGAATACTGTTCGTCGTGTCAAGCCTCCAGTATTCCCGCGCCTATATCCCATCAACACCTGACGTCTCTGCCACTGTCACGAATAGGGTTGTACAGTTCCATCTCACCCGTCGTATAGTGGCTCTCACGATCTGGTATACTCTGCCTCTTGGGTTCCCATCGTTCCGGTATTTCAGTTTCCCCGTGGCAAATCGTGACACCTGCACTGTGAATGTTTACATGTTCTGTTCAATAAACACATGAAAACATATGTTTGTGTTGTATTATTTTAAGCAGACTGTGTTTTTCAAATTGTTGTGACTTCGATGAAGATCAGAGACATTTTATGACCAATTCATGCAAAACTCCACGTAATCCCAAAGGGTTCACATACTTTTTCTTGCCACTGTATATCCAATTGGCAGCTTGGGGCGCGTTAATAAGGATTTATTGCAGAACAGTTTTGTTTGGAATAAGTGTATACCGTCTCTTCCATGGACATGTCTTCAGATAAACAGAACACGCAAACATGTCTTCAGTAAATACTTTGTATCCTGAATTTTAATTACTTATTGTATTATGTTATAATTCCAGCACACACAGGATGAACGCATACAGTGCACTGCCTCAACCTGTGTGTGGAATGTGGTAAAACCCCTCCCAGCTTTCTGAGAAAAGAGTAAAGCTCTGTCTTACTTTGTGTTTGTGTTTCCAGCGATGGCGTCTGCTGATCTGAGAGACGAGCTGAGCTGCTCCATCTGCCTGAACATTTATACAGACCCTGTGACCCTGCCGTGTGGACACAGCTTCTGCCTCCTCTGCATTGGGCATGTGCTGGACACACAGGAAGGATGTGGAGTCTATACGTGTCCTGAGTGCAGAGCAGAGCTTCAGGAGCGTCCGGCTCTGGAGAAGAACAAGAAGCTGCGGAACATCACGGAGAGATTCCGATCAGCTCACCCAGAGCAGAAGGAGGCCGTGATCCCCTGTACTTACTGCTTTCAGTCTCCGGTACCGGCTGTGAAAACATGTCTACATTGTGATGCTTCTCTGTGTGACAACCACCTGAGGATCCACAGCAAGTCACCAGAACACGTCTTAACTGAGCCCACCACTTCACTGGTGAACAGGAGATGCTCCGTCCACAAGAAGGTCCTGGAGTATTACTGCTGTGAGGACGCGGCCTGTATCTGTGTGTCCTGCAGCCTGGCCGGAGAGCACAGGGGACACCAGGTGGAGACTCTGAATGAGGCCTCTGAGAAGAAGAAGGAGACCCTGAGAAATATTCTGCAGAAACTGACCTCACAGAGAGAAGAGTCCGAGAAAAGAGTCCAGAGCCTGGAGGAGCTCAGGAGCCAAGTGCAAGAAAAAGCAGCCGGGGCAACAAAGGACATCACTGCCCTGATTAGGAACATCAGGGAACAGCTGGAAGCCCTGGAGAAGCGAGTCCTGAGTGAGATCTCCAGGCAGGAAAATCAGGTCTCATTCCGAGTCTCAGATCTAATCCGGCAGCTGGAAATACAGAAGGAGGAGCTGTCCAGGAAGATGGGCGACATCGAGGAGCTGTGTGACATGACCGACCCATTAACTGTCTTACAAGGACGGGAATCAGACAGAGACGACTATTGTGACACTGAGGAGGACACAGAGAGATGTGATATAAAGGTCCATGATGCAGGAGATCTGGATGTGGGTCTGATCTCAGCGACCTTAAAATCAGGTTTAGCTGGGATTTTGACCGGAGTAAGGAGACGACGCTGTGTACCGGAGGCTTCAGACTTGTTAATGGGTGTAAACATGGTTAGAGACATATTACCAGAAGTGAACACGGCTGGTAATTATTTGGCTTTATCAGGGGATTTGAAAACTATTACTAGGACATACATACAGCAGGGAAGGCCAGAAACACCAGATAGGTTTCATTGTAATCAGGTTTTAAGCTCCAGGTATTTCTCCTCAGGGCGACATTACTGGGAAATGGAGGGCAGTGACTTTGCGAATTGGTTGGTCGGGATGTCCTATCACAGTATAAACAGGAAGCCACCTGCGTGTTGGGCGGGAAATAATAATAAGTCCTGGGCTTTGTTTTTTTGGGATAATTCATATCATCACAGACATAATTTTAAAACGGTCCGGTTACCTTACCGCCCTTCTTGCTATAGAATAGGGATATTCCTGGACTATGAGGCCGGACGTTTGTCGTTTTATGAGCTGTGTGACCCGGTTAGGCACTTACACACCTTCACTGCCGCCTTCACCGAGCCGCTCCATGCAATGCTTGAAGTAGATGAGGCTAATGCCTGGGTGAAGGTTTGACAGATTCCACCTGTCATGGTTGTGCAGGGTTTAGCAGGAAAGAGCTGAAGATGCAGGTAATAACAATCTCCCTAATGTCTAGATTTCATTAAAGGCTGTGGAGGATCATATTATGCTTAATGTCCTTTACAAGAATCTCAGCAGCAAATTAACTCCGTGTGAACAAATTGCAGTGAATGAATGTGCAGAAATAAAGCAATTCATTAACCAATCATATAACCGTCTGGTAATGTATGGCCCAATCCAGCGGTGTATTTAGGTTTCGTGCTGCCCTAGGCCTGACTAAACTCGTGCACCCCCTAATTTAAATTTGAGGCACCCCTTCCTGTCAAGGTCACACCTCTTCCTGGTTAAACACTGCCCTTCCTATTTAAGCTCCGCCTTTTCCTCTCTTTATATTAAAAGTGGATACAAAGTGACTACTTGTATATTTTGTATACCATTTCAAATGTATCTATTGAGATAAATAAAATTATGAAATGTTTAAATTCAAGCATTTTTACAAAGAACAGCCACGCATGTCAAGTATACTGGATCACAGCCGCTCTAATTGGTTGAACAAATAAAATCCACAGAAACGTGTAGTGTGTATGAGCGTATCATAGAGCTGCACAGCAATAAAACCCAAAGAAAGGTGCGTTGTGTATGAGCGTATCAGAGCTCCACAGCAATAGAACTCACAGAAATGTGCAGTGTGTATGAGCGTATATGAGCTACACAGCAATAAAACCCACAGAAGGTGCACTGTGTATGAGCGTATCACAGAGCTGCACAGCAAAAAAAACACAGAAAGCTGCATTGTGTATGTGCGTATCACAGGGTTCCACAGCAATAAAACTCACAGTAATGTGTGGTGTGTATGATAGTATCACAGCTGCACAGCAATAAAACTCACTCATATCATTTAAACCCCCCACCTCTTACATTTAATGGATCTGGGAGCTGGCGGCTGGGCTGGGGGATGACGGCAGAGTCACCTCTCCTTCCCAGCATCTGCTCTGCAGCATGGTGGAGTGCTGGGAGGAAGTGATGTCATATGACCACTTCCTCCCAGCGCTGTCGCTCGGCAGCCATATTCACGAACCAGCGACCGAGGGCGGGAGGTCTCACATCCAGTGGGTCCCATGATCAAGCGGCAGGGCAGTGGGTCCCGCGGGGCGTTGCCCCTGTATATTGTCACCCTAGGCCTTAGCCTTGTCAGCCTAGGCCAAGATACATCACTGGCCCAATCAGGTTTCACTAATCCATACATAAGCCTGAGGCAGCCATGACACTTCCTTTATCTTTGATATAGGGGACCTTGTGTCCAATGAACTAAGTGGTTCCCAACCGTGGTCCTCAAGTACCCCTAACAGGTCAGGTTTTTACGGATTCCTTGGCGAAAAGCAGACTGAATCCTGAAATCACTGAACAAAAAATATCACCTGTGCTGTGCTTCAGATATCCTGCAAACCTGGCCTGTTGTGAGTACTTGAGGACCACAGATGGAAACCACTGAACTAAGACATGAAGAATTTGAAACAACCCACATGATTAACTCGAAAGTCATCATCCATACTGTAGAGAGATTAGGAGAGGTGATCTGGAACACCCAAACGAGGGCTTTAAACTGAAAATTAGAGGAGCAGGAAACATGGATTCATATTTCATTCCAAACGGTTTATCATTCAATGTTCGGACAATAATCAGTATAACTTGGTAACTGTTTAAATAATTCAGGGGTTCAGTCAGTTGAACTCTATACCCGGAATGATAATGTGTGTATCGCAATGCCGAACCGAGCCCCTATTTATTAATATTATTTACTTTTATATATAAAAGGGCTACATTATATTATTGACGCTAAAATGGGGACGCTAAGGAGAAAAACCTGGGCCTGCAGATAATGTGTGCCTGCAGGTCAGTGGTGTATTTACTTTTGTGCACCCCCTAATTTAAATTTGACACACCCTTCCTGTCAAGGTCACACCTCTTCCTTTTTAAACCTCACCCCTTCTTCTCCAGCACTGATTGTATACTCAGCTTTCTCCACGTTGACTAGGTCTGCTGGAACCGATCCTGATGGGGGATGGGAACCACAAGACTGCCGTGGATAGACAGAATAGACAGTAAACTTGGGATAGTAAAATAACTATCAATTTAATCAGTATGAATTAAAACCATATATGCACATGAAAATCCGACGTGTTTTGTCGCACAGCAGCGACTTTCTCAAGGATACTATCCTTTCAAAATATATACATTCTGTGTTAAGGATCCTAGTATCCCAGGCGCCCTTTTCCGCTGTATAAGTTGAAACTTGTATCCAGATACAGTTTACGTGTCGTTTATACTGTATTAAGAGATGCTGCTCATTCAAAATCCAAATGGAGAATGCTTCTTTATTTCAAAATACACACAAGTGAGACAACCCCCTCCCTCCCAGAAAACATTACAGATAACAGGCTCCAGCCACTGGACAATAGAGAAGACATTTAACACAATGGAATGTTTACACATGCGTCTTCTCTAAACAGTCTGCTAGACCTAGGGGAACAAAGGAGGTTAGAGTGCAAGCTCTTGAGCAAGGGTCCTCTCCTACTGTTTAGTGAGTGCAAAATAACAACTTATAACTGTAAGATACAGATACACACTTTGACACAGCATAGCACATCACACAAAAACTATATACATAGACAATAAATGCAAATAAACTTTAAAGTGGTGGTTTCGTCACACTGTGTATATATATATACTGTATATATATACACACACACCCCTTAGAACAGTTAATTGAAGACTGGTGCTTAAGTGCTAGGCTTGGGCGTCAAATCTTTTTTTGTAGCGTATCCATTATGTGTATATATTATGGCACGTGGTATGCATTGCATGGCAGACTGCTATGATGGCATTACGGCACACAGGTATTATGGCATGTCAGACTGGTATTACAGCACACTGGTATGCATGGCAGACCAGTATTATGGCACACTGGTATGCATGGCAGACTGACATGCACGCTGGTATTAGGACACACTGGCTGGTATGTATGGCAGACTGGTGTTAGGTAAGGATGAGCTGTTCGGGTTCGGCCCAAACTTTGGCAGTTCGAAAGTTTTCGAACTTCAAACTCTTTGGGCGTGTTCGGTTTGAGTTCAGAAAAAAGGAAATTTTTAAAAAAGTATTAAAAAAATGCTTAAAAAAATACTAAAAAAATCTAGAAATATAGAGACTCTTTACTGCAGAATATTATAAGCAACGGTTTGTTAGATATTGAATTAAAAACTAATGTGTACGTGCAATTCTCACCTTTTTTTTCCAAACGGCCTAACAGATGTTTTAGTCTGGTCTAATCAATTTTATACATTTTATGTAGAATGAAGGTGTGGTGTCTGCTTCTGTTCGGAGTGAGTAATTTCCCTCCTAAAACTTCCTAATATGCTGCATTTAACTGCTGTGTGAAAAAATACAAAATTTCCTCATTGCTTTAGATGTTAACCCCTTAAGGACGCAGGGCGTGCCATGCCGTCCTGCACCACGTGGGCTTTAATGCCGCAGGACGGCATGGTACTGTCACGTTCTGTGCTGGAAAATCTGTCTTCCTGCCCTCTGTATTTGTATATTGTGTTTTTTCCCTTGTGTTTCTGTTGCTGCCAATTCCTGGGTGGCCTCCGAGGGGTTAATTGGTGTTCTGTGGGCTGCTCACCTGTTGACCCTTGCCTTGATTCCCCTGCCTATATTAGAGCAATGTACCTATAGGACATTGCTGGGTCATTTTCCTATGCCTGGTCTCCTTGCCACTTGTGTCCTGAGAGCTCCTTGCTGTGTTACTGATATCCTCCGTTTGTTCATCCTGGTTCAGTTATTGCCTCTTATTTCTGTTCCAGTTTATGTCAGTTCCTTCTGTGTATTTTGTTCTGTCTATTGCTGTATTTTGTTTTGCTGTTTATGTTCCATTCAGATTCTCCGGTTACTGATTTTGGCTTGGCTGACTTCCCTTCTGGTTCTGATTCCTGTATCCTGTATGACGTACTCTCTCTGGTTATGACCTTTGGCTTTCCTCTATGACTATTCTATGCTATATTCCTTGCCTGTACCGTTTCCAGGTAACCCTGTTATGACAGAATGGGATGTTGTCCGCCTGCGGGTGTGCCCCTATCTGCTTCCCCCTAGTGCGCTTACCGCCGGCCCGACTACCGAGTGACACGGCACCCGGCGTCTCGAGCGGCCTGGAGTGACCCTGGGAAAGGGTTGGCGGGCGTTGGAAGGGACCCCTGGGTGAGACCAGCCCGACCACTGAGCGACACGGCACTCAGCGTCCCGAGCAGCTGGTCTACTGACCTTGGTTGGCGGATGTGTCGTCTGCGGAACGGCCGTCGGATCGGAATTCCCCTCGGGAGCTGGTCGGATCTTATAGTTGGGACGTCGCGCGTCTTTTCGGAACTACCGGCGATCGGATGGCGCCCGCTATACCGATGCGCGGGAAATGCGCGGCAGATGCGCCGCGGCCGTCGAATCGGATCTCACAGCGGTCGATGCCCGCACGCTGCACCTCTGTCCTGATGCGAGATGCAGGCACAGGGTGGTCGATTCGGATCTGGCTACCGTGCTCTGTAGACCGCGCTGGATCACAGGAATACGTTCACCAAATAAAGAACACCAGGCGTGGCTGAATGAACTAGATGAACTGACTTTATGGGTTTACAACAGAGTCAGGTATACAACTTCACATACACAGATTGCCAACTCCCCCACCCACACCAACCAGCACTGATTGGCTCCTCTCCCAGCCCCCCCTGTTCCCTCCCAGGTCCCTTCCAGCCTTCCCATTGTCCAGGGATTAGGCAAATGAGGTCTGGGAACAGCCTCCAAGCAGCTGGCTTGATGTATCCTCCATCTTGGGGCCAGGAGATCCTTTGTCTGGTGTAACCATGCTGGAATGGGCAAAATGGCGACGGAGAAAAACACATACAAACGTTTTCTTACACCTAATACAGTTACAATCACACAAGGTACATCTTAATACAGCACATCAGTAAAACCACATCTAATAAAACATACTTAGTAAACGGGTGCGTGCCACCGCACCTAAGTGTCCATGGCCCCCACTGTCACTGTGCACCGCCCCCGGCTGAGGGTGCTGGGCCATTCCGTGACACTCCTCCCCCTTCCCACAGTTCGACGCACCTGGTCTGACCCCACCGGGTCATACCGGGGAAGTCGGTGCTCCCAGGCCCGTAGTCGGTCTGGGGAGGCCTGGCCACCAGGCTTCTCCATTTGGCCTTGCGGCCGTGCCAGCTTGGTCGGGGCCCCGCGTCCTTAGGGTTACCCCGGCTGGGCGAAAGGACATAAGTCTGGGGAGGAGTACCTCCGGGGTCCCCTCCGGGAAAACGGCCGCTAAACGCACCCACCCCAGGTCGATGAAAAGCCCAGTGGCTGTGCGGGGCCTCCAGGCCAAAGAGTTGAGGAGATGGGCAGAGGCCAGCAGCGCTCTGCCCCGTAGTCAGCTCTTCCGCTGAGGGGGTAATTGCAACAAAAGGGACAAGGGTGGACACACCCGGCTGCTCTCCCAGGCAGCCGAAGGGTGGGCAGAGGCCAGCGGCGCTCTGCCCCGTTGCCAGCTCTTCTGCTGAAGAGGCAGGTACAAAACCGGCAACCGAAGGGACAAATGGGGTCAAACCCGGCTGTTCTTCCTGGCAGCCAAAGGGTGGAATACATAATTGCAACGGCAGTCGCACGGGGTCATCCCCGCTCTGCCCCTCGAGGCGAATTGGGAGGAATGGGCAGAGGCCAGCGGCGCTCTGCCCCGCCGTCAGCTCTTCCGCTGGGTGGAGATCTCCTTGTGGGAGGATGGTTTCTTCACCCCCCGGGCCGATCAATGGCTGCGCACAACCCAGCCCGGGGGAACCATCTGTCTGCTCCTCCTGGCAGACTGTAAGCAGTGGGCAGAGACCAGCGGCACTCTGCCCCGTAGCCAGCTCTTCTGCTGGGGGAGATCTCCTTGCGGGAGGACGGTTACTTCACCCCCCGGGGCAAACAAGGGTTGCGCACAACCCATCCGGGGGAACCATCCGTCTGCTCCACCTGGCAGACTGTCAGCAGGGGGCAGAGGCCAGCGACGCTCCGCCCCGTGGCCAGCTCTTCCGCTGGTTGGCAATCTCCTTGTGGCGGGATGGTCTCTTCACCCCCCGGGGCAATCAGTGGTTGCGCGCAACCCATCCCGGGGGAACCATCCGTCTGCTCCTCCTGGCAGACGTTGAGTAGTGGGCAGAGGCCAGCGGCACTCTGCCCCGTAGCCAGCTCTTCCGCTGGGTGGAGATCTCCTTGGGGAAGGATGGTCTCTTCACCCCCCGGGGCAAACAATGGTTGCGCACAACCCATCCCGGGGGACCATCCGTCTCCTCCCCCGCTGGACCCGTGGCCTCGGCCACCCTGTCCTCTTGCGGGGTGCAGGGGTAACTTCCTCAGTCGACCCCCCCACGGGCACCCATGGGTCCGCCTCGGCCTCCCATAGGTCCCAAACCTGGGGACTGTCGACTTCCTCCGCCGACCCGTCCCACCACGGGGAGCTCAGGCTCGACTGCGGAACGCCGTCCAACAGTCTCCGATAAGCCACCTCGAGCTCCCACTCTCGCTCGGCTAGGGACTCCAGCTCCTCAAACACCGAGTCCCTGCTGTCTGACGGGATCTCCAGTTCCCGTCGCTCCAGGATGTCTTCCATCCGCTCCTCGGTCTCCTCTCCAAACTCGGGGTCGGCGGCCATGCCCTCGTAGAGCAGCCCCGTACCCCCGTAGCGAGGCCCTGCAGTGGAACTGCCTTCACTAGGGCGCACGGTCGGGGAGGCGGTTAGCCACCGGAGGGCGCGGTACTCGGCGTCCAGTGCGATCTCCTGCTGCACCAGACTCCGGAGCTCGTCCTCCCACTCCTCTGGGGCCCGCCCCTGCAGGAACGCTGCTCGCACATCGTACTGCACTCGATGGACGACAGCGTCGGAGGGAATGTACACACCATGGCAGTCCCGCTCATGGTCCAGGGCCTCGTACCACAGCTCCTCTGTGGACCTCTGGTCCTGCTCCAGGCCCTCCTGCAGCTCTCTTGCCAACACGACCTTCATGTCGGCGTAGGTGCCAGCGCAGGAGCACCGCTCCTCAACGGAGAATGGGGCGTCCTCAGATGCAGCTCCAGGCGGGCTGTGAGTCTTCATCCGAGGGTCGCGGGGATAAGTGACGTCCTCAGTACAGGCTCCAGGCAAGCTGAGAGTCCCGCAAGCGTAGTCACTGGGGGTTGCAGATTCCCAGGGTGAAGCTCCAGTCGCGCTGTGAGCCTCGACCCAGGGTTCCACAGGGAAGGGTTCGGGGTCAACATAATCAGTCTCTGCTCCGCGGAGCTCTGCCAACCGCAGCTCGTGCTGGCGTTCCTTCTCCTGCTCAACTTCCCGGTAGAACTCCCGAATCACTTGATATCTGGCCCCCTCCGCCGGGGCATCACCGAGCAGGGTGATCCGACGCCGCAACTCCCTGAGGCCAGCATCTTCCTCCACCTCTGCGCGGACAGGGCTGGGGACGGGCATCATCGCCTCGTCCTGATCCATCCTGGTCAGTTCCTTGATCAGCGTCTTTCTTTTCTTGTTACCCGGCGTTCCTCCCCGGTTCTCCAACATCCCACGCAGGGTGTCCCTGTTGTAGGGGTTGTACACCGCCATGGCGTCCGTCTCCTAGGGGTCTGCAGAGAGCGATCCCACCGCTGCCACCAGTATGACGGAATGGGATGTTGTCCGCCTGCGGGTGTGCCCCTATCTGCTTCCCCCTAGTGCGCTTACCGCCGGCCCGACTACCGAGTGACACGGCACCCGGCGTCTCGAGCGGCCTGGAGTGACCCTGGGAAAGGGTTGGCGGGCGTTGGAAGGGACCCCTGGGTGAGACCAGCCCGACCACTGAGCGACACGGCACTCAGCGTCCCGAGCAGCTGGTCTACTGACCTTGGTTGGCGGATGTGTCGTCTGCGGAACGGCCGTCGGATCGGAATTCCCCTCGGGAGCTGGTCGGATCTTATAGTTGGGACGTCCGCGCGTCTTTTCGGAACTACCGGCGATCGGATGGCGCCCGCTATACCGATGCGCGGGAAATGCGCGGCAGATGCGCCGCGGCCGTCGAATCGGATCTCACAGCGGTCGATGCCCGCACGCTGCACCTCTGTCCTGATGCGAGATGCAGGCACAGGGTGGTCGATTCGGATCTGGCTACCGTGCTCTGTAGACCGCGCTGGATCACAGGAATACGTTCACCAAATAAAGAACACCAGGCGTGGCTGAATGAACTAGATGAACTGACTTTATGGGTTTACAACAGAGTCAGGTATACAACTTCACATACACAGATTGCCAACTCCCCCACCCACACAACCAGCACTGATTGGCTCCTCTCCCAGCCCCCCCTGTTCCCTCCCAGGTCCCTTCCAGCCTTCCCATTGTCCAGGGATTAGGCAAATGAGGTCTGGGAACAGCCTCCAAGCAGCTGGCTTGATGTATCCTCCATCTTGGGGCCAGGAGATCCTTTGTCTGGTGTAACCATGCTGGAATGGGCAAAATGGCGACGGAGAAAAACACATACAAACGTTTTCTTACACCTAATACAGTTACAATCACACAAGGTACATCTTAATACAGCACATCAGTAAAACCACATCTAATAAAACATACTTAGTAAACCGGGTGCGTGCCACCGCACCTAAGTGTCCATGGCCCCCACTGTCACTGTGCACCGCCCCCGGCTGAGGGTGCTGGGCCATTCCGTGACACCTGTCATCTGCATATAACAAAAGACTCTGTACGGCTTCAAGGTAATACTTTCCTTTAGATTAGATCCGGCTATCCTAAAGACCGGTCTTTCAGTGCAGGGAATCTTTGGTATTGCCGTACATAGGTCTTTTGTTAACCCTTTCCTTTCTCCTGTCCTTGCAGTTTACCCTGCATCTCTGCATATAGGGGCTTCTCTCAGGAACCAAGGCCTCACCTTCCTGCGAGTTATATTCATAGGGATATATATACAGACCGACCACTTCCAAGGATCGGAGGGCAAGTATAGGGTGGTGCGTGCCTGGTGGTACTGCCACCGTGACATAATGACCCAGCCATTACATAAGCCCGCAGAGATGTGTACCGTGTTGGACACCTTATTGCACATGTTTGAGGAATTTGTGGTTCACCTCAAAGGGTTACTGAGCCTGTGTCTAGATTCTGGCAATCAGGTTTCATTTGAAAGCAGAGTTCCGTGGTCCGCTTTCTCCTGATGAAAAGAACAGAAGACGTGAGTACAATCTCTGTTTTTATTTGTGCCAGTTCGTTGCACTTTTTGTCTGGCTGTCCCTCAGCCGGTGCGTCCTGGGGCTGGAGTGCCGGTGCGTCCTGGGGCTGGAGTGCCGGTGCGTCCTGGGGTGGAGTGCCGGTGCGTCCTGGGCTGAGAGTGCCGGTGCGTCCTGGGGCTGGATTGCCGGTGCGTCTCAAGACTTGCGGATGTTCTGTGCGTCCTGATACTGGCCGAGTGCCACTGGCCCATGCCCACAGTTAAGATCGCTAAAGCTAGACCACGCATGAGATCACTGGCGCCAGACCTGCTGGGAGTCGGATTAGTGCCAGACCACGTAGGGGAATCTGATGGCCACCAGGACCCCACTTGAGTTCGACCTCCTGAGAAATCCAGGTCTGAGAAAGAGGCACTTGATGTCTAGAAGGATGAATCCTATTCTGGCCACAAGGCCAGAGGATGAAGTCCTATGACGGAATGGAGATGTTGTTCCGCCTGCGGGTGTGCTCAATCTGCGTGACCCCGTCGCTTACCGCTGGCCCGACTACCGAGTGGCGCCCACTCGGCGTCTCGTGCGGCCTGGCGTGACCCTAAGGTAGGGTTAGCGGGCGGTGAGGGGACCCCTGCCTGGAACCAGTCCGACCACTGAGCCATACAGCACTCAGCGTCCCGAGCAACTGGTTCCTTGTCCTGGCGAGTGTGGGACGCCTGCGGGAATCAGCCCTAGCGGCCGCGGAGGAAGACTCGGATCTTATGGGGAAACGTTTCGGTTCTTAGGTGGGAAACGTTTCCGATCCGGGGGCGGGTGTCTCTTCGGATCTTGAGCGGCGGTGATTCGAGTCGGGAGGGGTTGGCGGGTCGGATCGGAACTGGAGGGCTTCGGATCGGTAGGGGAGGGTGCTTCGGATCGTAGAGAAGGTGCTTCGGATCGGTAGGGGAGGGTGCTTCGGATCTGGTGGGGCCAGTGGGAAGTTTGGGCCTTACCGCAACTGTCGATGCGCGGCTCCCGGCGGGGCCGTTCGGTTCGGATCGCTGTACTTCTCCGATCGAATATTCCTGAGCAGCGCCTCTGCCCTGATGCTCGATGCAGGGTCGGCGCGCTCGATTCGGATCGGATGGGCACCGTACTCTGAGGCCGCGGAGGACACTCAGATCCGAAATACGGCGGAGAATCAAGCCACACCAGACAAAGCTGAATGCACTGCAGGAACTGCCTTTATTGTTTACAGTACAGGCTTTTATTACTTCTTATCATAATTAGAATACAATGGGACTCCTTGCCCGCCCTCCCAGGACCCATTGGCCCTTAGCCTTCAGGGAGTCGCCAATTCGGACCGGATGGTCCGAATCGGCCATTTTACGATTCGAACCGGATGGTTCGAATCGGCCATTTTCCGAATCGAAATTCCAACTGCGCCACAAGGATCGGAAAATGGCGGCGAGCAAGGCAAACACAGGGGAAAATACAATACACCATAACCAACGGGAAAACACTTTATTAACACCACACAATGTCATATCTAAATAAAAACTGGTAAACGGGGTGCGTGCCACCACACCCAAGTGTCCATGTCCCCACTGTCACTGCACCGCCCCTGGCTGAGGGTGCTGGGCCATCCCGTGACACTCCTCCCCCTCCCCAAGGTCCGACGCACTCGGTTGGACCCCACCGGGTCGTGCCGAGGTAGTCGGGGCTCCCCAATCCCCTGGTTCCCGGGCCGACTGTCGCGATAACCCATCTGCGTTACCGTTCTGCGACCCGGGCCGATATTGGATGGAAAAGTTGAAGGGTTGGAGAGCCAGGCTCCACCGCAACAGGCGGCCGTTCTCCCCCGCCACTCGGTTGAGCCATACCAAGGGGTTATGGTCGGTCATCACGGTGAAGGACCGACCGTAGACGTAGGGTTGGAGCTTCCGTAGGGCCCAGACCAGGGCCAGGCACTCCTTCTCCACGGCAGCATACCCCACTTCACGTGGCAACAACTTCCGGCTAATAAACGCCACCGGATGATCCCCCCCGTCGTCCCCCACTTGACTCAGGACAGCTCCCAGTCCGAACATGGACGCGTCTGTGTGGACAATAAAACGTTTATTATAGTTGGGAGCTGCCAGCAGGGGAGCTTGGGTCAGGGCGGCCTTCAATTGTCGAAAGGCCTGTTCGCACTCCGGGGACCACAGGACTTGGCGGGGCAGGGATTTCTTGGTCAGATCAGTCAGGGGTTTGGCCAGGTCACTGTAGTGGGGTACAAATTTCCTGTAGTACCCGCGCGGTACCCAGGAAGGCGAGGACCTGAGTCTTGGTCACAGGAGTGGGCCAATCCAAGATAGCCTCTATCTTGGCGGGCTCCGGCCGCTGTATCCCGCACCCCACCCGGTGGCCCAGATACTGCACCTCGGCCATCCCCACCTTACACTTCTCCGGCTTTAGGGTCAGGTTGGCGTCCCTAATCCGGCCCAGGACAGTCCCTACATGCTCCAGATGTTCCTCCCAGGTCTGGCTATAGATGGCTATGTCATCCAGGTACGCGCAAGCGAATCCCTGGAGGCCATCGAGGAGGCGATCGATTAACCGCTGGAAGGTAGCAGGGGCGTTCTTCATCCCGAACGGCATGACTCGAAACTGGTACAGGCCGAACGGGGTGATGAAGGCCGACTTCGGGGTCGCCTCCTCGGCAAGGGGAATCTGCCAATACCCCTTGCACAGATCCACCGTGGTCAGAAAATGACCCCCGGAGATCTGGTCTAGCAACTCGTCGACTCGGGGCATCGGATAAGCGTCCGTAACAGTACAGTCGTTTACCCGCCGATAGTCGACGCAGAACCTGGTGGTACCGTCTTTTTTGGGCACCAGGACCACGGGCGACGCCCATGGGCTGGCCGACGGCTCAATGACCCCCAGCTCCAACATCTCCCGGATCTCAGCCCGCATAGACTCGCGGACTGCTTCCGGGATCCGGTAGGCGGGCTGTCGGAGTGGTCTCTGGCCGGGGGTGTCCACCTGATGGACGGCCTGGTCCGTATATCCCGGAAGGGCCGAGAAAACCCCGGATAGGCGAGCAGCAGCGCCGCGCCTGCGCCTGTTTCTCGGGCCCTAGCTCCTCCCCCAGCTGCACCTGCTCCACCCCGGAAGGCTGCTTAGCTACCCCCGGGAGTTCCTCCAAGGGAAAGGGCTCCACCTCCTCGGCCGCCGGCGCACATATGGCGTCCACCGACTCTGGCCGCTCATGGAAGGCCTTCAGCATATTGACGTGGAACGTCCGCTGGATTCTGGTGTCCGCGCAGCTCACAACCACATAGGTGGTATCCCCCAGCTGGGTTACCACCTTGTAGGGACCTTGCCAGGCCGCCTGCAGCTTGTTCTGCCGCTGTGGTTTCAACACCAGAACCTTCTGTCCCACACAGAACGAGCGGCTGCACGCAGCGCGATCGTACCACGCCTTCTGCTGAGCCTGGGCCGTCTCCATGTTCTCCTGCACGAACCCCTGGAGGTCCGCCAAGCGCTCCCGCAACTTCAGAACGTACTCCACCACGGGAACACCGTCCTCCGCCGGCGGCCCCTCCCACTGAGCCCTAACCAGATCCAGAGGACCTCGCACCCGGCGTCCATACAGCAGCTCAAAGGGTGAGTACCCGGTGGATTCCTGCGGAACCTCCCGGTAAGCGAACAGCAAGTGGGGAAGATACTTCTCCCAGTCCCTGTTCTCATGCACAAAGGCCCGGATGAGCTGCTTCAGGGTCCCATTGAACCGCTCGCACAGCCCGTTGGTCTGGGGGTGATACGGGGCGCTGTGCAGCGCCTTAACGCCACAGAGACGCCAGAGCTGTTGGGTGAGCTCAGCGGTAAACTGGGTACCCTGATCGGACAGGATTTCCGGGGAAAACCCACCCTCGTGAACACCCTGAGGAGCGCGTCCGCTACGGTGTCCGCCTGGATGTTGGCCAAGGCCACAGCCTCGGGGTACCGGGTGGCATAATCCACCACGGTAAGAATATACCTCTTACCGTGGCACTGGGCCGTGGTAACGGCCCTACGATGTCAACCGCCACCCGGCTAAAGGGCTCCTGGATGATGGGCATGGGGTGCAGGGGCGCCTTCGGATGGTCCCCAGCCTTCCCAGCTTTCTGGCAAACTGGGCAGGTGCGGCAATAGTCGCGGGTGTCGTTGCTAAGGCGGGGCCAGTAGAACGCGCGCGCCAACCTGTGCCGGGTCTTCGACTGGCCTAAGTGACCTGAAAGGGGAATGTCGTGGGCCAAGCGCAGAAGCTCCTGCCTGGGTCCTTGCGGCACCACCAGCTGCTTCTGCGGAATCTGCTTCTTCTTGGCCCCCTCCCTCACGGTGTAGCGGTACAGCAGCCCGTCCTCCCACTCCACCTTGTCTTTCCCCTGGCCGTCCAGACCCTGCCCAGCCTGGTCCCGGTAGCCCTGTAATGTGGGGTCGGTTTGCGTCTGGTGGCGCAGAGTCTCCGGGGTGCACCACGGGGAAGGAGGACAAGCGAAGGGGAAAGCATCAGGTCCCGTCGAGGTCGGGGAGGGGTGACGGACTGGGAGGTCGAGAAGGGCCTGGGGTTTTGGCCTGTCGGGGAGGTCGAGGAGGTCGGTAAGGGTTGGGGGGTCTCGGAGGTCGAGGCGGTTTGGGGGGTTTGGGAGGTTTGGGAGGTCGGGATGGTGTTGGTGGAGGTCTCACCTGGGTCCCGTTCGGAGTGCCCTGGTCGTGGCGTCGGCTCTGTTGCCTAGTGGTAACCGGGGTAGCTGCATCTGTGGAGTAAGCGGATACTAACTGCCCCAGATCATTCCCCAGGAGCACCTCGGCCGGCAGGTGTCTCAGCAACCCCACCCGCACCTCTTTTCCCCGTTCCCCCAGTCCAGGTACACCCGGGCCGTCTCCAGCCGGAGCACTTTCCCTCCCGCCACCCGTACCGCTACAGTGCTCTGCAGGCGGTCGCTTGGCGGGACCAAGTGTGGCCGGACGAGGGTGATGGTCGCCCCGGAGTCTCGCAGCCCCTCAGCGGGCCGCCCATTTATCCACACCGCCTGGCGGTGGTGTCGGCGGTTGTCATCCGCGGCGGCTTGCACGGGGTCGGCTTCGTGCAACTGCTCCCACCATTCCTCCGGGGCCTCCGGCCACGGAGCTCCGGCGTCGCAACAATGGGCCGCCAGCGATGGCCTGGCGGCCGGCCGGGTCAATTCCGGGCGGTTGGGGCAATGTTGTTTGTAGTGCCCCTCCTGGTTGCACCCGTAACAGCGGACATTAGCCATGTTGGTGGGCCGGCTGGGAGCCCGTGCTACAGGCGCCCGGACCACTGGTGGTGGAGGTGGTGGTAGTAGCGGGGGGTAGAATGGGACGGCTGGCCAGGGGCCGCTCCCCCCCCGTCAGCTTCCGGGTGTCCGTGTACTCGTCGGCCCAGGTGGCCGCTTGCTGCACCGTATAGGGCTTCTTATCGCGCACCCACTCTCGGACAGCGGAGGGTGTGTGCTCGAAGAACTGCTCGAGCAGCAGCAGTTGGGTGATCTCGGCCACCGACTCCGCTTGGCTTCCCGAGAGCCAGGTGCGCAGGTCCCTCTGCAGCCGATGGGCCCACTCCACGTGAGTGGCGCCACTGGGCCGGCGAGAATTCCGGAACTTCATCCGGCTGGCTTCAGGGGTCACGGCATACCTACTCAGCAGCGCCTGCTTGACGTGCGAGTAGCTAGTGGCCTCGTCATCCGGCACCGTGCGTAGGCCTCGGCGGCCCGACCGGTCAGCTTGCTCGCCAGGATCCGGATCCAGTCGGCGCGGTGCACTTCATGCACCCGACACAGGCGCTCAAAGTCCTGGAGATAGCTTTCGATCTCTTCCTCAGCTTCCCGGAACTCCTTGAACGCCTGGAACGGCACTTTCCGGTCGGAATATCGGTCCGATGGCGAGCGGCTACTCCGCCGGCTTCGCACTTCGGCCAGCCGCAGTTCGTGCACCCGCTCTCTCTCCCTCTCTTCTTCCTGACCGAGTTCCCGACCCAGTTTCCTCAGTTCTGCTTCCGATGGAGCCGGACCCATCATGGAGATCCGCTCCCGCATCTTCCGGCAGAATTCGCTGTCCTCGGCCTCAGCGGGGACGGCAGCCGGTACTGGGTCCGCGGGCAACTCCGCGAACGCCTCCGCCTGATCTATCCTCCTCAACTCCTCTATCAGGGTCTCCCGACTCTTGGAGCCCGGGACACCGCCCCGATTCTCCAACATCCCGCGCAGGACGTCCCGCTTATAGGCAGAATATTTGATCATGATGAGGGTCCCCCTGGGGTCTGCAGAGAGCGATCCCACCGCTGCCACCAGTATGACGGAATGGAGATGTTGTTCCGCCTGCGGGTGTGCTCAATCTGCGTGACCCCGTCGCTTACCGCTGGCCCGACTACCGAGTGGCGCCCACTCGGCGTCTCGTGCGGCCTGGCGTGACCCTAAGGTAGGGTTAGCGGGCGGTGGTGGGGACCCCTGCCTGGAACCAGTCCGACCACTGAGCCATACAGCACTCAGCGTCCCGAGCAACTGGTTCCTTGTCCTGGCGAGTGTGGGACGCCTGCGGGAATCAGCCCTAGCGGCCGCGGAGGAAGATTCGGATCTTATGGGGAAACGTTTCGGTTCTTAGGTGGGAAACGTTTCCGATCCGGGGGCGGGTGTCTCTTCGGATCTTGAGCGGCGGTGATTCGAGTCGGGAGGGGTTGGCGGGTCGGATCGGAACTGGAGGGCTTCGGATCGGTAGGGGAGGGTGCTTCGGATCGGTAGAGAAGGGTGCTTCGGATCGGTAGGGGAGGGTGCTTCGGATCTGGTGGGGCCAGTGGGAAGTTTGGGCCTTACCGCAACTGTCGATGCGCGGCTCCCGGCGGGGCCGTTCGGTTCGGATCGCTGTACTTCTCCGATCGAATATTCCTGAGCAGCGCCTCTGCCCTGATGCTTGATGCAGGGTCGGCGCGCTCGATTCGGATCGGATGGGCACCGTACTCTGAGGCCGCGGAGGACACTCAGATCCGAAATACGGCGGAGAATCAAGCCACACCAGACAAAGCTGAATGTACTGCAGGAACTGCCTTATTGTTTACAGTACAGGCTTTTATTACTTCTTATCATAATTAGAATACAATGGGACTCCTTGCCCGCCCTCCCAGGACCCATTGGCCCTTAGCCTTCAGGGAGTCGCCAATTCGGACCGGATGGTCCGAATCGGCCATTTTACGATTCGAACCGGATGGTTCGAATCGGCCATTTTCCGAATCGAAATTCCAACTGCGCCACAAGGATCGGAAAATGGCGGCGAGCAAGGCAAACACAGGGGAAAATACAATACACCATAACCAACGGGAAAACACTTTATTAACACCACACAATGTCATATCTAAATAAAAACTGGTAAACGGGGTGCGTGCCACCACACCCAAGTGTCCATGTCCCCACTGTCACTGCACCGCCCCTGGCTGAGGGTGCTGGGCCATCCCGTGACAGTACCCATGGAGGTTATGTCGCTCGGGCATCGATAATAACCTCAGACTTATGTAAGATACCTCTGATGGGCTGTAGTGGTTTTAAAGACAACAACTTGGCTGGTTCGAGCAGCGACTGGCAGCCAAAGACAAGTCCCTACTATGTTACTGGTTGTAATTACATTGTGGCCGCAACCCCAGTTGCCAATTGGGGTAAGCAGTTCTGGTCTGGCATGTAAAGCCAGTCCTGTTCGTCTGGCAATGAGAAGCCAGTCCTGTTTCCGTCTGGCAATGAGAAGCCAGTCCTGTTTCCGTCTGGCAATGAGAAGCCAGTCCTGTTTCCGTCTGGCAATGAGAAGCCAGTCCTGTTTCCGTCTGGCAATGAGAAGCCAGTCCTGTTTCCGTCTGGCAATGAGAAGCCAGTCCTGTCTCCGTCTGGCAATGAGAAGCCAGTCCTGTCTCCGTCTGGCAATGAGAAGCCAGTCCTGTCTCCGTCTGGCAATGAGAAGCCAGTCCTGTCTCCGTCTGACAATGAGAAGCCAGTCCTGTCTCCGTCTGGCAATGAGAAGCCAGTCCTGTCTCCGTCTGGCAATGAGAAGCCAGTCCTGTCTCCGTCTGGCAATGAGAAGCCAGTCCTGTCTCCGTCTGGCAATGAGAAGCCAGTCCTGTCTCCGTCTGGCAATGAGAAGCCAGTCCTGTCTCCGTCTGGCAATGAGCAGCCAGTCCTGTCTCCGTCTGGCAATGCGCAGCCAGTCCTGTCTCCGTCTGGCAATGCGCAGCCAGTCCTGTCTCCGTCTGGCAATGCGCAGCCAGTCCTGTCTCCGTCTGGCAATGCGCAGCCAGTCCTGTCTCCGTCTGGCAATGCGCAGCCAGTCCTGTCTCCGTCTGGCAATGCGCTACCAATGTTGCCTGATCCTGGCACGAAGCCAGTGGTACAAGTGATGTCTGATTCTGGTAAGCTGCCAGTCAGATCCATGGCAAACTGTGTGTCAGCAGTGCCAGAGCTACATTGCAACACCACTGTGCCCATGCCCCACAGAGAGTCCGGGGTTTCCAACCTCATGGTAAGGCACAGGTAGGCGAGCCTACTCCCACTGTTGCCATGTCAGGTACGGTGGTCACCCCTTCCAAGTCTCGATCCAGGAGGAGACGGGGGAAGCTGACCAACACTAGTCAATCTGGTTCCAAGAATACCACGCTCCAGGATGGGTCTGATGCCGTATTCTGTGCCTATCGTGAGGAGATCCAGCAGGGTAGTGGCCTGACTGGTACCCACATCCCTAATTCTAGCCCTGTACCCGAGGGTTATATACGATCCCCATGCGGGATGTTGTTCCGTGAGGCACACTGGGCCATGATCAGGAAAGACCCTAATGCGCTCATGTGTTTTGAGGAGGAGGAAGACGACACTGAGTGGGTCCTTAATGGATTTTGGTGACTGGTGTTAGAAGCAGGAAACCAGATCACGGTCTGTCATGTTTTATGTTTTGGGTGCCCTGGGGTCACCCATGGAGGAGGGGATACTGTCACGTTCTGTGCTGGAAAATCTGTCTTCCTGCCCTCTGTATTTGTATATTGTGTTTTTTCCCTTGTGTTTCTGTTGCTGCCAATTCCTGGGTGGCCTCCCAGGGGTTAATTGGTGTTCTGTGGGCTGCTCACCTGTTGACCTTGCCTTGATTCCCCTGCCTATATTAGAGCTATGTACCTATAGGACATTGCTGGGTCATTTTCCTATGCCTGGTCTCCTTGCATCCTGTGTCCTGAGAGCTCCTTGCTGTGTTCCTGATATCCTCCGTTTGTTCATCCTGGTTCAGTTATTGCCTCTTATTTCTGTTCCAGTTTATGTCAGTTCCTTCTGTGTATTTTGTTCTGTCTATTGCTGTATTTTGTTTTGCTGTTTATGTTCCATTCAGATTCTCCGGTTACTGATTTTGGCTTGGCTGACTTCCCTTCTGGTTCTGATTCCTGTATCCTGTATGACGTACTCTCTCTGGTTATGACCTTTGGCTTTCCTCTATGACTATTCTATGCTATATTCCTTGCCTGTACCGTTTCCAGGTAACCCTGTCATCTGCATACAACAAAAGACTCTGTACGGCTTCAAGGTAATACTTTCCTTTAGATTAGATCCGGCTATCCTAAAGACCGGTCTTTCAGTGCAGGGAATCTTTGGTATTGCCGTACAGAGGTCTTTTTTAACCCTTTCCTTTCTCCTGTCCTTGCAGTTTACCCTGCATCTCTGCATATAGGGGCTTCTCTCAGGAACCAAGGCCTCACCTTCCTGCGAGTTATATTCATAGGGATATATATACAGACCGACCACTTCCAAGGATCGGAGGGCAAGTATAGGGTGGTGCGTGCCTGGTGGTACTGCCACCGTGACAGGTACGCCCTGCGGCGTTTGGAGCCTCTGCGCGCCAAAAAACGGCCCGCCTCCCTTCCCACAATGCCGATCGCTGGCTGGGGGTCTGCCTGACACCCGGGCAGACCCTCCCAGCTGGCGATCGGCATTGTGGGAAGGAAGGCGGGCCGTTTCCCTCGTGGAAACGTCCAAGCAGCCAATCCGGCGCTTGGATTTGACAGTTGCAGCGGTGACAAGCTGTCACCTCTGCAACTGTCAGAATGTCTCAGCCAATGATTGTTGCATTGGCTGAGAAATTGCCCCTTTCTCCTGCTCCTCATTGCGATCTGAGGAGCAGAGAGAGAGAGAGGCAGAGATCAACGGAGGAAAGAAAAAAAAAACTAAAAACCCCAGGCACTGTACCTAAAAACCCCAGGCACTGTACCCCACACCCCAGGCAGTGTACCCCACCTGGCACTATCCCACCTGGCACTGTACCCCACCTGGCACTGTACCCCACCTGGCACTGTACCCCCCCAGGCACTGTACCTACTGGCACTGTACCCCCCAGGCAATACCTACTGGCACTGTACCCTCCTGGCACAGTACCCCCTGGCTGAAAAAAAAAACCCAGGTACAGTACCTCCTGGCTGGCACTGTACCCTCCTGGCAGGCACTGTACCCTCCTGGCACAGTACCCCCTGGCTGAAAAAAATAACTGAAAAAAACCTGACTGAAAAAAAACCTGAAAAAAACCCCAGGCACTGTACCCCCTGGCCTGCAGTGTACCCCTGATTGGCAGTGTACCCCCAATTGAGAACCCGCATTGGCATACGACCCTTTGGCATTTCTGACTACCCGCATTGGCATACGACCCCTGGCATTTCTGACTACCCGCATTGGCATACGACCCCTGGCATTTCTGACTACCCGCATTGGCATACGACCCCTGGCATTTCTGACTACCCGCATTGGCATACGACCCCTGGCATTTCTGACTACCCGCATTGGCATATGACCCCCTGGCATTTCTGACTAGCCGCATTGGCATACGACCCCTGGCATTTCTGACTAGCCGCATTGGCATACGACCCCTGGCATTTCTGACTACCCGCATTGGCATATGACCCCCTGGCATTTCTGACTACCCGCATTGGCATACGACCCCTGGCATTTCTGACTACCCGCATTGGCATACGACCCCTGGCATTTCTGACTACCCGTATCTAGATAGAAATACCAGCCACTACAAGGACCAGAAGGGCTTAGTTTAGGTGTTCTAATATTTAATTTGTGTACTTGACCCCATCAGTTCCCCGACCTCCCATTTAATTTAGTTATAACAAGATCCCCATAAAAATGTCCTCCCGCTTTTATTCCCCAGAAGAGGCATATGAGATCCTGGCCGCCTCTGAGAGCGACGCTCTCGCCGACAGTGACACCCTCACAGCCTCTGATATAGAGCCCCTTAGTGAACCCTCCAGTGATACTGACCCCCCACCATCTACTGGGAGGCACGAGAGCATTTGGGTACCCCCAAATATGTCTGCCCCAGAAATACCCCCATTTCTAGCGACTCCTGGCATCACAGTAAGGGTAGAGGACTGTGAGCCAGTGAGCTTTTTTTAACCTCTTTATGTCGGACGACGTATTCGAGATGGTGGTTGAGCAAACCAACCTGTTTGCCAACCAGTACCTTGATGCGCATCCGGATTCACATTGCCACAGACGTAACAAGTGGCACCCAATGGATGTGATAGAGTTAAAAAAAATTGGGCTCTAACCCTCATAATGGGAATAGTGAAGAAGCCAAGTATCCGGTCTTACTGGCACAAAAACCCCATCCTGGCTACCCCACTATTCCCAAGGGTTATGAAGAGGGAGAGATACGAAAATCTCATGCGATTTCTCCATTTTAATGACAACGCACTGTGCCCACCAAGAAATGACCCAATGCATGACCGCCTCTATAAAATTCGGACCCTTATCAGTCTTATATCTGCCAAATTCACCGATAATTATGTTCCTGACCAAAATATATCTGTAGACGAGTCCCTTATGAAATTCAAAGGCAGACTGCTCTTCAAGCAGTATATCCCAAGCAAGCGATCCCGGTATGGCGTCAAATTTTATAAATTGTGTGAGTCCACAACAGGCTACACCTGGGCATTTAGAATATACGAAGGGAAAGATAGCCACCTTGACCCCCCAGGATGCCCCGATTGTATTGGCACCAGTGGAAAAATTGTGTGGGATCTGGTCTATCCCCTATTCAACAAGGGCTATCATTTATGGGTCGATAACTATTACACCAGTATCGACCTATTTACACAATGTATATTGTTTTGAGACCCTTGCGTGTGGCACAGTGCGGAAGAATCGCAGAGGTTTTCCCCAAATCCTGACAGCAGGCAAAAGAAGTAGAGGCTCCTCTTCATCTCTACGTCAGGAAGAAGTGCTAGCCCTTCGGTTCACCAATAAGAAGGATGTATACATGTTATCTACAGTGCATGACGAAAGTACAGTGCCAGTGCCTGTGAGAGGGAGGACTGAGCCACTGGAAAAGCCGAAGTGCATTGTAGATTACAGCAAGTTTATGGGGGGAGTAGACTTGGCTGATCAATGTATACAGCCTTATCTGGTGAACCGAAAGACTAGGGCGTTGTACAAGAAGATTGCCATCTATTTGACCGAGATAGCAATTTTTAATGCGTACGTGCTCTACAAGCAGGCAGCAGTACAAAAGCCATATCCCTTCCTAGAATTCATGCTTGAGATCATATCCCAACTTATCCTAACCCCGGCCCCCGTTACATCCGCTTTGGAATCAGGAGATCTCCAAAGATTAAGCGGCAGACACTTTCCTTCCCGAGTCCCTCCCACCCGCTGTAAAACGTCCCCCCAGAAAAAGTGTCGTGTCTGCCGCAAGAAAGGAATCCAAAAGGATTCTAGTTATTATTGCCCTACCTGCCCATCTCTACCTGCCCCCCTTACCTGCCCATCTCTACCTGGCCTCTGCATAACCGAGTGCTTCAAAATTTATCATACCGAGCTAAATTACTAAATCCCCTTTTCTGCTTTGTCCCGATTACCCTTTGCTGCCTGTACCGACTCATTGGCTTGTTATACCGACTACCCTTTGTTTGCTGCCTGTACCGACTCATTGGCTTGTTATACCGACTACTCTTTGTTTGCTGCCTGTACCGACTCATTGACTTGTTATACCGACTACTCTTTGTTTGCTGCCTGTACCGACTCATTGGCTTGTTATACCGACTACTCTGACTTCTGGAATCCCCTAAATTTGGCCTGTCCCTGTTTACGTTAAGCCCAGCTATTCTAAAGTGGCTGCACCAAACAACTCAAAATACTAATTTAGAATCATTGGCGCCATCTTTGAAGCAATATTCTTTCTTGGCGTGCCATGTTCTCTCAAAGTCGACATAAATCCTGAAAATCACTTGTCAAATTACCAAAAAACAAAATAAAAATGCTACATGTGGGTACCGTTGAATTCGTAACACATTGCCGAACACAAATATCAATGTTATAGGCCAGTAAAAGGTTGACCGAGCAGGATATTAACGGCAAAATAACAGTTTTCGTGTAAAACAAATGCAAAACACAATCATGAAAACTAAGTGTGGCCAGGGTTTGTGACCAAGTGGCTACTATACAAAACTGGACATACCCCATTTTCAACACTCTGGGTTGTCTACTTCTCAAAATGATATGCCATGATGGGGTACTTCTCATACCTGGGCTGCCATACCCTCTCAAATTCAACCTAGGCCCAGCAAACCAATCTGGCAAACTCTACATTTGATCATGTAACTTTCCAAAAAGCAAATTAAAAATGCTAAATGGAGGGTACCGTTGATCTCGTAACACATTGCCGACCACAAATATCAATGTTGTAGGCCAGTAAAAGGTTGACTGAGCAGGATATTAGCAGCAAAATAACAATTTTTGTGTGAAAAATGCAAAACACAAACATGAAGACCAAGTTTGCGACTAAGTGACTACTATAAAAAAACAAAACGTACACCATTTGGAATAGCCTGGGTTGTCTACTCTTCAAAATGGTATGACATGTTGGGGTACTTTTCATACCTGGGCTGCCATAACCTCTCAAAGTCAACATAGGGCCAGGAAACCAATCTGGCAAATTTCAAGTTGTAAAACGTGAAATGGGCAAACTCTATATTTGACCCTGTAACTTTCCAAAACCTCCTAAAACCTCTACATGGGGGGTACCGTTGAACTCGTAAGACATTGCCGACCAGAAATATATGTATTTTATTTCATTTAATGCTAAGCGTACAATGTCATTCACACTAAAAATACAATGGAGAACTTTGAAAATTGCAAAATTTCCTTTTTTCTCATAGTTTAGTTTTTTTTCATACTATAATATATTTTATATATAAATCTTTGATGGGAGATGAAAGCCCTATTTCTCCTGAACAAAATGATATATAATAAGGGTGGGTACACTTAATATGTAAGAGGTAAAATATGGTTGAACAGCGAATAGCTGAAATTCTACTTTTAGAAGTGTTCAAAAGTGTTCCAAACTTGTAAAATTACTCCCGTCCTTAAGGGGTTAAAAGCGGGCAATGTTATTTTTCACCTCGGGATTAAACATTCACAGGGTTATTCAGAGAGTGGTGAAAAGCAGGAGAATAACTGGAGAAGTGAAAATTCTAGGTCAAAATAGCCAAACCAGAAAAATTCTCCCATTTAACTCACTTTCCAAATTGGCTATTTGGTCCAGATTGTTCTCTTTTCCTGCCATTCTCCTGGTTTTCACCTTTCTCTGAACAACCCTGAGAGAGAGGTGAAAGCCAGGAGAACTGGCAGGAGAAGAGAACAATCTAGACCAAATAGCCGATTTGGAAAGTGAGATAAATGGGAGAATTTTTCTGGTTTGGCTATTTTGACCTAGAATTTTCCATTCTCCAGTCATTCTCCTGCTTTACACCGCCAAAAAAAATCAGTAAACTTTTTCTGCGTGTCCGAAAATGTCTCCTCTTTTCATACAGACTGCCGCCCTAAGCAGTGGTTTATGGATAGATTAAAGGAAAACCATTTACCGTCATTTGAAATGTCATTTTTTTGGTTTTTACATATTTCTATACATCCTAGAAATCCGCCACTTCACGGGCAGGTTATGGGGACCTCCTAGGCACGATATTTGAAGGAATTTTTCATTTTTATTTTTAACCCTTATTTCATGGAAAGCTCACTGTCCCTTTAAAAACGTTTTTTTTTTTTACTTTTTGTCCTTGTTTCCTGTCCCCCAGGGCACTACCCGGACCCCCATACACCTTTTATGGCAAATATCTAGCATATATGCCCTCTTGGAGGGCACTCTAAAAACCGAATTTTCAGCCCCATTGACTTGCATTGGAGTTCGGGTTCGGGTTAGGATTCGGAGCCGAACATTTGGAAAGTTCGGGTTCGGATACGAACCCGAACCTGGGCGTGTTCGGCTCATCCCTAGTATTAGGGCACACTGGCTGGTATTATGGATGGGCCGAACACCCGAGTTTGGTTCACATTCGAACACAAACATTTGAAAAAAATTCAGATTCGAAAGTGAACACGATTCGAACAATACAAGTCAATGAGACACGAACGTTCGATTTTTAGAGTGCCCTCCAAGAGGGCATATATGCAAGATATCTGCCATAAAATGTGTATGGGGGTCTGGGTAGTGCCCTTCGGGGACAGGAAATAAAGAAAAAAAAAGTTAAAAAAAAAGGTTTAACCACTTGGCATCTATGGAAGCGCTTAGCGCGTCCAGCCAAGTGGTTCTCCTGTGCTATGGACGCTCTAAGTGCGTCCATGCACAGGAGGCAGCAATCGGCCGGGATTCCGGCTGATTGCCGCGTCCTCTCGGTGTGGGCTGACATCTTTGATGTCAGCCCAGCACTCCGGGACCCCGGCGGGGACATTAGATGTCATCGCAGCGGCGCGATGACATCTAATTCAGGCACCTCCCGCGTGTGCGGAGGAGGCACCTAAAATGGAGAGGGTAGGTCCTTTGGACCTCTCTCCCTCCCGATCGCCAGGGGCCACAGGGTTAAGGCAGGCACCGTTTGGAAGGGCACAGCCTGCCCTTCCAAACGGTGGCTGACATTAACCCCTGGGGAGCCGGATCACGATCCAGTGCTGAAAAGTGCTGGATTGTGATCCTCTCCCGGAGCTGACCGACATCTTGGATGTCGGCCAAGCCTCCGGGAACTCTCCCTGAGTACTGGCGTCATTGTACTATCTCCCGATCCCTGGCAGCTAGGGATTAATGTTTGATATCATTTGATCGGCCAGAGCATGGCCTTTCCAACGATACCAAACATGACCAATATAGATTTTAATTTTTTTTTTATAAAGTTTTTTTTTGTTTTGTTAATGCAGCAATATTGTTCCCATTTCAATTATAATGTGAACAATGATGCTGCACTAAGGATTTTTGTATGCGGTGCGTTTGTTAAAAAGTGAAATTTTCCCCCCAAAAAAAATGTAACGAGTCCCCATTTCTAATTTTTTTTAACAAGCGCACCCCATACAAAATATAACCGCAATGCTCGCATGTTAAAATGTGAAAAAAAAACACTTTACACAATCAGGGTTATTCAGAGAGCGGTGAAAAGCAGGAGAATGACTGGAGAATGGAAAATTCTAGGCCAAAATAGCCAAACCAGAAAAATTTTCCCTTTCATCTCACTTTCCAAATTGGCTATTTTGACCTAGAATTTCTCATTCTCCAGTCATTCTCCTGCTTTTCACGCTCTCTGAATAACCCTGATTGTAAATTATTGAAAATTAAAATTTTATTGCATTTTTTGTTAGGATATGACGTATACATATAATGACATATTATGACTCTGCCGGAAAGAACGATATATAATATGTCTGGGTCATATATTAAAATATGGCTTCAAAATGCGGTTAAACATGATGAGCGAAAGCGGTAAAAATGACTCAGCACAGAGGTGTGAAATGCCTCAGCAGCGAAAGGGTTAAAGGAACAGTGATTTTTCCATGAAATAAGGGTTAAGAATAAAAAGGAAAAATTCCTTCTAATATCGTGCCTAGGAGGTCCCCATAACCTGCCCGTGAAGTGTCGGATTTGTAGGATGTATAGAAACCTTTAAAAAAATAAAAATGATATTTCAAATGATGGTAAATGTTTTTTCTTTAATCTATTCATAAACAACTGCTTGGGGCGGCAGCCTGTATGAAAAGAGGAGACGTTTTAGGACATGAAGAACAAATTTTGTGATTTTTTTTGGCTAAATTATGGTGAAACTTATGCAGGCTTTGCATGAAAGTAACAACAAGTACACTAAAATTGGACCTTTGGTGCCAGCTAGTGCCTTGACATCGTAACCCCTCTGAGGTATAATGGAAGAGTGCAGGGATGGACTCTGCATTCAAATATTAAAATGATTATAATAGCTGCACACGACGCGCCGTGCATACAGCGTCTAACAGCGTGGGAGATGGGAGGCTGCACTTGTTGGTGGATCCAAAAATCAGGTGAGTAATAGAAAAAAAAAGTTATATCTTATGTTCCTTGGGACATTTAAAAATGTCCTCGGATTTTTGTTTTTTTAGAAATGTGTCGCCTTACCTTAACCTGGTGGTCAGTCAGTGGAGGCTCCCTGGATTCTGGTTGTGGGGGGGGGGGAATCTGCCGTGGCTGCAGGTGCAGTGGCTCCCTCCCTGCCACATGCACACAGCCGGCTAGCCCGCACAGTCGCAGCTCTGTCATCCAGTGGCCGCATGCTCCTCAAGGGATCCTTGGGAGGCCCCGGCTGGCTGCCCTCTACAGTGCTTCGTCTGCAGCTGTGTGAAGTTGCACCCCATGTTTGTAAAACCTGAATGAAAATATACCATTCGTTTGTGCTGGCTTGTGCTGGAAAAACCAACGTTTGTGCCAGTTTGGTTTTGAAGTTATTGCACATTTAATTTTAGATTATGTGACTGCAAGCCCCGCCCACTTTGCACCGCATGTTATTAAATTTTAAAAACAAATAGACCATTTGTTTGTGCTATGTTTGAGCTGCAAAAATTAACCTTTGTGCCAGTTTGGTTTCAGAGATATTGTGCATTAAAGTTGATGAAACCCCGCCCACTTTGCAACTCAGCTCGAGATTTTTGCACTTTGCGCTACCTATACGTAACATGGGGAGAACAAAGTTTTAATCAGCGCTGGTATTACAAAGTCCCATGGACTCCACTGAGAGGATGCGCGCGGCTGCGCTTAGAGGGCACAAACAATGAAGGCAGCAATTTTTGCGCCTGCATTGTAATGCCCTGTTAAAATGGGGGCGGTAGGGGGGGAACTGTGGGTGCAGTTTTTTCTCTCTACCGCCCCCGTTTTAGCGCGGGGATTGTAATAGAGACCTATGCTTTTAAATATTTTTTTTGTAGGGTCACATCTGTTCTTATGTGTACCCCAAAGTTTTATAATGCTTTTGGTACTTATGAAAATATTTGTTATTATAATACTTACTACTGATATTAGCATATCTTAGGGCATTTATTTGGTGATAAATGCCCTGGTTCATGATTTACATTATACCAGTATGTTCATTTTTGCAGCACAAACAAATGGTCTATTTGTTTTTAAAATTTAATAACATGGGGTGCAAAGTGGGCGGGGCTTGCAGTCACATAATCTAAAATTAAATGTGCAATAACTTCAAAACCAAACTGGCACAAACGTTGGTTTTTGCAGCACAAGCGAATGGTATATTTTTATTCAGGTTTTACAAACATGGGGTGCCAACTTCACACAGCTCTCGGTTTGTCTGATGTTTTAGCAACAAGATTGTTTTATCCCATAGGCTTCAATGTTAAAAATATTCCCGTTATAATTTAATATCTAATAAACCATTGCTTATAATATTCTGCAGTAAAGAGTCTCTTTATTTATAGATTTTTTAAGCATTTTTATAAATAAAATTATTTTTTTTCCCCAAGCTTTTTGCGCACGGCCTGAAAAGTTCAAAGTTCGCCGAACAGGCAATGTTCGAATCGAACTCATGTTCGAATCAAACCGCCAGCCCATCCCTAGCTGGTATTATGGCACACTGGGTGGTATGTATGGCAGACTAGTATTAAGATCAAATTAATTTGTTGTCACCATGATTCTTGGAGCGTGAGAAATGGATCCAGATCCCTGAATGATTGCAGCAGGCACAGCTCAGAGCAGCTCATCTTGGGAGACCTGCTGACTCTCTCAATTTGGTCACATGTGCCTGAGCGGGGGCAAGTGACTGATGGGAGGAAGAGGACCTGGCAGAGTGTGGAAGAAGAGACGTCACTGCACCACCATCACATGTCAGTGACTGGTGGTGCGGAGCGTCTCTCACACAGCCTGCCCTGCGTACAAGTGAAGATTCGAGGAGCAGGCAGCACAAACGGTCTGCTCTCCTCTGCAGCTGCCCCTGTAATAGCCGATCGGCAAAGGTGCAGCATGCTTAAGAGGGATGTGGGTCCTCTACCGGTGCTTCTTTTTTCCCTGCCACCACCATCTTGGAATGCCTAGACTAGGCGGCCGATCCTTGCTCTGGTCACTTCAGGTGGCCATCTTCGTAGTTCAAATAAAGTTTTTTTGTAGTTTCAACGATCATAACTTCCAATTCCCATGTTATACAGTCAGTGGTGTATTTAGGTTTTGTGCTGCCCTAGGCATGACTAAACTCGTGCACCCCCCGATTTAAATTTGAGGCACCCCTTCCTGTCAAGGGCACACCTCTTCCTGGTTAATCCCCACCCTTCCTCTCTTTATATTAAAAGTGGATACCAAGTGCCTACTTGTATATTTTGTATACCATTTCAAATGTATCTATTGAGATAAATAAAATTATGAAATGTTTAAATTCAAGCATTTTTACAAAGAACAGCCACGCTTGTCAAGTATACTGGATCACAGCCGCTCTAATTGGTTGAACAATAAAATCCACAGAAACGTGTACTGCATATGAGCGTATCACAGAGCTGCACAGCAATAAAACCCACAGAAATGGGCAGTGTGTATGAGCGTATCACAGAACTGCACAGCAATAAAACTCACAGTAATGTGCAGTGTGTATGAGCGTATCCCAGAGCTCCAGGGCAATAAAACTCACAGTAATATGCAGTGTGTATCACAGAATCCACAGCAATAAAACTTCCAGCAAACAGAGTGTATGAGCACACAGCAATTATTTATTCTATATTTACTGGCCTCCGTCCGTGGTAGGGCTGTGTGCAGAGTTAGCAGGGACTGTGTACGGACTCAGCAGGGGGTCCTTCCAGGCCACATTAGGATCGCAGCTGTGCCTGGAGCCATCTTGTCAGCAGAGGGGTGCCACTACCAGAGGGTGCACCGTGGCTTTGATTCCCTTCTCGGTGGGTGTTCAGTCCAGAATAGAGTGAGAGTCTGTGTTACCAAAAGGGCGGGCAGCTGCGTGCCACATGGGTCAGCCAGTCAGGTTGTACTGAGACTCATTACCACCTGAATGGCCGGACTGCATGACCTGCACGCACGCAGCCTCACCAGGAGCCAAGCAGCTCAATGACAAATTTCTATCACTGCAGTGCTGGTTAAGCAAAGGTCCACTTTAAACAGCAGTAAGCAGACAGGGCTTCATATTTTGCTGATACTCCCCCTTACCTGCCGTTTACCGTCATCTCTCTCTCTGCACACAAATCACATCCCCCTCCCCTAGAGCTGCTGTGGGGCAGGGGAAGAGAGGGGGATTTTTATTCTATGCGATTTTATTCCTGTCATGTGAACTCTGCCTGGATTGCAGGTGTGTGCCCAGTTTGCAGTGAGCGGTAATGAAGTATGCAGGTTGAGGGGGGGTGTCAAACAAGATATTTATTATAATAAACAAATCAGCAGAAGTAAATGAATAAAGATGGATGGCTAAGATAGAGGGAGGTAATGAGCAGAACGAAAAGGAAAAAAGGATTAAACAGGATGAAAACTAGGAGACACAGGAGGAAACTGAAAATACGTACAACAAATAGGGTGGTAGATACTGAATAGAAAACAGAATATTAACTAGACAGATAAATGATAATTTCCATGGCAAGGTATCCACTATCCAGATATAGGGTAAGGCAATCTCGTAGTCAGGTTTTCAAGCAGAAGTCGTGGGATACAGATCATAGATACATCAGAAGTCCATAGCCAGGGGTCATACACGTAAATCCAATGGAGGAACTGGTAGCAAATGAATGGGGGGTTACCGGTATAGCAGAGGTAGTCCAGAAGGGTAGCGGATCAGATGGGTCAGGAACTGATGGGAACTCGATGGGGTAAGCAGAAGGTTAGTCCAGCAGATAGGGATCCAAGGGGTACAGGAACAAGTAGGGCACAGGTCTGTATTGTTCAGAGTTCCAACTTCAATGAGGAAGTCCAGATCAGAGGGTGTGACCTCCTTTTAAGGAGGCCCCATTAACAGACATTAGGAGAACCTGTAGTCTCTGTGTGCGCAGGTTACAGCCAATTCCATAGGAACCTGTGTTGAGCATGACTTAAAGGGGCTGCCAGGCTTTAATATGTGATCCCTGACAGTACTCCAGGTGGACCATGACAATTCCGTATGCAAACGCCCTGCTCCGCTGCTCGTTGTTTGAGAACACAGCTCAAAGCTGCCACACAGTGACAGTGGCACCTCCTAGTACCCCCTAATGACACCCCAATAATCACTGGTACATGGGGCGGCCCACCCCATGCCACTCCCCTAAGTACACCACTGCTCTGTGATATGCTCACACACAAGTTTGGCGAACTGCCAGCAAGTACGGTGCTGTTTGAAGGCAGTGCAAATCCCCATAGAGAAGTAATGGTTAATCTATTCAGAGACACCAAACAGCAGAGAAATGGCAGTGAAATGCCCTGATGTTCGGTGGTTTCAATCAGCAGGTTTATTCAGGCAAACCCCATAGGTTTCAAGGTTAAAAATATTCCCGTTTTTATGCAATATCTAATAAACCAAAATTTCCCCCCTTTTTTTAATAGCAGTTTTTCTTTTTTCTGTAACAGAACTTTTTATTATCAATCATAGGATCTTATATGTAAATTCCAGACATTTTCGTTCAGTAGTTCTTTTGAAAACAGCAGGCCACGGGTTTGCGGTGGCAGCATTCAGCGCCGACTCCATGCACTTTGGGGACCCTGCGGTGAATGGTGAATTCACTGCAGAGTGGGGAAATTTTATTCCCCGAAGTGCAGGGAACTACAGAACACAAAATTGTTGGCGTCATTTCGGTGCTCTGTGAGTAACCCATTTAGTGGTGAGGTTTTTTGCTGCCCCCTGGAAAGTGAAAGCCTAGGCCTTGCCTACCCAGGACATACTTGAACATTAGTGAAATCTCAATTTATCCTTCCTGGTAAAATACTTTGCAAAAGTAAAAAAAAAAATATATATATATTTATTTATTTTTAGGGGTGGGGCCACCCGGTGCAGCCTAGGCCAAAATACACCACTGTATACAGTCTCCATGCGAGCCCAAGGCTTTTTTATGCTGCCCTCCTAGAAAGTGCCACCCTAGATACTGCACTGGTGCAGGTAATGTGCGCCTGTAGAAAATGCGTTCCTGCAGATAATGCGCGCCTGAAGATAATGCGCGCTTGCAGATAATGCGCGCTTGCAGATAATGTGCGCTTGCAGATTATGCACACCTGCAGATAATGTGCGTCTGCAGATAATGCACTCCTGCAGATAATGCGTGCCTGCAGATAATGTGCCCCTGCAGATAATGCGCGCTTGCAGATTATGTGCCCCTGCAGATAATGCGCACCTGCAGATAATGTGCCCCTGCAGATAATGCGCGCTTGCAGATAATGTGCATAATTTGCATAATGTGTGCATAATTTCTGCTCACAGCGTTACTGCGCGAGCATTTGTGCGCATCCATTTAACGCGCGTTATTGCTCGACGGATGAAAAAAATGCACGACGATTGTAATTCCAGCGTTGATTTACGCGCATCGCGCGTTAACGTTTAACGCTTGCCGCACAAATTCACGCGTTGCGTGAGCGTTTTAACGCGAAGATTGTAATAGGGCCTATAATATTACAGACAGAACACAGAAAAAGTTTATTAGCTCCCTTCCTGGCTGGCTAATAAAAAAACACAACAGGTTCCGCCCCCCTCCGAGCATATCACAACAACAATAAAACTCACAGTAATCAACAATGTACGGTGTATACCTGCGTATCACAGAGCTCCACAACAATGAAACCCACATCAATGTGCAGTATGTACAGTGGCAAGAAAAAGTATGTGAACCCTTTGGGATTACGTGGAGTTTTGTATGAATTGGTCATAAAATGTGCTCTGATCTTCATCTAAGTCACAACAATTTGAAAAACACAGTCTGCTTAAAATAATACAACACAAACATTATATGTTTTCATGTTTTTATTGAACAGAACATGTAAACATTCACAGTGCAGGGTGGAAAAAGTATGTGAACCTTTGGACTTAATAACTGGTTGACCCTCCTTTGGCAGCAATTACCTCAACCAAACGTTTCCTGTAGTTGCAGATCAGACCTGCACAACGATCTGGAGTAATTTTGGACCACTCCTCTTCACAAAACTGTTTCAGTGTAGCAATATTCTTGGGATGTCTGGTGTGAATCGCTCTCTTAAGGTCACGCCACAGCATTTCAATCGGGTTGAGGTCAGGACTCTGACTGGGCCACTCCAGAAGGCGTATTTTGTTTTGTTGAAGCCATTCTTTTGTTGAATTACTTGTATGCTTTGGGTCATTGTCCTGTTGCATCACCCATCCTCTGCGGAGCTTCAGTTGGCGGACAGATGGTCTTTTTCCATAAATGACAACAATCTGTCCAGGCCCTGAGGCAGCAAAGCAGCCCCAAACCATGATGCTCCCTCCGCCATGTTTTACAGTGGGGATGAGGTTTTGATGTTGGTGTGCTGTGCCTTTTTTTCTCCACACATACAGGGTTATTCAGAGAGCGTGAAAAGCAGGAGAATGACTGGAGAATGAAAAATTCTAGGTCAAAATAGCCGATTTGGAAAGTGAGATGAAAGGGAGAATTTTTCTGGTTTGGCTATTTTTCATTCTCCTGCTTTTCACGCTCTCTGAATAACCCTGATAGTGTTGAGTGTTTTTTCCAAACAACTCAATTTTGGTTTCATCTGTCCACAGAATATTTTGCCAGTAGTGCTGTGGAACATCCAGGTGCTCTTTTGCAAACTTCAAACGTGCTGCAATATTCTTTTTGGACAGCAATGGCTTCCTCTGTGGTGTCCTCCCATGTACTCCATTCTTGTTTAATGTTTTCCTTATTGTAGATGTGTCAACAAAAATGTTAGCATGTGCCAGAGATTTCTGTAAGTCTTTAGCTGACACTCTAGGATCCTTCTTTACCTCATTAAGCATTCTGCGCTGTGCTCTTGCAGTCATCTTTACAGGACGACCACACCTAGGGAGAGTAGCAACAGTGCTGAACTTTCTCCATTTGTAGACAGTCTGTCTTACCGTTGACACATGAACATCAAGGCTTTTGGAGATACTTTTGTAACCCTTTCCAGCTTCATGCAAGTCAACAATTCTTGATCGTCGGTCTTCTGAGAGCTCTTTTCTGCGAGGCATGGTTCACATCAGGCAGTGCTTCTTGAAACCAGTAAATCCAAAACTGGTGTGTGTTTTTAAAGGGCAGGACAGCTTTCAGCAACACATCCAATAATATCACACTGATTGGACTCAAGGTTGGCTCACTCCTGGCTCCAATTAGCTCTTGGAGAAGTCATTAGGCTAGGGGTTCACATACTTTTTCCACCCTGCACTGTGAATGTTTACATGTTCTGTTCAATAAACACATGAAAACATATAATGTTTGTGCTGTATTATTTTAAGCAGACTGTGTTTTTCAAATTGTTGTGACTTAGATGAAGATCAGAGCACATTTTATGACCAATTCATGCAAAACTCCACGTAATCCCAAAGGGTTCACATACTTTTTCTTGCAACTGTATGAGCGTATCACAGAGCTCCACAACAATGAAACCCGCATCAATGTGCAGTGTGTATGAGTGTATTATATTATTGTCATTCCATTTAGTGTTATATGGTCGTTCTGCACATGAGTAACAGTAGTTTAAATTTTTTTTGTAAAACTCGGGGAGGAGGGTGACACCATGGGTAACCACATCGGGTGACACTAATGCTAATGACGCCACTACGCCACAGCTAGCCGTCACTTGGGAATAGAGCCCTGAGTGTTTTTATACGGCTAATGCTAATCTCAGTTATAATGAATAAATACTTTAATTTAATGTTACAAATAAAATGATTAAACCCTTAATTTAAAATCAGGTGTAAACAAAGGCATTGCGGGAAGATTGTGCTTAATTATTCGATGCAATTTGGGAGCAATTCAGAGGTTAGTGAATAATCCCTATTGTGTTATAAGCGCACTGCATCGTCACCTCCCCACTTTCTGTTGGTGTAGGATTTGAGAAGGTGAGTTAGTGCAGCATCACTGATCACTTTATAACTGACAAATGAATAACAGTGCTGTGATAGAGACAAAATATATTTTATTTATTTTTTACTTAATGTTCACACAAACCTGGTCATATTTGGTATCACTGCAAAGGTCATGCCCTGACCTTTCCAATGATACCTTATATTTAACAGTCCATCTAGTCTGTAGAGATCCAGAGATACAGGGGTGTAAATGATTGTAAAATGTAAACGTTTTCTCCTGTTTTGCAGAGCAAGGCACCCCCTGCTGTAGCCTACTTTAGGCACATGCATACTTTGACTAATTATAAATCCGGCTCTGAAGGTCAGCGCTAATTAAAGTGAAAACTCCTTAATGGCAGCATTGGAGAGGGGGTTTCTGATCAGAAGACATATTGAAAGATGCTGAACTCTAGATGTCATAACTTCCTTCTAGAAGCGAGCCCCCCTCCCCCCCCACAGCAGCCTGCAGATGGAATTTATGCTGTCATGGGTTTGGGATCGTATATAATATTATCCCGCTATGAAAACAATATTACGTCAATAAATTATTCATGTTGATTAACCATGCATTAATTTATTTGCTGTAAGCCACCCATCAAGATCTCTTAAGAGCGGACATATATATATATATATATATATTACATTTTTTATCTAGTTTGCAAATCTGAGATAATGATCTTATCTTATCATTTGAATTTATATCAAGCATATATATTACTCACAGCCAGTCATATGCCAAGAAAGGGTAGGTTTGTTACTAAACATTTTCAAAGTATATATATATGTCAACACATCAAAGCATGCACTTAACAGTTTATTAATCGCAACTTACAATTACCAGGTTTTCACTGGATTGATATGTTGCCATAAAACATAGAATCCAATCACTGTAATACTTCATTATTAGTTATTAATTATCTGCAGATTGATTAGAGTCGGTATAAAATGCTGTAATGATTAATCATTTAAATCGATATCCCTTTCTATACTTACCAATCACAGAATCTGGAACTGAGTAGGTGGGACTTTGAGTTCAGCAGTTATATCCTCTATGTGAATTACGGAGTTAATATTAGCTTCCAGCATTAAGATGTAGAACAGCTCCCATCCTCTGGAACGCTCTCCCTCGTATGGTCAGACTTTCCCCTAGTTTCTCTTCTTTCAAATGCTCCCTTAAGACATTCCTATTTAGGGAAGCTGACCACCCATCTCACTGATGCAACCAGACCATCACTCTCACCTTGCAGTCCATCACTCTCACCTTTCAGTCCATCCCTCCCACCTTGCAGTCCATCAGTCCCACCTTGCAGTCCATCCCTCTCACCTTGCAGTCCATCACTCTCACCTCGCAGTCCATCACTCTCACTTTGCAGTCCATCACTCTCACCTAGTAGTCCATCACTCTCACCTTGCAGTCCTCTCCTCCTGTTTTCACCTCCAACCCTTCTAGATTGTGAGTTCCCACGGGAATAGGGCCCTCGTTTCCTCCTGTACTGGTTTGTCAAAATGTTGTTCAATGTATATACTGTCTATACTGTGCCCATTGTACAGCTCTGTGGAATATGCTGGCGCTTTATAAATAAAGAATAATAATAATGTAACAGAAGACCGATCAGAAATTCTCCTCTGCCTCATGGCCAGTCTATGGTGGTATACAGCTGAATTCCGATCTTTGTTTTGGGGGTTTTGTGTGCAAGAAGGTGGCTTCTATGGAAGTTGTAAAGAATGCAATGCGTGCAGTAAGAGTGAGTAGTGATATCAGGATAATGAGTATCTCAAAGTGGTATTGAGAGTCCTCCTCGTGCGTTTCCTTCTGCCCTTCTTTTTATTTATCATGCGTGTGTCTCTCCAAACCTTTATCAGTTTAATCTCAGTCTATGCCTTTCCCTCGGCCGGGCCAATCATTTTTAGGTGCATATCTTGAAAATGAATTTTAGACCGCTTTTCATTATGGATTTCGGTCACAAGATGGCACTCTTACTCTAAAATAAATAATATGACTTATTTTAATTCTTAATTGATTTTAATTGCCCATCTGGACATATCTGGTTTTCTTTGTGTAGGTTTCGTTCTCCCTGACATTAGCAGTTAGGTTTCGGGAATAATCAATTATTTTAGTTTAAATTGCATTTTGCCATCAGATGTTCGAGAGTAAAAATTATTTTGCTTCTCGTAACAATGGGAGTTTGTCTCTCATGAAGTTAAAGACAATCCTTACAAAGCAAAGAAAGAATTTCCTCCAATTATCTGGAGAGAAAGAATAACCTGGGCTAGTTTTAGAATTAGTTTAACCCATCTCGCACAGTCCTGCTAGCAAAATAAAGAAATGTTAAGTTCTACCCCCCAATGTGCTGGGCAAAGTTTGGGTAAACGGGGTGACGGGGTGACGGAGAGCACATTAACAAGAATCAAGTCGACATTAGTCTGATGATATCTGAGCTGAAATTTTAATGGGAAACTGAAATGCCCATATTACCTTAATTAAACCCCTGAATCAAAATAATGGCTGAAAAAAGCAGCAGATTCAGATATTGAGCTAAATTAAATCCAGTCCTTAATTAATCAGATTGAATGTGTTTGACAGCAGGTCATCACTTTCACTGGCAACGCACATGGTGAGAAGAGCAGATCAGGAGGGCACGGGCTGCCCAGGTGCTGCTCGCAGACTGTAAGGGTTATTCAAAGAGATCCGAATGGCTGGCGAAAGGTAACCGAACAGTGAAAATGGCCTTTCTTGGCCATTCGGCTATCCAGAGAGCAGGCAGTTCACCAAATGTTGGCGAATTGCCTGAACATACGGTGCCTGTTCGGTGCCTGTTCGAGGGCAGTGAAATCCCCATAGAAAAGCAATGCTCCGTCTATTCAGAGAACAAACCAGCAGTGAAAAGTTGCCGAAATGCCCTGCCATTCAGTGGTTTCATTCGACAGGTTTATTCAGGCGAATCCCATAGGCTTCAATGTTAAAAATATTCCCGTTTTAATTCAATATCTAATAAACCGTTCATTATAATATTCTGCAGCAAAGAGTCTCTTTATTTATAGATTTTTTAGGATATTTTTCGGGATTTTCTTGGAAAAAAAATTTTTGCCTTTTTTTTTATTTATTATTTTTTAACTTTACATATTTTTTCTGTAACAGCCCTTTTTATTATCATTCATTGGATTTTATATGTAAATTTCAGACATTTTCGCTCAGTAGTTTCTTTGCAAACAGTGTTTCACTTTTCAAACATTCAACTGTTTTTTTTTTCTTCACTCCATTCGTCTGCGGTGTCGGGTTTTTCCGGCGGCTGCTCTGCGCTCTGATCGGCCCCTGCTCGGGTTTCTCCGGCGTCTTCGGCGGGGTTAATCCAGATGTTTTTGCCGGTTTCAGTGTGTATTCGCCTGGGTTTTGCGGTGAGTGATCGGCAGGTTTTCGGCGGCTTTTCCCTGTACTACGACAGCCCTGTGGTGCTTGCTGAATACACCGCAGGGTCGCCGAAATGGGATTGCCAAATTGTGCCGAATTCAAGAGAACAAAAAGTCACTGAATGTGGGGTGACTTTTCGATTCTCTTTGAATAACCCTGTGTGTGTGTCTGTCATTTTGTGTCACTCTGTGTTCGGTTCAGTCTCTCTGTCTCATTTTGCTCGGAGAAACAACAGGAAATTCCAATAATTACATCACACCTGTTTTCTTTCTTAAAAAAAATGCATTTTACCTGGAGGAGAAAATACAGAAATTTTGCAGTAATTCCTGTTCCCCAGTGATAGTTCACCTCGTTCTCAGCCACAACCAGAAATCATTATTAAAGCAGCAAAGAAATGCGAAGGCGCAGAAAACACAATGAACCCAGCAGAACGCTGCCTTATTCTGGGGTCTGTTCTGTGGATTTTGGGGTCACACAGCTTTCTTCTTGATGGTGAGTACACAGGGCCGGAAAGTCATTAATACTAAAAGTAGATATGCCTGGAAGCCTGATACTATTAACCTCTTAAAGTGCGTAATGTGTGTGTTATATGTGTAATATCCCGTGTGTTTCACTTACCTTTGTCCTTTAGATTGTAAGCTCACGGGGTGTCTGGCTGAGCACTTGTATAAAGTGCTGTATCAGTAGGGCAATTATCCTACAGGCAGGGTCGTCCATTCCTTATGTTTTTATTATGTCTCATGTCTGTTCTCCCTCATTGTGAATGTAACCCTGTGCCCATTGTACAGCACTGCGGATTATGCTGGCGCTTTATAAATAAAGATTAATAATAATATAAATGTAACGTGTATATTATGTGCGTAAAATGTATGTATTATATATGCAATATGTGTGGAATGTAATGTGTATATTACTCGTATAAAATATGTGTATTATATGCGTAATTTATGTTTACTATTACTCAGTGCTTTTTTTACCAGGGAAAAAGGTGGGGGTACTCACCATGAAGTGTCATAAAGCATCAGGCAGCAAGCAGCCAATGAAAAGAGGCCATACACGCGCATGAACTAATAAATAGTGGGCGCATGTCAGCGTGCAGCCAGTATATACAGCCTGGACCAGTCCATGACATTATGTTGCCTGGGTCCAAAGATAAATAAAGAGCAATAAAACACAGAAATGTGGTGTGTATGAGCGTATCACAGAGCTCCACAGAGATAAAGCTCACAGTAATGTGTATGATTGTATCACAGAGCTCCACAGTGCAGCATCATTGTTCACTTTATAATTGAAAAGTGAACAATAGTGCTGCATTAGGAAAATAAAATGCATTTAGAAAATAAAAAGGGATTTTAGATTTATTTATTTATTGATACATGAATCCTGCTCTTGCCTTTCCAATGACACCTCACATGACCCTTTAGCTTCTATGGGTCCAAAGGACCCCTGTATCTTCTCCGTAGGGAATTGGAATTCTCTGCCTGGAGTGAGGGGAACTCCCACATCTGACACCATCACACCCATGCTCGATGATGTCAGTGGCAGAGATAGGTTCTGCAGATCAAGCTGACATCCAAGATGTCAGCTCCCTGCGGGAGTCGCCGGCGATCTGTACCATGCGATCCACCATGGGCTGCACATCCTATTGGAGGAGCGTCTGCCCTGCCGGTAGGTGCCGGTACTGATTATGGGTGTGTACTGGCAGAAAAAAAGCCCTGCTATTACTATTATTATCATTTATATAGCGCCAATAGTTTCTGCAGCACTTTAAAATAACCTAAAGGTTTGAGACATTATTACAACAAACATATGCACAGCAAAAATGGTGTGGAGGGCCCTGCTCATAGGAGCTTGCAATCTATAGGAGTTGGGGGTAGAGGAAGACAAGGAGCTTTATTGGTTACCAACATCTTTAGCTCTAGTGTTACAGGAAATAGTGGGGGTATGGAAAAGGCCTCAATCATGACGTCGAGGTAGTTGAAGAGGCGACTGGGTTGGCATCAGTAATGTGGTACACTAATTTGAAGAGATAGGTTTTTAAGGGGTTTCTTGAGAAGTGTCGGATGCCAGGAAAAGCTCTTTTTTTACTGAGCGGGTGGTGGATACATGGAACAGTCTTCCAGTAGAAGTGGTAGAGGCCAAAACAGTAATTGAATTTAAGCAAGCATGGGATAGGCATAAGGCTATCCTAAACAAAAGATAAATCCAGGTAAAGTATCCATGTAATTGGGCGACTAGATGGGCTGAAAGGTTCTTATCTGCCGACATTTTTCTTTGTTTCTATGTTTCTATATAAACCTGGCAGAGGGGAGAGGAATGTGAGGAGTGTCGGATGTGAAATATAAGTCTGGCAGAGGGGGGAGGTATATGAGGAGCAGCGGGTGTGCAATATAAGCCTGGCAGAGGGGGGAGGTATGTGAGGAGCGGCGGTTGTGAAATATAAACCTGGAAGGGAGGCTATGTGAGGAGTGGTGGGTGTGAAATATAAGTCTGGCAGAGGTGAGAGGTATGTGAGGAGTGTCGGATGTGAAATATAAGTCTGGCAGAGGTGGGAGGTATATGAGGAGCAGTGGGTGTGAAATATAAGCTTGGCAGAGGGGGGAGGTATGTGAGGAGAGGAGGGTGTGAAATATAAGCCTGGCAGAGGGGGGAGGTATGTGAGGAGCGGCGGTTGTGAAATATAAACCTGGAAGGGAGGCTATGTGAGGAGTGGTGGGTGTGAAATATAAATCTGGCAGAGGTGGGAGGTATGTGAGGAGTGTCGGATGTGAAATATAAGCTTGGCAGAGGGGGGAGGTATATGAGGAGAGGAGGGTGTGCAATATAAGCCTGGCAGAGGGGGGAGGTATGTGAGGAGCGGCGGTTGTGAAATATAAACCTGGAAGGGAGGCTATGTGAGGAGTGTCGGATGTGAAATATAAGTCTGGCAGAGGTGGGAGGTATATGAGGAGCAGTGGGTGTGAAATATAAGCTTGGCAGAGGGGGAGGTATGTGAGGAGAGGAGGGTGTGAAATATAAGCCTGGCAGAGGGGGGAGGTATGTGAGGAGCGTCGGATGTGAAATATAAACCTGGAAGGGAGGCTATGTGAGGAGTGGTGGGTGTGAAATATAAGTCTGGCAGAGGTGGGAGGTATGTGAGGAGTGTCGGATGTGAAATATAAGCCTGGCGAGGGGAGAGGTATATGAGGAGCAGTGGGTGTGAAATATAAGCCTCACAGAGGGGGGGTATGTGAGGAGTGGAGGGTGGGAAATATAAGCCTGGCAGAGGGGGAGGTATGTTAAGAGCAGCGGGTGGGAAATATAACCCTGTCATCTGGGACTCTATGGAGCCAAATGCAACTATGCCTGACAGGAGTTGCACAGGGGATGTGAATGGACACTGGAAACTATTTGTTCCTGTGCTTCACAGTATATGAAGTATATTTAAAAGGAAACAAAGTAGCAAAACAAGAGGACATAGTCTTAGATTAGAGGGGCAAAGGTTTAAAAGTAACATCAGGAAGCATTATTTTACTGAGAGGGTGGTGGATACATGGAACAGCCTTCCAGTAGAAGTGGTAGAGGCCAAAACAGTAATTGAATTTAAGCAGGCATGGGATAGGCATAAGGCTATCCTAAACAAAAGATAAATCCAGCTAAAGTATCCATGTAATTGGGCAGACTAGATGGGCCGAAAGGTTCTTATCTGACCACATTTTCTATGTTTCTATGTTTCACTGCTTTGAGCCAGAGGTTGCAGCGAATCACGTCGCTCTCTGCATCGCGGGATCACAGGTAAGTTAAGTGATTTTGGTGTAGACACATCCCATAATAACACGAGCATCTCTCCATTCTCCTGATCGTCTCCTAGAGCCGGAGTACATCATAGTCGACACCAGTGTCTGTCCGCAGGACGTGGATTACCCCAGGTGTGGGATTGACCCGGTGGATGAGAGGTCCGAATGCTGGACAGACCAAGACTGCAAGGCTAAGAGGAAGTGCTGCTTCTACGGATGCCGGCGGCGCTGCCTGCTGGCCCTGAGAGGTATTGCATGCAATTCAATGTTTACTCTTTGTGGAGATCTGATAACAAAAAGGGGACATTAACAATTTATGAAGCGCTTTGATTCAGTCTGTAGAAATCATGCATTGCTCAGTAACTTAACCCCTTCTCTGCTGAGCCATTTCACCCCCATGTGCGAAGCTCAAGTTCACCATTTTGCACTTGTCGTGTTTAAACGTGATTTGAAATCATTTTTTATTGCAGCACCCAGACACATTGTATATCTTTCTTTCAGGAGATTCAAATATCTAATTATTATAGAGTCTATTCACTAAGCTTTTCACTCCGGTGCAGTTCGGTGCACTTTGCCGATTCCATTTTGCCAACAGTACGGTGGATTTACTATTCACGGGAGGGTCACCATAGTGCAACAAAGATGGAGTCGCCAAAGCCTCATAGAAAAGTTGGATAAGAGCACCGAAGTGGCCTTGGCGAATTCCAGTGAACTGCACAAAAAAACATAAGTGTCATTCTCCTAATAGGTGTTTAAACCAATAAAAAAGCATTAAAATGCGTCTAAATAATAAAATATTAAAAAATAAAAAAATAATTCTAAGGTCTGTTACAGAATAAAAAAAGTCTTTTAAAAAAATTGGGAAACAAAAATGTCACCTAAAAAATATACAAAAAATACAAAAAGATGTTCTAAAAATCTCAACGAATAAAAGGCTTTTTGCTGAAAATGAAAAAAATAAATGTTTTTTTTAAATTTTAAAACGATAATATTTTTCACATTGAATCCTAAGTGATTCTCTTGTTTAAACCTGTCGAACTGAATCACCAAATAATCGTTGGGGAAAAAAATTGGATTTTCGCAAATATTTCATTGCAGTTAAGCGTCTCTGGATAGATTAACCATTACTTCTCTATGGGACAATTTCACTGCCGCCAAAGGTCTCCGAATTGCGGCGAACTGAGGCAAACTGCACCGTATTTCGCTGTCCATTTGCCAGTATTTGGAGAAATTACAGCTCTCAGAATAGCCGAATGGAATTCACCATTCGGTGCTCGTTAGGAGTTATTCAAAGAGCACCAAATTGGCCACGAAATTACACCGAGCAGTGAGTTTCCCCGTACAGTGCAATTTCATGGCCATTCGGCTATTCACAAAGATGGCAATTCGCCAAATTTTAGTGAATTGCTGGCGACATACGGTTCCTGTTCGGCAGCAGTGACATACGGTGACTGTTTGGCAGCAGTGAAATGTGGTGCCTGTTCGGCGGCAGTGAAATATGATGCCTGTTCAGGCATTTTTCTGAGATTTTTTTTCACAGTTTTTAAAAATGGGATGTTTTTTGAGTAACAGACCTTTTTATTAGTATTTACAGGACCATATATTTTATTTTCAAATGCCTTATAAAAGTTGGTGTTTTTTTTTACCTGTTCGGTGGCTGGTCGGCTTTTTCTGGCGGCATGCAGCAGTCTATTCCAGTGGGTCATCGGCTGCATTCAGTGGGTCATCAGCTGTGTTTGGCGGTTTGTGTTCGAAAAAAACTGTGCTGGGGGAAAAATTGTGTAAGGATCATCGCCGCCGGCGTAATAAAAAGCCTAAACCCAGTGCTGGCTCATAGTAGTGAGACTTTCACATGCAGTACCACTACTTACCTCTGCCGGTGAAATGCTCAGGTGTTGCCTAGATCACCTACTACTCCTGCATAAAACCAGGCCACACCTGAGACTCAGGACTTCCACATTGCCTTGGAAATATCCAAGCTGTTAGGAGCTACCTGCGATTCCTCCAAGAAACCTGTGACCCATACTCTGCTGGATCCTACCCTCTCAAGACTACCACTGTTACAGTTCCACCTGGACTTATTATTTACAAACCTCCTGGACCTTCTGTTTACTACAGACCTCTGGACTTGTCATCTTCCTGGATCTCCCAAGTTTTCCTTACCTGGATCACAAGGACTTGCCCACGTCTCTAGTACTGATATATTCATATATATAACCTTAAGTATACTGTTTCTGTTTTCCCATTTGTTATCTGCAGTTCCCTCTAGCCCTGTAACCTGTATATATTCTGCTCTAGTTCCCTCTAGCCCTGTAACCTGTATATATTCTGCTCTAGCCCTGTAACCTGTATATATTCTGCTCTAGCCCTGTAACCTGTATTCTGCTCTAGCCCTGTAACCTGTGTATATACACTTTCTTCTCCCACTTCTCTCGTTTACCCCTCCTAGATTCTGTTGTTGCCTCTGGCCTATCCCTTTTGTGCCTTTTCACAATAAATCCTTATATATAAATATATCTGGTTTACTAGTATTCATTGCATATTGGCTCGCACCTACCACCCCGGAACCAGCACCTTACAGAATGTGGAAGTCAAATCCAAACGAGCCAGCAATGAATCAAGTACTCACGGGGTTAATCCAGAAATCCTTCCAGGAGTTCCTCACCCAATTGATTGGATTCCTACAATTGCAACTCCAAGGATTTTGTAACCCTGCTGCAAAAGAAAACCTTACCAAGAAACATCGTGGTCCTCTAACCCCGGCAGAGCGCGCCAGGAGGCAAGCGGCGGGGGTCTGTATTTACTGTGGTTCTAGGGGGCACTGGATACCGCTTTGCCCAATAAGACCCCCTAAGCAGACCCCAAAATCCAAGACCCCCATACCTGCACCAAAGAATCCTGTGACCAAATCTATTACCAGGAAATCTACCCCATTGCCTAAACCTGTGTCTAATCAGCATTACAGAGAACCTGCTACTACAGCTCCACAACAGGTAATACCACCAGAATCTCCACCATACAGCAGACTCCTCTACCCGCATCTATAGAATATGAAAGCATGGATTATGAACCATCGGTACCCCGTTCCTATGATGTTCCTATGGATACTTCACCTGTATTCGCTGCCAGCACCTTTACATCCATTGCTCACAGCCAAACACCTATCAATACAACGGAGTACCCTGTACAGGCCCTTATTTCTATGGAACCCATACCTACTGACTGTACAATTGCCTCCAATGGGACAGTAGTTCGCAAAAAGGACTTGAATTTATTTGAATCAGCCTTGAAAGCCAGGAGAGGTGTGTACCAATCTGAAAGAGTTAATGCCGCTACAGCCACTGTTCCAATCACTCCCAGCCATCATCGTACAGACCAATGTCTCCCACGGTTCCCCATGTTAAGCAACAGTTCTGAAGGCTGTGATAGTGATGACTCGACTGAGATACCTATGCAATTGGCACAGCTTCCCAAAGGTGGTCCTGGACAACGTACTGGCTTCATTGGGTCTGCCACAGTCGTCCCTCACAGAGATCCACGAAAAGATTTTATACCTTTTTGACTGTTCCTCGTCTGACGAATTCATAGACCCAGAAGATACACCCCCCTCGCCTATCTATGGTACAGCATCAGTGTCTATAGCCACCCAACCCTTTCAAGGTCCTCAGGCTACAGAATATGGTACCTGTTATCCGGTTCCCTCCAAAAAAATCCCAGAGGTTGAACCAAAAGATCCTAAGGCCTTCACTGTGCAAACAGATTTGTGTCTGGAAACCTCAACCCAAGTCGCAGTGCCCGCTGCTGAAGCTCCACTCCATACCAAACAGCTTGTCGCCGACACCTTGGTCTCCGCTGAGGTGTTCGATAGCACACTATCCGTTGATGGAACTTCAGTTCAAGCCAAAGAGCCTGCTGACAGCATACCAGTTGCTGAGGTACCACCAGCTCACATCTCTGCTACGGAAGCACAAGCGATACACCTACTTTCAAGATGCCTACAACTGGCATGTCATTAGCTACTATGCCCGCTGTCAAGATGCCACTATATGGTACCAAGGATTTGCCAACTAAAATACCTGACCCAGAACCAGTGTTGCTTAGCCTGACACCACCCATCGACAAGGATCCTCCTGATGCTGGACCACTTGGTGAAATTACAGTTCGTGCTGAGACTTCTACCACCCAATACTTACCTGCTGTTGCAGGAACATCTGTAAAAGAATCTATTGAGACTGTAACTATACCCGTTATTGTATCCACCATGACGACACTCGCTAACCAAGTTAATGATGTTGTTCAGTCTGTGAGCACACAGCAAAAGTTTCTTATGTTCTTGCAGAGTCAACTACAGGAAGTTACGAACCACATATTACCTTCCTTGCATGTTCCTGTAAAAGACACTGTACCTACATTCTCCCCGGCTGTACAACCATATGGGAGAGCTTGTCCTGAAAGGAGACCTGGAGTAACTAAAATAGACGCCCCTATCATCAGTACCGGGAAGCTTAAACCAAAGGTGTCTTTATTAACAGATACAATTATACTGGATTCCATATTTTCAGAATCCGAAGATCTTCTTCTATAGTCTAATTACACCGTCACCGATTCAAAGGACATTGTGGGCACCCAGAGTGTGCCCTTAGGGGGGGGGCATATGTAAGGATCATCGCCGCCGGCGTAATAAAAAGCCTAAACCCAGTGCTGGCTCATAGTAGTGAGACTTTCACAAGCAGTACCACTACTTACCTCTGCCGGTGAAATGCTCAGGTGTTGCCTAGATCACCTACTACTCCTGCATAAAACCAGGCCACACCTGAGACTCAGGACTTCCACATTGCCTTGGAAATATCCAAGCTGTTAGGAGCTACCTGCGATTCCTCCAAGAAACCTGTGACCCATACTCTGCTGGATCCTACCCTCTCAAGACTACCCCTGTTACAGTTCCACCTGGACTTATTATTTACAAACCTTCTGGACCTTCTGTTTACTACAGACCTCTGGACTTGTCATCTTCCTGGATCTCCCAAGTTTTCCTTACCTGGATCACAAGGACTTGCCCACGTCTCTAGTACTGATATATTCATATATATAACCTTAAGTATACTGTTTCTGTTTTCCCATTTGTTATCTGCAGTTCCCTCTAGCCCTGTAACCTGTATATATTCTGCTCTAGCCCTGTAACCTCTATATATTCTGCTCTAGTTCCCTCTAGCCCTGTAACCTGTATATATTCTGCTCTAGTTCCCTGTAACCTGTATATATTCTGCTCTAGCCCTGTAACCTGTATTCTGCTCTAGCCCTGTATTCTGCTCTAGTTCCCTCTAGCCCTGTAACCTGTATTCTGCTCTAGCCCTATAACCTGTATTCTGCTCTAGTTCTCTCTAGCCCTGTAACCTGTGTATATCAGTGGCGTAGCGTGGGTTGTCAGCGCCCGGGGCCAGCAAAGAATTGTGCGCCCCCCCCCCCAACCTGTGGACGTTATCGATATTGCCCCAGCTCACACATGGATTTGCCCCCAGCTCACACATGGATTTGCCCCCCAGCTCATGGATTTGCCCCCAGCTCATGGATTTGCCCCCAGCTCATGGATTTGCCCCCCAGCTCATGGATTTGCCCCCCAGCTCACTCATGGATTTGCCCCCCAGCTCACTCATGGATTTGCCCCCCCAGCTCACTCATGGATTTGCCCCCAGCTCACTCATGGATTTGCCCCCCAGCTCACTCATGGATTTGCCCCAGCTCATAGATTTGCCTCAGCTCTCACATGGATTTGCCTCAGCTCTCACATGGATTTGCCTCAGCTCTCACATGGATTTGCCCCATCTCATGGATTTGCCCCCAGCTCACTCATGGATTTGCCCCCATCTCATGGATTTGCCCCAGCTCACTCATGGATTTGCCCCCATCTCATGGATTTGCCCCCCAGCTCACTCATGGATTTGCCCCCATCTCATGGATTTGCCCCCCCAGCTCACTCATGGATTTGCCCCCCAGCTCACTCATGGATTTGCCCCCAGCTCACTCATGGATTTGCCCCCCCAGCTCACTCATGGATTTGCCCCACAGCTCACTCATGGATTTGCCCCCAGCTCACTCATGGATTTGCCCCCCAGCTCACTCATGGATTTGCCCCCCAGCTCACTCATGGATTTGCCCCCCCAGCTCACTCATGGATTTGCCCCCCAGCTCACTCATGGATTTGCCCCCCCAGCTCACTCATGGATTTGCCCCCCAGCTCACTCATGGATTTGCCCCCAGCTCATGGATTTGCCCCCAGCCCTTACCTGGATATTGCCCCAGGCCCCAGCTCCGGCGGGGGTTGAGGGGACCGGGACGCAGATGCCGGCAGCGCGGGAGCGCCTGCCCGGTCTTTAACAGTCCGTCCTGTTAGGTGATGCCGCGCAGCCGGTCACGTGGTCCGGCCAATCAGGTGGTACAGAGACTCCGTACCACCTGATTAGCCGGACCACGTGACCGGCTGCGCACGCTGCGCAGCCGCATCACCTAACAGGACGGACTGTTAAAGACCGGGCAGGCGCTCCCGCGCTGCCTGGCATCTGCGTCCCCTCAACCCCCGGGCCAGTTTTAGGGGCGCAAATGCGCCCCTAACAAAACTGCGCCCGGGGCCACGGCCCCCCCAGCCCCCCCCACGCTACGCCACTGGTGTATATACACTTCTCCCACTTCTCTCGTTTACCCCTCCTAGATTCTGTTGTTGCCTCTGGCCTGTGCCTTTTCACAATAAATCCTTATATATAAATATATCTGGTTTACTAGTATTCATTGCATATTGGCTCGCACCTACCACCCCGGAACCAGCACCTTACAAATTGGAAGTAAATCTATATGTTTGAGGGGGGGGGGGGCAAATTAAAAATATATATTATTATTTCATGGGAGGGTAAATAGGGGAGACACTTTTTCAGGGAGAGGGGCAGCTGAACCCAGGACTCATCTTACCCCTGGCCAGCGCCATCTTCTCCCTACGGACTGCGCTGTGATGCTAAGACATGGGGATTCCAGGATGCCATCCGGCGCGTCTTATGACATAATCAGCGGGAGGGAGTGTTTATGTCACAGGACGGGCTGCGTGACGTTTGCTGCCAGACGTCACGCAGCATGCCCGTGACATAATCATCAGGTGCCGGCCGTAGGGCCATCTGCCTCCATCAGTCCCCACCGGGCCAATGCTGCAGCCTAGGAAACACGTCTTGTGTTCCCCAGGGAGACTGGCCAGGCGGGTACACTTAAGGCCTGCTATCGAGCGGCCGACCGGCCCTGAGGTCCAGCGGCCTACCGGGCAAATGCCCACTATGCCCAATGGCCAGTCTGCGCCTGAAAGAGGCTATTTTTTTCATTTTGTAAAACGTTTTACATGGTTATGTTTAGCTTCATTAGAGAAAGGCCAGACTCTACCCTTTCCAATGACAACTTATTTGACCTTGTGTAAAGAAAGGAGATACAGGGGTCAAAAGGACCCCAGCTATCCTTGCAGCGGAGCTTGTGTTGTAGATGAAATAATTTGTGATAACGCACTGCACCATCACCTCCACATTTGACCCCGGATGGGAATTGAGAAGGTGAGTTATTGCAGCAGCATTGTTAACTTTGTGATTGGAAAGCAGACAGTGCTGCTGCTTTAGAAATGAAAATAATAGAAAAATATATGGTTATTAGACATGTGCACAATGAAAAATGTTGTTTCGGATCGATTCGTTGCGTTTTCAATTTGTTTCGGTGCATTCGTTATGTTACGTGATTTGTATTTCAGATCAATTAGATACTTCGGACGATTGGCAATTCGGATTTCAGATCAATTAGTTATTTCGTTTTTATTGAGAGGTGTGGCAGGTATCCCTGACAGCGCATCAATGGTGCAAAACACTGGAATGCTTCTTGGAACATTTGCATATGCATATATAAATAATGAAATAAAGTGCATCAATAGTAGGCACAATAGTGAAATAAAGTGCAACAAAACAGTAAAGTGCAGCGGTGCCTTAAAAGAATAAAACCAGCAGGGCTTAGTGCAATAGTGCATATAGGAGGATACGTAGATAACCTGTAGATAATAATCAATAAAGTGCACGAATTAAAGGTCCATTGCTAACCCGATGGCCATGTGCAAAAAGTGTCCAATATTTCAATTGAGTGCAATAGTGCGTATAGCAGTCCGTGATGATGGAAGATAAAATACTCAGGAGTCCCAATGTTTGTGGTGCTCCTTCTTATTCCGGTGGAAAGTTCGTCATGTTCTCGATTTCATAAAAGAGAAGGGAGAAGCAGACGGGGAAATCTTTGGTGCAGGAGATCTTATGACAAATTGGAGAAAGATTATTACTGGTAGAGGTATATACCACTCACATTTAAATGAGCCTAAAGCTTTCTCGGCTCTAGGTTTAATCGCCTATGGCCATGTAGAGAGTGGCACTTCTCTTCTTTACCAAGTAGCAGATCCTATACGAATTAAGAACAGATGGGAGACAATTGTCTCCCATAGCGTAATACTGCAGGGTAACCAAACACAGGTAATTATTACACAGGGCACTCACCAATTAAGGAACCTTTCAAACTCAGGCTCAGTCAGTACAGCCTTAGGCACTCTTCGGTAGGTGCCCTGGACCTCTTTTCCTCGTTGGCAGGTCGAGTGGTGTTGTTCTCATGAGGTATCAGGTTGGAATTAGCAGAACACGGTCAATGAAAGGTTAAAAGTAAAAAATATACATTTATTCCATAAAAAAGGACATAAAAATACCGAGACGCGTTTCGGCTGTGGTAGCCTTCCTCAGTCGGTGTATTGTCCTGTAGTATCTCTGTTTTAAAACAAATACACGGACTGAGGAAGGCTACCAGAAGAGCAGCTTCTTCATGTGCCCCCACTGTGCATGTTACAGGGCAGCTCCTTCCTGTGCTCCCCCTCTGCATGTTACAGGGCAACTCCTTCCTGTGCTTCCCTTCTGCTTTGCACAAGGCATCTCCTTCCTGCATTCTCCATCTGCATATTACAGGTGTTAAGATAAATTTAGATCAAATCAATTCAATATTCTTATTCATAGTTACCAGAGCATATATCCCAGAAAACTTATGTCATTTCTTTTCATATAATTAAGAATGATGCAAGACGCAGCATTACGCTATAGCGGAGACAACTGAAGTCAGTCACAGAGAATGTGTTGCTTTCAGTATATCTGACTTGTTCAGCCAGATCTTTTATTAAACCTCATACACATTATAACCAATGAGAGTGTTCCAACAGACATGGTTCATTTCTGTCCCCCCAAAACAAGAATGTGATGTAACAGCCAATCAGTATAGATATATATATTACCACGTTAGAGTTGACCAACACGGTCAACCCCACAAGCACTTCTTATTACCGTATATGTTCATATTGATGGCATAAAGATCTTTTTTTCCATATTCTGGCATATACAGTTTTGCGCTCTTTTTTTTTTTTTAGCCTGTAACGGTAAAACAAAAGATCCTCTCTATACAGCATGTCTGCTTTAAGGCTAGGGTCAAACAAACGCATTATTCGCAGCGACCATCAAAAAGTGCGTTCAAACGCATTGACGTATTTTTTCACAGAATGCGCGAAAACGGTCATACGATGTGCATTTTCGTGCGTGATTTTTACAGATCGTCAATAAAACACTTTTTGCGTCTGGACGTTATGTTGGCTGGACATTAGCAGCGTCTGATGTTTCCTAATCATGCAAACACGCCGCTAGCGGATGCAGCGCACTCTCTCTACGTCAGTACTAGCGGTTCTGCGTTCTCAAAAAAATGCGGTCGTTTGCCGCTTGCGTTGCGTGGTCACACTTTCGTGCGGCCGTACTTTGTATATTGGCCGTCATTGCCCGTCATTTGCTGCTACTGCGGCCGTGATTAAGTGCGCCTAAACGCACGTTAAAAATGCGTTAGTCTGACCCCAGCCTTAGGCTAGGGACAGATGAGCGCATTTTCTGCGGCCACCGTCAAAATGTACGTCGATGCGTGCGCACGCATTTTTTCACGGAATACGCTTAAGTGGTCAGACGACCACAGTCGCAGGTACTCACCAACGCAATTCTAGGGAAATCCGGCTGTTTGAGCGTTATGTAGGCCGCACACTAGCAGCGTCTGACGTCTCCTAATCACGCACACACGCTGCCGTGCGGCCGCAGCGCACTCTGTACGTCTGTAGCAGCGGTTTCACGTTCTGAGAAAAATGCGTTCATTTGCCGGTTGCGTGGTGTCGGCGCACTTTTGTACGCACGTACTGCGTATATTGGCCGTCATTGGCCGTTATGTGCTGCTACTGCCGCCGTGATTTAGTGCGCCTGCACGCGCGTTCCGACTGCCCCACTCTGACCCTAGCCTTAATTAAAATTATTTTTGGCTAGCTTCGAGAGGATGTGTAGCTAGAACGATTTTAAACTATGGAGCATATTGACTAAGATATGTATTTGAATCACAATATATATATATTCATAAAGGAAATTAAAAGCTACTTATTTTTTTTTAATAGGGCAGCTCCTTCCTGTGCTCTCCCTCTGCATTTCACAGAGCAGCACCTTCCTCTGCTCCCCCTCTGCATGTTGCAGGGCAACTCATTTCTGTTCTCCCCCTCTGAGTGTCAAAGGGCAGCTCCTTCCTGTGCTCCCCCGTTGAATGTTGCAGGGACCCTTGTTCCTGTGCTCCCTTCTGCATGAAGGAGTAATGCATTTTATATTATACTGAAGGATCCCGGGTAAACTCCACGTGCCAGTATGGCTCGTAATCCAGCGAGCGGACTTCCCGCGAATATTCCCATTTATCAGTCAGCGTTACATTAAATCCATCTCTTTCTGCAGCTAAGAGCGGCTCCTGCCCCAGGCTGAACACCACTCTCTGCAGCAATAAGATCCACCTGCTGGATGAATGTCAGCATGACGAGCAGTGCCCAGGCTCCAGCAAGTGCTGTGACAGGTGCGGGCTCCGGTGTTCCCTGGCCATCAGGTGAGGGCTCGGCTTCATGGTGTCCTCATACACTGGACAATATGAGAAGTAACATACACCAGCCCCCCGCCCTTCCAGAAACATCCAGACAGGGGTACGTGGCTGGTCTGTGAGATTATGACTTTATTTAATATATATATATATATATATACCGTGCCTGACTCGGCGTGTTATGTAGAAGAAGGTCCTCTCCTCCCACTGTTACATCACAACTCATTCCCTTCAGGTAAAATTCAGTCCAAACGTCGATGTTTGTCTTGTTACGTGACCTGGGACAGGTTTTCATGCAGACGCATTTTATGTGTAATGTGCTTTATTGTGCTGCAGGGTGGAGGAAGAATGAAGAGAATTGCACAGTTTAACCCCTTCATGCCCAGACCTAAGTATTGGTATATATCAGTGACCGTGAACCCCTGCTTCTATTAATGTAGGGCTGATATTCACCCCCAGAGTTTTGTCCTCTCACCCTGTATTACAGCAGAAAAAAAAAGCAGCATCCTTCTTATTGTGAAGCATTCACCCAACTTTACTGCCGCATTATGACAGCCAGAGAGAGGCAGAATACAGAGAGAGAGGGCAGAATACGGGGTGAGGCAGGATACAAAGTGGGCAGGATATGGAGAGGGCAGGATACAGGGAGAAAAGGGCAGGATACCGAGAGAGGCAGGATACAGAGAGGGCAGGATAGAGGGAGAGGAGGGATGGGGAGAGGGTGGGATACGGGGAGAGGGTGGGATACGGGGAGAGGGTGGGATACAGGGAGAGGGTGGGATACAGGGAGAGGGCGGGATACATGGAGAGGGCAGGATACAGGGAGAGGCAGGGTACATGGAGAGGGCAGAATACAAAGAGAGAAGGCAGAATACAGGGAGAGGCAGGATATGGAGAGGGCAGGATACAGGGAGAGGCAGGACACAGGGAGAAGGCAGAATACAAGGAGAGAGGGTCTGGATACAGGGAGATGCAGGATACAGGAAGAAAGGGCAGAATACAGGAAGAGGCAGGATACAGAGAAAGGCACGATACAGGAAGAGGGCAGAATATAGGAAGAGGCAGAATGTAAGAAGAGGGCAGAATACAGAGGGGAGAATACAGGAAGAGGCAGAATACAGGAAAAGTCAGATTACAGGGAGAGGCAGGATACAGGGAGAGGCAGGATACAGGGAGAGGCAGGATACAGGGAGAGGCAGGATACAGGGAGAGGCAGGATACAGGGAGAGGCAGAATACAGGAAGAGGCAGAATACAAGAAGAGGGCAGAATACAGAGAGGGGAGAATACAGGAAAAGGGAGAATACAGGAAAAGGGAGAATACAGGCAAAGGGAGAATACAGGAAAAGGCAGGATACAGAGAGAGACAGGATACAGAGAGAGGCAGGATACAGAGAGAGGCAGGATACAGAGAGAGGCAGAATACAGGAAGAGGCAGAATACAGGAAGAGGCAGGATACAGGGAGAGGCAGAATACAGGAAGAGGGCAGAATACACGGAGAGGCAGGATACAGGAAGAGGCAGAATACAGGAAGAGGGCAGAATACAGGAAGAGGGCAGAATACAGGAAGAGGGCAGAATACAGGAGAGGCAGAATACAGGAAGAGGGCAGAATACAGGAAGAGGGCAGAATACAGGGAGAGGCAGAATACAGGGAGAGGCAGAATACAGGAAGAGGCAGAATACAGGAAGAGGGCAGAATACAGGAAGAGGCAGAATACAGGAAGAGGGCAGAATACAGGGAGAGGCAGAATACAGGAAGAGGCAGAATACAGGAAGAGACAGAATACAGGAAGAGGGCAGAATACAGGGAGATGCAGGATATAGGAAGAGGGCAGGATACAGGGAGAGGCATAATACAGGAAGAGGGCAGTATACAGGGAGAGGGCAGTATACAGGGAGAGGCAGGATACAGGAAGAGGCAGGATACAGGGTGAGTACTGGGGTCACTCAATGCTACAGCTTTTCATCCAATATTATCTCTATATAGAAGAGATGAATAACTAAGCCGTGTCCCACAATATTTTTTATTATTACTCCTGTATTTTGATTAAGTCTAAATGATGACATTTACTGTTTTATTTGGATTTTGTACATTTTCTGCTTGTTCCCTCCCACCTTCTCACATTATAAATTGATCTCACACTCCTCTCCTCCTCTGCACTGAATACAGGAACAGAAACCCCCTCCCAAGGCTGTGAACCGGGAAGATACGGATGGCAGTGCTGAGTCCGCGGGCTTCTAAGGGCAGCAGAAGGACTACGATTCACCGCTCATAGGCAGAAAATACAAACGTAGCTTAACTTGCTAAAATGCTTATTATATCGTGCTGGATCGACCCTTAAAGATGGCGGACATTTATAATAACAGCAATTGATATGCAAATCCCGTGTTGTGAAAGTAAAAACTGCTTGGCAGTGAACGGGTTAATAGAGGTATTGAAATGGCAAAGGGTGATAGGGTGAGTGAAAACAAAAAAAATTAAAATACATCACTAATACTGGTACATGAACGGAAACCAGTGTGTGCTGGACCAACCCAGAGAGCGACAAGCCAACATAACAAGGTCCATATCAGAGCACTCAGACTCCGCCCCTCACGTGATGCCGCCTACAATTCCCAGAGTGTTTTGCATTCAATAGAAGAGGGCCAGAGGATCATGGGAGTTATTTTCCGGCACAGGGCCGGACTGGAACAAAAAAAATCAGCCCTGGACTTCATCCAGACCGGCCCACTTTAATCATGGAAACGCCCACAAAACATAATTATACAAAAAGAGTATAAACCACAAGTATTGCACAAAAAACATAAGTAAAACCATTTCACTGTAACTAGAAACGGCTTTTGTTTGTAATTCTTTATTTAGAGAAACGTTTAGAACGACTCGCTCCCTGTTACAGTTTAGAATCACAAACCAACGTGGAGGCATTAATTGTATATAAAGCATTGAGCACAGACAGCTCAGAGCTTCCACCTCCACCATCATTACATTCATTATTTTATATACAGATTGCATTGTATTAATAGATTTTATTTTTATATACAGTATATGTATATTACTGGAGCTCTGCGCACACACAGTCACTATGTACACACTCTCACACACACTCACAACTATATATCATTTCACTTTTATTGTTTTACGTTTTCTCTGAATTTCTCATATATTGGCGAATAAACCGTCAGGGTTACCCAGAGACTACCGAAATGTCCCCGACACGTTCCTGGCACTTTGGTGAGTTCGATTCGCCAACCCTGGAGTGAATTCAGCATTCACCGCAGGGTCCCCGAAGTGCCGAACCCTCCTGAAAAACTGCCGCAAAACCGCCGAATCAGTTGGACGAAACTGAATTGACCCGAAAGCCCGCCAAATGTATCCGATGATCTGCCGCAAAAAATGCCGAATCGATCTGAGAACAGAACAGACCTCCGGCCAGCCACCACAAAAAGCCGCCAAACAGGGGTAAAAAAAAAATCTAAAAAGCAGTAACTTTTAAAATGCATTTGCAAAAATCTACTGCAAGAAAATGCCTGGAATTAATATATAAGATCCTATGAATAAGAGTAAAAAGATCTGTGACAGAAAACAAAGAAAGCCAAAAATTGCGTATAAAGGTTTCACCGAAAAAATGCCTAAAAAAATCAAGTAAAGAGACTTTTTTGCTGCAGATTAAAACAATAAACAGTTTATTAGATATTGGATTAACCACTTGAATGCTAAGGACGCGCTCAGCGCGTCCTCAGCATTCCCGCTGGTGTGCTGAGGACGCGCTGAGCGCGTCCTCACATTGGGGTCAGCGTTCGGCCGGGTTCCGGCCGATCGCTGACCCCTCCAGTGCGGGCTGACATCCTGGATGTCAGCCCGGCATCCGGACCACCAGCCGCCAGAATTAGGTGTCATCGCGGGGGCGCGATGACACCTAATTCAGGCGCCCCCCCGCATGTGCGGAGGAGGCGCCTGAAAGGGAGGGGGGGAGGTCCTTCGGACCTCTCTCCCTCCCGATCGGTGGCTCTGCGGGGCTTAACCCAGGCATCATTTGGAAGGGCACAGCCTGCCCTTCCAAATGATGCCTGGCATTAACCCCTGGGGAGCTGGATCGCGAATCGGCGCTGAAAAGCGCCGGTTCGCGATCCTTTCCCGGAGCTGGCCGACATCTTGGATGTCGGCCAAGCCTCCGGGAACTACCCCAGAGGACTGGCGTCATCGTGCGTAGCACGATGACGCCAGTCCTAGAGTTAACCCCTAACTGCCACCAACTGTGGAGATAGGGAGTTCCAATGAACTCCCTATCTCCCGATCCGTGGCAGTTAGGGGTTAAATTTTGGTATGGTTGGATCGGCCAGAGCATGGCCGTTCCAACGATACCAAACATGAAAGTGTAAAATTTTGTAAAAAAAAAAAAAAATGAAAAATAAAAATTAAAAAAAATTAAAAAATAAAAAAAATAAAAAAAAATAAACACTTTTTTTTTATTTTTTTGGGTTTGTTAATGCAGCAATATTGTTCCCATTTCAATTATAATGTGAACAATGATGCTGCACTAACGATTTTTGTATGCGGTGCGTTTGTTAAAAATAGTGTCATTTTCCCCAAAAAAAAATGTAACGAGACCCCATCTCTAATTTTTTTAACAAGCGCACCCCATACAAAATATAACCGCAATTGCTCGCATGTTAAAATGTGAAAAAAACACTTTACACGTTGTAAATGATTGAAAATACATATTTTATTGCATTTTTTGTTATAATATACAGACATGACATGACGTATACATTTAATAATGACATATTATGAATCTACTGAGTCTGACGGAAAGAACGATATATAATATGTCTGGGTCGTATACTAAAATAAGCCTTCAAAACACGTTTAAACATGATGCGCAAAACAGGTAAAAATGACCTCAGCACAGGGGCGGGAAAAGCCTCAGCAGCGAAAGGGTTAAAACGGGAATATTTTTAATATTGAAACCTATGGCATTCGCCTGAATAAACCTGCCGAATGAAACCACTGAACATCAGGGCATTTCACTGACATTTCTCTGCTGTTCAATGTGAATAGATTAACCATTGCTTCTCTATAGGGGATTTCACTGCCGCCGAACAGCACCGTATTTCACTGCCACCGAGCAGCACCGTATTTCACTGCCGCCGAACAGCATCGTATTTCACTGCCGCCGAACAGCACCGTATTTCACTGCCACGAACAGCACCGTATTTTACTGCCACCGAACAGTACCGTATTTCACTGCCACCGAACAGGCACCGAATTTCACTGCCACCGAACAGCATTGTATTTCACTGCCGTCGAACAGCACCGTATTTCACTGCCACGAACAGCACCGTATTTCACTGCCACCGAACAGCACCGTATTTCACTGCCACCGAACAGCACCGTATTTCACTGCCACCGAACAGGCACCGAATTTCACAGCCCTCAAACAGGCACCGTATTTCACTGCCACCGAACAGGCACCTTATTTCACTGCTGCCGAACAGCATCGTATTTCACTGCCGCCAAACAGCACCGTATTTCACTGCCGCCGAACAGGCACCGTATTTCACTGGCAATTCATCCAAATTTGTGGACTGCCAGTCTTTTGAATAGTCAAATGGCCTCGAATTGCGCTGGTGGGCAGCCGCCAGTTTCTTAGAGTCCGAATCCGGAGCTTGTCTGACTCTGACCACGATCCGCGACCAGGCATTGGTCTTTGGCAGCCACTTCTTTCGTTGGCCCGGTAACCGGTTGCCGGCTGGAGAATCCAGAATGGCAGCCGACGGCCCCCTCTGATGATGTCGGAGACGGCGTGCTGAATGTCTGCCACCCATGCCTGCCCTGTTCTCATCCGGCCACACCCTGCTGCCTGTTACCCCACAGCACCATGAGGATGCCTGCTCTGCTCGCCTCACATTTGGGTCATTTCTGGGTATACATGTGTAGCGCTGCTTTAAAGACTGTGTTCTGCTGCATTTAATTATTATGGCCACCAGAGGGAGACAGAGGCATATAGACTATGCTGGACAAAAGAACTGAACTACACCTACCATCATGCTTTGCGTGAGGATAGGAAGGGGGTGTGGAAGAGGAAGGAGATGAGCAGCCTCGTGGAAGGCATGTTCAGAGTGAGCAGAGCAGTGAAAGGTGGAGGACGCACGGGAGAGCTGTCAAGGATCGCGACCAGGCCGGAGTACAGGCGCTGCCTCACTGGTGCTGGAGATCGGGACAGTGACCGTGCTGAGACCTGCCTACGCAGCGCTGAGAGGTCTGGATGACAAGCTGGTTCCAGCTGGACACCGAGTGAGGAGACCGCGCTGATCGATTGGGAGTGCAGGCGGTGGATCGTTGTTCCAGTTGCGGAGATTCGACAAGCAGGGAGCGGATCCAGTAGCACAGAGTCCCAGTACACGGCGGGAGAAGATCCTTGATCGGGTGCTGAACAGTTTGTCTATTGGATGGGTGAGAGGCCTCCCAGGCCTCAGTTCCAAAATAAGAAACGCACGCTGCAGTATTGTTTAAATCCACAGGGCCCCAACGGTGACTAGTCGAAGATTGTTTTGTTTCATTCACTGGCCAGTTGAATACAGTACCCGGGTACCTGAGACAATTCACATACACATTTCTGAGCTTTTATTCACGGGACTTACACTCCAGAACTGAGGGGGTTAACCTTTTTTCTCTTTTACTGCCACCTGTTTTTTCCCGCGTTATGAAATCCTGTCATTGAAATACCGTATCTACGTTATATATGCTGCTTTATTGGGATCAGTAAAGAATATAATACATAAAAATCCACAACAGTGCTGGTGTATAGTTATTCCCTAGTGCGGTGAGACTAACCCGAGGTTTATTCAGCGGCTCCTCCGGGAGTGAGCGCTACACATGTATCTGGGGTCTGATGTCTGCGAATACATGTATTATTTTAAATATGAAGCAGGTGCGGGCATTTTAGTCTGCTGGCATGCTCCAGACTCTGAAGAATGCCGGCAAACATATTAACTCTGTGATCGGCGCCAGGGCCGGCCCAAGCCACTGTGCTGCCTGGAGTGAAAGATGAAATGCTGCCCCCCCTAAAAAAAACACGTGACGTGTATGAGCGTATCAGAGCCCCACAGCAATAGAACTCCTAGTAATGTGCGGTGTTTATGAGCGTATCACAGAGCTCCACTGTGACACACACACACACAAATCCACACAGTCACACACACACACAAATCCACGCAGTCACACACACACACATAAACTTACCCACACAGTGGAGGGCTTGCTGGACGCCGACTGGCCTGGTCGAGCTACAGCCCACTCGCAACTTGAAACCTGGTCGAGGCCTGGCCCCTGTGGCTGTCTCTGTGCCTGGCCCGAGGCCTTGCTCTGGGCCTGGCTCTTGCTCCGGGCCTGGCTCTTGCTCTGGGCCTGTCTCTTGCTCTGGGCATGGCTCTTGCTCCCGGCCTGGTCAAGGGCTGGCTCCGGCCGAGACCTTGCTCCAGGCCTCTCCTCCGGAGCTGGCCGAGGTTTTGCTCCGGGGCTGGCTTTGGGCCTGGCTTCAGACCCGCGCTGAGGGCTTTAAAAGCACCGGACCAGGCCTGTGAAAATGGCAGACTACATCCTCCTGCAATGAAGGGTGGAGGCGTTGGTCCGCATGTGCGTAGGGGGCTGGCGCCGCTCAGTACATGTGAAGGGGGAAGGCGTCACTCCGCCTGTGTAAAGGGGTGGGAGCCGCTCATTGCGTGTGAGGAGGGCAGGCGCTGCCCTGTCGAGAGGGGCGGGCGCTGCCTGGCTTAGTGGGATGCTGGAGGGCCGTGCCTTGTCCAGGATGGGTACTCCGCCGCAGCCCTTGAGAGCAGCATTTTGCCACCCTGTCAAGGGGCTGACTGGAGCCGCTGCTCCACCCTGCTCCATGTACGGGCCGGCCCTGATCGGCGCTATGTACATCCGTGGTTGTTAAGCGGATTTTTTCCACAGAAGTAACAATAAAGCTGTGGAATTCTCTGCCTGTTGAGGTGGTTGGGTCAGAGTCTGTACAGACTTTTAAAAAACGACTGGATGACTTCCTGCAGACACAGAATATTAAGGGTTATAATATTTAATATCTGGGTAAAAGCTTCTTGATCCAAGGAGAAATCTGACTGCCATTCTGGGGTCAAGAAGGAATTTTTTCCCAGTATGTTGCATATTGGCAAGCATTTCAGACTGGGTTTTTTGCCTTCTTTTGGATCAACAGCAGTAGGTTATGTGGGAGAGGCTGAACCCGATGGACGCACGGCTTTTTTCAGCCTGTGTAACTATGTAATATATAGTACATGGTCCACATGGGGTTAAAGCTATATTTATATTTGTTTAATGTGGTTAATTTATTATAGTTTCATGTTGAGTTGTTTCATATTTTGGGGGGGGCATGTAGCTGATTTTAACTAGGGCGCAAAATAGTCTAGCACTGGCCCTGTCCGCGGCCCCAGTGCTGCAGCCTCCCATATGCATAGCATGCGGCTGGGAACGGCACGCTGCATTGGAACTCGTGAGACTCACATCATGTGACGTGGCGGATGCCGCGACGTATGCAGAGGAGGCCGACGGAGTCTGGGACAGAGAAACATCAGACAACTGAGCCAAGTTGGTGACTATACTCAGGTAATCCATTCCATTGCGTTTTTCAGGGGGTAGTGAACAAATTAATTATATGGACCTGTCCTGAGGGGGGGATTAATTATATGGTTGTGTCCTAAAGGGGATTAATTATATGGGTGTGTCCTGGGATGGATAATTAATTATATGGGTGTGTCCTGGGTGGATAGTTAATTATATGGGTGTGTCCTGGGGTGGATAGTTAATTATATGGGTGTGTCCTGGGTGGATAGTTAATTATATGGGTGTGTCCTGGGTGGATAGTTAATTATATGGGTGTGTCCTGGGTGGATAGTTAATTATATGGGTGTGTCCTGGGATGGATAATTAATTATATGGGTGTGTCCTGGGGTGGATAGTTAATTATATGGGTGTGTCCTGGGTGGATAGTTAATTATATGGGTGTGTCCTGGGTGGATAGTTAATTATATGGGTGTGTCCTGGGATGGATAATTAATTATATGGGTGTGTCCTGGGTGGATAGTTAATTATATGGGTGTGTCCTGGGGTGGATAATTAATTATATGGGTGTGTCCTGGGGTGGATAGTTAATTATATGGGTGTGTCCTGGGGTGGATAATTAATTATATGGGCATGTCCTAAAGGGGGATTAATTATATGGGCGTGTCCTGGGTGGATAATTAATTATATGGGTGTGTCCTGAGGGGGTGATTAATTGTATGGGTGTGTCCTGGGTGGATAATTAATTATATGGGCGTGTTTGCACAATTAAAGGCGGCCAGTGTGGATGAAGTCCAGCGTCGATTTTTATTTTTGTCCCAGTCCAGTCCTGCTCTTCGGTGCAATTTTGTGGCCAGATTGTCGTTCATAGAATAACCCTGAGATTATTTACACTGAAAGAGCGATGTGATAAAATATAAAGTCTGTTTAGTTTATAATTTTCAACAACAAAAAGAGAAATGTGATTGTGTGTGTGTGTGATTTTGAGTGTGTGTGATTGTGTGTGTGTGTGTGTGTGTGATTTTGTGTGTGTGTGATTGTGTGTGTCTGTGATTTGTGTGTGTGTGTGTCTGTGATTGTGTGTGTCTGTGATTTTGTGTGTGTGTGATTGTGTGTGTCTGTGATTGTGTGTGTGTGTGTGATTTTGTGTGTGTGTGATTGTGTGTGTCTGTGATTGTGTGTGTGTGTGTGTGCGTGATTGTGTGTGTCTGTGATTGTGTGTGTGTGTGTGATTGTGTTTGTGATTGTGTGTGTGATTGTGTGTATGTGTCTGTGATTGTGTGTGTTTGTGATTTTGTGTGTGTTTTTGATGAAATCGGTCCCAGCCTGGAAATCAACGTTTAAATGTTGTGCACTGTCTGAAAAGCCGCGCACACGAGCAAACGTTAGTAATGGTATCACTTGGCAGGCGATCACCATGGCAACCTGTCAATATAGAAAATTTCAGCATTAACCCCTTCCCAACCATTTTCCAGAAATTACTGAGAGGCTGAGGTCAGACGAGCGCTCTTTTCACGTCCGTCTGGCCGCACTGTTTGCTGTCCATCTGACCGCACTTTTCACGTCCGTCTGACCGCACTTTTCACGTCCGTCTGGCCGCACTTTTCACGTCCGTCTGACCGCACTTTTCACGTCCGTCTGGCCGCACTTTTCACGTCCGTCTGACCGCACTTTTCACGTCTGTCTGGCCGCACTGTTTGCTGTCCATTGTAGCTTTTAAAGGAGTCAATAGAGAACCACACACAGAGCACGTACACACTTTTTCACGCACGGGCAGCGCATGTTGCATCGGACGCCAAAATGGCATCAACGTGAAAAGCTACACGGACGTAGAGAAACCCCTGCATACAGCTTTTTTTTTCTTTCTCTCAACACCAGTCAAAACTAACTGATACAAAGTGACCACAATCTCATCCGTTATATAAAGTGCATCCGTTACTGTGCGCAGTCAGTGCGCTCGTCTAACCCCGGCCTGAGGAAGCAGCTGTGTTTTGGAAAAGCACTTTTATTGACTTATGTGCGAGATATTGACAAAGCGATGAAATCCGGCGCAGTTTCCAGGCTTTTCATTTCTCTTCTGCAATTCCATTTCGTTGGAAATATGACGAATTCACTATTTAGCGAATGGTCACCGTATTTTGCTGAAAATGGAGTCGCCAAAACAGTTATCGGACGTTGACGAAAACAACTGAATTGCACAGAAATGGCATCAGCAAATTCCACCAAATTAAAAAAAAAGGATTTTCATCAATAGAAATGATTAAAAAACGCGTCTAAATAGGAAAATCCTTTTAAAAATAATAAAAATGTCCCTTTAAGAAACTGAAACTAAAAAATATTTAATAAAAATACTAAAAACACTTTTAAAAATCTGAAAATGTTTTATTAAAAAATGAAAAGATTAAATTGTTTTTCATAAGGGGTTATTCAAAGAGATTTGTGAATCTCGCCGGACGGTGCAATTCTTTGGCCATTCGGTTATTCAGAAAGCAGGCAGTTCACCAAATACTGGGAAACTGACAGTAAAATATAGTGCAGTTCGCCTCAGTTCACTGCAATCTGGCCATTCTAAAAGCAGGTCGTTTGTAAAATTTTGACAAATTGCAATTGAAATACGGTGCCTGTTCGGCGGCAGTGAAATACGGTGCTGTTTGGCAGCAGTGAAATACGGTGCCTGTTCGGCGGCAGTGAAATACGGTGTCTGTTCGGCGGCAGTGATATACGGTGCTTTTCGATGGCAGTGAAATGGGGTGCCTGTTCGGCAGCAGTGAAATACGGTGTTGTTTGGCGGCAGTGAAATACGGTGCTGTTTTGTGGCAGTAAAATTGGTGCTGTTCGGCGGCAGTGAAATCCGCCATAGAGAAGCAATGGTTAATCTATTCACATTGAACAGCAGAGAAATGTCAGTGAAATGCCCTGATGTTCAGTGGTTTCATTCGGCAGCTTTATTCAGGAGAATCCCATAGGTTTCAATGTTAAAAGTATTCCCGTTTTGAGGGGCGGAGCTGACTTCCGACGGGTGTAGTCACATTTTGAAGAGCTCTCCAGCTATTTGAGCGTTATTTTCAGTCTTTGCGATTCACCGCCAGCTGTTGTGTATCTTTGGCGAGAGGAACCCTGACCACCCTGCTCCCCTATACAGACTCTTAATTGCAGGCTTTTTGGCGCCGAAAGAGAGGGAACTGTGGAGTGCGGCCTGTTTCTGCAGCCTCCACATTTCTGTGCCTGCAGGCTCCTGAGATGCAAATCTGGCTTGGGGAGAGCACATTCGCCAGTATTGGGGTGCAGGATGGGGGGAGCAAATTAGTCAGTATTGGGGTGCAGGATGGAGGGAGCATAATAGCCAGTATTAGGGTGCAGGTTAGGGGGTGCATTAGCCAGTATTAGGGTGCAGGATAATGAGAGCACATTATGCGGTATTGGGGTGCTGAATGGGAGAAAGCACTTTGTCCAGTATTGGGGTGCAGGATGGGGGAGAGCGCATTAGCCAGTATTGGGGTGCAGGATGGGGGGAGTGCATTTTCCAGTATTGGGGTGCAGGATAATGAGACCACATTAGCCAGTATTGGGGTGCAGGATGGGGGAGCACATTAGCCAGTATTGGGGTGCAGGATGGGGGGAGTGCATTTTCCAGTATTGGGGTGCAGGATAATGAGACCACATTAGCCAGTATTGGGGTGCAGGATGGGGGAGCACATTAGCCAGTATTGGGGTGCAGGATGGGGAGAGCACATTAGCTGGTATTGGGGTGCAGGATGGGGGAGAGCACATTAGCTGGTATTGGGGTGCACGATAATGAGAGCACATTAGGCGGTATTGGGGTGCAGGATGGGGGAGAGCACATTAGCTGGTATTGGTGTGCAGGGTGGGGGGAGTGCATTTTCCAGTATTGGGGTGCAGGATAATGAGACCACATTAGCCAGTATTGGGGAGCAGAATGGGGAGAGCATACTAGCTGAAGGGCATAATATAATATGTATAAGGCCTGTGTATGCAATAAGGTGTTTGTGTTGTCTACTCCCTTTATCTCCTGGCAGGTTCTTCACAGACCATTATCTCCTGCAGTTGGGTGACCGCCTCATCTTATTCCTGCGGTGGAGAATAGACCTGGAAAGACCTGAAAGAACGTCATGGAGCTGAGGTGGTGGCTTTACACGATGTGGCAAAAATGGTGAAACATGTCCCCAAAATGTGACTTTCCACACAGTATTAACTTGGTGACTTACACCCCTCCAGGAGCAGGCCTGGATCTGATACTGTGACCCACTCTCTCAAAATCTACAAAAAAATGGAGAATTCCACAACACTAAACCTTTATTATGATGTAAAGACCTATTAGAAGGTCATCCAGGTGAAAACCTCACACAGAGATCATGACCTCACACAGGAGAACGGACAGACTCATTAAATGTATATTTCTTAAAAATAGGCAAACTTAAGTTACTTTGTGGTCCTTACATGTTCACCCCTCTTCCTGGGTCACATCTGTGGTGGATTTCTTACTTGTCTATCGACCAGAGGTTCTGACCTTCCTGCTCATCAGCTGCTCCTTGCTGTTTTTCTCAGGCTTTAGAAGTATGATGTAGCATTTAGGGGCAAAGATACATCCCAGCAGCCCAGCGCTGGAAGCCAAGATGGCGAAGATCTGCACGGCCACAGTGTATTTACCCCTGGTGCTCAGATAGGCCGGGATGAAGGAGACCCAGACGCTGCAGAACACCAGCATGCTGAAGGTGATGTGTTTCGCCTCATTGAAGCTGTCAGGTAGGTTCCTTGCCAAAAAAGCAACCAGGAAGCTAACCACTGCCAGGAAGCCCAAGAAGCCCAGTGACCAATAAAAATAGACGTTCTGCCCCTCGTGGCACTCAAATATCACCTTGTGGTTTTCTAGCTGAGTGTTTAGTCTGGGGAAGGGAGGGTCCAAGAGAAGCCATGTGGAGCAGATGGCAGTCTGTGTCGTAGAGCACACTATCACAATGCTACGGGAGATCTTCGGGCCCAACCATTTCCTAAAAGGGCTGTTAAGGGTCGTGGCTTTGAATGCCAAAATAACCATGAGCGTCCTGGCTAGAACCGAGGAGATACTGATGGAGAAGACGATACTGAAGAAGGTTTGTCTCACGATACAGGTGAAAGTTGACGGTCGATTGATAAACACCAGGCAGCAGAGGAAACAGAGGATGAGGGACACCAGGAGGATGTAGCTCAGCTCTCTGTTCGTGGCTTTTATTATTGGAGTTTCCCGGTGTTTAATAAAGATAATCAATGTCCACAGGGTAAGCAGAGAGAAGACGGTGATCATGATGACCAACACGATGCCCAATGGCTCCTGGAACGAGAGGAATTCAACCACCTTTAGGACACACCTTCTCCTGTCTTCATTGGGCCACTGGTCAATCGGACATTTATAGCAATCGGACGCACCTAAACAAAGACACAAACACTGGTATAAAAAGTAACTACATTAAGAACGAGTAAAGTGACATCACAGGAAGCGAAAGTTCTCTCAAAACTGGTTAAATATTTAAACCAGCCAATCACAGAGCAGCGATGGATCTTTAAGCCCTGGGTGGATACGGCACAGCATTCATCTATAAACACACGGCAAGGTTTTCTTTTCTAGATCAATGAGCCAGGTCACTGATTGGTCGCTTTGCACCACGCTTTGCTTTATAGAGATTTTTTTTGTGTTCTCGTCACCTCGAGTTTTAGCGACTCTTTTAGGGCCAGAGGAAGAAAAACAAATATTTTAAAGATCCTGACGGGAACCCCCCCCTTTTTATTCTCTTTTCAATGTTATTACATTATTTTCTTACATTAAACTTGCTATTATGTTAAACCGACCCATAAACCAATAAAGGGGCGGAGCTTACATGGAACCATTATTAATTTGGAATAACAGCTGATTAAAGGATGGTCTCTATGGGTCAGGGAGAAGAGCGTGCACTCATATCCAGTGAAAGATCTGGAATCTTCGAGACAGGGTTGCCTTCAGAAATCTTGGGGCCCTTTACAGAACCACTGGACGGGGTCCCCTTACTGATGTACACCATAATATTTGTACCCTCAGTGATGAGTCACAGTGCTCTTATTGGTTTCAGATGTTGGGGCCCACCAGGAAATTTGTTGGCATCTTGGTGGACCAGTTCTGGGTGGCATGTAGGAGCCCTTATATTTGTTGTACTGAGACAAGCTGCACAGGGCTTGGCAAGGGCCAGGGCCCCCTGAATCCACTGGCCCCTTAACATATCATGGGCTGTCACCCCCTGGTGGTGACCCTGTTCACAGACGTATTATGCACTATTTGTATTTTTTGGTTTGGTTACACCCGTACCCTGCAGTATGACTGAATTTACACGACTTCTGCCAGGAACCTAATCTGATAATTAACACATAAACACGTGACCAGGAACCAAGAGATATTCCATAACGTGCGGGTCAATCTCATTTCATGACCTTCAGTGAATTAATCCATAAAGGTTTTCTAAACAGGCATTAAGTTCCAAGAAAAGCTGAGATCAGTAATATTGGGGCTCAGGATTTCCAGTTGCCACTCGCCCTCTTGCCTGCGTGTCCACTCACCCAGTGGCTGCTGGCAAGCTGCTGATGAGTATCTGGCTTTGGAAAAGACCAGACATAGTATAACGTGGCACAGTCAGGTGGAACATATCTTACCTGGCTCAAAGATTGCAGGGAGGCAGATTATAAGAACAGCACCTCCTATGGGTGAACTGTATACCTACACCTGATTCATGGGCAGGATTGGAGCAGTAAGAGGGACAGTCACAGGATGCAGAGGACAGTGACAGTCTGGAGGTGGCAAGGACATTCTACAGGACACACACACTGGCTGAGACAGGCAAGGGGACAGGAACAGGTTTGGAGAGACCGATACAGGAATAATTTGGTGGGATTATGGACCTGGTCTTGCACCGTGTGGTTGTCTATGCTGTGCGTACAGGTACAAGGTCAGAGGCACACAGTATCCTAGCTGGCAGTAAAGGACACAGACGTGTATGCCTTGTTTTTGTAACTTTTTCTTACCGGATTTGTTGGCTATCTCCCCCACAGAACACGGCACACAGTCGAAGCAGCAGATCGGCTGCCCCTGACGGCCGGACATTCTGTATCCCGGGAGGCAACTGTTGCTGCACACGGACAGAGGCACCTGGTGGAGAGAGGTTTCCAATCATGATCCACGAATCAGAGAGGCTAAAGATCGAGTGCGGGGAACGAGAGAGCACCAAAATGTCAGCGTCATTCCGATGCTCTGTGACTAAACCATATAATGTTATAATACCTCATTATATCTTATATTTATTTATAATGATCTTCCCTTTCTATATAATGTTAAAATACCTTATTATATATTATATTGCCTTTATTTAAAATGATCTTCCCTTTCTATATGTTATAATACCTTATTATATCTTATATTATATTTATTTATAAATGATCTTCCCTTTCTATATAATGTTATAATACCTTATTATATCTTATATTTATTTATAATGATCTTCCCTTTCTATATAATGTTATAATACCTTATTATATATTATATTGCCTTTATTTAAAATGATCTTCCCTTTCTATATGTTATAATACATTATTATATCTTATATTATATTTATTTATAATGATCTTCCCTTTCTGTATAATGTTATAATACCTTATTATATATTATATTACCTTTATTTAAAACGATGTTCCATGCTATATATGTTATAATACCTTATTATATCTTATATTACTTTTATATATTATGATCTTCCCTTTCTATATAATGTTATAACACCTTATTATATATAATATTACCTTTATTTATATGTTATAATACCTTATATCTTATATTACTTTTATTTATTATGATCTTCCCTTTCTATATAATGTTATAACACCTTATATATTATATTACCTTTATTTATAATGATGTTCCATTGCCATATAATGTTATAATACCTTATTATATCTTATATTACTTTTATTTATTATGATCTTCCCTTTCTATATAATGTTATAACATCGTATTATATATAATATTACCTTTATTTATAATGATCTTCATTTATATAGGTTATAATAGCTTATTTTATAATATATGGCCAATATTATATAATGATCTTCATTTCTATATAATGTTATTATACATAGTATTACCTTTACTTATTATGATCTTCCTTTCTATATAATGTTAACATCGTATTATATATAATATTACCTTATTATAATGATCTTCATTTATATAGGTTATAATAGTTTATTTTATAATATATGGCCTTTATTTATAATGATCTTCCTTTCTATATTATGTTATTATACATAGTATTACCTTTATTTATTATGATCTTCCCTTTCTATATAATGTTATAACATTGTATTATATATAATATTACCTTTATTTATAATGATCTTCATTTATATAGGTTATAATAGCTTATTTTATAATATATGGCCTTTATTTATAATGATCTTCCTTTCTATATAATGTTATTATACATAGTATTACCTTTACTTATTATGATCTTCCCTTTCTATATAATGTTATAACATCGTATTATATATAATATTACCTTTATTTATAATGATCTTCATTTATATAGGTTATAATAGTTTATTTTATAATATATGGCCTTTATTTATAATGATCTTCCTTTCTATATAATGTTATTATACATAGTATTACCTTTACTTATTATGATCTTCCCTTTCTATATAATGTTATAACATCGTATTATATATAATATTACCTTTATTTTTAATGATCTTCATTTATATAGGTTATAATAGTTTATTTTATAATATATGGCCTTTATTTATAATGATCTTCCTTTCTATATAATGTTATTACACATAGTATTACCTTTACTTATTATGATCTTCCCTTTCTACATAAGGTTGTGACACTTTTTTCCTCTTTATTCCTAGCACTTGTAGATATTGTTATGGTTATTCTCCATCACAGACTCTCTATACGTCCGTTCCTACTATCTGATTAAGTCTTGCTTTGTGCGGTGTAATGTGAAGTGTTTGGTTTTGTGGAGACTCACATTGTCGTAGTTCTTGCCCCAGGCTATCGCCGTTATATTTAGGGAGATGCTGTCCCCCTGTCTGGTGTCTGGATCATACGTTCCTACTTTCACCAGATTGAAGTGGTCATTCCGTATTTGGACATTCATGATGTGATAGGAAGCCGGAAGGTCCCCGTTCCCATTAAACACCATCCAGTCGCCGGCCGGGCTGCGGAAAGACGTTTTCTTCAGATAGTGAAGGATCTGGGATCACAGTGATAAAAGCTGTAAGAGTGTCATTAAATGTTACGAGCCACAAAATGAATATTCCGGATATAATAGTTACTATGGGATAAGAGAATATTCCGGATATAATAGTTACTATGGGATAAGAGAATATTCCGGATATAATAGTTACTATGGGATAAGAGAATATTCCGGATATAATAGTTACTATGGGATAAGAGAATATTTTGGATATAATAGTTACTATGGGATAAGAGAATATTCCGGATATAATAGTTACTATGGGATAATAGAATATTCCGGATATAATAGTTACTATGGGATAAGAGAATATTCCGGATATAATAGTTACTATGGGATAACAGAATATTCCGGATATAATAGTTACTATGGGATAACAGAATATTCCGGATATAATAGTTACTGTGGGATAACAGAATATTCCGGATATAATAGTTACTATGGGATAACAGAATATTCCGGATATAATAGTTACTATGAGATAACGGAATATTCCGGATATAATAGTTACTATGGGATAAGAGAATATTCCGGATATAATAGTTACTATGGGATAACAGAATATTCCGGATATAATAGTTACTATGGGAAAACAGAATATTCCGGATATAATAGTTACTATGGGATAACAGAATATTCCGGATATAATAGTTACTATGGGAAAACAGAATATTCCGGATATAATAGTTACTATGGGATAAGAGAATATTCCGGATATAATAGTTACTATGGGATAACAGAATATTCCGGATATAATAGTTACTATGGGATAACAGAATATTCCGGATATAATAGTTACTATGGGATAAGAGAATATTCCGGATATAATAGTTACTATGGGATAACAGAATATTATAGATATAATAGTTACTATGGGATAGCAGAATATTCCGGATATAATAGTTACTATGGGAAAACAGAATATTCCGGATATAATAGTTACTATGGGATAAGAGAATATTCCGGATATAATAGTTACTATAGGATAACAGAATATTCCGGATATAATAGTTACTATGGGATAACGGAATATTCTGGATATAATAGTTACTATGGGATAACGGAATATTCTGGATATAATAGTTACTATGAGATAACAGAATATTCTGGATATAATAGTTACTATGGGATAACGGAATATTCCGAATATAATAGTTACTATGGGATAACAGAATATTCTGGATATAATAGTTACTGTGGGATAACAGAATATTCCGGATATAATAGTTACTCTTGGATACAGAATATTCTGAATATAATAGTTACTATGGGATAACAGAATATTCTGGATATAATAGTTACTATGAGATAACAGAATATTCTGGATATAATAGTTACTATGGGATAACAGAATATTCTGGATATAATAGTTACTATGGGATAACAAAATATTCCGGATATAATAGTTACTATGGGATAACAGAATATTCCGGATATAATAGTTACTATGAGATAACAGAATATTCCAGATATAATAGTTACTGTGGGATAGCAGAATATTCCGGATATAATAGTTGCTATGGGATAACAGAATATTCTGGATATAATAGTTACTATGGGATAACAGAATATTCCGGATATAATAGTTACTATGGGATAACAGAATATTCCGGATATAATAGTTACTATGGGAAAACAGAATATTCCGGATATAATAGTTACTATGAGATAACAGAATATTCCGGATATAATAGTTACTATGGGAAAACAGAATATTCCGGATATAATAGTTACTATGGGATAACAGAATATTCCGGATATAATAGTTACTATGGGATAACAGAATATTCCGGATATAATAGTTACTATGGGATAACAGAATATTCCGGATATAATAGTTGCTATGGGATAACAGAATATTCTGGATATAATAGTTACTATGGGATAACAGAATATTCCGGATATAATAGTTACTATGGGATAACAGAATATTCCGGATATAATAGTTACTATGGGAAAACAGAATATTCCGGATATAATAGTTACTATGAGATAACAGAATATTCCGGATATAATAGTTACTATGGGAAAACAGAATATTCCGGATATAATAGTTACTATGGGATAAGAGAATATTCCGGATATAATAGTTACTATGGGATAAGAGAATATTCCGGATATAATAGTTACTATGGGATAACGGAATATTCTGGATATAATAGTTACTATGGGATAACGGAATATTCTGGATATAATAGTTACTATGAGATAACAGAATATTCTGGATATAATAGTTACTATGGGATAACAGAATATTCCGGATATAATAGTTACTCTTGGATAACAGAATATTCCGGATATAATAGTTGCTATGGGATAACAGAATATTCTGGATATAATAGTTACTATGAGATAACAGAATATTCCGGATATAATAGTTACTATGTGATAACAGAATATTCCGGATATAATAGTTACTATGGGATAACAGAATATTCCTGATATAATAGTTACTATGGGATAACAGAATATTCCGGATATAATAGTTACTATGGAATAACAGAATATTCCTGATATAATAGTTACTATGTGATAACAGAATATTCCGGATATAATAGTTACTATGGGAAAACAGAATATTCCGGATATAATAGTTACTATGGGATAAGAGAATATTCCGGATATAATAGTTACTATGGGATAAGAGAATATTCGGATATAATAGTTACTATGGATAACGGAATATTCTGGTATAATAGTTACTATGGGATAACGGAATATTCTGGATATAATAGTTACTATGAGATAACAGAATATTCTGGATGTAATAGTTACTATGGGATAACAGAATATTCCGGATATAATAGTTACTCTTGGATAACAGAATATTCCGGATATAATAGTTGCTATGGGATAAAAGAATATTTTGGATATAATAGTTACTATGAGATAACAGAATATTCCGGATATATATAGTTACTATGTGTAACAGAATATTCCGGATATAATAGTTACTATGGGATAACAGAATATTCCGGATATAATAGTTACTATGGGATAATAGAATATTCCGGATATAATAGTTACTATGGATAACAGAATATTCCTGATATAATAGTTACTATAGGATAACAGAATATTCCGGATATAATAGTTACTATGGGATAACAGAATATTCTGGATATAATATTTACTATGGGATAACAGAATATTCCAGATATAATAGTTACTATGGGATAACAGAATATTCCGGATATAATAGTTACTACGGAATAACAGAATATTCCGGATATAATAGTTACTATGGGATAATAGAATATTCCGGATATAATAGTTACTATGAGATAACATAATATTCCGGATATAATAGTTACTACGGAATAACAGAATATTCCGGATATAATAGTTACTATGGGATAACAAAATATTCCGGATATAATAGTTACTATGTGATAACAGAATATTCCGGATATAATAGTTACTATGGGATAACAGAATGTTCCGGATATAATAGTTACTATGTGATAACGGAATATTCCGGATGTAATAGTTACTATGGGATAACATAATATTCCAGATATAATAGTTACTATGTGATAACAGAATATTCCGGATATAATAGTTAATATTCTGCTTCTAGTCCATTTCTATTGGGTAATGTGTGTGATAGGATGGTTTTACCTGCCAGGGTTGGAATCCCTCTGTCTTGGCACATGGTCCATCCATTGAGTGAGGGTCGCACATTGAGGCGGCCTGTATCGCGTGAGCGTAGGCGTATACGGCCAGGTAGGCATGGTATGTGTAGCTCAGGTCGTTCAACTCAAACAGGGAATGCAGCTTCTCACCAAACTCCTCTTTCCCTGTGCAAAGTCCCTCCCCTGGTGCTGGGGATGATGAGAAGGATTCCTCTTTGGCCTCCTCCGGCCACCGACATTTGAAAACCTTCTCCCACAGGAGTCTGATAAAGGGGTATGTGGAGAACTTGGAGGGATGGAGCTTGCTAAGGAACTCATTAAATCCTGGCATTACTCCCGTTTTTGGGACCAGCCCAATCACCCCATTCAAGACTTCCCAAGCCTTTTTGGAGAAGACCCCAGGGGTGAGTCCAAATGAAGCCGAAGTGATGAATATTTTTTCGGTTATGTTTTTGTTGTACAAGGCATCCAGCAGAGCTATCACATGAACCTCAGGGCTGTGGAGTACAATGACCCTGGCCGAGCTTTCCTTTATGACGTCCACCACTCTGTGGATCTGGCTCATGGAGTAGCTCAGGTGAATCTTTTGCAGAAAGGCTACACAGATACCGCCCCTCTCTATGCCGGCTTTAATCACTTGTCCGCCCTGCTCACCAACGTCATTGTCTGCAACCAACATGCCAACCCAGGTCCAACCAAACCGGCCGATCAGCTGAGTGAGCACCACATTCTGCAGCATGTTGCTTGGTACCGTACGAAAGAATGTTGGGAAAATCATTTTATTGCTGAGAGCTGACAGTGTCGCCCCGTGACTGATCTGGAACAAATCATGGTAATGGTGACAGGTTCCTGGTGAGGAGCATCACATGTCGCATAGCAGCTCAGACCTCAGTCCTGCTAGTCTGGAAAACTGAGTGCATAGTAGACGTATACGATTCATTTTGGAATGAATCACAATTTGTCTGAAATTTCAGCGAGTCGTATTTCGGGAATGTAAGTCCGAAAATACTAATTGCATATCGGCTGCATCCGAAACGAATCGGTGTATAAAGAAAGGATAGGACTCGAATCAATGTATAACGAATGGATCCGATTCAAATCAGTGTATAATGAATGGATACGACTCAAATTAGTGTATGACAAATGGATACGACTCAAATCAGTGTATGACAGATGGATACGACTCAAATTAGTGTATGACAAATGGATACGACTCAAATCAGTGTATGACAGATGGATACGACTCAAATCAGTGTATGACAGATGGATACGACTCAAATCAGTGTATGACAAATGGATACGACTCAAATCAGTGTATGACAAATGGATACGACTCAAATCAGTGTATGACAAATGGATACGACTCAAATCAGTGTATGACAGATGGATACGACTCAAATTAGTGTATGACAAATGGATACGACTCAAATCAGTGTATAACGAATGGATACGACTCAAATCAGTGTATGACAAATGGATACGACTCAAATCATTGTATAATGAATGGATACGACTCAAATCAGTGTATGACAAATGGATACGACTCAAATCAGTGTATAATGAATGGATACGACTCAAATCAGTGTATGACAAATGGATTCGACTCAAATCAGTGTATAATGAATGGATATGACTCAAATCAGTGTATGACAAATGGATACGACTCAAATCAGTGTATAACGAATGAATACGACTCAAATTAGTGTATGACAAATGCAGGGCTCAAAATTTTCACTCTCCTACTCGCATTTGGAGAGTGGAAATTAAGTGAGGGCGAGTGGAAATGCACAGGCAGGCAGCACAATAAATTATTTTGTGCTGTGTATTCCGGTGGTGCCACCGTGCTACCCCCCTTCCCCAGGCTGCACGGTGGCAGGGATCAGCTGCCTAACCTGACCCAGCTCGTTTCTGTCACTGGCAGGGGGGTGGAGAGGAGCTTCCCTGCCTCCTCGCTCTGCTCACACTAGGGTCTGATAACTGGGTATACATGTATCTGGGGTCTGATGACTGGGTATTAATGTTATTTTTGTAACTTTATTCTAAATAAAACCTTTAACAGTGTAATTTCATAAGATAATTTAAGGGGGTGTGTTTAGGGACAGAGGTAAGGGCTGGGTAGGGGTTGGATGGAGCAACTGGTGGCGAGTAACTCTTATGGCCTGGTTAGTAGCTTGGGACTTTAAATTTTGAGCCCTGACAAATGGATACGACTCAAATCAGTGTATAACGAATGGATACGACTCAAATCAGTGGATGACAAATGGATACGACTCAAATCAGTGTATAACGAATGGATACGACTCAAATTAGTGTATGACAAATGGATTCGACTCAAATTAGTGTATAATGAATGGATACGACTCAAATCAGTGTATGACAAATGGATACGACTCAAATCAGTGTATAACGAATGAATACGACTCAAATTAGTGTATGACAAATGCAGGGCTCAAAATTTTCACTCTCCTACTCGCATTTGGAGAGTGGAAATTAAGTGAGGGCGAGTGGAAATGCACAGGCAGGCAGCACAATAAATTATTTTGTGCTGTGTATTCCGGTGGTGCCACCGTGCTACCCCCCTTCCCCAGGCTGCACGGTGGCAGGGATCAGCTGCCTAACCTGACCCAGCTCATTTCTGTCACTGGCAGGGGGGTGGAGAGGAGCTTCCCTGCCTCCTCGCTCTGCTCACACTAGGGTCTGATAACTGGGTATACATGTATCTGGGGTCTGATGACTGGGTATTAATGTTATTTTTGTAACTTTATTCTAAATAAAACCTTTAACAGTGTAATTTCATAAGATAATTTAAGGGGGTGTGTTTAGGGACAGAGGTAAGGGCTGGGTAGGGGTTGGATGGAGCAACTGGTGGCGAGTAACTCTTATGGCCTGGTTAGTAGCTTGGGACATTAAATTTTGAGCCCTGACAAATGGATACGACTCAAATCAGTGTATAACGAATGGATACGACTCAAATCAGTGTATGACAAATGGATACGACTCAAATCAGTGTATAACGAATGGATACGACTCAAATCAGTGGATGACAAATGGATACGACTCAAATCAGTGTATAACGAATGGATACGACTCAAATCAGTGGATGACAAATGGATACGACTCAAATCAGTGTATAACGAATGGATACGACTCAAATCAATGTATGACAAATGGATACGACTCAAATCAGTGTATAACGAATGGATACGACTCAAATCAGTGGATGACAAATGGATACGACTCAAATCAGTGTATAACGAATGGATACGACTCAAATTAGTGTATGACAAATGGATTCGACTCAAATTAGTGTATAATGAATGGATACGACTCAAATTAGTGTATGACAAATGGATACGACTCAAATCAGTGTATAACGAATGGATACGACTCAAATTAGTGTATAATGAATGGATACGACTCAAATCAGTGTATAATGAATGGATACGACTCAAATTAGTGTATGACAAATAAATGAATGTCGTGTTTAGACTCGGGGCCCAGAGATATCGCATTATAATATGAAAATATCCCAAAACTCCCAAATCCACCACAAGTCTGGCCCCAATGGTTCAGATAAGGGCCACTCAGCCGGCACGTCTACTGGTGATGCTTTTCCTTAGTGATAACATGTTTTGATTTGTCTATACAGGACACAGTACGTTTCTTACCTGCGGGAAGCTGAGGACGCTGAGGATTCTGGAGATTGGAAGGGACAGAGCCGAGACAAGTTCCCCTACGATCCCCACCATAGAAGAGGTGGCATGGCAGCCATAACTTGGAGTGGTGGCCTCACCCCCAGACACCATGGATAGAGCCCCCCACACAGCCCGGAGCTCAGACATGCAGGAGTCGAAAAGGCTGAAACCCAGGGTGAAATTGGGCAAAAGATCTGGAGATCGGTTAATTTCGTTAATAGCGAACATCATTCCCAGTGTGTCCCTGTAATAACGTTCCTGGAACCTGGAGGAAGAGAGGGCTTTTGATTGGCTCATTCCCAAAGAACTCTGGAAGGGTTATAAGTGTGTACTTAGTATAATAAGAACCACATCCCTCAACATGCTGGACAACATGCCTGAGGAAGTGTCCACATCGACAGAACACATCACATGGTGATCAGACTCAGGCCTTCAGCACAGTAAGGGCACAGACCCACTGGAAAAACATGTTTAAAATCAGGGAAGGTCTACAGCTGATTCTATTTACTATTTCTCTTATTTTCATACTTTAAACAAGAAAAACCTCAAGATTCATTTAATTTCCCCAAAAATGAGCAGCGTTACTGGTAACCCCTTACCCTTTACACAGCGGAGGCTTCGGCGGCTCCCGAAAGGTCAAATGTTGATTTTCGAAGCTGGAATGGACCACAAACACCCCCCCAATCAGGATGTCTCCAGGTTGGGAGAATGACTCCTCAGCCCGTCCCCGGAGCTGGCAGCCTGGAAGTGAACGTCCATCATCCAAGGAGCAGAGCAGCAGGAGAACCTGGAGAATCCTCCTCATGGACATGGACACCACCTGCTTCGGGACAGTCACCATGACACGTCCTTCCGATGCTGGAGAGACATGAGACCTCACTGATAAATACTAATAACATAAAGGGGATAAAGCGCGATTATCTCATCGATTAGGAACGGTTAGAGAGCAACATGAGGAGTATGCACCTGGTTATCTTGGAGCTGCACAGGATGTCCCCTTTACTACACTCAGAGAAAGGTCATCCAGTTTCCACACATAATCACATTGTGTCCATGGGACCTGGTCAAAGCCAGGAATTGATGCACCAGGAGACATATATCCCTAATTGCATTGTATATGGACCTTCTGTGACACCGGTCAGCAGCCCTGGCCCTCCGCATGTCTTGGACGTACATTTCCCATGAGTCCCGGACAATCTAACGAGTGCCTGAGCATCATGGGAGATGGAATTTGCAAACATCTGGAGGGCCAAGGTTGCTGACCCCCCTGCCCCAGGTGCTGGTGTGCTATGTGTAAGGGAGGGATGAACATGACCCTAACCCTGACATAATACAGAGACCCAGACGTTGCATTAAACAGCTGAGAACGATAAAGTCATTATATGGGGAGAGTAGGGTCTGGGGTTTTTAATGTTGTGGATGTGAACGTGCAGGTAGTGCCTTGTTACACGGAATGAACCTGCACCATGTGACCATGTCATGTCTCACGTCTACCCTACGCACAGGACGTACCTGCAACCGCTTTATTCTTGGGCTTGGTCCATGTCGAGTTATGATATCCAGATCATTCCGAGCAGCAGGTTGTTCTCCAATCCCTTCCCTCGGACATCAGTATCTCCATGTGTCGACCCGTATCCTACGTTCTACAAGGAGTGGTATTATAAAGTTTGTGGCATAAGTTGGGTTTTTCTCACCGTTTCCGCCTCTCCTTCCTGTAAATGTTTATTTTCACCTCGATTTATAAACGCTCATATCTATCACAGCATCCTGACCCCCCTGAGGAGCAGCAGCTGGCACCCCCACACTCAGCTGACACCGTGTAACATGATAATTGGTGGTTTGGCTTTCTACCTGAGGACTCCTCTGATTGTCCCCGTGGCCCCACACGCAGAGGAAGCTGTACTTATCCTAACCACGCCTTTAGTAATTATGGGCTTGCTCAACGTAAATTACAGACTCTGCTCACCTCGAGGCCGGGGATTTGGGTTTAAATACAAGGTTAGCAATGGAATCCGGACGCTGGAGGATTTCACCAGGACTTAAGTCCATGGAGAGCGCAAGGAAAGAGAGAGAAAGTGTTGATCATCGGAACTTGGCTATTATCTGGGTGTCATGGGAGACGTTCCCTCTCGGGTCATGTGAAGGAGCTCTGGGCTGATGTAGGAGGTTATTACATCTCGTTGTGACTGGATTGTGTAGAAGACGTCCAGTGGTTGGAGTCACATGAAGGAGACTGGTCATTGAGTTGGGTGGTGGAAACTCAAGCTTTGGTTTGAACGGACAGTCCGTTGCAGTTGGGTTTTGTGGGAGAGGCTCTTATTTGGGTTGTTCTCCACTAAAGACAATAAAAATCTCAATCCTTAACCCTTTCACTAGTGGTTTTACATTTTAATACAAAAAAATGAAAGTTGGCACAAAAAACCATGAGGTTTTCACATTTGCCATCAGTCATTTGCATAAATGTTTAATGCAAGATTTTTGCGCCCCCTGTGGAGAAATAAGATTCTCTGTGAGCTCTCCCTCCTGTCTCCCTACTATAAAGAAGCTTCATGGCGCAGCCCTCACCTTCACTGTAACAAAAAGCTCAAACTATACTGCATCATTCCAGCAGCCAGCAAGAGGGCAGGCGACCAAAGCCAAGGCCCTGGGAATTGGGGGTCGCTGCTGTTGGTGAGAAGGAGCTCACCCTAAGCTTGGATCGTGGCATACTCAGGGTTTGGGTGTGAACCCGTCCAAGAAAAATAATCTGCGATAAACTGCATCGGATCTTGAGTTTCAGAGACCTGTGGATAATGCAGAGCCTCCAGGGTGCAGGGAGACGGTGCAAAGCACATGGCTGAAGTTCAGTGCCAACCAGGTGTGGACTCTGGACATTATTAGCAGATGATGAGCTAGACGTCTGCCTGTATAGAAGGTTATATTACACAGCAGCACGAGAGTCCTTTTCGGGGGGGGGGGAATCTCCCTTTTTCTGTAAAGTTTTGCCCTTCTGATGTTTTTCTCTTTTTATTGTTTTTTGACAACAGTAAATTAATCAGATTTAAGTATTGTGTTATGTGCGATAATGCGTAACATGAAAAGTGCTGCCCTCAGGGGAGGACTGACACCACTCAGGGCCCCCGGACCAAATAAGGCAAGGCCCCCACAAATGCCCCACCCTCGTTCCCACCCAAACTCCTCCTCCAGCCCCAGCTCTATCCAAGGCCCTGGCGGCTGATTGGCCTACCTGAGGCCTCAGTTGTTTTTCAGCCTACCCAAGGCCCCAGTGGCCGATCCATTCTCACGACCCTGCACCCTCTGCTTTCAATGAGCCACTGACTGAGCCACAGGATAAGGTTCCTACACAGCAGCTCAATCTGCAGCTCACTTCGCGGGTAGCCCCGTCCACTGGACGCGAAGGCAAGCAAGGCCATGGCCGGCTCTGGCCCCCAGCTAGTCCCGGACTCTCAGCTTAGGTCCGATTAGCCCAGAGCACTTAGTCCGCCCCTGGCTGTCCTTACATGTTATGATACATTTTTTAAATTTTGTGTAATGTGTATTTCTTTTATATATTTTAACACTTCGCAACTCTGCAGGATGGAAATGGAAGAACAGATCAGACGTGTCACATCCTCGGCTCCTGCGGCGCTCCCTGGGGGTCTGGACACCCGGTGGCGTCGCTGCCTTGCCGGGTGTCAGGAGTTCCGGCTGATTGGCCAGCGTCGGGAGGGGCGGGGCTTGGCATGGTGATGCAGAGCTGCGCGGCGTTAAATGCAGGGTGTGAGATTCAGCTTGTCGCCCTGACATGGAGCTATTCCCGCATCACCTGCTGTGTTTACTTGTCTCTCTGATTTCCCTGCTCTGTTGCCGATATTGCCTGTATGAGGACCCTGCTTGTGTTTGACTCGGATTGCCTAATTGACCATTTGCTCTCTGACTCCTTCTACATATGCACTGTGCTCTCTGCTGACACTGAGGTTAAGTGTAATACACACCATGCAGCCTCCGATTGTAGGCCTGCCCTGCAGGGTGCTGAATCCTCGAGTTACATTGCTGACACAAAGTTTATGAGTGTCTTCTCTGTTGCCAAACCAACCTGCCTGTATGACTACCACCTCTGTTGCCGATTTGGATTATATACAGTTAGGTCCAGAAATATTGTGACATGGACACAATTCTAACATCTTTGGCTCTATACACCACCACAATGGAGTTGGAATGAAACAAACACAATGTGCTTTAACTGCAGACTGTCAGCTTTAATTTGAGGGTATGTACATCCAACTCAGGTGAACGATGTAGGGCTTACAGCAGTTTGCAGATGTGTCTCCCACTTGTTAAGGGACCAAAGGTAATGGGACAGAATAAGAATCATAAATCAAACTTTCCCTTCTTAATACTTGGTTGCAAATCCTTTGCAGTCAATCACAGCCTGAAGTCTGGAACGCATAGACATCACCAGATGCTGGGTTTCATCCCTGGTGATGCTCTGCCAGGCCTCTACTGCAACGGTCCTCAGCTCCTGCTTGTTCTTGGGGCATTTTCCCTTCAGTTTTGTCTTCAGCAAGTGAAATGCAGCTCAATGGGATTCAGGTCAGGTGATTGACTTGGCCATTGCATAACATTCCACTTCTGTCCCTTCAAAAACTCTTTGCTTGCTTTTGCAGTATGCTTTGGGTCATTGTCCATCTGCACTGTGAAGCACCGTCCAATGAGTTCTGCAGCATTTGGCTGAATGTGAGCAGATAATATTGCCCAAAACACTTCAGAATTCATCCTGCTGCTTTTGTCAGCGTCACATCATCAATAAATACAAGAGAACCAGTTCCATTGGCAGCCATACATGCCCACGCCATGACACTACCACCACCATGCTTCACTGATGAGGTGGTATGCTTAGGATCATGAGCAGTTCCCTTCCTTCTCCATACTCTTATCTTCCCATCACTCTGGTACAAGTTGATCTTGGTCTCATCTGTCCATAGGATCTTGTTCCAGAACTGTGAAGGCTTTGTTAGGTGTTGTTTGGCAAACTCTAATCTGGCCTTCCTGTTTTTGAGGCTCACCAATGGTTTACATCTTGTGGTGAACCCTCTGTATTTACTCTGGTGAAGTCTTCTCTTGATTGTCGACTTTGACACACATACACCTACCTCCTGGAGAGTGTTCTTGATCTGGACAACTGTTGTGAAGGGTGTTTTCTTCACCAGGGAAAGAATTCTTCATTCATCCACCACAGTTGTTTTCCGTGGTCTCCCGGGTCTTTTGGTGTTGCTGAGCTCACCGGTGCGTTCCTTCCTTTTGAGAATGTTCCATACAGTTGTTTTGGCGACGCCTAATGTTCTTGCTATCTCTCTGATGGGTTTGTTTTGTTTCTTCAGCCCAGGCCCGGATTAAGATCTCTATGGGCCTGGAGCTGAAGATTTTGGTGGGATTTTTTTGGAATTTAGTAAAATGAAAACATATTTTAGGTTATTTAATCATGCAGATATGGTTATACAGTATCTAATCAGGCAGATACTGTGTGATTCATTTTTCATTCAGATTTCAATCCTTTAAAGTGTAAAAAAAAATTTTTTCCCATTTTATCATCCAAACCGTTTGTGGCTCTATATTCTATAGGGAATTCTTGTAAAACAAAACAAAATTAAAAAGGGAACCTGTTACTGCATTTTTCTAAAACAAATATACAATTTTAACCAAAAAAATGAAAATAAATAAATAATAATTAAATATCTCCCTTGTGTTTTGGAGGATGGTGTTTTATGAATAATATAAGAGTTATTCAGAGAGCAGTGAAAAGCAGGAGAATGAATGGAGAATGGACAATTCTAGGTCAAAATAGCCAAACCAGAAAAATTCTCCCATTCATCTCACTTTCCAAATCGGCTATTTTGACCTAGAATTTTCACTTCTCCCGTCATTCTCCTGCTTTTCACTGCTCTCTGAATAACTCTGAATGTATAAAACACTGATCTTGCTCCCAGCGTGGAAAATTAAAAGGTGATTAATGGCCGTGGTATTGCTCATTTTATATGTGACAAATGGACAATGCCATTGCTTTAGAACTAAAAACAAATATATAAATAAAGTTGTTTTTTTTTTCTTTTCTTTTAGATTTTACATGGTCATGTTTGGTATTAATGCAAAGGCCAGACTCTGACCTGTCCAATGATGCAGGGGTCCAATCCCCCCCCAGTGCTCTTCGCTGCTGTGTTGCAGTTTAAGTTATTGATGTAACAATTCCGTGTTGGAAAGAAAAACAAAAAATAAAATAAATATTTATTATTTAATTTTATAGTTACATAAAACCTGGTCATGCTTGGTGTCATTGGAAAGGCCATGCTCTGCCTTTCCAGTGATCCCTCACATGACCATGTAGCTGCTATGGAGTTGGAGATATAGGGGTCCAAATGTCCATCAATGCAGACATAGTTATACTTTCTCTGGGCCTATTTCTCTGCTCCATCAGCCCCTATGTTAATCCGGCTCTGCTTCAGCCTAATGATGGCTTGCTTCACTGATAGTGACAGCTCTTCGTATCTCATCTTGAGAGTTGACAGCAACAGATTCCAAATGCAAATAGCACACTTGAAATTAACTCTGGGCCTTTTATCTGCACATTGTAATTGGGGTAATGAGGGAATATCACACACCTGGCCATGGAACAGCTGAGAAGTAGGGATGAGCCGAACACTCCCCGAGTTCGGTTCGGAGCCGAACCCGAACTTTCCAAATGTTCGGATCCGAACCCGAACCAGAACTCGAACTCAATGCAAGTCAATGGGGCTGAAAATTCGGTTTATAGAGTGCCCTCCAAGAGGGCATATATGCTAGATATTTGCCATAAAAGGTGTATGGGGGTCCGGGTAGTGCCCTGGAGGACAGGAAACAAGGACAAAAAGTTTAAAAAAATATGTTTTTAAAGGGACAGTGATTTTTCCATGAAATATAGGTTAAAAATAAAAACGAAAAATTCCTTCAAATATCGTGTCTAGGAGGTCCCCATAACCTGCCCGTGAAGTGGCGGATTTCTAGGATTTATAGAAATATGTAAAAAACAAAAAATGACATTTCAAATGACGGTAAATGCTTTTCCTTTAATCTATCCATAAACAACTGCTTGGGGCGGCAGTCTGTATGAAAAGAGGAGACATTTTCGTACACGCAGAAAAAGTTTACTGATTTTTTGGCGGTGAAAGGCAGGAGAATGGAAAATTCTAGACCAAATAGCCGATTTGGAAAGTGAGATAAATGGGAGAATTTTTCTGGTTTGGCTATTTTGACGTAGAATTTTCTCTTCAGTCATTCTCCTGAGTTTCACCTTTCTCTGATTAACCCTGTCAGGGTTATTCAGAGAGCGGTAAAGAGCAGGAGAATGACTGGAGAATGGAAAATTCTAGGTCAAAATAGCCAAACCAGAAAAATTCTCCCATTTAGGCTGGGGTCAGACTAGCGAATTTTTAATGTGCGTTTAGGCGCACTTAATCACGGCCGCAGTAGCAGCAAATGACGGGCAATGACGGCCAATATACGAAGTACGGTCGCACAAAAGTCCGGCTGCGCAACGCAAGTGGAAAATGAACGCATTTTTTCGAGAACGCAGAACCGCTAGTACGGACGTACAGAGTGCGCTGCATCCACTAGCGGCGTGTGTGCGTGACTTGGAGACGTCAGACCCTGCTCATGTCCGGCCAACATAACGTCCAGACACCCAAAGTTTCCTGGTTTGGATCTGTAAAAAATCACACACAAAAATGCACATCGTATGACCGTTTTTGCGCATTCCGTGAAAAAATACGGCAATGCGTTCGGACGCACTTTCTGACGGTCGCTGTGAAAAATGCGTTAGTCTGACCCTAGCCTTATCTCACTTTCCAAATCGGCTATTTGGTCCAGATTGTTCTCTTTTCCTGACATTCTCCTGGTTTTCACCTTTCTCTGAACAACCCTGAGAGAGAGGTGAAAGCCAGGAGAACTGGCAGGAGAAGAGAACAATCTAGACCAAATAGCCGATTTGGAAAGTGAGATAAATGGGAGAATTTTTCTGGTTTGGCTATTTTGACCTAGAATTTTCACTTCTCCAGTTATTCTCCTGCTTTTCACCGCTCTCTGAATAACCCTGTGAATGTTTAATCCCGAGGTGAAAAATAACATTGCTTTAGATGTTATTTTGAATTTTTTTCAAACACCAGTTAAATGCAGCATATTAGGATGTTTTAGGAGGGAAATTAATTCTCAAATCTCAATCAGAAGCAGACACCACCCCACCCCCTCAGTATAGTGTACAATGTATCAAATTGATTACCAGACTAAAAATACCTGGTGTTATGCCCGTTTGTGAACAGAGGTCATTTAGAGTTGATAATCTTTCCACGTACACATTAGTTTTTAATTCAATATATAATAAACCATTGCTTATAATATTCTGCAGTAAAGAGTCTCTTTATTTCTAGATTTTTTTGTATTTTTTTAAGCATTTTCTATACTTTTTCAAAATTGATTTTTTTTTCGAACTCGAACCAAACGCACCCAAAAAGTTTGAAGTTCGCAAACTTTCGAACTGCCAAAGTTCGGGCCAAACTCCGAACCGTCCGAACCCGAACAGCTCATCCCTACTGAAAAGCCAATTGTCCCATTACTTTTGGTCCCTTAACAAGTAGGAGGCACATCTGCAAACTGCTGTAAGTCCTACACCGTTCACCTGAGTTGGATGTACATACCCTCAAATTAAAGCTGACAGTCTGCAGTTGCAGCACATTGTGTTTGTTTCATTCCAACTCCATTGTGGTTGTGTATAGAGCCAAAGATGTTAGAATTGTGTCAATGTCCCAATATTTCTGCACCTGACTGTAATTGACCACGCTTATGTTAACCCCTGGTGTATGACATTTGACACGCATAGTTAACTTGTTTTGGCTCAGTAGACATTTAGTCTTGAAATCATTTGCTACCGAGTGGTACTTAGTGTTGGTGTTCTGTCTGACCTCCCTGGTTGGGGGTGCTAGGGCTGGCAGTCCTGACTGCTTGCAAATCGAGAAGTACAGAGGTCTGCCCAAAAGGATCCACATCATGGTTATCAGGGGTGAGTGCTACTGCGAACGTGACATTATGTCAGGGCCATATATGGATCCGACAGACTTAACCGTGCTGATATCTAGACTCGGTGATATCATTGCTAAACAGGAGGAGCAGGACCACCGCATGGACCAGTTTGCTCAGGCTTTACTGATGAATCAGTCCAGAAAAACTTCACCAACCTCCTCTCCTGCGGTAAATATTTCATTTCATGCGGTAAAAGTTTCTTCTCTTGCTGCTGCTGAAGTGTCCCATGTTTGAAATCACCCATATGTTTTGATGGTAACTTTGGTTCTTGCAGGGGATTTATTACTCCGATTGATATCATGTTTGAACAGAATCCTGGGATTTGCCCCGCAGACAGAGCTTGTGTATCACACTTCGGCATAATCTATCTTCGCGCATAGTTAATTTGTTTTGGCTCTGTAAACACTTGGTCTCGAAATCATTTGCTACTGAGTGGTACTTAGTGTGGGTGTTCTGACTCACCTCCCTGGCTGGGAGTGCTAGTCCTGACTGCTTGCAAATTGAGAAGTACAGAGGGCTTTCCAAAAGGATCCACATCACGGTTATCAGGGGTGAGCGTACCGCGAACGTGACAAGGCGCTTCCTATGTTTTCGAATTGGGCTGATGAAATAATAAAGGAAATTCTGAAATTTCTCAATCGGCCGATTCTGATTATTTCCTAAAATTTTGGATTCTGAAATATTAAGAAATTACATTTTTCCTGTGCGCGTGTCCGCTCCTCTACAAACGTGTCCGCATCTCTGACTCCGAACTTGTCCGCTCCTCTGACTCCGCACGTGTCCGCTCCTCTGACTACGAACGTGTCCGCTCCTCTGACTCCGAACATGTCCGCTCCTCTGACTACGAACGTGTCCGCTCCTCTGACTCCGAACGTGTCCGCTCCTCTGACTCCGAACGTGCCTGCTCCTCTGACTATGAACGTGTCCGCTCCTCTGACTCCGAACGTGTCTGCTCCTCTGACTCCAAACGTGTCCACTCCTCTGACTACGAACGTGTCTGCTCCTCTGACTACGAACGTGTCCGCTCCTCTGACTATGAACGTGTCCGCTCCTCTGACTCTGAACGTGTCCGCTCCTCTGACTCCGAACGTGTCCGCTCCTCTGACTCCGAACCTGTCCGCTCCTCTGACTCCGCACGTGCCTGCTCCTCTGACTCCGAACCTGTCCGCTCCTCTGACTCCAAATGTGTCTGCTCCTCTGACTCTGAACGTGTCCGCTCCTCTGACTCCGAACGTGTCCGCTCCTCTGACTCCGAACCTGTCCGCTCCTCTGACTCCGCACGTGCCTGCTCCTCTGACTCTGAACCTGTCCGCTCCTCTGACTCCAAGTGTGTCTGCTCCTCTGACTCCGAACCTGTCCGCTCCTCTGACTCCGAACGTGTCCGCTCCTCTGACTCCGAATGCATCCGCTCCTCTGACTACGAACGTGTCCGCTCCTCTGACTCCGCACGTGCCTGCTCCTCTGACTCCGAACGTGTCCGCTCCTCTGACTCCGAACGCGTCCGCTCCTCTGACTACGAACGTGTTTATCCTCTGACTACGAACGTGTCCGCTCCTCTGACTACGAACGTGTTTATCCTCTGACTATGAACGTGTCCGCTCCTCTGACTCCGAACGTGTCCGCTCCTCTGACTACGAACGTGTTCGGTTCGGACGGTTCGGAGTTCAACCCGAACTTGGCCTGTTCGACTAGATCGCAAACACCGAACATTTCCGGGTGTTCGCCGCATGTTCGACCACAATGGACCACAATGCATTTTTCCACTGGCCTGAAGCTCGTAATTGGCTACAGCCTTGCACCTGACAACAGGTCTGGTGCAAGACTGGTTCAACACTATTCCAATCACCGCTTAGAGTCCTGATAGGGCAAATTTTGCCCAATCATGGGCTCACAGAGCTAAGTCCCGCAGCACACTATATAACGTTTCCATGCCAGTGATGACACACAAATAACTGGCACTCATGTTGCCCCAGCAGCTGCAGCATACTGCCAAGTTGGCTCCAGTGACGAGGAGATAGGGGGTGACGATGACAATGATGATGAGGTCACTGACTCCACCTGGGTGCCAGATCAAACAGAGCAATTAAGTGAGGAAGAGGGGGAGGAGGAGGCACAGCAAACACGAGGCACAACATCCTCTGTGACCACCCGTATCACTAGCCAGTCCAAGGCATCACATGTCAGAGCTGCTCCGGTGCAGAGCGCTGTTGTCTCAAAGAACACATGCAGGAACTCTGTTGTCTGGGAGTTCTTTAATAAATGTGCAGTAGAGCGCAACGTTGCTATTTGTAATCTATGTCAGATGAGGCTTAAGCGTGGGAAAGATACCGGACACTTGGGTACCACGTGCTTGAGGCGACATATGAACAACTGCCACACATTCTGTTGGCGCAAAACTTTGCGTAGGTCCTCCTCCTCCTCATCTGTCTCTGCCCGCACTGTATGTCCTGCCATGTCATTACCTACAACCTCCACCGACAGGGATGATGCTACAGTAATGGATGTACCAGGTCCTTCCTCACAATGTGACATCATCCCAGTAGCTGAAGATTTACGCAGTCAGATTACGCTGCCGCAGCTGCTACAGCGACAGAAAAAATATAGTCCCAACCATCCCCAAGCACAGCTTCTAAATGCCAGCTCAGCAAAATTACTCACATTGCAGCTGCTGCCTTTCCAGCTGGTGGACTCTGCTCCCTTCCGTGAATTTGCTGAATGTGCTGTACCACAGTGGCAGGTTCCAAAACGCCATTACTTTTCACGCAAGGCCATTCCAGCACTATACCAGCACATGGAAGACAATGTTATCCAGTCATTGGGAAAGGCAGTCAGCAGCAAGGTGCATGTGACTTTAGACACGTGGTCCAGCAAGCATGGACAAGGTCGTTACATTTCCTTCACGGCACACTGGGTAACTCTGATTGCAGCTGGGAGGGATCCAAGATGGGGCTCTGTGCTGGAGCTTGTTCATCCACCACGCCTCCAGAAAGCTGCTTGTATGAGGTCTGTCTGCTCCACCACCACCACCTCTTCCTCCTCCTCCTTCTCTGTCTCTGGCAAAGTGGCAGTTAAACCGACGCCTAACAGGGTCTACGCAATGGCTCAAGCAAAAAGATGCCATACTGTGCTTGAGCTGGTTTGTTTAGGGGACAGGAGCCACACCGGGTCAGAAATTTTGTCAGCTCTGCAGGGGCAGGTGCAGAGATGGTTAACACCACGCCAGCTTGAGCTGGGAATGATTGTCTGTGATAATGGCAACAACCTTCTCTCCGCCCTACGCAAGGGTAAATTGACGCATGTACCATGCCTAGCACACGTCCTAAATCTGGTGGTACAGCGTTTCCTAACCAAGTACCCAGGGCTACCAGAGCTTCTCATCCAGGCCAGAAAAGTCTGCAACCACTTCAGACGGTCATTCCCAGCAAGCGTTTGCCTGGCAGAAATTCAAAGAGAATTCCACCTTCCCACAAACTGTCTGATCTGTGACATGCCCACCAGGAGGAACTCGACATTAGCAATGCTGCAGCATCTGCACAAGCAGCAGAGGGCCATCAACGAGTACCTGTGTGAGTATTTCACAAGGACAGGTTCAGGTCAACTTGTTTTTTTTTCCCCCACGCAGTGGCTGATGATCAAGGATGCATGCACTGTACTGTCACCATTTGAGGAGGCAACGAGGATGGTGAGCAGGGACAGTGCATGCATCAGTAACACAATTCCTTTAGTGTTCCTGCTGGAGCACACTCTGCGGGGAATTATAGATGTGGCTCTAGAGGCAGAGCAGCGGGAGTAAGAGGAGGCCTTTCCTAGCTCTCAAGGCCACAGTCTTTCCGAAGACAGCATTACAGCGGATCCTACTCAGATCAGACAGGAGGAGGATGAGGAGGAGGAGGAATATTTAAGTAGTGGTGGCATTGAAGGTGGGGATTCCTCAAGGGAGGGTTTCGTGTGCCCAGAAACAGAAGGGCTTGTGCGTGGCTGGGAGGAGGAAGTGCACTATACGGTCATCCTCATTGACCAGGAAGACTCGGAAGCTAATGCCACCTCCAACCTACGCTGCATGGGCTCCCTAATGATGCAAAGCCTGCTAAAGGACCCCAGGATTCGTGCTATCAAGGAGAGGGATCATTAATGGTTGGCAACCCTTCTTGATCCACGATACAAGGGGAAAGTTGCAGAGCTCATCCTGCCCGCACAGAGGGAGCACAGGATGAAAAAACTTGAGGACGCTCTAAAGCGACACTTGTGTAACACCTTTCCAGGCACTGGTAGATTACCAAGTGCTGACACACATGCTTCTGAGGCTGCGGGTGATCAGAGGAATAGTGGTGAAGGCCAGGGCCACTTGACTGATGCTTTTTTAAAAAATTTTTAGTCCTCGACGCCCAGGGACGTCAAATGTAGGCACCCATTGCCAGCGTCTTCACCATATGGTGCAGGACTACCTAGGGGCAAGGGCTGACCTGGATACCTTTCCAGCAGATGATCCACTGGCTTACTGGGTGTTGAGATTGGATCACTGGCCAGAACTTAGCCAATATGCTATGCAGCTACTAGGTTGCCCTTCATCTAGCGTGCTTTCCGAAAGGATGTTCAGTGCCGCTGGAGGTTTTGTCAGAGACAAAAGAGTGCGTCTGTCCACCGACTCTGTAGATCGGCTGACATTTATAAAAATGAATCAGTCCCGGATCAGCAGCTATCAATCCCCTGATGCTGAAGTAATGGAATAGATCGGGGATGTCCTCTTCTGCATTCACAAAACCTCCAGCACTGAACTCTTCCACAATACCACAAAAGGGTTACGGTGTGAAGGCACTTGCTGCCATGAAAGGCACAATATTTGGCTGCACTGACGCCTGTGCCAGATTTATATCATTTTATTTTTTTGAACCGCAGGGTCCAACCCTGCACTCTTCCACAATACCACAGAGGGGTTACTGTATGATGATACTTGCTGGCCTGGCATTAAAGGCACAATATCTGGGTGCACTGATGCCCATTAACAGATAAAAAACTTTTCAATATAGGACCACATGGTCCACCCCTGCACTCTTCCACAATACCACAGAGGGGTTACTGTATGATGATACTGTCACGTTCCCACGTTCCAACCCTGTCTCCCTGCCCTCTGTATTCCTTATGTCTGTGTTTCCATGTGTTTCCCTGTGCTGCTTTCCCTGACATGCATCTCAGGGGTTAAGTTCATTGCTCGTTGAGCTTCTGCTGGTGATATGGGCTGATTACTCCCCTATATAAAGCCATGGGCCCATATCACCATGCTCTTGCATCCTGGTTCACTTCAGCTACAGATTTGTTCCTGAGAGCTCTCTGTTATTCTATCCTAGTGCTTTCTCAGTGTTTCCCCCTTGTCTGAGTTTTAGGTTTCTGATTGACTTCCTGGTATTGACCCTCTGGCCTGGCTGACGGATTTTCTCTGGTGCTATATCCCCGCTTTGGCTCAAGGTATACGTTTTGGTTTTGACCCCTGGCTTATTTATTTATTAACAACTCTTCTGGACATCCCTAGCTGTTCTGTGCATATTGTATTATATGTCGTGTATCTCTGTAGACCACGGCTTTTGTATATTGAAGTCCTTCCCTGCAAGTTGTTGAGTATACTCCTTCAGGTGTCTGTGTTTTCCCCAGGACTCTGCACGGCTACAAAGGTAACCTTTTTTCTATTAGTGCAGATTCAGCCACTCTATCAGTATAGGGCTCCTTCGGTATAGCCGTGCAGAGGTCCCCCGTGACTCCTGTGGTTTATTCACATATCCCAGATCATTGTGTCACGCATCTCTGCATATAGCGGCTTTTCCTCATACCTGGGCCCTACTTGGCGCATGCCGGGTACCGCCATAGATGCTGAACGTGACATACTTGCTGGCCTGGCATTAAAGGCACAATATCTGGGTGCACTGACGCCCATTACCAGATAAAAAAAAACACTTTTCAATATAGGACCACATGGTCCACCCCTGCACTCTTCCACAATACCACAGAGGGGTTACTGTATGATAGTACTTGCAGGCCTGGCACCAAAAGCACAATATTTGGGTGCACTGCCACTGACGCCTGTATCAGATTCATATCCTCAGAGGGGTTACGGTGTGACGGCACTGTTGCGGACGCTAAAGGACCAATTTTAAAGCACCTATTGTTACTTTCATCCAAAGCCTGCATATATTTCACAATAATTTAGCCAAAAAAATCAGTAAACTTTTTCTGCGTGTACGAAAATGTCTCCTCTTTTCATACAGACTGCCGCCCCAAGCAGTTGTTTATGGATAGATTAAAGGAAAAGCATTTACCGTCATATGAAACGTCATTTTTTTTGTTTTTAAGGGTTTCTATACATCCTAGAAATCCGCCACTTCACGGGCAGGTTATGGGGACCTCCTAGGCACGATATTTGAAGGAATTTTTTGTTTTTATTTTTAACCCTTATTTCATGGAAAACTCACTGTCCCTTTAAAAACGTTTTTTTTTTAAAGTTTTTGTCCTTGTTTCCTGTCCCCCAGGGCACTACCCGGACCCCCATACACCTTTTATGGCAAATATCTAGCATATATGCCCTCTTGGAGGGGCACTCTAAAAACTGAATTTTCAGCCCCATTGACTTGTATGGGGTTCGATTTCGGGTTCGGGTACGGACCCGAACAAATGGGAAGTTCGTGTTCGGGCTCGAACCGAACTCGGGGGGTGCTCGGCTCATCCCTAGTCCTCTCCTCTGACTCCGAACGTGTCCGCTCCTCTGACTCCGAACTCAATACAAGTCAATGGGGCTGAAAATTCGGTTTTTTAGAGTGTCCTCCAAGAGGGCACATATGCTAGATATTTGCCATAAAAGGTGTATGGGGGTCCGGGTAGTGCCCTGGGGGACAGGAAACAAGGACAAAAAGTAAAAAAAAAGATGTTTTTAACCCCTTCGCTGCTGACGACGTGTGGGACACGTCCTCAGTTACTCCCGTGGTATGCTGAGGAGGACGTGTCCCACACGTCATCAGCTTTGCGGGACCCCCGGCGGAGATACTCACCTCTCTGTCTGGGGTCCCGCGGCATTCTGACTTCAGCGTCCTCAGACGCTGAAGTCAAGCTCCTCCCGACGTAAATAACATCATCGCGCCATGAGCAATGACATCATTTCCAGGCGACCCCTGGTAATGCCGGGAGATTGCCTGGAAGGGGGGGGGATCCCCAAAAAAAGCCAGGCACCGCTTAAAAGGGGAGAGTCTCCCCTTTTAAGCGGTGCCTGGCTTTAAGGCTAAGGTCAGACTAACGCAGTATTAATGTGCATTTAGCCGCACTAAATCACGGCCACGCTAGCAGCAAATTACGTCCAATGCCGGGCAGCATACGAAGAACGGTCGCACAAAAGTGCGGCAGCGCAACGCAAGTGGTAAACAAACGCATTTTTTCGAGAACGTCAAACCGCTAGTACTGACGTAGAGATTGCGCTGCGTCCGCTAGCGGCGTGTTTGCGTGATTAGGAGACGTCAGACGCTGCTAATGTCCGGCCAACATCACGTCCAGATCCGTACAAAATCCTGGACGAAAATGCGCATCGTATGACCGCTATCGCGTATTCCATGAAAAAATGCGTCCATTCGTTCGAACGCACTTTTTCACGGACAACGCGAAAAATGTGTTCTTCTGACCCTAGCCTTACCCCTTAGGCACCGGCCTAGCTCTTGGATGGTGGCTCCACCCCCGGGTCCCCCCTCACTGCCTGACGTCCTCACACATAGCGTGATGACGTCAGATAGCCGGGAAACGCCTAGCTGCCCGGAATCCCCTGGTGGAGATAGGGGGTTCATTTGAGCCCCGATATCTCTAGAACCGTGGCAGCTAGGGGGTCATGGAGGGTGTCAATCGAAAAGGCCTGAACATGGCCTTTCGAATGATACCCAACATGACCAGGTATAAAGTATAAAAATAAAAAAACATGTATTTTTTTGTGTGTTATTTTTATTAATGCAGCAATATTGTTCACATTTCAATTATAATGTGAACAATGATTCCTGCACTAATGATTTTTTTCTAGTGGGTGCGTTTGCTAAAAATCACACAATTCCCCCCCAAAAAATTAATAAGTCCCCATTTCTAATTTGTTTACAAGCGCCCCCCATAGAAAATATAACCGCAAATGTTCATGTGATAAAAGGTGAAAAAAAACACTTTACACGCTGCAGATGATTAAAAATTCAAGTTTTATTGCATTTTTTTGGTATAATCTACAGGCAGAACATGACGTATACATATAAAAATTATATATTATGAATCTGCCGAGTCTGCCGGAAAGAACGATATATAATATGTCTGGGTCGTATAATAAAATGTAGCTTCAAATCGCGTTTAAACATGATGAGCGAAAGCGGTAAAAATTAGCTCAGCACACAGCGGTGAAATGCCTCAGCAGTGAAAGGGTTAAAGGAACAGTGAGTTTTCCATAAAATAAGGGTTAAAAATAAAAACGAAAAATTCCTTCAAATATCGTGCCTAGGAGGTCCCCATAACCTGCCCGTGAAGAACATCGCCATCACAGACCCACACATGACACCTGGCACTCCCAGTCTGCATACAATGTATCAAATTCATGAGACCGGACTAATTAGAAGCACATGTTATTTCCAAACACTAATTAAACACCTGTTGTTTATGGCGTTTGAGAACACAGGTCATTTAGAGGTGAGAATCTTTGCACGTAGACATTAGTTTTTAATTCAATATCTAATAAACCGTTGCTTATAATATTCTGCAGTAAAAGAGTCTCTTTATTTCTAGATTTTTTTTTTCGAACTAAAAACGAACATGCCAAAAAGTTCAAAGTTTGCGAACTTGCGAACTGACAAAGTTCGAATCGAATTCCGAACTGATCGAACCGAACAGCTCATCCCTACTCCACACGTCCCTGCTCCTCTGACTACGAACGTGTCCGCTCCTCTGACTCCGAACGCATCCGCTCCTCTGACTCCACACGTTCCCACTCCTCTGACTCCACACGTTCCCACTCCTCTGACTCCACACGTCCTGCTCCTCTGACTCCACACGTCCCTGCTCCTCTGACTCCACACGTCCCTGCTCCTCTGACTCCACACGTCCCTGCTCCTCTGACTCCACACGTCCCTGCTCCTCTGACTCCACACGTCCCTGCTCCTCTGACTCCACACGTCCCTGCTCCTCTGACTCCGAACGCGTCCACTCCTCTGACTACAAACGAAAAGGAATGACACGCAGGAAATGCAGGAAAAGAAATGACATGCAGGAAACCCAGGTAAAGGAAAATGCAGCAAATGTAGGAAAGAAATGAAACGCAGGAAAAGAAATGAAACACAGGAAATGCAGGAAAAGAAATGACACGCAGGAAACACAGGAAAAGGAAAACACAGAAAATGTAGGAAAGAAATGAAACGCAGGAAAAGAAATGAAACGCAGAAAAAGAAATGAAACACGGGAAATGCAGGAAAAGAAATGACAAGCAAGAAACACAGGAAAAGAAAAACGCAGGAAATGTAGGAAAGAAATGAAATGCAGAAAAAGAAATGAAACGCAGGAAATGCAGAAAAAGAAATGACACGCAGGAAATGCAGGAAAAGGAAAACACAGAAAATGTAGGAAAGAAATGAAACGCAGGAAAAGAAATGAAACGCAGAATAAGAAATGAAACGCGGGAAATGCAGGAAAAGAAATAACACGCAGGAAACACAGGAAAAGAAAAACGCAGCAAATGTAGGAAAGAAATGAAATGCAGAAAAAGAATGAAATGCAGGAAATTTATTTTAAACGTGTGCAGCTTCAAACATCCAAAAGGAAACAGAAACCTGTTCAATAAACGGAAAGTGCCATTGCTGTAATACCCCAGAGGGGGCAGTTAATTACCCCGGCATTGTCCTTGGTGGGTCCTGATTCTGGTCCAGTAAACAAGTCCCGGTTCAAACTGTCTCAGAGCATGGTCGGGGTGACGCATGTTTTTCTGGACAGTCCTGCAGGACGGGGGGGGGATGTTTTGCAGCCGAGAGCTTGAAGTTTAACCAGAAGTATTAATGATTAAAGGGATAACGAGAAAACCATGAGAATAACAAGTGGCTCTCACAGACGCAACGATACACACAGGAGCCCATCACCGCAGAACCAGGACCATATAACGGAACACAGAGCGGAGAACATCAAGGTCAACCTGAGGAGCCAGGGACAACAAGAGGCCAAAACTAGAACCAGGAGTCCTGTACATCACAGGGAAAACCTAGAACCAGGAGTCCAGTACCAAACTTATAAATCCAGCGGCAGGACAGCGTTGGCCAAACCTAGAAACCAGGAGCTGGGGACAACAGAGACAAATGAAAGAAAGTGAACATCAGGACTAGCGGCTCTTATAAAGTAACCAAGAAACAACCAGCTGAGGACTGCCAGGAGGAGATCAAATACCGTAACCTGGAGCCGGGGACACGAGAGACTCAGCACTAAGCCGAGGAACCAGAGCACAGATCCAACGAAGGACGAGGAGTCTCACTGTAAGTATCTATTACTGATTTAACAGGATCAATATTTATCTGTGATCTACCCGGGGATATGGACAGGTGAGATGTTGATCTGTTGATGTCATCGGGGATGCGGTGACATCATTGTGACATCTCTTCGCATCATTAGTCACATTAAATACTAGATTCATTTCTGGCAGAATCCCTTTTGATCTGAATTTATGGTGATTATTCTTCTGGATAATTTATGAATCTGGACCTGCATGAATTAGGGAATCCCAAACTCCTGCGTGTTCATCCGGTGGTGTGCAGTGTCACGCAGCGTCCGGTCAGACTCGGTAGTCAGTTCCACTGTTAACCGTTAGGTATGGTTGACGCAGGTGGACGTCGGAGACATGGAGGGATGACGTCAGTCACTGATTCCTGCTTTGCCGTAATTTCCCCTTTGGGCGAATTATAGAAACACGATAAAAACTTTATCAACATTCTCAAACACAAAAGCATTTTAACCCCTGTGGCGCCGCTATATAAATAAACGGTGACATTCCACGCTCGCACATTCCTGTGTATCCTGATAGTTACATGAGAGTAACCATCATAAACCCCTTTACCAGCGACGTAACGCCAGGCCGAACGATAAAGACAGAGCGAGGCCTTGCAGTAATGACTAGGTCTAGGATCTCACCCTGACCCACTTCGTCACAGACACTGACTGGTGATCACTAGATCCAAACTTTTCACCTAAAACAACGTCTGATACCAAACCCCCATTGGTGAATATTAAATCCAATATGGCGGCTTTACGGGCTGGCTCTTCTTCTTTGAGATAATCCCAGTAGGGAGTTTACAATATTCGTTCTCTTGGTGCACTCGGCTATTTTGCTTTTCCAGGAGGATTAAAGTCCCCCATGATGATAGCTTCCCCCTTTATTGTCATTTTGGCTATTTCCTCCACTAGCAGATGATCTGACTCTTCTACTTGCCCAGGGCGTCTATAGATCACACCTACACAAGCTGCTGTACCATTACCAAACCTAAACTGACTCTATGTTCACCTCGCTCACTTTATTTGTTTATTTTGAGGGCCGCTCCTCCTCCACCTCCTTCCTACCATCTCTGTCTTTTCTATATAAAGAGTAACCTGGTATTGTTATGTCCCAGAGAATTAACCCTTCTCATTCTTTCAGAGCCTGAGACCATGAGAGGCTCCAGGAAATACAAACATGTGATCGAGACGCCGGATCCAGGGAAATGGGAGGTAAGTTTGAATATAAATGTAGAGTGATAGGTTTGAATCACTGGATCAGCAGGTGTAACCCCCCCCCCTCATATTATACACAGGGTTATCTTCTCTCTGCAAATCCCTCACTCAGTGGAACATGCCAAGGGCCTGCTCTCCATATTTACTCCATGCTGCTCCTCAGTCACTGGCCTTACCCTCAGTCTGTGCACCTTTCAGTCCCCTGAGCCCCCCAGGACAGACACTACATCTCCCACCACACGTCACCCCCACCGATAAACTCTCTGAACTCAAATGATTTAAGTAAATTCGCTGCTTAATTACACTCAGTGCCCAGATCCTCAACCAGAGAGAACACAGTGACCTCTCACTAGGGATGTGCGTTTCGGGTTTCGGAATTTCGGAATTTTCACGAAATTTCCCGATTCGTGCATTTGGATTCGGCCGATTTTCCGAAAATTTTCGGATCCGAAAATGTCAGATCCGAACAAATTTTCGAGCTGAAACGAAAACTTTTCGGAATTTTCGAATGGACTAGAAGTGTGTAAAATCGAAATTCATTTTTGTTCCATTCGTGATTTCGGCTCCATTCCTGATTTCGGTTCCATTTCAGTAATTTCGGACATCGTATTTATATCGCTGATTCTGTAATAAAATTTTGTATCATTCCCATCTCAATGTATCCTTCTTGTAAACCATGAGAAATCTCAATGTATCCTTCTTGTAAAACATGAGAAATCTCTATGTATCCTTCTTGTAAACCATGAGAAATCTCAATGTATCCTTCTTGTAAATCATGGGAAATGTCAATGTATCCTTCTTGTAAACCATGAGAAATCTCAATATATCCTTCTTGTAAACCATGAGAAATCTCAATGTATCCTTCTTGTAAAACCAGAGAAATCTCAATGTATACTTCCCGGGAAACCAGAGAGATCTCAATGTATCCTTCTTGTAAAACATGAGAAATCTCAATGTATCCTTCTTGTAAACCATGGGAAATCTCAATGTATCCTTCTTGTAAAACATGAGAAATCTCAATGTATCCTTCTTGTAAAACATGAGAAATCTCAATGTATCCTTCCTGGAAATCCAGAGAAATCTCAATGTATCTTTCTTGTAAAACACGAGAAATCTCAATGGCAGAATTATCGTATCGGCAGAATTATCGTATCGTATAATTATCATATCCGAAAAAACATTTGTTTATGTCAAAACGAATAGACACTTTGAAACGAGGAGAACAGACGTTCCGACAAACACGAAAATTTCTGATATCACGAAAAAAAGTCGATACGAAAAACGAACCGAAACAAACCGAACCGAAATGGAAATCGCCCAAAACAAGTCGAAAGGAAAATTTACAAGACCCGAACGAACCGAAAAAAAAATCTCACAGACCAGAACCATCAGCACAGGAATTCATGGATATGTATATATATATATATATATCACGGGGGTTTGTTCTGGATGTGTTCACGGGGTTTGATGTTCTGGATGTGTTCACGGAGTTTGTTCTGGATGTGTTCACGGAGTTTGTTCTGGATGTGTTCACGGGGTTTGTTGTTCTGGATGTGTTCACAGGGTTTGTTGTTCCGGATGTGTTCACGGGGTTTGTTCTGGATCTGTTCACAGAGTTTGTTCTGGAAGTGTTCACGGAGTTTGTTCTGGATATGTTCACGGGGTTTGTTCTGGATGTGTTCACGGGGTTTGTTGTTCTGGATGTGTTCACGGGGTTTGATCCGGATGTGTTCACGGGATTTGTTCTGGATCTGTTCACGGAGTTTGTTCTGGATATGTTCACGGGGTTTGTTCTGGATGTGTTCACGGGGTTTGTTGTTCTGGATGTGTTCACGGGATTTGTTCCGGATGTGTTCACGGGGTTTGTTCTGGATCTGTTCACGGAGTTTGTTCTGGAAGTGTTCACGGAGTTTGTTCTGGATATGTTCACGGGGTTTGTTCTGGATATGTTCACGGAGTTTGTTCTGGATATGTTCACGGGGTTTGTTCTGGATGTGTTCACGGAGTTTATTCTGTATATGTTCACAGAGTTCTGGATGTGTTCACGGAGATTGTTCTGGAAGTGTTCACGGAGTTTGTTCTGGATATGTTCACGGAGTTTGTTCTGGATATGTTCACGGAGTTTGTTCTGGAAGTGTTCACGGAGTTTGTTCTGGATATGTTCACGGGGTTTGTTCTGGATATGTTCACGGAGTTTGTTCTGGATATGTTCACGGGGTTTGTTCTGGATGTGTTCACGGAGTTTATTCTGTATATGTTCACAGAGTTCTGGATGTGTTCACGGAGATTGTTCTGGATGTGTTCACAGGGTTTGTTCTGGATATGTTCACGGGGTTTGTTCTGGATATGTTCATGGAGTTTGTTCTGGATGTGTTCACGGTGTTTGTTCTGGATATCTTCACGGGGTTTGTTCTGGATGAGTTCACGGAATTTGTTCTGGATGAGTTCACGGGGTTTATTCTGGATGTGTTCATGGGGTTTGTTCTGGATGTGTTCACGGGGTTTGTTCTGGATGTGTTCACGGGGTTTGTTGTTCTGGATGTGTTCACAGGGTTTGTTGTTCCGGATGTGTTCACGGGTTTGTTCTGGATCTGTTCACAGAGTTTGTTCTGGAAGTGTTCACGGAGTTTGTTCTGGATATGTTCACGGGGTTTGTTCTGGATGTGTTCACGGGGTTGTTGTTCTGGATGTGTTCACGGGGTTTGATCCGGATGTGTTCACGGGGTTTGTTCTGGATCTGTTCACGGAGTTTGTTCTGGATATGTTCACGGGGTTTGTTCTGGATGTGTTCACGGGGTTTGTTGTTCTGGATGTGTTCACGGGATTTGTTCCGGATGTGTTCACGGGGTTTGTTCTGGATATGTTCACGGGGTTTGTTCTGGATATGTTCACGGGGTTTGTTCTGGATATGTTCACGGGGTTTGTTCTGGATATGTTCACGGGGTTTGTTCTGGATATGTTCACGGGGTTTGTTCTGGATGTGTTCACGGAGTTTATTCTGTATATGTTCTCGGAGTTCTGGATGTGTTCACGGAGATTGTTCTGGAAGTGTTCACGGAGTTTGTTCTGGATATGTTCACGGAGTTTGTTCTGGATATGTTCACGGAGTTTGTTCTGGAAGTGTTCACGGAGTTTGTTCTGGATATGTTCACGGGTTTGTTCTGGATATGTTCACGGAGTTTGTTCTGGATATGTTCACGGGGTTTTTGTTCTGGATGTGTTCACGGAGTTTATTCTGTATATGTTCACAGAGTTCTGGATGTGTTCACGGAGTTTGTTCTGGATATGTTCACAGGGTTTGTTCTGGATATGTTCACGGGGTTTGTTCTGGATATGTTCATGGAGTTTGTTCTGGATGTGTTCACGGTGTTTGTTCTGGATATCTTCACGGGGTTTGTTCTGGATGAGTTCACGGAATTTGTTCTGGATGAGTTCACGGGGTTTATTCTGGATGTGTTCATGGGGTTTGTTCTGGATGTGTTCACGGGTTTGTTCTGGATGTGTTCACGGGGTTTGTTGTTCTGGATGTGTTCACAGGGTTTGTTGTTCCGGATGTGTTCACGGGGTTTGTTCTGGATCTGTTCACAGAGTTTGTTCTGGAAGTGTTCACGGAGTTTGTTCTGGATATGTTCACGGGGTTTGTTCTGGATGTGTTCACGGGGTTTGTTGTTCTGGATGTGTTCACGGGGTTTGATCCGGATGTGTTCACGGGGTTTGTTCTGGATCTGTTCACGGAGTTTGTTCTGGATATGTTCACGGGGTTTGTTCTGGATGTGTTCACGGGGTTTGTTGTTCTGGATGTGTTCACGGGATTTGTTCCGGATGTGTTCACGGGGTTTGTTCTGGATCTGTTCACGGAGTTTGTTCTGGAAGTGTTCACGGAGTTTGTTCTGGATATGTTCACGGGGTTTGTTCTGGATATGTTCACGGAGTTTGTTCTGGATATGTTCACGGGGTTTGTTCTGGATGTGTTCACGGAGTTTATTCTGTATATGTTCACAGAGTTCTGGATGTGTTCACGGAGATTGTTCTGGAAGTGTTCACGGAGTTTGTTCTGGATATGTTCACGGAGTTTGTTCTGGATATGTTCACGGAGTTTGTTCTGGAAGTGTTCACGGAGTTTGTTCTGGATATGTTCACGGGGTTTGTTCTGGATATGTTCACGGAGTTTGTTCTGGATATGTTCACGGGGTTTGTTCTGGATGTGTTCACGGAGTTTATTCTGTATATGTTCACAGAGTTCTGGATGTGTTCACGGAGATTGTTCTGGATGTGTTCACAGGGTTTGTTCTGGATATGTTCACGGGGTTTGTTCTGGATATGTTCATGGAGTTTGTTCTGGATGTGTTCACGGTTGTTTGTTCTGGATATCTTCACGGGGTTTGTTCTGGATGAGTTCACGGAATTTGTTCTGGATGAGTTCACGGGGTTTATTCTGGATGTGTTCATGGGGTTTGTTCTGGATGTGTTCACGGAATTTGTTCTGGATGAGTTCACGGGGTTTATTCTGGATGTGTTCACGGGGTTTGTTCTGGATGTGTTCACGGGGTTTGTTCTGGATGTGTTCACGGGGTTTGTTCTGGATGTGTTCACGGGGTTTGTTCTGGATGTGTTCACGGAGTTTGTTCTGGATGTGTTCACGGAGTTTGTTCTGGATGTGTTCACGGAGTTTGTTCTGGATATGTTCACGGGTTTGTTCTGGATGTGTTCACGTTGTTTGTTCTGGATGTGTTCACGTTGTTTGTTCTGGATGTGTTCACGGAGTTTGTTCTGGATGTGTTCACGGGGTTTGTTCTGGATGTGTTCACGGAGTTTGTTCTGGATGTGTTCACGGGGTTTGTTCTGGATGTGTTCACGGGGTTTGTTCTGGATGAGTTCACGGGGTTTGTTCTGGATGTGTTCACGGAATTTGTTCTGGATGTGTTCACGGGGTTTATTCTGGACGTGTTCACGGAGTTTGTTCTGGATGTGTTCACGGGGTTTATTCTGGATGTGTTCACGGAGTTTGTTCTGGATGTGTTCACTAGGGATGAGCGTTCGGTTCGGATCTGTTCGGAGTTCGATTCGAACATCGCCCGTCCGGCGAACTCTGAACATTTCCGCGTGTTCGCCGCATGTTCGCCCACAATGCACCACAATGCACTTTCCCACTGGCCTGAAGCTTGTAATTGGCTACAGCCTTGCACCTGACCACAGGTCAGGTGCAAGACAGGTGCAAGACTATGCCAATCACGGCTCAATCATGGGCTCACAGAGCTTAGTCCCGCAGCACACTATATAAGACTTCCCTGCCTGCAGCCCCAGCGTGTGTGTTTGTAGGAGTGAATCAGAGAAGAGAGGAGATTGTTCTGTCAGGGTGTATCAGTGACGTTGTAGGATATTTCTGGGAATTTGAATCTGTCTCATCACTGCCAGGCTATCAGTGAGTTATACCACAGTTCAGCAAATTTGAATCTGTCTTGGCACAGCCTGTTATCAGTGTGTATCCAGTGGCGTCACTAGGGTTGGTGTCACCCGGTGCGGTAATTTATGGTGTCACCCCCCCCCCGAGTTTTACGGACTTTGTTTTTAACTACTCTTACTCTTAACTCAGTACTCCCATATAACACTGAATGCTCATACACACAGTGCACATTACTGTGAGGTGTATTGCTGTGGAGCTCTCTCATATGCTCACACAAATTTTTGCCAACTGCCAGCAAGTACGGTGCCTGTTCGAAGGCAGTGAAAGCACATGGATATATATTGCCCCAGCAGCTCTGGATATATTGCCCCAGCAGCTCACCCATGGATATATATTGCCCCCAGCTCACATATGGATATATTGCCCCAGTTCACAATTATATATTGCCCCCCAGAAGATCCCCCATGGATATATATTGCCCCAGCTCACATATGGATATATTGCGTCTCAGCTCACATATGGATATATTGCCCCAGACCAGCTCACACATGTATATATTGCCCCAGACCAGCTCACACATGGATATATTGCCCCCAGACCAGCTCACACATGGATATTGCCCCAGCTCTCATGGATACTGCCCCCAGCACACATGATACTGCCCCCAGCACACATGGATACTGCCCCAAGCACACATGGATACTTCCCCCAGCACACATGGATATGCCCCAGGTCTCATGGATATGCCCCAGCTCTCATGGATATGCCCCAGCTCACATGGATATGCCCCAGCTCTCATGGATATGCCCCAGCAGCTCTCATGCATATTGCCCCAGCTCATGAATATGCCCCAGCAGCTCTCATGGATATTGCCCCCAGCTCATGGATATGCCCAGCAGCTGTCATGGATATGCCCCAGCAGCTGTCATGGATATTGCCCCAGATCCTCTCATGGATATTGCCCCAGCTCCTCTCATGGATTTTGCCCCAGCTCCTCTCATGGATACTGCCCCAGCTCCTCTCATGGATATACTGCCCCAGCTCCTCTCATGGATATACTGCCCCAGCTCCTCTCATGGATATTGCCCCAGCTCCTCTCATGGATATTGCCCCAGCTCCTCTCATGGATATACTGCCCCAGCAGCTCTCATGGATATACTGCCCCAGCTCATGGATATGCCCCAGCAGCTCTCATGGATATGCCCCAGCAGCTCTCATGGATATTGCCCCAGCTCCTCTCATGGATATTGCCCCAGCTCCTCTCATGGATTTTGCCCCAGCTCCTCTCATGAATACTGCCCCAGCTCCTCTCATGGATATACTGCCCCAGCTCCTCTCATGGATATTGCCCCAGCAGCTCTCATGGATATACTGCCCCAGATGCTCTCATGGATATACTGCCCCAGCAGCTCTCATGGATATTGCCCCAGCTCCTCTCATGGATACTGCCCCAGCTCCTCTCATGGATATTGCCCCAGCTCCTCTCATGGATACTGCCCCAGCTCCTGTCATGGATATGCCCCAGCTCCTCTCATGGATATACTGCCCCAGCTCCTCTCATGGATATACTGCCCCAGCTCCTCTCATGAATATGTTGGCAGAAGGAGTCTGTTCAGTGGGGGCGCTCTGATCTCTGTGGTTATAGTTCAATTAGTGCTGCCAGATAGATAGAAAGCACAGACTCTCGGGTGTGCGGATGTGTAATGGCAAGTTGGGGTGGTTTCTATCGGCGCAATATATTGTTATTAATTCTCAGGTTTCAAGAGAAACCACTGATGTGCTCCAATATACAAGACAGAGGAGAGAAAGGAGAAGATAGTGCAATACTGTTTCAATATAGTGCAAGGTGCAAAAAATAGTAGTGGTATCGCACTTACGAATTCCAGAGCCTCATGTGTCCAGGCTCTGGATTGAAGTGCCTTGAGCCAAATAGAGAGTGGCTTCTGCCCTTCTTTGTGATAGCCTTATCGTCTCGACCGGGAAAATAAAAGGGACAGCTCTCTCATGGCACAATATCAGTCAGAAAGGATGTTAAAAGATGAAATTCATATACACTCACCAATTGAGGAGCCTTCGATGTCCAGGCTCAACTCTCAAGCATATGGCGCTTCTTTTTGGTGGGTGCCTTAACCCCTTTGTCTGCTCACTTGGTGTCTGGACAGTAGTTGGTCTCTGGAGTCTGTTGCCCTGTTGTTTCCTCAGAGTATGGGCTGCCCGTCTATCACCTGTTTAGTTGGCTTGATGGGGAGTTGATGAAAATATAAAACATATATCGTCTTGTATAGTGCAAATAATTTTATTGGCGAATTACAAGTGAATTATAAATATATAAATAGAGATGGGGGGTTGATACGCGTTTCGGCGCTGCTCTGGTGCCTTCCTCAGTATGTGGGTAGGTTAGGGGGAAAAAAAAAACCCCTAACCTACCCACATACTGACTGAGGAAGGCGCCAGAGCAGCGCCGAAACGCGTATCAACCCCCCGTGAGTGAACACTCGGCACAGGGTGAGACACCCGCCCTTAGGGTGACAGTGTCACCCTAAGGGCGGGTGTCACCTGGTGCGGGCCGCACTCCCCGTCCCCACGTTACGACACCTCTGTGTGTATCAGTGCATTCTACCAGAGTTCAGCAAATTTGAATCTGTCTTGGCAGTGCCAGGCTATCGGGTACAGTGTGTATCAGTGAGTTGTAGGAGATTTGGCTCAAGCAAAAAGATGCCATACTGTGCTTGAGCTGGTTTGTTTAGGGGACAGGAGCCACACCGGGCCAGAAATTCTGTCAGCTCTGCAGGGGCAGGTGCAGAGATGCTTAAGACCACACCAGCTTCAGCTGGGAATGGTCGTCTGTGATAATGGCAGCAACCTTCTCTCCGCCCTACGCCTGGGTAAGTTGACGCATGTACCATGCCTAGCACACGTCCTAAATCTGGTGGTACAATGTTTCCTAACCAGGTACCCAGGGCTGGCAGAGCTTCTCAGCCAGGCCAGAAAAGTCTGCAGCCACTTCAGACGGTCATTCCCAGCAAGCGTTCGCCTGGCAGAAATTCAAAGAGAATTTCACCTTCTCACAAACCATCTGATCTGTGACATGCCCACCAGGTGGAACTCGACATTAGCAATGCTGCAGCGTCTGCACAAGCAGCAGAGGGCCATCAATGAGTACCTGTGTGCAGGGCCGTAGGAAGGGCAAGGCGAGTGAGGCACGTGCCTCGGGCACAGCTGTGAAGGAGTGCAGCTAGCGCCGCTGGTCTATCAGATTCATCAGTGAGATTCCTCCCACTAGAGGGAGGAACTCATGGGGGAGTGTGGCTGGATGGGAGGTGCTGGAGACAGATGGACGGCCCCTGCTGGTTGGGACAAACTGATGAGTGGGCGCAGCCACCTCCGTGGGTGTATCTGGCTGAAGGAGCACATCCCTGCATCGCCTCCTGACAGGGGGTGGGGCCAGATTGCCCTCACTCTCTTACCAAGGTAGATGCAGTGTCTCCTGACAGGGGAGGGGGGGGAGGTGCTGCACCTCACCACTCACATTCTCCACAGCTCCTGTGGTATAGTTTAAGAGCTAGCACTCTACCTGCTTTTGTTTCTTTTGTTTTTAGAGGTTTCTTGTGCCCTGTCTCAGCTCCCTCCCCCTGTCTCAGCTCCCCTGTCTCAGCTCCCTCCCGTCTCAGCTCCCTCCCCCCTGTCTCAGCTCCCTCCCCCCCGTCTCAGCTCCCCCATGTCTCAGCTCCGCTCGTCTCGGCTCCCCTCCTGTCTCAGCTCCCCCTCTCAGCTCCCCCTCTCAGCTCCCCCCTGTCTCACCTCTCCCCCCTGTCTCAACTCCCCCTGTCTCACCTCCCCCCTCAGCTCCCCCGTCTCGCCCCCCCTGTCTCAGCTCCCTCCCCTCCTGTCTCAGCTCCCCCTCTCGGCTCCCCCCTGTCTCAGCTCCCCCTGTCTCGGCTTCCCTCCTGTCTCAGCTCCCCGCTCTCAGCTCCCCTGTCTCAGCTCCCCTGTCTCACCTCCCCCTGTCTCAGCTCCCTCCTGTCTCAGCTCCCCCCTGTCTCAGCTCCCCCCTGTCTCAGCTCCCCCCTCCCCATCTCAGTTCCCCTTCTGTCTCAGCTCCCCCTGTCTCAGCTCCCCTCTGTCTCAACTCCCCCCTTTCAGCTCCCCCTGTCTCAGCTCCCCCCTCCCCATCTCAGCTTCCCCCCCTGTCTCAGCTCCCCCCCCCTCAGCTCCCCTCTCCCTGCCAGGCACACAGCAAGTGTTTCCAGCACCTCCCATTCAGCCACTCCCCCATGAGTTCCGCCCCCTAGTGGGAGGAATCTCACTATCTTATAGAAGACAGAGACAAGGAGCAGCTAGGAGGCCAATAGGGAAAGAGCAGCTGGGAGGCCAATAGGGAATAAGCAGTGAGGAGGCCAATAGGGAATGAGCAGCGAAGAGGCCAATAGGGAATAAGCAGCTGGGAGGCTAATAGTTAATGTGTTGCAGCCAGCTGACCGGGAAATCGTGGGTGATGGTTCAACAAAGGAAAGCAGACGGAGGTCTTTGTTTCAAAAGAAAATGGTGTTTATTCAGCTGCGGCCGGACTCAAGAAGCAGATCAAATCTGTTCAAAAGCTTGAGTAGCGAGGACAACAAACTCAGCTTGCTTTATACAATGTTCCAAAAATACAGTTTCCTCCCCTGCTCCCCTCCCAACATACCCAGATTAGCACGTGACGGTTACCATACTGTATGCCTGAGTTAGGACCTAATTTTACACACGATATCATCTTTCCCTTTTACTCTCCTTTCTTTAGGTCTCCAGCTGTCAGTCATAATTCTGCAGTTGTCAGCTCTTCCTTCTCGGCTTTGCTGACAAACCGCATTCTTTAAGCAAGCAGACTGAAATAGGGTCTCAAGAGCACACAAGGACAGAAAGTTTATTTTAAAACTCGAATTGGATGAACATCGAAATGGCGGATCACTAGATTAGTATAGTTCTAAATTAAATCCCAGGAGGTGCTATCTCATTCCCTCCTCTTGGCGGAGAGTCTACAAAGCTTTGTATTCTTCCGGGGATTTAAGTTTAAGTGAACCTTTGTCAGGATTTGGGTCTAGGGGTTGTTTCTTTGGTTTGAGGGCTTTACGGCAGATTGGCCATAAACAAATAGTTAATTTATAAACTAGAAAACAAACAAGGAGTGTAATGGATCACCGCTACACTGCACGGGTAGATCCGCCGTCAGCGCCGAGCTTGTCTGGAGGTGTAGAGTCAGGGGTAGCGGGCTGTATGAATTCGGCGGTGATTAAGCGCTTTTGCACAAACCTTGAAGCGTCGCTGTTCCCCAAGCCCTGCTATCCCCAATTACTTGCCGAGGCTGGAGTAAAGGTTCAAACAGGTACCAGTTTATTTAACATGGGGGATACAGGGGTATTTATGGGGAATGAAACCATTGTTCTCCCCTGGCCCGCCCTCAGTCCTCCTGCGGTGATCTTTACCTTTGCTGCGAGCCCTTGCCCAATCTGCCTTGGTTAACCTGGGGGACCCTTGCTGTGTGCAGCGCTTATCTCGGATCTCGGCGCCAGATCATCTGTCCCCCCCCCTCCCAGAACCTCTCCCTGTCCGGGCAGCGCCCGGCCCCCCCTGTGGTGTGAGCGCTCCTTTGTCCTGGCGGCTCCCTGTGGCTTTCAGCCCGAGTTTGGGGTTTTACCAGGGATTTCGGGGTGATCCCCTGGGAGCAGCGGCACACTGGGGGTACAGCCTGGTGGCTCGGGTCCGGGGGCTGGTTCAGTCCAAAAAGCGCCCTGATCGGATCAACAGAGCCCGAGCTGTGGAGGGGGAAAGTCCAGCAGCTGTACCCGAGCAAGAGTCACTGTTTGCCGGCCGCGCTCCCGGCGAGGGATCCCTGGTCGGCGTTCGGGTTACCCGGCGTGCTTCGTTCTGAAATTCGCACCCCCGTAAGAACCTATTTTTAGGAGCCTACTGGCCAAGAAGCGCTCTTCTGCTTGGTTTCCATGCTGCGGGGCAAAGCGGGCAAGTTTGGGCGGCTTGGCAGAGACAGTTAGCAGCGGCTCGAGGCATTCACAGACCAGGTGTCTTCCCGGGGCTGTGGACAGGCGGGGAACAGGTCAACAATGGGGAGAATTAGAGGGGGAACTTATAAAAATACAACCTAACGAATTCTTTAATACACCACACCAAATCAACATTTTAAGAATTTGTACCGCGCTACGGTATAGTGGCGGCCGTTCCGTCACACATCTTCCCCAAGTTTCCAGGTGGCAGACCCGGTGAGACCCTCTTCGGGTCCACTTGGGGATGTCCATGGCCCCCACCCACCCTAGGTTTCAAGCTCAGTCTGGCGGGATAGTCTGTCTGCATTGCCATTTTGCTTCCCAGGCCGGTACTGGATGGTAAAATTGAAGGGCCAGGCTCCACCGCAAGAGCCTGCCGTTGTCCCCGGCCACCCGGTTCAGCCATACCAGAGGGTTGTGGTCCGTGAGGACCGTGAAGGAGCGCCCATACAAATACGGTTGCAATTTCTTCAGTGCCCATACCAGGGCAAGGCACTCCTTCTCGATGGCCACATAAGCCACCTCCCTGGGTAAAAGTTTCCGGCTGATGTAGGCAACCGGGTGGTCGTGCCCGTCTTCACCGACCTGGCTCAGCACTGCTCCCAATCCGAACATAGATGCGTCTGTGTGGACAACAAAATGTTTAGTGGAATCAGGAGCAGTCAACACGGGGGCTTCCACCAAGGCTTGCTTGAGCTGCTGGAAGACTTCCTCACACTCAGGGGACCACAGTACCTGTCGGAAGGTTCTTGCGGGTCAGGTCAGTCAGGGGTTTGGCAATGGCGCTGTAGTTGGGGACGAAGCGGCGGTAGTATCCTGCTGTACCTAGAAAGGCTAACACCTGGGTCTTGGTGTGGGGAGTGGGCCACTGGGCAACAGCTTCAACCTTGGCTGGTTCTGGGCGCTGCCTTCCGCAGCCCACCCAGTGGCCCAGGTACTGGACCTCGGACATGCCGACGTGGCACTTGTCTGGTTTAATGGTCAGACCGGCGGTGCCAAGGCGGTCCAGTACGGCCCGTAAATGCTGTAAGTGTTCCTCCCAGGTGTTGCTGAAGATGGCTATGTCATCTAGGTAGGCACTGGTAAAGTCTTGCATCCCCTCTAGCAGCCGATCCACCATGCGTTGGAAAGTGGCCGGGGCATTCTTCATCCTGAATGGCATAATCCGAAATTGGTATAAGCCAAACGGAGTGATGAATGCCGATTTCGGCACACCTTCCTCGGCAAGGGGAATCTGCCAGTACCCCTTACATAGGTCAATGGTGGTGTGAAAGTTTCCCTGGGCAATCCAGTCTAGGAGCTCGTCGACTCGGGGCATGGGGTATGCGTCAGTGACAGTGTGGTCATTTAACTTTCTATAGTCCACACAGAACCTGGTAGTGCCATCCTTCTTGGGTACTAGAACCACCGAGGGTTGTATTACCCCTAGATCCAACATCTCACGGATCTCTTTCTGCATTCTGTCTCTCACTGCATCGGGGATTCGGTACGCCATCTGCCGCAAAGGGGCTTGACTCTGGGTATCGACCCGATGCAGGGCTATGGAGGTGTAGCCGGGACAGGATGAGAACAGGTCTCGTGCTCCTGTAGCACCTGCTGAGCCTGTTCCTTGTGGAGGGGGGTGAGCCCCTCACCCAGCCGGACATCGGCTACCCCCTGGGCGCTTGGATCCCCGGGCAGTACCGGCAGGGGGAGATCCTCCAGATCCCCTGCGTCCGGCGCGCAGATGGCGGCTACTGCCTCTTCCCTTTCGAAAAACGGTTTCAGCATGTTCACATGAAAGGTTCTGTGTATCCTTTCATCTGAACATCTGGCTGCGGTGAAGGTGGTATCGCAGATCTTTTCTATGATTTTGTAGAGTCCTTCCCAGGCTGCCTGCAACTTATTTTGTTTGACTGGTTGGAGTGCTAACACTTTCTGCCCTATCTGGAAGGTGCGGTCCCTAGCCGACCGGTCATACCACCTCTTCTGCTTGGTTCGGGCCTGTGACGGAATGGGTGTTGTCCGCCTGCGGGTGTGCTCCTATCTGCTCCTCCCACTGCGCTCACCGCCGACCCGACTAATGAGTGGCACGGCACTCGGCGTCTCGTGCGGCCTGGGGTGACCATGGGGAAGGGTTGGCGGGCTATGGAGAGGGACCCCTGTATGAGACCAGCCCGACCACCGAGCGTCACGGCACTCGGCGTCTCGAGCAGCTGATCTACTGACCTCAGGAAAGATGAGACTGTCTGAGTTAGCCGCTCTGGTGGGAAACGTTGCGTCCGTGCCGGGTTACTCGTTCGGACGGGAAACGTTTCGGATTTCCCTCGGATGTATAGCGCTTCGATATACCGATGCGCGGGAGACGCGCCGCGGCGAGGCTTCGGATCGAGCCACAGAGTCGAAGCGGGTACGAACTTTCTCGGAATAGATGCGTGGAAGCGGCGCCGCAGTTCCGATTCAAAGATGCGGAATTCTTGTGGCTGCGGCGGTTCCCTGCTCCGATGTGCGGGACTTCGCCACAGTGGTCGAAGAATCGTATCTCGTGTGTGATGCGCACCGAGACTGCGAGGAGCCTCGTGTGGCGGACGATCAGAAAAGACACCAGGCGGAGCTGAATGTACAGATTGAACTGAACTTTACTGGGAACTTCACATATATTTATCAACAATCAAACATAAACAAGACAATGGAAACCCTGCCCGCCCCCCATGAGCCCATTGGCCCTTTCTCGAGGTGGAGTGCCTTGGTCCCAATTCGCATTGGTGGATTCGTAACCGGACGTTCCGAATCGGCCATCTTTCAATTCGGCCAATTCGACCGGATGTTCCGAATCGGCCATTTTACGATTCGGCCACTCCGACCGGATCCACGAGGCGAAGGCAAATGGCGGCGAGCAAAGCATTCAATGGGGGTTTAACATACGTTTCACAGTGACACATACAGGGGACACTTTTATTACGTCACACAATAAAAACCACATCTAATAAAATAAAACAAGGTGTTCCTATGGTGCAACGGCACTTAGGAGTTCATAGTAACACAACCGTCCTCAAAGCTGTCCCTGGCTGAGGGTCCTGGGATTTGCGACCGAGCCTCTTGGGGCATTCCGTGACAGGGCCGCTTGGAGATTGTCCCGTACCAGGGCGGTCAATTCCTGCAGCCGGTCCCTAAACTCAAGCACATAATCTATTGCTGAGGTCCCCTCCTCGGCCAGAGCACCTTCCCTCGGACTCTCCGGCCGTACAGTAGCTCAAAGGGAGAGAAGCCTGTGGCTTCCTGGGGTACCTCCCGGTACGCGAACAGAAGGTGGGGCAGATGGCGTTCCCAGTCCTTATGGGACATTGCAAAGGTGTGGAGAAGCTGTTTCAGGGTCCCGTTGAACCGCTCGCAGAGCCCGTTGGTCTGCGGGTGGTAAGGGGAGCTGTACAGGGGTTTAATCCCGCACAGTCTCCACAGCTGCTGGGTCACCTTGGCCGTAAATTGTGTGCCCTGGTCAGACAGGATTTCCTGGGGAAATCCGACCCTGGAGAATATCTGCAGCAGAGCTCCGGCAACGGTCTCTGCGTGGATATCCCAGAGGCCACGGCTTCGGGGTACCTGGTGGCGTAGTCCATTACGGTCAAGATATACTTCTTGCCCGTAGGGCTAGGCAACGCCAAGGGTCCTACCAGATCCACCACCACCCGTCTAAAAGGTTCTCCCACTATGGGCAAGGGTCTCAGGGGAGCTTTCTTGGCGTCCCCCCACTTCCCTACTCGCTGGCATACCCTGCACGTCCGACAGTAGTCCCTAACCTCCCCTGATAATCCGGGCCAAAAGAAGCTCTGGGTCAGGCGGTGCAATGTCTGCCGGTGCCCGAGATGGCTCGCAAGGTGAATATCATGCGCGATCCTTAACAGATCGCGCCGATATTTTTCCGGCACTACCAGCTGCCTGTGGGGTACTCGGTCTATTCCCTGGCTCGTCCCCCCCGATGTCCTGTACAGCTTCCCTTGGTCCCAGGCAAATCTCACCTCCCCTAACCCTCCCGGGTCCCTCCCTGCTTGTTGTCGGTATGGGGCAAGGGTAATATCGTCCCGGGTGGCTTGGGCAAAGTCCGTCGGGGAGTCCCAGGTCAGGGCAGGGGTGTTGTCAGGGCCAAGGGGGGTGTTGGTCTGGTCTGGCTTACCGTGGTCCCCTCGGAGTCGGTGTGTGGAGCCTTCCGCGCTTGGTTGCGGGTGGTAACGAGGCATACCCCACCAGGATGATGGTCCTCAAAGGTGGAGGTCAGCAGTCCCAGGTCGTTGCCAAGTAAGACCTCGGACGGTAGATTCTTCATGACCCCGACCTCCACGTCCCGGGCATTCGTGCCCCAATCTAGATGGACGCTGTCATGGAACGGACATAGGGGCTCTGACCAGCGAGCCCCAGAACTAACAGCCTGGGACATTTCAAAGACCTTTTTCTTTATTTCAGACTCTTTCGGTTTTGAGTGTTGAAATGAACAGTTATACCTTTTCTAGATGTGGTTTTATTGGTGTGATGTATTACCATGTATCCTGTATTGTATGAGTGTGGATTCAGATGTGTAATTGTGTGATGCATTTAAAGGTATTATATTTCCCCTGGTTGCTAGGAGTGAAAGGCTGTGTTGAAATTCAATTGTATGCTAATTTCTGTGTACATTAGCTCTGTGTGTGTGTGTAATCTGATGATGCAAGCATGCCATTGTATGCAAATTGAGTTCCCATTCAAGCCTGGCATGTCTCCTTTGTGTGGGAGATGTTTAAATGTGTGTCCCATTGGAGTAAAGAGTCAGTTCAACTGCGTTTGACTTGAAGCATACAGCCCCGTTTGGTGTCGTCATTTCATCGCTAAAATCACAGTGCAGGAGACACTCTGCGGTCTCCTAGCTCCCCACTACGCAGAACGGGTCAACTTAATTCGGCAGCACCATCTCGCCAAGTAACGCCAGTGTCATCTCAGGCTGCTCGAGATGCCGAGTGCCGTGACACTCGGTAGTCGGGCCTGAAGCCATCACGAGGGGGTCAGATTGGAGCACACCCGCAGACGGATAACACCCCATTCCGTCACAGACGCGGCCGTAGGGATTCGATACACATGGCCGCCAGCGACTCTGACGGCCACTGAATACCCAGTTGAAGCAGCCAAGTGGATAAGATGGGGCTGTGCTAGGGTAAGGGTTGCACCGGTGTCTCGCAGACCGCTGGCAAGTTGTCCATTCACCCGGACTTGTTGGTGATGGTGTTGACAGTTAGGCTTGTGCAACGATTTTTTTTTCAGTTCGATTCGGTTTGATTTTTCGGATTTTTAAACTTTTTGATTCGGCTCGTTTCGACCGATTTCTGTTTCGATTCGGTTCGGCTCGATTCGTTTTTCGTGTACTTTTTTTTTCGGAATATCGACCATTTTTCGTATTTTCGTGTCACTTAGCTCGTTTTTTGTATCGACTTTTCGTAAGTTCGGAAATTTTCGTTTTTTTGGAAAGTCGTCTGTTCTCCTCGTTTCAAAGCAATAAATTTCGATTTGACACATTTCAAGTCCATTCGAAAATATTTCGTTTCGGCTCGGAAAACTTTTCGGATCTGCCATTTTCGGATCTAAAAATTTTTGGAAATTCGACCGCATCCGAAAACATCCGAAACCCGAAACGCACATCCCTATTGACAGTTGTCCTGCGCGGCTGCTTGCACTGGGTCGGCCTCATGCAGGATGCCCCAGTCTTCCTTGAGGGTGGCTGTGGGTTCCGGTTCCTGATGGCAACAGTATGCCGCAGCTCGGCTCGGTGGGTGCGCTGCCCGGGACGGTGCTGGACGATGGGTGTTCAGGGGACAACGGTCCCGTATGTGTCCGATCTGGTTACACCCATAGCACCAGGGTCCTACCCGAGGAGCTGGGGTGGGGGGTGCCGGTGGCCTGGGTGCTCATTCGAGGGGAGCAGGGCGTAACTGTGGTGCTGGATGGAGGTGGGGCTCGGATGACCGGAGGGGCTACTCGCCTGGCGTCCTGGTACTCGTCGGCAAGGTGGGTGGCTTCAGACAGGGTGAGGGGGCGCCGGTCTCGTACCCAGTCCCGGACCTCTGGAGGAGAGTAGTTGTAGAACTGCTCCAGTAATAGCAGCTGGACGATCTGGTCCGGTTGGGTAGCTTGGCACCCCTGTATCCAGCTATGGAGCGCCTGCTGCATCCTGTGTCCCCACTCCGCATAAGAGTCCTGAGTGCCCCTTCTTAAGGCTCGAAATCGGACTCGATACGCCTCCGGGGTGAGTGCATAGCGGGCCAGCAGATGTTCCTTGACCTGCTCGTACACCATACAGTCTTCGTCCACCACCGCCCGATAGGCTTCAGCCGCCCTGCCGGTCAATTTGCTCGCCAGGATGGGTACCCAGTCTCGGACCGCCACCTCCTGCAGGGCACATTGCCTCTCGAAATCCTGCAGGAACCTGTCGATGTCTTCACTCCCCTCTGGGAAGAGCTTGAACGCCGCGAACGGTATTTTCTGTTTGGGGGGTCCGGTAATGCCTTGGGGGGACAGCGACCCCCCAGACCTTTGCTGCATCTCTGCCTGGCGGAGCTTGTCTGTGTCGGCCAGGACCCTCCCGATGATGTCGGCGGAGGGGTCCGTTCGTATAGGGCCAGCCGCCACTGCACCTCTCGCCTCCATTCCGAGGTCTCGGAGCCCTCAGAGGGAGCCACGCTGTTGCGGTCATCCTCCATCAGTTCTCCGATGACCGCTTTCGCCTCTGGCCTTTTGCCTCTGGCTTTCAACAGTTCTTTCAGGACCGTGTGCTTCAGCCCTTCGTAGCGCTGTGCCATACGGGGTCACCGCCGTTGCTGGTACTGTCCACCTCTCGAACCCAGGGGTGTCTGAGACCGGGGTCAAGCCAGCGGTTGTATCTTCCCCTGCTTGTCTGGTCTCAGCTGATCCCAGCGCTGCCAGCCAATGTAACGGATCACCGCTACCCTGCACGGGTAGATCCGCCGTCAGCGCCGAGCTTGTCTGGAGGTGTAGAGTCAGGGGTAGCGGGCTGTATGAATTCGGCAGTGATTAAGCGCTTTTGTACGATCCTTTAAGCGTTGCGGTTCCCCAAGCCCTGTTATCCCCAATTACTTGCCGAGGCTGGAGTAAAGGTTCAAACAGGTACCAGTTTATTTACCATGGGGTATACAGGGGTATTTATGGGGAATGAAACCATTGTTCTCCCCTGGCCCGCCCTCAGTCCTCCTGCGGTGATCTTTGCCTTGAGCCCTTGCCCAATCTGCCTTGGTTAACCTGGGGGACCCCTGCTGTGCGCAGCCCTTATCTCGGATCTCGGCGCCAGCTCATCTGTCCCCCCCTCCCAGAACCTCTCCCTGTCCGGGCAGCGCCCGGCCCCCCCTGTGGTGTGAGCGCTCCTTTTGTCCTGGTGGCTCCCTGTGGCTTTCAGCCCGAGTTTGGGGTTTTACCAGGGATTTCGGGGTGATCCCCTGGGAGCGGTGGCACGCTGGGGGTACAGCCTGGTGGCTTGGGTCCGGGGGCTGGTTCAGTCCAAAAAGCACCCTGATCGGATCAACGGAGCCCGAGCTGTGGAGGGGGAAAGTCCGGCGTCTGTACCCGAGCAAGAGTCACTGTTTGCCGACCGCGCTCCCGGCGAGGGATCCCTGCTCGGCGTTCGGGTTTCCGTTCTGAAATTCGCACCCCCGTAAGAACCTATTTTTAGGAGCCTACTGGCCAAGAAGCGCTCTTCTGCGTGGTTTCCAGGGTGCGGGGCAAGGCGGGCAAGTTTGGGCGGCTTGGCAGAGACAGTTAGCGGCGGCTCGAGGCATTCACAGACCAGGCGTCTTCCCGGGCTGTGGACAGGTGGGGAACAGGTCAACAATGGGGAGAATTACAGGGGGAACTTATAAAAATACAACCTAACGAATTCTTTAATACACCACACCAAATCAACATTTTAGGAATTTGTACCGCGCTACGGTATAGTGGTGGCCGTTCCGTCACAAGGAGAATTAAGGCACCTGTGATAATCAGACATCCTATATTACTTATAACAGACAAAATCGATCCGAACCACGCCCCGAATGCTCCAAGCCCTTTAAAAGCCCTCCTCAACTATCCCTAGCTCTATCAACTATCTCCTCAACTAGCCCTCCTCAACTATCCGAGCTTGGTCCTGCAAATGGGAAATATGACGGAATGGGATGTTGTTCCGCCTGCGGGTGTGCTCAATCTGCGTGACCCCTTCGCTTACCGCTGGCCCGACTACCGAGTGACGCGCACTCGGCGTCTCGTGCGGCCTGGCGTGACCCTGGGGAAGGGTTAGCGGGCGGTGGAGGGGACCCCTGCCTAGAACCAGCCCGACCACTGAGCCATACGGCACTCAGCGTCCCGAGCAGCTGGCTCACTGACCTTGTGGGTGTGGGACGTCCGTGGAGATCGGATCTGCCAGCCACGGAGGAATCTTCGGATCTATGTGGGAAACGTTTCGGATCTTGCGGGAAACGTTTCCGATCGCGGTGCGGGTAACTTTTCGGATCTCAATGGAGGAATGACCTTTCGGATCGGATCGGCTGAAGGAACTTCGGATCTGGCAGAAAGGGCGAGGGATTCGGATCTTCCCGCAATCCCTCGCAACACCGTAGCGAGGTACGCGGCCGCGCCCTTCGGTTCGGATCTCCGTCTCTCTGAGAACCGAATCTTCCTGCGCTGCGCCTCTGCCCTGCTACTCGATGCAGGCACAGAGCGCTCGCTTCGGTTCGTACCTGGATGGACACCGTACCCTGAGATCGCGGGGGACTCTCAGATACGAAAATACGGTACGGAAATAAGACACACCAGTCAAAGCTGAATGCACTGCAGGAACTCCCTTTATTGTTTACAGTACAAGCATTTATTACCTCTGCACACAATTAGAATACAATGGGACTCCTTGCCCGCCCTCCCAGGACCCATTGGCCCTTGGCCTTCAGGGAGTCGCCAATTCGGACCGGATGGTCCGAATCGGCCATTTTGCGATCCGAACCGGATGGTTCGGATCGGCCATTTTCCGAATCGAGAATTCTTAACTGCGCCACAAGGTGATCGGAAAATGGCGGCGAGCAAGGCAACAAAGGGAAAATACATTACACAATAAACCAACGGGGAACACTTTATTACACCACACAATCACATCTAAATAAAAGTACTTTAAAATTAGGTGCGTGCCACCACACCCAAGTGTCCATGTCACCACTGTCACTGCACCGCCCCTGGCTGAGGGTGCTGGGCCATTCCGTGACACTCCTCCCCCTCCCCCAGTTCGACGCACCTGGTCTGACCCCACCGGGTCATACCGGGGAAGTCGGTGCTCCCAGGCCCATAGTCAGTCTGGGGAGGCCGAGTCACCAGGCCTCTCCATTTGGCCTTGCGGCCGTGCCAGCTTGGTCGGGACCCCATGTCCTTAGGGTTTCCCCGGCTGGGCGAGAGGACATACATCTGGGCCGGCGTGCCTCCTGTGTCCCCTCCAGGGCTACCGCTCCCCCGGGGAACCCGGGTGCTAAATGCACACGCCCCGGGTGCCCAGGTCAGCCGTGGGAAGAAACCGTGGCTGCGTGAGGCCCCCCCCCAAGGGTTGCCGAAATGGGCAGAGGCCAGCGGCGCTCTGCCCTGTTGCCAGCTCTTCCACTGGATGGCCAGGTACGGGCACGGCAACCGAAGGAGCAAGTGGGGCCAAACCTGACTGCTCTTCCTGGTAGCCGACAAGAGAGACAAAGGGATGCAACCGCAGTTGCACGGGGTCATCCTCACTCGGCCCCTCGGGGCGAGGTGGGAGAAACGGGCAGAGGCCAGCGGCGCTCTGCCCTGGTGTCAGCTCTTCCGCTGGGTGGGGATCTCCTTGCGGGAGGTTGGTTCCTTTTCCCCCCAGGCCCATCAGCAGTGGCGCACCACCCAGCCCGGGAGGACCATCTGTCTGCCCACCTGGCAGACTGTGGGTGGTGGGCGGGGGCCAGCAGCGCCCTGCCCCGTGGCCAGCTCCTCAGCTGGGGAAGGATCTCCTTGCGGGAGGACGGTTACTTCACCCCCCGGGGCAACCAAGGGTTGCGCACAACCCGTCCCGGGGGAACCATCTGTCTGCTCCTCCTGGCAGACTTTGAGTAGTGGGCAGAGACCAGCGGCGCTCTGCCCCGTAGCCAGCTCTTCTGCTGGTGGGAGATCCCCTTGCGGGAGGACGGTTACTTCACCCCCCGGGGCAAACAAGGGTTGCGCACAACCCATCCCGGGGGAACCATCCGTCTGCTCCTCCCGGCAGACCTTGAGTGGTGGGCAGAGACCAGCGGCACTCTGCCCCGTAGCCAGCTCTTCTGCTGGTTGGAGATCTCCTTGGGGAAGGATGGTCTCTTCACCCCCCGGGGCAAACACTGGTTGGGCACAACCCATCCCGGGGGAACCATCTGTCTGCTCCACCTGGCAGACTGTCAGCAGGGGGCAGAGGCCAGCGACGCTCTGCCCCGTGGCCAGCTCTTCCGCTGGTTGGCAATCTCCTTGTGGCGGGATGGTCTCTTCACCCCCCGGGGCAATCAGTGGTTGCGCGCAACCCATCCCGGGGGAACCATCCGTCTGCTCCTCCTGGCAGACGTTGAGTAGTGGGCAGAGGCCAGCGGCACTCTGCCCCGTAGCCAGCTCTTCCGCTGGGTGGAGATCTCCTTGGGGAAGGATGGTCTCTTCACCCCCCGGGGCAAACAATGGTTGCGCACAACCCATCCCGGGGGACCATCCGTCTCCTCCCCCGCTGGACCCGCGGCCTCGGCCACCCTGTCCTCTTGCGGGGTGCAGGGGGTAACTTCCTCAGTCGACCCCCCACGGGCACCCATGGGTCCGCCTCGGCCTCCCATAGGTCCCAAACCTGGGGACTGTCGACTTCCTCCGCCGACCCGTCCCACCACGGGGAGCTCAGGCTCGACTGCGGAACGCCGTCCAACAGTCTCCGATAAGCCACCTCGAGCTCCCACTCTCGCTCGGCTAGGGACTCCAGCTCCTCAAACACCGAGTCCCTGCTGTCTGACGGGATCTCCAGTTCCCGTCGCTCCAGGATGTCTTCCATCCGCTCCTCGGTCTCCTCTCCAAACTCGGGGTCGGCGGCCATGCCCTCGTAGAGCAGCCCCGTGCCCCGTAGCGAGGCCCTGCCGTGGAACTGCCTCCAGTAGGACGCACTGTCGGGGCGGCGGTTAGCCACCGGAGCGCGCGGTACTCGGCGTCCAGTGCGATCTCCTGCTGCACCAGACTCCGGAGCTCGTCCTCCCACTCCTCTGGGGCCCGACCTTGCAGGAACGCTGCTCGCACATCGTACTGCACTCGATGGACGACAGCGTCGGAGGGAATGTACACCCCATGGCAGTCCCGCTCATGGTCCAGAGCCTCGTACCACAGTTCCTCTGTGGACCTCTGGTCCTGCTCCAGGCCCTCCTGCAGCTCTCTTGCCACCCGACCTTCATGTCGGCGAAGGTGCCAGCACAGGAGCACCGCTCCTCAACGGGGAATGGGGCGTCCTCAGATGCAGCTCCAGGCGGGCTGTGAGTCTTCATCCGAAGGTCGCGGGGATAAGTGACGTCCCCCGTACAGGCTCCAGGCGAGCTGAGAGTCCCGCAAGCGTAGTCACTGGGGGTTGCAGATTCCCAGGGTGAAGCTCCAGTCGAGCTGTGAGCCTCGACCCAGGGTTCCACAGGGTAGGGTTCGGGGTCAACATAATCAGTCTCTGCTCCGCGGAGCTCTGCCAACCGCAGCTCGTGCTGGCGTTCCTTCTCCTGCTCAACTTCCCGGTAGAACTCCCGAATCACTTGATATCTGGCCCCCTCCGCCGGGGCATCACCGAGCAGGGCAATCCGACGCCGCAACTCTCTGAGGCCAGCATCTTCCTCCACCTCTGCGCAGACAGGGCTGGGGACGGGCGTCATCGCCTCGTCCTTATCCATCCTGGTCAGTTCCTTGATCAGGGTCTTCCTCTTTTTGTTACCCGGCGTTCCTCCCGGTTCTCCAACATCCCACGCAGGGTGTCCCTGTCGTAGGGGTTGTACACCGCCATGGCGTAAGTCTCCTAGGGGTCTGCAGAGAGCGATCCCACCGCTGCCACCAGTATGACGGAATGGGATGTTGTTCCGCCTGCGGGTGTGCTCAATCTGCGTGACCCCTTCGCTTACCGCTGGCCCGACTACCGAGTGACGCGCACTCGGCGTCTCGTGCGGCCTGGCGTGACCCTGGGGAAGGGTTAGCGGGCGGTGGAGGGGACCCCTGCCTAGAACCAGCCCGACCACTGAGCCATACGGCACTCAGCGTCCCGAGCAGCTGGCTCACTGACCTTGTGGGTGTGGGACGTCCGTGGAGATCGGATCTGCCAGCCACGGAGGAATCTTCGGATCTATGTGGGAAACGTTTCGGATCTTGCGGGAAACGTTTCCGATCGCGGTGCGGGTAACTTTTCGGATCTCAATGGAGGAATGACCTTTCGGATCGGATCGGCTGAAGGAACTTCGGATCTGGCAGAAAGGGCGAGGGATTCGGATCTTCCCGCAATCCCTCGCAACACCGTAGCGAGGTACGCGGCCGCGCCCTTCGGTTCGGATCTCCGTCTCTCTGAGAACCGAATCTTCCTGCGCTGCGCCTCTGCCCTGCTACTCGATGCAGGCACAGAGCGCTCGCTTCGGTTCGTACCTGGATGGACACCGTACCCTGAGATCGCGGGGGACTCTCAGATACGAAAATACGGTACGGAAATAAGACACACCAGTCAAAGCTGAATGCACTGCAGGAACTCCCTTTATTGTTTACAGTACAAGCATTTATTACCTCTGCACACAATTAGAATACAATGGGACTCCTTGCCCGCCCTCCCAGGACCCATTGGCCCTTGGCCTTCAGGGAGTCGCCAGTTCGGACCGGATGGTCCGAATCGGCCATTTTGCGATCCGAACCGGATGGTTCGGATCGGCCATTTTCCGAATCGAGAATTCTTAACTGCGCCACAAGGTGATCGGAAAATGGCGGCAAGCAAGGCAACAAAGGGAAAAATACATTACACAATAAACCAACGGGGAACACTTTATTACACCACACAATCACATCTAAATAAAAGTACTTATAAAATTAGGTGCGTGCCACCACACCCAAGTGTCCATGTCACCACTGTCACTGCACCGCCCCTGGCTGAGGGTGCTGGGCCATTCCGTGACAGGAAACCTTTTCTTGATGTTTCTGAATTACGTCATAGTAGTCAGGATCATCTTCAGTAGTATCTAATAAAAGGTTACAAAATTCATATTTCATTGTCATCGCACAAATTCCATTTAGTACAGCCTGGATTTTCTATGCTAGTTTTGGAACAGCTGTACTTTACGAATCTCTCTTAATTCAACATTTAACAACTGGAATATCAGTACTGGTGATGCTTACAATTTCATCCATCAGAACAACATATTTGTTAAGTCTTTTCATCATTTCAATGCCCCATCCTGTGGAAGAAGGAAACCAAGACCAACCATATCACCTTTAGAAAACAACTCTCGTTTAACAAAATTTAGAGAATATAGGGGATGTGGTATTCCTAGGTCCAAGGTGTCCCCTTGGATACGCTGCAGGGGAACCACCCAGGCCAAATAAAACACCAAGTTTTTATTTCAGTATTAATCCAAAGGTGGCATAGAGTTCCACAACAAATATGTATGCCATTCCCTGGCATCAGATAAAATGGTTCTGAGCCAAGGTGGGAGAAAATTAAGGATAGTGACGTGTGGGTGTATGCAAGTGCCTCCGGACTTTTATCATCAGTCTGTTTGTAATTATCAATCGTATCTACCATTACTTGGAGACTATCTCCTAGTGCTTCTGGGTCAGATATATCTAGTGTTGCATTGAACAAAGATTCTTTACACATTGAACTAGGTGGAACCTGGATCTTCTCTAGTTTAAAACACCAGAGAGGGAAATAGGCCAAATTCGTAATGCGAATAGTGTGGTTTGTCTTTGGCATATCTAGACTCTTAGTCAGTTTAAGTACACTAGGGGCCACTATACTTTTATTCACAGGGTAGTCAGACAAATTAAGAGGTACAGCTAAGGTGGGAATAACTGATGACCCTTGGTTCAATTTATTACACACCCAGCAGGATTCATATCCTGACTTCTTTGCATACGCATACGTAAATTTAATAAACAAATTATCTTCTGGCCTTGTCAGCTCCCGCTTCCGTCTGTCAAGTTCTGGTGCCAACCCAATAGGGGCTGACCTCACTCCCTTAGGGAGCTGGATTGGAAAAAATAGTCCAGCAACAATTGTCAATAAAGTCAAAAAGAAAACAATAATCCCAATACATATCAGGATCCTTTGGTACTGCTCAAATGGTCTCTGTAGTCTTGTAAAAATGGTATCTGGAAGCAGAGGCTCATGGGCCTCCTGGGGTATCTCTGGAGCTTCCATTGGTTGGTTAGGCGGTGAACTTAACGGTTCAATAACTTTCAATAACAACAAGTACAAAGACTGGAGTTTGGAGAGCCGGTGGTCATCTAGACTTGGATCTCTCCTATTCCTCTCCGGTCTGTGCAGCTGCTTGGATATGGTGGAAACGTAGCTTCAGCGGGTCGGATTCACTGGCTATCACTTTCCATACCTTGTCCGTAACCTCTGCTGCTGGTTTCAGTCGGGAGTGATGTATCCACGACACCACCTCGGCCACTTTCACTGCTGTAGGAGTGGATAACAAGACAACATAAGGACCCCTCCATTTAGCCCCTAACGGGTCTATCTTCCATTCCTTAACCCATACCATGTCCCCTGGACAGTACTTGTGTAGGGGTGGGAACAGAAAATAGGGTATGTGCTCGCTCTCCCATGTGTCTATGTTCTGCATTGTCTGACCTAATTTGATCACCTGCTGACCTAAATCAGTTTCTCCTAATACTCGGGGATCCCCCCTCAACCCAGTTATCAAAGGGGTAGGACGACCGAACATCGTCTCCTATGGGCTCAATTTTAGGAGTGAGGTAGGATTGCTTCGGACATGCAGCAGTACGATTGGCAACACATCCAGCCATTTCAATGACGTTTCTTGGCATATTTTAGCCATCAATGTCTTGAGAGTTCTATTCATTCTTTCCACTTTTCCAGAGCTTTGAGGTCTGTATGCGGTATGTAGCTTCCACGAAATTCTCAGCAGGCGGGCAAGTTGCTGTAAACAATTTTGTACGAAGACTGGACCATTGTCTGACCCAATTTCAAGAGGCAGTCCATACCTTGGAATAATTTCTCTCATCAAGCATCTCACTACTTCAGCAGTCTTTTCTGTTCGAGTTGGGTAGGCCTCAACCCATCCCGTTAATGTGCATACTAGCAGCAGTAGATATTTATATCCTTTGCATGGAGGGAGAACAGTAAAGTCAATTTGTAGGGAGGACATTGGAGATAATCCAGCAGATAATACTCCTGGTGGTCGTACTATCCCTTGCCTTGGGTTGTTCTTAGCACAAGTGACACACTGATGGGCAATTGCTTTGCAAATGGTGGTGTGTCCAGGAACATAGAAATACGGTTCTAGTTGTTGCTCCATGGCTGTCTTTCCTCCATGAGTCCTGGAATGCAAGGCCCGGACAATTTCAGGTGCCAGAGTGGCTGGTAAGACAATTCTTTCATTCTCCAACTGGTACCATCCGTCTTCTCTGTATTCTCCTGGCTCTTCGGAGAGCCATTTCTTCTCTTTTTCAGAGTAGGCCGGAGTCCAGTGAGTAATGGGTGTTGGTAACAGGGTCGTCACCATTGGGAGAAGCCTCTTGGCATTCTTGGATATTCTGTGCTTCAAAACATATTCAGACAGTGCATCTCTTTCATGATCATTCTTTACAGCCGGCAAGAAATACTTCAGGGCACTTCCTTTCATATTTTGCAGCTGATCTTCAACCAGTATTTCTTTCAGGAAGAACTTCACCAGCGGAGCTTGGTATTGTGCAGCTCCCAGCTCTCCCATGCTTTTCACAATTCGGGTAATTCTCAGGTTATTATGGGTGTTGGTATTCAAATTGGAGAAGCGTGTTGAAAATTTTGAGTCTCGTATCACTTCTATCTCCTCTTCCCCCACTAATTTTACGCTGAAGAAATTCAGCATCAGTTTATAGGCTCTCCGCAGCCAATGTTGGATTTCAGCGGTGTTCTTCATAATTTCAATTTCAGAAATAGTCAGAGGCTTTGCATGTTCATTTAGGCCTTGTTCACGTAGAGGAAACAACCATTGGATATAGCTGTGGTGCTTCTCCAGAAGTTCATATTCACCGTACCAGTGGCAAAGAAAATCTTCAATAAATTCTCCATGAGGTGCAAATCTTCTTTTATTCATATAGAAGTCAACATTTGGCTGATCTTGGAAAACAGCGTTCAGACAGAGCAGAGTTTCGACTTTCATTTGTGGGGATTCGGGTTTACATACTAGAATCTTGACAGGTGAGTCTTCTTGAACCAGTCCTCTCTGGGGAACCGAAGTTTCATTTCGGTGTTCCGGATTTCCATTCCGGAAGCTTTTCAAGTGATTTTCAGCATTTACTGGGTATCCTCTCCGGCGATCGGGGTTTCCTTCCCAAACACTTTCCAGGGGATCTTCATCTTGAACTGGGTAACCTCTCCAGTTTAGTTTCAAGTGAATTTTCTCCTGCTGCTGCTGCTCATCTTTCTGGTCTCACTGCGCTTTTCAGTAAGGTCCCTATTCTGAAAAACCTTATTTGCAATTTCCAAGAGCTGGGTTAGGTTCATTTCAATGAACCCTTCTTGCCTCTGGAGTTTACATCAAATATCTCGCTGCGCCTGGCTTAAAAAAGAACTATTTATCATCCGCTGGTTTTCAGTGGCTTCGGGATCAATTGGGCTGTACACTCTGTACGCCTCCATTAATCGCTCTAGAAATGAGGCAGGGGTTTCGTTAATTCCCTGCGTCACCTCCGCCACTTTGCTAATATTCACAGGTTTCTTTGCTCCTTCTCTTACACCTGCTAGGACAGCGGATCTATACAGCTGGAGGCTAAACATATCTGCACCTGTATAGTCCCACCGCGGGTCAACTGCAGGATAAGCCTGGGCTGCCCATGCTGCCGCATCCTGCTGCTGATCCTCTTGTCCCTTCTTCTCTAAATACTTACATGCTAACGCATTAATTCTGCTGCGCTCTTCAGTGCTAAATAGAGTTAGTAAGAGCTGCTGGCAATCTGTCCATGTCAGGTTATGGGCGGCCATGATGGATTCCATCAAGCTGGCCATAGCCGCAGGCTTCTCTGCATAGGGGGGGTGTGAGTGCGCCAGTTAAATAGATCAGTGGTGGTGAATGGAATATACGTGAGGACATTTGGGCCTGCTTGTCCATCAATTACAGGACCGGGACTGATCTCAAGGGGCAGGAGTAGACTAGTTTGGGCACACTTATCCCATGATCTCCTCGTGTAGTGGGTTTCTCAAACTGGGGAGCCAGGGCTGTCTTGTGGGGACTCCCTCTATCTACTAATCGTGGTGACATAGCATGTCGCACAGCAGAATACATTTTAACATTATTCGGTTCTCTGATATCATGCCCCTCTCCTCCAGTCGCTGGACCCATTGCAAGGGGGGTATCAGCACCCATGGGTCCTGGCTGAGGGTGTTGGGACAACACGGAGGGGGCGCACGCTGCAGGTTCATATGCAGCTGGGGCATCTGCTACTGCTGCAAAATATGATGGACAAGGAGGGGGGTACAGGAAATCCTCCGGCTGATCTTGCAACACATTTAATAGTTTAGGGGCTGCGCTGCGCCGCACGTGTCCCACTGCCAGCATTACTAATGCGCTTTTATCCTTCACACAATACCTCCATATATCTATATAGGGATATTGATCTGGATGCCCTGGACTCCCTGTGACTGCTAAATGGACACCCTGTATGATTACGGGGTCCATTGATCCCTCCGGGGGCCATGAAGGATTCAATATAGGCCATTCAGTTTCACACAGTGTTCGCAACGTGCTCTTGTGCAATTTCTTTCCATACTGGTGAACTGCATACAGAGTCTCGAAATTGCGTATCATATATTCCAGGGGTGTTTCACCCTCCCCTGTTTTTTTTGGTTTAGAAGACCCGTTACCCATAGCTATTTTTGAAAACAATATATATATATTTTTTTTTACAGTGCAGATGTAACTTGCAGCAAAAACACTTTAAAAATCAACTGTCTGATACTTCATACAACAGTTCTCTCGTATCATTATACACTTCCTCCTTCAGTAGCCAACTGCAGTCGCCTGAGTTGGAAACATACCTCCAGAGTCCACTCTCAGATTTGCTTCCTTGGTAAGCAAGTAGGCGCACACCCACTCACAACACTCTCAGCAATCACAGCACGTACTGTATCAGATACATCCACCACAAAACAGTACATAAATAGTTCTATTCTTCTAGGAAACTTCTCCTCAGAGGGAACAAGTCCACTCTCCTGCACACTCAACACTAGATATAATACACATAAAATACAGACACTATATTAAAAAAAAAACAGTTATTTTGTTGCAGACAGCTAGCTCTCAATTATTAAACACAAGTACCTACTGCAACATCAGTATATACTTCACCATCAGTATTTATAAACCCTACTGCAAAGGATTGTTTTAGCACTAGGGGGTGGCCTGTCCCCTTGTAGGGAATATTAACACTTTCTTTAGTTAATCCAGACTGGCTTTAGAGAGTATTACAAGCTCTCTTGAGGCTCTACAGACCTCTCTATTCCTTGCTAGAGGGCAGTCTATTCCCAGCTTCTTCTGTTATCACACACAGATACAGAAGTCTGGATCCACTTCCTTCGCAGCGTAGACAAATCTATGACGTTATTCAACACAAAAATACAATTTGTTTAGTTACCCCCTTTCGCCGTGGCATCACCAGTTTCCTCGGCCAGTTCCTTTTCATGGATTCTCGGTCAGGAGCGTGCCCCCAGCAGGTTGATGGTCCACAGGGCGAGAACTCTCGCTTGGCGCCTTTTAGGAGGAGATCAACATACTTGGAGCTGGCACCTGCTGGATTCCACTGAAAATGCAGTAAATACTGCCGTTCAAGCCTCCTTGTCGAACCAAGGCCCAATCACCGGACGAGACCTCAGAAATGTTGCAGCCAGCTGACCGGGAAATCGTGGGTGATGGTTCGACAAAGGAAAGCAGACGGAGGCCTTTGTTTCAAAAGAAAATGGCGTTTATTCAGCTGCAGCCGGACTCAAGATGCAGATCAAATCTGTTCAAAAGCTTGAGTGGCGAGGACAACAAACTCAGCTTGCTTTATACAATGTTCCAAAAATACAGTTTCCTCCCCTGCTCCCCTCCCAACATACCCAGATTAGCACGTGACAGTTACCATACTGTATGCCTGAGTTAGGACCTAATTTTACACACGATATCATATTTCCCCTTTACTCTCCTTTCTTTAGGTTTCCAGCTGTCAGTCATAATTCTGCAGTTGTCAGCTCTTCCTTCTCGGCTTTGCTGACAAACCGCATTCTTTAAGCAAGCAGACTGAAATAGGGTCTCAAGAGCACACAAGGACAGAAAGTTTATTTTAAAACACGAATTGGATGAACATCAAAATGGCGGATCACTAGATTAGTATAATTCTAAATTAAATCCCAGGAGGTGCTATCTCAAATGAGCAACTGGGAGGCCAATAGGGAATAAGCAGCTGGGAGGCCAATAGGGAATGAGCAGCTGGGAGGCCAATAGGGAATGAGCAGCTGGGAGGCCAATATGGAATGAGCAGCTAGGAGGCCAATAGGGAATGAGCAGCTGGGAGGCCAATAGGGAATGAGCAGCTGGGAGGCTAATAGGGAATAAGCAGCTGGGAGGCCAATAGGGAATGAGCAGCTGGGAGGCCAATAGGGAATAAGCAGCTGGGAGGCCAATAGGGAATGAGCAGCTGGGAGGCCAATATGGAATGAGCAGCTGGGAGGCCAATAGGGAATGAGCAGCCTGCAGATTGGTGCCTCATACCTTATGCTGAGTGGCTTTATGGCCAGTATAGTGACCAGCTGCTACATTAGGAAACTGCTCTCAATAATTAGGGCAGGTGACAGCAGTTCTTCACCCTCTGACCCCTGTGGGTGGGGCTACCACCTGATTGCAGGCAGCACAGGAAGTTTTGTATTAGGCTCATGCTTTAATGTCTGACAGACAGAGCCTCCTGTTACAAAAGGAAAGGTATCAGCCCCTGCAGGACACTCCCTGCTATCTGCAAGAGCCCATCTATCTCCCAGAACATGCTCCACCTGGTATCTGCAGAGTGGTGGAGACCAAGGAGGAAAGTCCATGTCCTGTAAAAACAAGCAAACCTCACAGGTACATCATGGTGCAAGAGTACATCTCATGTGAATGCTGTGAGCTACAGCCAGGGGTGTCCAGTGCTTGTATTTAGCCTGTGAGGAAAGAGTGTCAGCCCAGGGGAGCAGGAAAAAGCTGACATCAAGGGCTTGGTCCTTCTATTCCTCCAGACACTGCACACTAATACTGACATTACTATCACTGTCCGGCAGCTCTGTGTGTAAAGCACATTAAGATCATTCATATATTACAGAGCCAACTCACACTACTATCACTCTCAGGCAGACCACAGAGCCCACACCTAATCCCAGCACTCAAAGCACTTATAAAGATACAGAAATTTAATTAATAAAAAAAAAATCGTGCTGCTGGAGAGGTGTGTGTGTGTGTGTGTGTGTGTGTGTTCTACACAAGGGGTTATTCAGTGAACGCTGAATTTTCCCGCACGGTGCAATTTTCTGGAAGTTGGTCTATTCACTAAACTGGGAATTGACAGTGAAATAAAGTGCAGCGGCGGCAGTGAAATTGTCCCATAGAGAAATAATGGTTAATCCATTGCGAGAACACTGAACTGCACTGAAGCGCAAGTAAAATACCCTGATTTTCGGTGGTTCAGTTCAACAGGATTAATCTGGCGAATATCATTGTCATAGAATACAATGTGAAACTATAACTTTTAATAATATATTATTTTTTTTTATTCAACGGTTTTCTTTTCATTATCAGCAAAAAGTCTTTTACTCTCTCATTTTTCTGAACATCTTTTTGTAGTTTGGTATTTATTTTTTTTAAAAAAAATTTTTGATTCCCAATTTTTTTTAAAAAGTGTTGTTTTTTTTTGTTCTGTAACCTTTTTTACAGGACTTATTTGTTATTTAGACACATTTTATTGCATTTTAATTGTTTTAAACGCCTATTAGAAAAATAGCAGACTTTCGTTCTTTTTATTCTGCAATCCGGTGGTATTTGGCGACTTCATGTTCACACATTGGGAGACCCTGCGGTGGAATTGTCTATGTGCACTGAAGTTCGCTGGACGAAAAAGTGCTGACATTTCGATGCTTTCTGAATAACCCCTACAGTGTAAATGTAACCTAGATGATATAGTGCATGAAGGGAAGGCATACTAAAGTGTGATTTCCCCCCCCCCCGGCAGAATAATATTGATAGAACACCATATAATATTTATAAGTGGGATAAGCTTCTAGCTTCTTCTGTCTTGTTTATGCTAAATGTTCTTTTGCTATACATGCATGTATTCTGTGTGTACTGTATTTGTACATGTACTGTGTGTGCACTATATATTAGGGATGTGCGTTTCGGGTTTCGGAATTTCGGAATTTTCACGAAATTTCCCGATTCGTGTTTTCGGATGCGGCGAGCCGAATCGAAAAGTTTAAAAATCCGAAAAATCGAACCGAATTAAACCGAAAAAAAAATCGGTGCACAAGCCTACTATATATGTAGGGCCCCATCGCCTCCTTAACGCTAGCACTCACACATGTGAGCGTTGGTGCTAGGTTAAATGAGGTTACTCCATGCTGCTCATATCATACCCTAGTGCAGGACCCTCATATTACAATCCGAACGGTAACTGGCTGAAAAATGCAGGAGTTTGTGCTTTTCAGCGCGAGGTTACTGTACTTTGCGCTCCCTATACTTAACATGGGGAGCGCAAAGTCCTAACGCTAATTACACTCCATTGTGGCTACTTAAAAGTTACCCACAGCTAGACGCTGGTGCTAACTGATGCTTCTTCTGCAGAATCAGTCAGCACCAGCTGGAACCCCCCAAAAATCAGATACTTGCCTCTCATCTCACAGCGCAAAAGGTGGTATGATCCACTGCTTCTGGTCACGGGGAGCATCCAGGAGCTTAGTACTGTGCCACTGGTCGTAGACTCTGATTTTTAAAATTATGTGGGTGGGCACAATTTTCTGTTTTTGCCTCGGGTGCAAAAGGAGCTAGCTACGGCTCTGCCTGTGTGAGTATGGCACAAGGACAGGTTCAGGTCAACTTGGTTCCCCCCCCCCCCGCAGTGGCTGGTGATCAAGGATGCATGCACTGTACTGTCACCATTTGAGGAGGCAATGAGGATGGTGAGCAGGGACAGTGCATGCATCAGTGACACAATTCCTTTAGTGTTCCTGCTGGAGCACACTCTGCGGGGAATTATAGATGTGGCACTAGAGGCAGAGCAGCGGGAGGAAGAGGAGGCCTTCCCTAGCTCTCAAGGCCCCAGTCTTTACGCAGACAGCATTCCTGCGGGTCCTCAGATCAGACAGGAGGAAGATGAGGTGGAGGAATATTTAAGTAGTGGGGGCATTGAAGGTGGCGATTCCTCAAGGGAGGATTTTGTGTGCCCAGAAACACAAGGACTAGTACGTGGCTGGGAGGAGGAAGTGCACAATGGGGTCATCCTCAGTGACCAGGAAGACTTGGAAGCTAATGCCACCTCCAACCTACGCTGCATGGGCTCCCTTATCCTGCAAAGCCTGGTAAAGGACCCCAGGATTTGTGCTATCAAGGAGAGGGATCATTACTGGTTGGCAAGCCTTCTTGATTCACGATACAAGGGTAAAGTTGCAGAGCTCATCCTGCCCGCACAGAGGGAGCACAGGATGAAACAACTTGAAGACGCTCTAAAGCGACACTTGTGTAACACCTTTCCAGGCACTGGTAGGTTACCAAGTGATGACACAGGTGTTTCTGAGGCTGCGGATGATCAGAGGAAGAGCAGTGAAGGCCTGGGCCGCTTGACTGATGCCTTTTTAAAAAAATTTAGTCCACGACGCCCAGGGGCGTCAAATGTAGGCACCCATTGCCTGCGTCTTCACCATATGGTGCAGGACTACTCAGGGGCAAGGGCAGACCTGGATACCTTTACAGCAGATGATCCACTGGCTTACTGGGTGTTGAGATAGGATCACTGATCACTGGCCAGAATTTAGCCAATATGCTATGCAGCTACTAGGTTGCCCTTCATCCAGCGTGCTTTCTGAAAGGACGTTCAGTGCCGCTGGAGGTTTTGTCACAGACAAAAGAGTGCGTCTCTCCACCGACTCTGTAGACCGGCTGACATTTATAAAAATGAATCAGTCCTGGATCAGCAGCTATCAATCCCCTGATGCTGATGTTACTGAATAGATCGGGGTTCTCTTCTGCATTCCCAAAACCTCCACCACTGCACTCTTCCACAATACCACAAAGGGGTTATGGTGTGAAGGCACTTGCTGCCACCAAAGGTAAAATATTAGGGTGCACTGCCACGGACGCCTATACCAGATTCATATCATTTTAATATTTGACCACAGGGTCCAACCCTGCACTCTTCCACAATACCACAGAGGGGTAACGGTGTGACGGCACTGTTGCCGACACTAAAGGCCCAATTTTAAAGCACCTATTGTTACTTTCATCCAAAGCCTGCTTAAGTTTCACCATAATTTAGCCAAAAAAATTACTAAACTTGTTCTGCGTGTCCTAAAACATCTCCTCTTTTCATACAGGCTGCCGCCCCAAGCAGTTGTTTATGAATAGATTAAAGGAAAACCGTTTACCGTCATTTGAAATGTCATTTTTCTGTTTTTAAATGCTTCTATACATCCTACAAATCCGCCACTTCACGGGCAGGTTATGGGGACCTCCTAGGCACGATATTTGAAGGAATTTTTCGTTTTTTTTTTATTCTTAACCTTTATTTCATGGAAAACTCACTGTTCCTTTAAAAACATTTTTTTTATATTTTTTGTCCTTGTTTCCTGTCCCCCAGGGCACTACCCGGACCCCCATACACCTTTTATGGCAAATATCTAGCATATATGCCCTCTTGGAGGGCACTCTAAAAATCTAACGTTCGAGTCCCATTGACTTGTATTGATTTCGGTTCGTGTTCGCGTTCGAACTCGAACTTTTGAAATTGTTCGAATTCGAACCAAACACGGGGGAGTTTGGCTCATCCTTAATGTTCACGGAGTTTGTTCTGGATGTGTTCACGGAGTTTGTTCTGGATGTATTCACGGGTTTTATTCCGCATCTTGTTTTCTAGCTTCCCGGGTATGAAGAGACTTTGCCCATCAGTGAAAAATCTAATCCCATCACCCGAGAGCTGGACAAGGCCGACCCCGTCCAACTGGTGCAGCTTCTGAGAGACTGTGACGCCGAGATATTCCAGGAGGAAGATGAGAGCCCCATCCACTATGAGGTGAGAATGGACCTGGACAGGGTGGAACTTATTAGAGAGGGGTCTGATCGGAGTGGGGACCTGAGCACAGGAGGGCAGCTGGAGCTGCTTAGTCGTCAGTATCTTGTGACGCCGGTTATTAAGCGCGTGTTTATTGTAATGATCATGTGACGCCGGTTATTAAGCGCGTGTTTATTATAATGATCATGTGACGCCGGTTATTAAGCGCGTGTTTATTGTAATGATCATGTAACGCCGGTTATTAGGCGCGTGTTTATTGTAATGATCATGTGACGCCGGTTATTAAGCGCGTTGTTATTGTAATGATCATGTGACGCTGGTTATTAAGCGCGTGTTTATTGTAATGATCATGTGACGCCGGTTATTAATCGCGTGTTTATTGTAATGATCATGTGACGCCGGTTATTAAGCGCGTGTTTATTGTAATGATCATGTAACGCCGGTTATTAAGCGCGTGTTTATTGTAATGATCATGTGACGCCGGTTATTAAGCGCGTTTTATTGTAATGATCATGTGATGCCGGTTATTAAGCGTTGTGTTTATTGTAATGATCATGTGACGCCGGTTATTAAGCGCGTGTTTATTGTAATGATCATGTAACGCCGGTTATTAAGCGCGTGTTTATTGTAATGATCATGTGACGCTGGTTATTAAGCGCGTGTTTATTGTAATGATCATGTGACGCCGGTTATTAAGCGCGTGTTTATTGTAATGATCGTGTGACGCCGGTTATTAAGCGCGTGTTATTGTAATGATCATGTAACGCCGGTTATTAAGCGCGTGTTTATTGTAATGATCATGTGACGCCGGTTATTAAGCGCGTGTTTATTGTAATGATCGTGTGACGCCGGTTATTAAGCGCGTGTTTATTGTAATGATCATGTAACGCGGTTATTAAGCGCGTGTTTATTGTAATGATCATGTGACGCCGGTTATTAAGCGCGTGTTTATTGTAATGATCATGTGACGCGGTTATTAAGCGCGTGTTTATTGTAATGATCATGTGACGCCGGTTATTAAGCGCGTGTTTATTGTAATGATCGTGTGACGCCGGTTATTAAGCGCGTGTTTATTGTAATGATCATGTAACGCCGGTTATTAAGCGCGTGTTTATTGTAATGATCATGTGACGCTGGTTATTAAGCGCGTGTTTATTGTAATGATCATGTAACGCTGGTTATTAAGCGCGTGTTTATTGTAATGATCATGTGACGCCGGTTATTAAGCGCGTGTTTATTGTAATGATCATGTGACGCTGGTTATTAAGCGCGTGTTTATTGTAATGATCATGTAACGCTGGTTATTAAGCGCATGTTTATTGTAATGATCATGTGACGCCGGTTATTAAGCGCGTGTTTATTGTAATGATCATGTGACGCCGGTTATTAAGCGCGTGTTTATTGTAATGATCATGTGACGCCGGTTATTAAGCGCGTTTTATTGTAATGATCATGTGACGCCGGTTATTAAGCGCGTGTTTATTGTAATGATCATGTAACGCCGGTTATTAAGCGCGTGTTTATTGTAATGATCATGTGACGCCGGTTATTAAGCGCGTGTTTATTGTAATGATCATGTAACGCCGGTTATTAGGCGCTTGTTTATTGTAATGATCATGTAACGCCGGTTATTAAGCGCGTGTTTATTGTAATGATCATGTAACGCCGGTTATTAAGCGCGTGTTTATTGTAATGATCATGTGACGCCGTTATTAAGCGCGTGTGTTTTTGTAATGATCATGTAACGCCGGTTATTAGGCGCGTGTTTATTGTAATGATCATGTGACGCCGGTTATTAAGCACGTGTTTATTGTAATGATCATGTGACGCCGGTTATTAAGCGCGTGTTTATTGTAATGATCATGTGACGCCGGTTATTAAGCGCGTTGTTATTGTAATGATCATGTGACGCTGGTTATTAAGCGCGTGTTTATTGTAATGATCATGTGACGCTGGTTATTAAGCGCTTTGTTATTGTAATGATCATGTGATGCCGGTTATTAAGCGCGTGTTTATTGTAATGATCATGTGACGCCGGTTATTAAGCGCGTGTTTATTGTAATGATCATGTGACGCCGGTTATTAAGCGCGTGTTTATTGTAATGATCATGTGACGCCGGTTATTAAGCGCGTGTTTATTGTAATGATCATGTGACGCCGGTTATTAAGCGCGTGTTTATTGTAATGATCATGTGACGCCGGTTATTAAGCGCCTGTTTATTGTAATGATCATGTAACGCCGGTTATTAAGCGCGTGTTTATTGTAATGATCATGTGACGCCGGTTATTAAGCGCGTGTTTATTGTAATGATCATGTGACGCTGGTTATTAAGCGCGTGTTTATTGTAATGATCATGTAACGCCGGTTATTAAGCGCGTTGTTATTGTAATGATCATGTGACGCCGGTTATTAAGCGCGTGTTTATTGTAATGATCATGTGACGCCGGTTATTAAGCGCGTGTTTATTGTAATGATCATGTGACGCCGGTTATTAAGCGCGTGTTTATTGTAATGATCATGTGACGCGGTTATTAAGCGCGTGTTTATTGTAATGGTCATGTGATGCTGGTTATTAAGCGCGTGTTTATTGTAATGATCATGTGACGCGGTTATTAAGCGCGTGTTTATTGTAATGATCATGTGACGCCGGTTATTAAGCGCGTGTTTATTGTAATGGTCATGTGATGCTGGTTATTAAGCGCGTGTTTATTGTAATGATCATGTGACGCCGGTTATTAAGCGCGTGTTTATTGTAATGATCATGTGACGCCGGTTATTAAGCGCGTGTTTATTGTAATGGTCATGTGATGCTGGTTATTAAGCGCGTGTTTATTGTATTGATCATGTGACGCCGGTTATTAAGCGCGTGTTTATTGTAATGATCATGTGACGCCGGTTATTAAGCGCGTGTTTATTGTAATGATCATGTGATGCCGGTTATTAAGCGCGTGTTTATTGTAATGATCATGTGACGCCGGTTATTAAGCGCGTGTTTATTGTAATGGTCATGTGATGCCGGTTATTAAGCGCGTGTTTATTGTAATGATCATGTGATGCCGGTTATTAAGCGCGTGTTTATTGTAATGATCATGTGATGCTGGTTATTAAGCGCGTGTTTATTGTAATGATCATGTAACGCCGGTTATTAGGCGCGTGTTTATTGTAATGATCATGTGACGCCGGTTATTAAGCGCGTGTTTATTGTAATGATCATGTGACGCTGGTTATTAAGCGCCTGTTTATTGTAATGATCATGTACGCCGGTTATTAGGCGCTTGTTTATTGTAATGATCATGTGACGCCGGTTATTAAGCGCGTGTTTATTGTAATGATCATGTGATGCCGGTTATTAAGCGCGTGTTTATTGTAATGATCATGTGACGCCGGTTATTAAGCGCGTGTTTATTGTAATGATCATGTGACGCCGGTTATTAAGCGCGTGTTTATTGTAATGATCATGTGACGCCGGTTATTAAGCGCGTGTTTATTGTAATGATCATGTGACGCCGGTTATTAAGCGCGTGTTTATTGTAATGATCATGTGACGCCGGTTATTAAGCGCGTGTTTATTGTAATGATCATGTAACGCCGGTTATTAAGCGCGTGTTTATTGTAATGATCATGTGACGCCGGTTATTAAGCGCGTGTTTATTGTAATGATCATGTGACGCCGGTTATTAAGCGCGTGTTTATTGTAATGATCATGTGACGCCGGTTATTAAGCGCGTTGTTATTGTAATGATCATGTGACGCTGGTTATTAAGCGCGTGTTTATTGTAATGATCATGTGACGCCGGTTATTAAGTGCATGTTTATTGTAATGATCATGTGACGCCGGTTATTAAGCGCATGTTTATTGTAATGATCATGTGACGCCGGTTATTAAGCGCCTGTTTATTGTAATGATCATGTGACGCCGGTTATTAAGCGCGTGTTTATTGTAATGATCATGTGACGCCGGTTATTAAGCGCGTGTTTATTGTAATGATCATGTGACGCCGGTTATTAAGCGCGTGTTTATTGTAATGGTCATGTGACGCTGGTTATTAAGCGCGTGTTTATTGTAATGATCATGTGACGCCGGTTATTAAGCGCGTGTTTATTGTAATGATCATGTGACGCCGGTTATTAAGCGCGTGTTTATTGTAATGATCATGTGACGCCGGTTATTAAGCGCGTGTTTATTGTAATGATCATGTGACGCCGGTTATTAAGCGCGTGTTTATTGTAATGGTCATGTGATGCTGGTTATTAAGCGCGTGTTTATTGTAATGATCATGTGACGCCGGTTATTAAGCGCGTGTTTATTGTAATGATCATGTGACGCCGGTTATTAAGCGCGTGTTATTGTAATGATCATGTGACGCCGGTTATTAAGCGCGTGTTATTGTAATGATCATGTGACGCCGGTTATTAAGCGCGTGTTTATTGTAATGGTCATGTGATGCTGGTTATTAAGCGCGTGTTTATTGTAATGATCATGTGACGCCGGTTATTAAGCGCGTGTTTATTGTAATGATCATGTGACGCCGGTTATTAAGCGCGTGTTTATTGTAATGATCATGTGACGCCGGTTATTAAGCGCGTGTTTATTGTAATGATCATGTGACGCGGTTATTAAGCGCGTGTTTATTGTAATGATCATGTGACGCCGGTTATTAAGCGCGTGTTTATTGTAATGATCATGTGACGCCGGTTATTAAGCGCGTGTTTATTATAATGGTAATGTGGATTCCTTTTCGCCGGGTCTCTGTCTCGGTGCGCAGTGACTCAGAGCTCCGGCTCATTGGCCTGTGCCCTGATAAAGATAACGGGGGGGGGGACACTCGCAGGTGGCACAGGGATTCCTATTGGATTAGAATAGGACACACCGTGTGTCACGTTAAAAATGTCAGAGCAGAATGAAATCACAGCCGCGTGTCTTGTGTTTCAGAGACTTTACAGCGAGTCGACACTGAAGAGGGTGGAGGAGGTGGCGAAGCGAGTGCAGGAGATTTTGAAGGCGAGTCATTATACGCAGGAATAACATGAATAAGGTCACATGACCAGCAGCACGTGACTAATAATTACCTGAGTAAAATCTCATCCAGCACAATGCACCATGGGATAGAAATGACCGACCTGTGAGGCTCCCACACACTGCGTGACATGAGGCTCCCACACGCTGCGTGACATGAGGCTCCCACACGCTGCGTGACATGAGGCTCCCACACGCTGCGTGACATGAGGCTCCCACACGCTGCGTGACATGAGGCTCCCACTCACTGCTTGACATGAGGCTCCCACACACTGCGTGACATGAGGCTCCCACACACTGCGTGACATGAGGCTCCCACACACTGCGTGACATGAGGCTCCCACACACTGCGTGACATGAGGCTCCCACACACTGCGTGACATGAGGCTCCACACACTGCGTGACATGAGGCTCCCACACGCTGCGTGACATGAGGCTCCCACTCACTGCTTGACATGAGGCTCCCACACACTGCGTGACATGAGGCTCCCACACACTGCGTGACATGAGGCTCCCACACGCTGCGTGACATGAGGCTCCCACACACTGCGTGACATGAGGCTCCCACACACTGCGTGACATGAGGCTCCCACACGCTGCAAGACATGAGGCTCCCACACGCAGCGTGACATGAGGCTCCCACACGCAGCGTGACATGAGGCTCCCACACGCTGCGTGACATGAGGCTCCCACACACTGCGTGACATGAGGCTCCCACACACTGCGTGACATGAGGCTCCCACACACTGCGTGACATGAGGCTCCCACACACTGCGTCACAGGACATGCACTAGATGTGTAAGTTGCTTCGTATTAAAATGAATTGCATTTTGTCCAAACTTTTGGCGATTCGCATTGCTGAAGTAATTACCAAATACGAATAGCATATAGATAACGCCCGAAACTAACTGAATCGATGTACAGTATCTGACAGAAGTGAGTACACCCCTATACATACACAGTATCTGACAGAAGATAATCAGGGTCTCTGGGTGAATGTTCAGAGTCTCGGGGTGAGTGTTCAGAATCTCAGGGTGTGACGGAGCGACTGTACACTAACTTAGTACCTCCGTCCTGACTCTCTTCCATGTAACAGTCACCAGAGCAATCTTTCCTAACAGCACCCCCAAACTTTAACCTCAGTTTAAAGAAGGAGGCTCACCATTGGAAATCAAACAGCAGAATGAAGGTTTATTCACACAGACACACAGTCAAGGACCAACCCTTTACATACAAACTAACAGATAACTGCACAGGACCTTCAAACAATGGGACCTGCTGGGAGGAGAAGGGGGAGGGAGAAAGCAAGTAAAACAAAAGGAATTTCTTCTATTAGGGAGAATTACACTATACAGGAAATAACAGACATCAGAAATATTTAGTTTGCTGGCGGATGTTTAAAACAGTGAAAAGCTAAATATTTTTAAAAGGTTCCAATTCCCCAATAGTCTCTTAAACGGTGGAGGGGCTTCCGTCACGACCATCTTCCAGGGACCACATAGTACAAGGAATAGGGGGATGGACCCCCCAATAAATGGGTTTGTCATCACACAGGGCCTTGGGTGAATGTTCAGAATCTCAGGGTCTCGGGTTGAATGTTCAAAGTGTCTCCAAAACAAACAATCCATTATATACAATAAATCGCTTCAGGTTGGTTCGTTATATAATCAATTGACCTTCTCCCAAAGCCTGCGATCAACCCAAAATAAAACAGTCGTCTGGCACACATAAAAACATAAAAACCCTGTGTCGCAAATTGCAATAATAATAACCGCCAAACTAAACACAAGCTACAAGGTCAGAAACAATACAAATAGTGTGTGACTCTATGTGAGCCTAACAGGACCTTGTCAGACCCTGCAGTCAACCAAGATATATATATATATCAATCCAGCACCTGCCTTAATAAAAGGAATTTCAAAAGTTAAAAAGCCAAAATAATGAAAAATCTCAGTGCTCGGCCTTGATGCAGATAAATATAGACATACACACCCAGCATGGGGTGACGTACATACACGCCCGGCATGGGGTGACGTACATACACGCCCGGCATGGGGTGGCGTACATACACGCCCGGTATGGGGTGACGTACATACACGCCCAGCATGAGGTGACATACATACACGCCCGGCATGAGGTGACGTACATACACGCCCGGCATGGGGTGACGTACATAAACGCCGGCATGGGGCATGGGGTGGCGTACATACATGACCGGCATGGGGTGACGTACATACACGCCCGGCATGGGGTGGCGTACATACACGCCCGGCATGGAGTGACGTACATATATTTTTTAATGCAGTTCAATAATTGTTATGTTTGTGGATCTCAGAGTCCTGATGAAGGTCTGATTGTGCTGAGCGGATGTGGGACGTCCGGAAGGCTGGCCATGCTCCTCTCGGTGAGTCCAGAATCTGTAAAATTATCTCTCTAAACCTCTGCAGCTGCACGTTTCCCCATGGCCAGGCGTTTGGCCTTCATTGTCCTCCTGCACACTGCTGCGTCCTCGGACCCTCTGCTTACGTGAGTCGCAGCTCTGGCTGTTGACATTAAAGCAGGTTTCTCAGTGAAGCGGTTGTGCAATGTGCAGGAAAACACTGTGTTTATATCACTGATTAAATAAATGCTGAGCATTACCGCTTCGCCAAATGAACAAAACAAGAAGCTCTGAGGCGACGTGAGGTCTCCTGAAGCCATGTGAGGTCTCCTGAAGCCATGTGAGGTCTCCTGAAGCCATGTGAGATCTCCCAATTCCTGCACAAAATTCACAATTAAACAACATTTTTCATTTCTATTAACTTTACAGAGCATTGTGCCCACTGTGGTGGACACCTTTATCTGTTAGGTATGTGTGTATGTGATTCCTCTCTATCTACCCTTGTCACATTACAGCTTCTCTCATCACTTTATCTCACTGCCCCCTCAATATCTAGCCTATACTTTCCTGCCTTCGTCTACCCATCACTTTATCTCACTGCCCCCTCAATATCTAGCCTATACTTTCTTACCCTCCTGTCTATCCACCACTTTGTCTCACTGCCCCCTCAATATCTAGCCTATACTTTCTTACCCTCCTTTCTATCCACCACTTTGTCTCACTGCCCCCTCAATATCTAGCCTATGCTTTCTTACCCTCCTGTCTATCCATCACTTTATCTCACTGCCCCCTCAATATCTAGCCTATACTTTCTTACCCTCCTGTCTATCCATCACTTTATCTCACTGCCCCCTCAATATCTAGCCTATACTTTCTTACCCTCCTGTCTACCCATCAATTTATCTCACTACCCCCTCAATATCTAGCCTATACTTTCTTACCCTCCTGTCTATCCATCACTTTATCTCACTACCCCCTCAATATCTAGCCTATGCTTTCTTACCCTCCTGTCTATCCATCACTTTATCTCACTGCCCCCTCAATATCTAGCCTATACTTTCTTACCCTCCTGTCTACCCATCACTTTATCTCACTACCCCCTCAATATCTAGCCTATACTCTCTTACCCTCCTGTCTACCCATCACTTTATCTTTACTGCCCCCTCAATATCTAGCCTATGCTTTCTTACCCTCCTGTCTACCCATCACTTTATCTCATTGCCCCCTCAATATCTAGCCTATACTCTCTTACCCTCCTGTCTACCCATCACTTTATCTCACTGCCCCCTCAATATCTAGCCTATACTTTCTTACCCTCCTGTCTATCACTTTATCTCACTGCCCCCTCAATATCTAGCCTATACTTTCTTACACTCCTGTCTATCCATCACTTTGTCTCACTGCCCCCTCATTATCTAGCCTATACTTTCTTACCCTCCTGCTATCCATCACTTTGTCTCACTGCCCCCTCAATATCTAGCCTATTCTTTCTTACCCTCCTGTCTATCACTTTATCTCACTGCCCCCTCAATATCTAGCCTATACTTTCTTACCCTCCTGTCTACCCATCACTTTATCTCACTACCCCCTCAATATCTAGCCTATGCTTTCTTACCCTCCTGTCTATCCATCACTTTGTCTCACTGCCCCCTCAATATCTAGCCTATACTTTCTTACCCTCCTGTCTATCCATCACTTTGTCTCACTGCCCCCTCAATATCTAGCCTATGCTTTCTTACCCTCCTGTCTATCCATCACTTTATCTCACTGCCCCCTCAATATCTAGCCTATGCTTTCTTACCCTCCTGTCTATCCATCACTTTGTCTCACTGCCCCCTCAATATCTAGCCTATACTTTCTTACCCTCCTGTCTATCCATCACTTTGTCTCACTGCCCCCTCAATATCTAGCCTATGCTTTCTTACCCTCCTGTCTATCCATCACTTTGTCTCACTGCCCCCTCAATATCTAGCCTATACTTTCTTACCCTCCTGTCTACCCATCACTTTATCTCACTGCCCCCTCAATATCTAGCCTATACTTTCTTACACTCCTGTCTACCCATCACTTTATCTCACTACCCCCTCAATATCTAGCCTATGCTTTCTTACCCTCCTGTCTACCCATCACTTTATCTCACTGCCCCTCAATATCTAGCCTATGCTTTCTTACCCTCCTGTCTATCCATCACTTTGTCTCTCTGCCCCCTCAATATCTAGCCTATACTTTCTTACCCTCCTGTCTATCCATCACTTTGTCTCACTGCTCCCTCAATATCTAGCCTATGCTTTCTTACCCTCCTGTCTACCCATCACTTTATCTCACTGCCCCCTCAATATCTAGCCTATGCTTTCTTACCCTCCTGTCTATCCATCACTTTGTCTCACTGCCCCCTCAATATCTAGCCTATACTTTCTTACCCTCCTGTCTACCCATCACTTTGTCTCACTGCTCCCTCAATATCTAGCCTATGCTTTCTTACCCTCCTGTCTACCCATCACTTTATCTCACTACCCCCTCAATATCTAGCCTATGCTTTCTTACCCTCCTGTCTACCCATCACTTTATCTTTACTGCCCCCTCAATATCTAGCCTATGCTTTCTTACCCTCCTGTCTACCCATCACTTTATCTCATTGCGCCCTCAATATCTAGCCTATACTCTCTTACCCTCCTGTCTACCCATCACTTTATCTCACTGCCCCCTCAATATCTAGCCTATACTTTCTTACCCTCCTGTCTATCACTTTATCTCACTGCCCCCTCAATATCTAGCCTATACTTTCTTACACTCCTGTCTATCCATCACTTTGTCTCACTGCCCCCTCATTATCTAGCCTATACTTTCTTACCCTCCTGTCTATCCATCACTTTGTCTCACTGCCCCCTCAATATCTAGCCTATTCTTTCTTACCCTCCTGTCTATCACTTTATCTCACTGCCCCCTCAATATCTAGCCTATACTTTCTTACCCTCCTGTCTACCCATCACTTTATCTCACTGCCCCCTCAATATCTAGCCTATACTTTCTTACACTCCTGTCTACCCATCACTTTATCTCACTACCCCCTCAATATCTAGCCTATGCTTTCTTACCCTCCTGTCTATCCATCACTTTGTCTCACTGCCCCCTCAATATCTAGCCTATGCTTTCTTACCCTCCTGTCTATCCATCACTTTGTCTCACTGCCCCCTCAATATCTAGCCTATGCTTTCTTACCCTCCTGTCATATCATCACTTTGTCTCACTGCCCCCTCAATATCTAGCCTATGCTTTCTTACCCTCCTGTCTATCCATCACTTTGTCTCACTGCCCCCTCAATATCTAGCCTATACTTTCTTACCCTCCTGTCTATCCATCACTTTGTCTCACTGCCCCCTCAATATCTAGCCTATGCTTTCTTACCCTCCTGTCTATCCATCACTTTATCTCACTGCCCCCTCAATATCTAGCCTATACTTTCTTACACTCCTGTCTACCATCACTTTATCTCACTACCCCTCAATATCTAGCCTATGCTTTCTTACCCTCCTGTCTATCCATCACTTTGTCTCACTGCCCCTCAATATCTAGCCTATACTTTCTTACCCTCCTGTCTATCCATCACTTTGTCTCACTGCTCCCTCAATATCTAGCCTATGCTTTCTTACCCTCCTGTCTACCCATCACTTTATCTCACTGCCCCCTCAATATCTAGCCTATGCTTTCTTACCCTCCTGTCTATCCATCACTTTGTCTCACTGCCCCCTCAATATCTAGCCTATACTTTCTTACCCTCCTGTCTACCCATCACTTTATCTCACTGCCCCCTCAATATCTAGCCTATACTTTCTTACCCTCCTGTCTACCCATCACTTTGTCTCACTGCTCCCTCAATATCTAGCCTATGCTTTCTTACACTCCTGTCTATCCATCACTTTTTCTCACTGTCCCCTCAATATCTAGCCTATGCTTTCTTACCCTCCTGTCTATCCATCACTTTTTCTTACTGTCCCCTCAATATCTAGCCTATGCTTTCTTACCCTCCTGTCTATCCATCACTTTTTCTCACTGTCCCCTCAATATCTAGCCTATGCTTTCTTACCCTCCTGTCTATCCATCACTTTATCCCACTGCCCTCTCCCTGTACAGCTCAGTTATTTTCTCACTTTCAGTTTTTCCGAGGTGAAAGATAATGATCTTAAAGTGATATTCCAGTGTTTTTTCACAAAACCCCCCAAAAAAAGATAATTTTCCTGGTTTCAATTCATTATTTATATCCCACATTTAGGCCCCGTTCACACCTAGCCGTTTTAACGCGTGTTTGTGCACGCTTTAAAACGCAGGAACGGGGAAATCCCCTTTGCTATGGGACCCATTCAGACCTAAGCGTTTTAAAGTGTGCAGGAACGCGCGTTAAAACGGCCAACGCAAAAAGAAGTTCGGGAGCTTCTTTTCGGGCATACAGCAGCGCGTTCGCGGCCATATCATAGCCGCGAACGCGCTGCAACGCGGGTTTTTTTTGTATGCGCGAACGCGCATAAAAAAAACGCGCGCATTGCGCAACGCAGCGCTACGCCCAGGTGTGAACCCAGCCTTAGTGAGTTCTTCCTGTTTGTGAAGCAGAGTGTGTGGTCGTCTCCCTCCTGACCTAAACGCACGCGCTTCACTTACCAGCTGCGTCACGGCTGGATCATAATTCAGCGCCAGGCTTAGCTGTAAGTAAAGTGCATGCATTTAGGTCACGGGGAGAAGTCTCTATTAAATGGGAATATCTTGATTGTCAGGGTTATTCATTATGACGTGTATACAGTCAGGTGCAGAAATATTGGGACATGGACACAATTGTAACATCTTTGGCTCTATACACCACCACAATGGAGTTGGAATGAAACAAACACAATGTGCTTTAACTGCAGACTGTCAGCTTTAATTTGAGGGTATGTACATCCAACTCAGGTGAACGGTGTAGGACTTACAGCAGTTTGCAGATGTGCCTCCCACAGCCAAAGATGTTAGAATTGTGTCGCTGTCCCAATATTTATGGACCTGACTGTGTGTATATGTATATATATATTGCACTTCACAGAATCACGGTGGCACTCCAGGACTGTAAAGATTCTTTATTCAATCCATAAAATCAACGTTTCAGCCTCTCCCCGAGGCTTTCATCAGGATATACAAGTGAACAATGTTGTAGAGACCATTTTATACACATAAAGACACATAAACATTAATTGATTAACTCACCACTCCCCAACATTCGGCATCGGCGTCTTCCCTGCGCGCATGCGTCTACCTAGATACTTGGCGCACATTGGGTATCCTAGCAACCCTAGAAGCTGGATACTTACAGACTCCTCCCTTCACGTCCGCGCTGTTTGTTGCTGCCCAGCGTTTCACTGGGGCACAAAGAGGGACACCATGCCGATCCCTGTGGGTTTTAAAAACAAGGACAAGCACACCAACACAGCGGGCGCTTACCCCGGGTCTGGAGCTACACTGCCCACTTTATTTCAGCCAACTGATTCTCCTCGTGTAATAAATGGGAGTGCGGCATTACAGTCAATATTGACCACCACAGGGGTCCACCCTGGGATACCTAGTTTTCACTTATGGTGTAAATGGGGGCTGATGCCCTCATTGCACCAACACCATCCGCCCCATGCTTAAAGGGCCCCACATGTAGCCATAAAGTAATGAACAACCCTCCTCTTGCTATTGAGAATTCCCACCCGTATATATATCAGTTATATTAAAACCTAGAGAAAGACATCTTTTCATTAAGTCCATCCAGGGCTACAGTACGCAGGCGATGTATCCATGTCATCTCCCTCTGCAGCAGCAACTGTCCTCGATTGCCTCCGCGTGGGGGAATCGGTATATGATCTATCGCCGTAAGCCTACGCGAGGACAACGGGTGATTGCTCTCTAGAAAGTGCCTCGCCACAGGCTTGTCTGATTTTCCATACCGGTATGCCGTCCTGATATTGGACCGGTGATTCCTAATGCGTTCGCATAACGGTGGCTCTGTCTTACCGATGTAGGCCTTACCACAGGGGCACAATATTTTATAGACAACGAATTCAGTCTTGCATGTAATATTATGGTGGACCTATTATGGTGGACGTCTTAACAATATATGGCGCGTTATCCCGAGTTCTTTTGATGCTATCTAGATATTTTTAGACACAATAAAATCATTAAAGATGATATGAGACTGCGTAACGGTAAAACAATTCAAATCAAAATTTATTCACACGTCAAGTTTCATACAATCATATGTTATCAATGGATCAGCAAGATGCAATTTACAAGTGATTATAGATCGTGATTAGTAGCGACACTGCGACACGCAATAATCTAATGGACAAACGGCTTAGGTTTATAGACCGCACCACACATATACACGAATCAATTCTTAAACACCAAGTTCTATTCGACCCACTTAAACTTCTCCCATTACAAAACAATCCTCCTCAACCTGGCTAAAAACATTGAATTACTGGGGCATCACCTGCAGCATAATTTAATAGTGGGGGCCGATTTACTAAATGCAACTTCCTTCAAGGTGATACATAACACACTCGATAGGTAAACTATCTCTTCCACAGATCAATCACAGCATCAATACTCAGCAATTCATGCAGCAGGAGTTAACAAATACTTCCTATTGACTTAACATACAGTACATTCAATAGAAATGGCTGCAATATGTAGGAAGGAGTTATGTTCATTTTACTTGAATGGCGGCTGGTGGTAACTTGATATATGAAAGCCATTTCTCAGTTCCAGCTTATCTCACTATGGGGACAATTTATCTTTAGATGTCCAAATCCAGCATTCTTGGAATATAAATAATTTCAATAAATTAGGGCGAGCCACACAGCTGTGCCGTAATAGTTTCTTCATTTAGCGCTCCTCTGCAGTAGAGCGGAAAGGCTAACTATTCTACTGTTTAGGCTTCAACAGCAAAATAATTCATTTATATTCCTTTAATAGGTGATGGACATATAAAGCAGTGACAATGCAATTAGGAAATAGATAAAACTAAAATTATTCAATTATACTTTACTATCTGGTAGCGAAGATAGAGTGGTGTAAGAAGATTCGGGTGTGGTCGGATCTTAGTGGAGTCATGGGGTGGCTCTGATGGTATCTGGCCCTTTCTTCTCTTCTCTTTTTTTTCCTACCACCTCCATCTGGAGTATCCCCTTTTTATAGCTGTCTCCCACCCAGTTTAGCTCTAGCCCATCAATATGTGGCCTCATTTGATTGGCGGATATATATATTGATTAACTCCAGGTATCTGTCCAGGTGTTATATTACCTGGCCAGTAGATGGCACTCTCAGATCAAACATCCAACCTTCTAAAGGAATTAATTAATATATGTGACCAAGTAGTAACCTATCTTTAATGGTTTGGGGTCATTTTATACTATATCCAGGGATTCCATAGGGTTATTTAACAATTAATATTATTACTATTTATGAAGCGCCAGCATATTTTGCAGTGGCGTGCATGCATAAAACACCTTGGGATAGATATCTAGAGATGTGTGTATGAGAATTCTGCAGACAGGCATAAATGTTTCGTGATATTCCTTAAAATTCATTCATAATGTAGCGCTGCTTTAAAGACTGTGACTGTGTTCTGCTGCATTTAATTATTATGGCCACCAGAGGGAGACAGAGACCTATGGATTATGCTGGACAAACAAGGAAAGAACTGAACTACATTTTCCATGATGCTTTGCGTGAGGACAGGAAGTGGGTGTGTAGGAAAGGAAAGGCATCAGCAGCCTCGTGGAAAGCATGCTCAGAGTGAGCTGGGAACTGAAAGGAGAAGGACGCAGGCAGAGCTGTTAAGGATCGTGACCAGGCCAGAGCGCTACCGAGGGGCTACCTCGCTGGTGCTGGGGATCGGGACAGTGACCCTGCGGAGATCTGTCTATACCAAGCTGGGAGGTCTGAGGACAAGAAGCTGGTTCCGGCTGGACCCCGTGTAAGGAGACTGCGATGATCCATTGGGAGTGCAGGCAGTAAACCGTTGTACGCAGTGTAGAGATCGGACAAGCAGGGAGCGGATCCGGTGGCACAGAGTCCCAGTAAACAGCAGAGAGAAATCCTTGATCGGGTCCTGAACAGATTACCTATCGGATGGGTGAGAGGCCTCCCAGGCCGCAGTAGTAAAATAAAGAAACGCACGCTGCAGCATTGTTTAATTCCACAGAGCCCCAACTTGACTAGTCGAAGATTTGTTTGTTTAGTCCCTGGCCAGTTGAATATAGTACCCGGGTACCTGAGATCACACACATACACCTTTTTGAGACATTACTTTCACGGGACTTACACTCCAGAAACGACGGGGTTAAACTTTTCTTTTGCCGCTGCGCGTTTCTCGCATTACGAAATCCTGTCGTTCATATATCGTATTTGCATTATATGTGTCACTTTATTGGGATCAGTAAAGTATAGAATCTATAAAAATCCGCAACAGTGCTGGTGTATATTTATTCCCTAGTGCGGTGAGCCTAACTCGAGGTTAATTCAGCGGCTCCTTAGGGGGTGAGCGCTACACATGGGGGCTCGTTTCCGGGATACAGTCTCTGTAATAAAACCGCAATTAAAGGGTTAATTATGGATCCAGAAGAAGCAGCAGAGTGGTGTAGAGCACAAAATGGCCAGTTAGGGTTGAGTGTAGTAATTGACATTCCTGCAGGCACCTGGGCAGAAGAACAGATCCGCCAGGCTGTGGCAGCGTTGGCACCTGACCAGAAGGGATTCATAGTGGACTTTAAAGTGAACCCAGAGACTTCTCACACATATGTTCTTTTTGAGTGGAGAAAGGGTGTTCCAGTGTTTTTTCAGGGCGCGAGTGTGAAGCTGACCGACGATGTGGAAGTTCGACTGATCCAGCCAAGTACACCACGTGGTGATCACGCGAATGTTCCCGTGACTAGACCAACAACGTCAGGAGACGAGATCCCCAATGCTACCCCAACTACAGGGTTCCCTCCTGCTACATTTTTTATCATTATGGGGCAGCTGGTGGAAACGTTGGCCCAAAACTCAGCCGCGTCTTCAAATTATGGATATCGCAAGTTGGGGTTCTGTTCTGGTAAGGTCCCTGTGCCAGCTGGAGAAGAGGACTTTGACACTTGGATAGATCAGGCAGTGCAAGCTGTGGAAGAATGGGAAGTTGCAGACACCGTGAAGAGACAAAGGTTGATCGAGAGCTTAAGAGGTCCTGCTTCAGATGTCGTCCGAAATCTGAAAAGAGACAAGCCAGGCTGCACTGCTGCTGAGTATCTAGAAGCTTTACGGGAAATTTTTGGAGGAGTGGAGGATTGTGCCAAGCTTATCCACAGGTTCTCTCACACCTATCAAAAGGAAGGAGAAGAATTGTCCACCTATGTCTGGCGGCTGGATAAAATCATCCATCAGGTTATTCTAAAAAGAGGCATGGAGCTGAGTCGTGCAAGCAAAGCTTTGATGGATCAAATTTTCAAAGGTGCACTCCCACTGGATCCCATAATGTTGAAATTTCAGACTAGATACCAGAGCAAGAGAGTGACCTATTCCAAACTGGTCAAAGCTATCCAAGAAGAAGAGGCTTTAATTAAGGCTAAAAAGATTACTAATGCTTCACATGCAGTTTTCACCGCAGAAGTAGGAACTCTTGGTGTAGCAGACATACAGACCGAAGTAATGGCTTTGAAAACTCTGATGTTGAAAATGATAGAGTTGATGACGTTGCTGTCTGCTTGGATTGCCGTACCTGAGGAGGGAGAGGCAGTGCGGAGTGTTCCTGCTGGAGAACCCTCTGGGTCGTTGATCTGCCACAACTGTGGGGGGTTGGCCACTATCGACGTGACTGCCCCAGCCCACCCAAACCGCAAAGAGGATGGATGTTTCTAGCAGATATACAAATGACAAGAGCGGCTGTGGTTCCTAACAGGGGGTTTTCAAATGAGGCGCAAGAAGAAAATGTGCGCACACGCTCGAGGAAAAGATGTTTTGGCTGCAGGGAAAAGGGTCATTTCAGGGCTTAGTGCCCAAAAATGAGGCCCGTAAAGAGATCGGTCGAAGAACTCCTGAAGGCCTTGAAGGAGCAGTCGCCTGTCTTGCAAGTGAAAAATTTTGGAGGACCCCGGTCGAATGAGCAAACTGGGTCCCCACCTTGTACTACAGCGGAGAAGTTCCCTGACAAGTTGATCGGTCCTTCGTCCATCATCCCGGTCCAAGTGGAAGGGGTCTACACAAAGGCTCTTCTAGATTCAGGTGCTCAAGTAACTCTGATTTACCGAGACTTCTATCAGAAACATTTGAAGCATATACCCCTGAAGAAGTTGAAGGATCTTGAAATCTGGGGTATAGGGACTGAGAGGTTTCCCTATGATGGGTATCTACAGGTGAAGCTGGAATTCAGTTCAGTGACTGTTGGACAACCGGGAGTATGTGACACGTTGGCCATTGTGTGTCCTCGTCCCTCGGGAGCCAATCAAAGTTCTATGATAGTGGGGACGAACACTGACTTAGTGAGACGGTTTCTAACCCCGCTGGTGAAAGCGGCTGCACTGCGTGTGATCGGCTCCTGCTCGGGTGTTTTCGGCAGGTTAAACCAGATGTTTTTGCGGGTTTCGGTGTGCGTTCACCCTCGTTTTGCGGTGAGTTTTCGGTGGGTTTGCGGCAACCTTTCCCTGCAATTCGGGGACCCTGTGGTGCTTGCTGAATACACCGCAGGGTTGCCGAAATCAGATCGCCAAAACGAACCGAATTGAAGAGAATGAAAAGTCACCGAACGTGCAGTGGCTTTTCGATTCTCTTTGAATAACCCTGAATGAGTTTCGCTCGTTCAGGTGCCCATTGTATTCCTTTAGTTTCAAGACAATATGATTGGCAATATAGCCTCCTTAACATCTGGGTTTTTACAACCAGAATTGCCCCAGAAAGTTTATTTCTTCCAGTCTCTGAACAATGGATGTTGCTTCCCTTGTCATTTAAATCTGATAGAGGGGAGCCCTTGTTTGCGATATGTCAACAAATTTGGAAGGTCCATTGTCTGAGAGCTCATTTTGGTTACATTTTAACCCCAGGTAGATAGATTGTCAGTTTGAAAGAAATTCCTGGCCCTCATTTAAACAGTCCTACGAAAATATGACGAATTATAGAAATTTCATATCTGAAATGATCTGAAAGGATAAACCCGGGATATAATGTGAGATAACAGGAAATGCTTCTTAATCTAAACTGATCCAAAACTCTAAACCCACACGTATAACGCAGGATTACTAATCAAGCCCTGATAAGGGGAGTTATCACAGCTATTATCAATGTCTGAGACCCCAAACCCTGCTTTATAAAGCGCTCTGTAAATTCCAGTAAATGAGGAGCTCTCAGACATTAATAATCGCCAGGATAATTCCGTTTATCAGGGCTTGATTAGCAACACTGAATCACACATGTTTTCAGAGGCCCCACAAACGCTAAGGGAGGCCCTGGTCTGTCTAGAGATGGCTGGGATGTGCAAACCTCAGCCCGGAGCTGGACTGAGGCAGGGAGCAGAGGCTGTCATGACTGAGCAGTTTGAGCAGCCAGCTCTCCAGCTGCTTGTCCTTAAAATGGCCTCAGATGGATCACAAACATTTCATCAAAGTGGATATGAGATGCACAATGTGGCAGGACGGCCGAGTCTTTGGTTCATAAACCCCAAACACAGGTCTTGCCATGGCTTTGCTCAGCGTGTTGCCTTACAGCAGCTTTACAACATAATAAACCTCCTACCTAAACAACATCCTACTCCTCACTAGAGGTGCACTCATTTAAAGGGACACTCTGGGGTTAAAATGGGCTCTTGAGACCCCCTTCGCATCCAGCAAGCTGGTGACCCAGCCAATCCAGAGACTGGGAGGGAGGTTTTCCTGGTCCAGAGATTGGAGCCCGGGTCAGTCGTTGTGTGTCTGTGCTTCAAGGAGCTAATCCGCAGCTCCATAAACTGGAATCGTTACAAATGTCATAGACTATACTATAAATCGTTCCATGACGAGGCACATGCCACTTATCTGCAATGCTCAGGAATCTGCTCCGCGCACTGCCTCCTCCATCCAGGTGATTTCTCCTCCCCGTGTCACTCAGTATCATTGGATGGGCATGTGTCTTGTTTTTATTAACGCTCACTGTGCCTGACATTGTGGTCTATGTTTTGTCATTCATCAATCACTGCTCATTTTCCAGAACTCATTTAATCGCCTCTTAAAGGGGCTTCACAAGACGCCGTGCTACACATACATCATCTCGGGCGGAGACCGGTACGTATCACTTATAAGCACCACTCTATGGTATGGGAGGGCACAGGACGCTCAATGCGCTGATTAGTTCATGTAGATCTTATCCACCCACATATCAGATTTCTGCATTCATACACAAACTCATCAAAGCTTTACTACAGACCTGCATTAGGAGGGGCAGGGGTCAGTGCAAGGGGCAGGGGTCAAACATCTAGCGGTAACTTCCTACTGGGTAGAATCCCCTAGACCTGCATTAGGAGTCAGTGCAGGGGGTGGGGTCACACCTCTAGCGGTAACCTCCCTCTGGGTATTCCCATAGACCTGCATTAAGTGTCAGTGCAGGCGGTGGGGGTCACACCTCTAGCGATAACCTCCCTCTGGGTATTCCCAAAGATCTGCAATAGGAATCAGTGCAGGGGGTGGGGTCACACCTCTAGCAGTAACCTCCCTCTGGGTATTCTCATAGACCTGCATTAAGTGTCAGTGCAGGGGGTGTAAAATAGTTATCTTTTCATTTCCTGTACATGAAAGCATCCCTTAGTTGACTTGCCACCTTTAGCTCAGTTTAAAATGCTTCACTTACCATATCCCATAGAGACAAAGGAATGTGCAATATGAGCAAGCCGTTAGAAATGGCCCCCTTCTATGAAGCGTGTGGCTAGAAAGAAAGATAGTTATTTCTCTGTGTATAAACCATATATGGCAAAACAGGGCTTGTGGGTTTAACTATGGTAATTATCTGTGTTGTTGAGACAATCCTATTGGCTTACAAATGTGTCCAAGTTTTTATAAAAGAACTGCCTGAACAAAGACACGTCAGATATTTGAAGTACAAAATCGTGTTATTGTCTTCACTTATCTCCACTAAAGCGTAGCGTTGCGTCTTCCATGTTTACATGAAAAATACAGAAATCTTTTGGGATGCTTGTTTGGTAAATAGGAATAGGACCTTTGTTTATTTAACAGGGGCGGTGTCACACCTCATCGGTAACCTCCCTCTGGGTATTCCCATAGACCTGCTGCAGGAGTCAGTGCAAGGGGCGGTGTCACACCTCTAGCGGTAACCTCCCTCTGGGTATTCCCATAGACCTGCTGTAGGAGTCAGTGCAGGGGGTGGGGTCACACCTCTAGCGGTAACCTCCCTCTGGGTATTCCCATAGACCTGCATTAAGTGTCAGTGCAGGCGGTGGGGGTCACACCTCTAGCGATAACCTCCCTCTGGGTATTCCCAAAGATCTGCAATAGGAATCAGTGCAGGGGGTGGGGTCACACCTCTAGCAGTAACCTCCCTCTGGGTATTCTCATAGACCTGCATTAAGTGTCAGTGCAGGGGGTGTAAAATAGTTATCTTTTCATTTCCTGTACATGAAAGCATCCCTTAGTTGACTTGCCACCTTTAGCTCAGTTTAAAATGCTTCACTTACCATATCCCATAGAGACAAAGGAATGTGTAATATGAGCAAGCCGTTAGAAATGGCCCCCTTCTATGAAGCGTGTGGCTAGAAAGAAAGATAGTTATTTCTCTGTGTATAAACCATATATGGCAAAACAGGGCTTGTGGGTTTAACTATGGTAATTATCTGTGTTGTTGAGACAATCCTATTGGCTTACAAATGTGTCCAAGTTTTTATAAAAGAACTGCCTGAACAAAGACACGTCAGATATTTGAAGTACAAAATCGTGTTATTGTCTTCACTTATCTCCACTAAAGCGTAGCGTTGCGTCTTCCATGTTTACATGAAAAATACAGAAATCTTTTGGGATGCTTGTTTGGTAAATAGGAATAGGACCTTTGTTTATTTAACAGGGGCAGTGTCACACCTCTAGCGGTAACAACCCTCTGGGTATTCCCATAGACCTGCTGTAGGAGTCAGTGCAAGGGGTGGTGTCTCACCTCTAGCGGTAACCTCCCTCTGGGTATTCCCATAGACCTGCTGTAGGAGTCAGTGCAGGGGGCGGGGTCACACCTCTCGCGGTGACCTCCCTCTGTGTATTCCCATAGACCTGCATTAGGAGTCAGTGTAGGGGGCGGGGTCATACCTCTAGCGGTAACCTCCCTATGGGTATTCCCGTAGACCTGCATTAGGAGTCAGTGCAGGGGGCGGTGTCACACCTCTAGCGGTAACCTCCCTCTGGGTATTCCCATAGATCTGCATTAGGAGTCAGCGCAGGGGGCGGGGTCACACTTCTAGTGGTAACCTCCCTCTGGGTATTCCCATAGACCTGCATTAGGAGTCAGTGCAGGGGGCGGGGTTACACCTCTAGCAGTAACCTCCCTCTGGGTATTCCCATAGACCTGCATTTGAAATTAGCACAGGGGGTGAGGTCACACCTCTAGCAGTAACCTCCCTCTGGTATTCCCATAGACTTGCATTTGAAATTAGTGCAGGGGGTGGGGTCACACCTCTAGTGGTAACCTCCCTCTGGGTATTCCCATAGACTTGCATTTGAAATTAGTGCAGAGGGTGGGGTCATAATGCAGAGACATCAAAGCTTGGAACTGATTGTATAGAGACTGATAATGTCTCAAAGAAAGGTGAAGCTCAAGAGAATGACTGGAGAAATGAAAATTTTAGGTCAAAATAGCCAAACCAGAAAAATTCTCCCATTTATCTCACTTTCCAAACCAGCTATTTGGTCTGGATTGGTCTGCATTAGGAGTCAGTGCAGAGGGCGGTGTCACACCTCTAGCGGTAACCTCCCTCTGGGTATTCCCAAAGACCTGCATTAGGAGTCAGTGCAGGGGGTGTAAAATAGTTATCTTTTCATTTCCTGTACATGAAAGCATCCCTTAGTTGACTTGCCACCTTTAGCTCAGTTTAAAATGCTTCACTTACCATATCCCATAGAGACAAAGGAATGTGTAATATGAGCAAGCCGTTAGAAATGGCCCCCTTCTATGAGCGTGTGGCTAGAAAGAAAGATAGTTATTTCTCTGTGTATAAACCATATATGGCAAAACAGGGCTCGTGGGTTTAACTATGGTAATTATCTGTGTTGTTGAGACAATCCTATTGGTTTACAAATGTGTCCAAGTTTTTATAAAAGAACTGGCTGAACAAAGACACGTCAGATATTTGAAGTACAAAATCGTGTTATTGTCTTCACTTATCTCCACTAAAGCGTAGCGTTGCGTCTTCCATGTTTACATGAAAAATACAGAAATCTTTTGGGATGCTTGTTTGGTAAATAGGAATAGGACCTTTGTTTATTTAACAGGGGTGGTGTCACACCTCTAGGGGTAACAACCCTCTGGGTATTCCCATAGACCTGCTGCAGGAGTCAGTGCAAGGGGCGGTGTCTCACCTCTAGCGGTAACCTCCTCTGGGTATTCCCATAGACCTGCTGTAGGAGTCAGTGCAGGGGGCGGGGTCACACCTCTCGCGGTGACCTCCCTCTGTGTATTCCCATAGACCTGCATTAGGAGTCAGTGCAAGGGGCGGTGTCACACCTCTAGCGGTAACCTCCCTATGGGTATTCCCATAGACCTGCTGTAGGAGTCAGTGCAGGGGGCGTGTCACACCTCTAGCGGTAACCTCCCTCTGGGTATTCCATAGACCTGCAATTAGGAGTCAGCGCAGGGGGCGGGGTCACACATCTAGTGGTAACCTCCCTCTGGTATTCCCATAGACCTGCATTAGGAGTCAGCGCAGGGGGCGGGGTTACACCTCTAGCAGTAACCTCCCTCTGGGTATCCCATAGACCTGCATTTGAAATTAGCGCAGGGGGCGAGGTCACACCTCTAGCGGTAACCTCCCTCTGGGTATTCCATAGACTTGCATTTGAAATTAGCGCAGAGGGTGGGGTCATAATGCAGAGACATCAAAGCTTGGAACTGATTGTATAGAGACTGATAATGTCTCAAAGAAAGGTGAAGCTCAAGAGAATGACTGGAGAAATGAAAATTCTAGGTCAAAATAGCCAAACCAGAAAAATTCTCCCATTTATCTCACTTTCCAAACCAGCTATTTGGTCTGGATTGGTCTGCATTAGGAGTCAGTGCAGAGGGCGGTGTCACACCTCTAGCGGTAACCTCCCTCTGGGTATTCCAAAGACCTGCATTAGGAGTCAGTGCAGGGGGTGTAAAATAGTTATCTTTTCATTTCCTGTACATGAAAGCATCCCTTAGTTGACTTGCCACCTTTAGCTCAGTTTAAAATGCTTCACTTACCATATCCCATAGAGACAAAGGAATGTGTAATATGAGCAAGCCGTTAGAAATGGCCCCCTTCTATGAAGCGTGTGGCTAGAAAGAAAGATAGTTATTTCTCTGTGTATAAACCATATATGGCAAAACAGGGCTCGTGGGTTTAACTATGGTAATTATCTGTGTTGTTGAGACAATCCTATTGGTTTACAAATGTGTCCAAGTTTTTATAAAAGAACTGGCTGAACAAAGACACGTCAGATATTTGAAGTACAAAATCGTGTTATTGTCTTCACTTATCTCCACTAAAGCGTAGCGTTGCGTCTTCCATGTTTACATGAAAAATACAGAAATCTTTTGGGATGCTTGTTTGGTAAATAGGAATAGGACCTTTGCTTATTTAACAGGGGCAGTGTCACACCTCTAGGGGTAACAACCCTCTGGGTATTCCCATAGACCTGCTGCAGGAGTCAGTGCAAGGGGCGGTGTCTCACCTCTAGCGGTAACCTCCCTCTGGGTATTCCCATAGACCTGCTGTAGGAGTCAGTGCAGGGGGCGGGGTCACACCTCTCGCGGTGACCTCCCTCTGTGTATTCCCATAGACCTGCATTAGGAGTCAGTGCAAGGGGCGGTGTCACACCTCTAGCGGTAACCTCCCTATGGGTATTCCCATAGACCTGCTGTAGGAGTCAGTGCAGGGGACGGTGTCACACCTCTAGCGGTAACCTCCCTCTGGGTATTCCCATAGACCTGCATTAGGAGTCAGCGCAGGGGGCGGGGTCACACATCTAGTGGTAACCTCCCTCTGGGTATTCCCATAGACCTGCATTAGGAGTCAGCGCAGGGGGCGGGGTTACACCTCTAGCAGTAACCTCCCTCTGGGTATTCCCATAGACCTGCATTTGAAATTAGCGCAGGGGGCGAGGTCACACCTCTAGCGGTAACCTCCCTCTGGGTATTCCCATAGACTTGCATTTGAAATTAGCGCAGAGGGTGGGGTCATAATGCAGAGACATCAAAGCTTGGAACTGATTGTATAGAGACTGATAATGTCTCAAAGAAAGGTGAAGCTCAAGAGAATGACTGGAGAAATGAAAATTCTAGGTCAAAATAGCCAAACCAGAAAAATTCTCCCATTTATCTCACTTTCCAAACCAGCTATTTGGTCTGGATTGGTCTGCATTAGGAGTCAGTGCAGAGGGCGGTGTCACACCTCTAGCGGTAACCTCCCTCTGGGTATTCCCAAAGACCTGCATTAGGAGTCAGCGCAGGGGGCGGGGTCACACCTCTAGTGGTAACCTCCCTCTGGGTATTCCCTTAGACCTGCATGTGAAATTAGCGCAGGGGCGGGGTCATAATGCGGAGACATCAAGGCTTGGAACTGACTGAGACATTATCAGGTCTATACAAAAAAGATGAACCTCAGGAGAATGACTGGAGAAGTGAAAATTCTAGGTCAAAATAGCCAAACCAGAAAAATTCTTCCATTTATCTCAATTTCCAAATCAGCTATTTGGTCTGGATTGGTCTGCATTAGGAGTCAGTGCAGGGGGCGGGGTCATACCTCTAGCGGTAACCTCCCTTGGGGTATTCCCGTAGACCTGCATTGGGAGTCAGTGTAGGGGGAGGACAAACCAAAACAATTCTCCCATTTATCTCACTTTCCAAATCAGCTATTTGGTTTGGATTGTTTTCTTCTCCTGCCAGTTCTCCTGAGTTTCACCTTTCTCTCAACAACCCTGTATGTGCATTATAGCAAAAGTGTGTGTGTGTGTGTGTGTGTCACAGTGCATAATAAGCCGTTTGTCATGTTCTTGAATAAGTTTTCGTTGCTTTTTCTGAAGATCCATCGTGACGTCCCAGGAGGCTCCAGAAGATAATCCCCGGCTCGGAGCGGAGGAGCTGCAGAGGGTGAGTGGTTGCCGCAAATATTAATTTTCAATTTTAGATAAACAAAAACAAATTCCCTATGATAATTACCATATATGAAATTTCAATAGACCGTTTTCTTTCTCATATATCAAAGATGAAGTAAGGCGCTGCGCGACTCTGATCAGAGGAGACGATATAAACAACCACACCGAGATATGGCAGTTCAACGTCTGACTAGCTCGTGGTCAGTCAGAACAGTTTATTATTTCAACATCCAATAGAAATGTTCGTTATAGAAAAGAGAGATTCCTGTCCAGTCCACATTGGCTGTTATATCTCACTCCTATCAGAGCAGCTACATTTCTACATCAGACGTCACATAAATTTTGCGGGCATTTCTAAGGTAACACAGGATATCTGTTTAAATCACCCTGCTGACCAGCCTCGAGAGGAAACGAAGCTGAACAGACATTGTATTGCCTATACGCAGCGCAAGGGGCTGCCTATACACAGCGCGAGGCTGTCTATACACAGGGTGTAATAAGGGTGTTATCGCCGCTGAGCCTGCGCAGAGCACTGTAAATGACCCCACAGGTTTACCAGGGGCTTCTGTTTCATTTTGCTCCAGGTTTGTGAAGGGAAGAAGCAGGTGGTTTACATCGGAATATCCTGTGGTTTGTCTGTGAGTATCTGTCTCACCCAATTATTATCCACACTGTGTCCCCCTATCTGCGCCTTTGGCTCCTCTCCTGGGCTCCTCCTTCCCTCGGGTGTTCATTTTACCGGTACTGCGGAGGATTTGCCACATTCTACCTCTCTTCAGAGGGCAGAGCTTCCACTGGCCACACATGGTCATCTCCAACCCTCAGGACTTGTTTAGTGTCCTATATGAAAGTCGCCACTTTATGGCCGTGAAGAAAACTACACCGTCAAACAGTTGTCGATTTAAGAAAAACACTCACTTTAGAGTTGGGGAAAAAGTCACTTTTGACACATACAAACCACACGGACCAGGGGTGCTATAGCTCGGCTGACAGAAGGTGACCCCAGAACATGGCTACAGATGCTGCTGCCTTCCTGTGCTCTGCACGCTTGATTCACCTTCCTCACCCAGGGTTACCATTCTTCTCGCTGAGTTACCCCCAGTCCCCCACCAGCTTCACCCTTTATAAAAGTCCTGAAAGGGACAAGATACCCCAGACCCAAATGGTTCCCAAAAACACTGGATAGAACAGGTAATCCCAATCACATGAGTCAAACAGCCAACACCAGAAAGCTATTTAATAGGGGTTTAATACATAAAAAGACACGAAAAGGGATAAATGATACAGACACAAAGGAAAAGGGATAAATGATACAGATACAAAGGAAAAGGGATAAATGATACAGACACAAAGGAAAAGGGATAAATGATACAGATACAAAGGAAAAGGGATAAATGGTACAGATACAAAGGAAAAGGGATAAATGATACAGATACAAAGGAAAAGGGATAAATGGTACAGATACAAAGGAAAAGGGATAAATGATACAGATACAAAGGAAAAGGGATAAATGATACAGACACAAAGTAAAAGGGATAAATGATACAGATACAAAGGAAAAGGGATAAATGATACAGATACAAAGGAAAAGGGATAAATGGTACAGACACAAAGGAAAAGGGATAAATGATACAGATACAAAGTAAAAGGGATAAATGATACAGACACAAAGTAAAAGGGATAAATGATACAGATACAAAGTAAAAAAGTTAAAAGGGATAAATGATACAGACACAAATTAAAAGGGATAAATGGTACAAAGTAAAAGGGATAAATGATAGTCATAAAATAAAAGGAAAACAAAAACAGCTAAACTCATGGTCCCTGTATCTGACTGGATACACTGGCAGACACTGGATACACTGGAAACACTGGCATTGTAGGTCAGGGAACTACAATGCAGAAGCACTGCTTGCTGGGTCTATCTGCTATTTAAGGAGGCTTGATAGCAGATGGGCATCAGCTGGAACTCCAAGGCTGGACAGGAAAACCCAGGCTGGATCTCCAGGAGCCTGGACAAGGCACTGAGCTGAGGTAAAACCCGGATGGGAATCCAATAGAAAAGCGTTCCAGGACAAAGGCTGTTCAATCCAGGCAATCCGCTGTCTCCCAGAGGTGGGGTATGACACCGTTCACATGCGCTGAGATGTTAAGTGCCGTGATCCCACACACTGAACTGGCTCATTTAGCAAAAGACTGGTCTTTTTAACCCCTCACCTCCCCCGCATCCATAAATGCACCCCCGGGATGTCCAGTCCTGAGCAATGTCCACTCTGCTCCAGAACTACATATTCTAACCCAGTCCGATCCAGTTAGCACCGGCCCAACTCGGGGAACAGCCAATCATCCGTAGCTACCACAAGGCAAAGGAACTGGGAGCATTGGAGGGAAAACGGGAGCCAGCGCTGGGGAAGGATGAGTGTGCACGTGACTGTGCTGGTAACATTTGGCCATACCGAAGTCTCCATGGTGACACCTGGGCAATCTGGCCACAGGAAATGCCGTGCAAATGAGGACACGTGATTTGCTGTTTCCAGGCCTCTGAGCTGAGATATAGGGGAGGGGGGAATAAACAAAACAGGACAGGATCTGTAAATGTACATTAACACACTGAGATATACATTGGGGGGGGGGGCTTCCATGCCTGCAGCATTTCTTCAGTGCAACTTAACACAATATTCAAAATAAAACAAAAATACTGTATCTCCGGCGCCACCTAGTGTTGCTTTTTAAAAACCCAAAATTAAAAGAAGTTATTATTATTATTATTATCGTTTATGTAGCGCCAACAGATTCCGCAGCGCGTTACAATAACCAAAGGGAACGAAATACAAATAAACGGACATAGGATGGTATGACGGAATGGGATGTTGTTCCGCCTGCGGGTGTGCTCTATCTGCGTGGCCCCGTCGCTTACCGCTGGCCCGACTACCGAGTGACGCGCACTCGGCGTCTCGTGCGGCCTGGCGTGACCCCGGGGAGGGGTTAGCGGGCGGTGGAGGGGACCCCTGCCTAGAACCAGCCCGACCACTGAGCCATACGGTACTCAGCGTCCCGAGCAGCTGGTTCACTGACCTTGTGGGTGTGGAGTGCGTCTGCGGCCGGCCGATTACGGAGATCGGATCTTTTCCAGGAATATTCGGATCGGATTGCGGAGGACTTTTCGGATCTTTAATGGATGCGGCTTCGGATCTGGCGGGATCGGCGAAGGATTCGGATCTTACCGCGCTCTCTTCCGATACCGAAGCGCGGTACACGGCCGCGCCCTTCGGATCGGATTGCGGAGGACTTTTCGGATCTTTAATGGATGCGGCTTCGGATCTGGCGGGATCGGCAAAGGATTCGGATCTTACCGCGCTCTCTTCCGATACCGAAGCGCGGTACACGGCCGCGCCCTTCGGATCGGATCTCGGGCTGATCGCTCTGGGAACCAAACACCATCCGCTGCGCCTCTGTCCTGATGCGAGATGCAGGCACAGAGCGCTCGGTTCGGTTCGGATCTGAGTGGACACCGTACCCTGAGACTGCGGGGAATACTCAGGCGATGAAGTACGGCGGAGAAATAAAGACATCAGACGAGGCTGGATGCACTGCTAAATCTGGGTTTTTTATTCACAGCTCAGGCATTTATCAACTTCACACAAATTACAATACAATGGGAATCCCTGCCCGCCCTCCCAGGACCCATTGGCCATTACAGTCCGGGGAGTCGCCGATTCGGACCGGATGGTCCGAATCGGCCATTTTACGATTCGAAGAATCTGATAACGGCCACGAGGCAATCGGAAAATGGCGGCAGGCAAGGCAGACAAAGGGAATACATTTCACAACGCAAACGGGGACACTTTATTACACCACACATAACCACATCTAAATAATCGTACTTTAAACTCCGTGCGCGTGCCACCGCACCTAATTGTCCATGGCCATATTACTGTCACTGCACCGCCCCTGGCTGAGGGTGCTGAGCCATTCCGTGACACTCCTCCCCCTCCCCAAGGTCCGACGCACTCGGTTGGACCCCAACGGGTCGTACCGAGGTAGTCGGGGCTCCCCAATCCCCTGGTTCCCGGGCCGACTGCCGCGATAACCCATCTGCGTTACCGTTTTGCGACCCGAGCCGATATTGAATTGTAAAATTGAAGGGTTGGAGAGCCAGGCTCCACCGCAACAGGCGGCCGTTCTCCCCCGCCACCCGGTTGAGCCATACCAAGGGGTTATGGTCGGTCATCACGGTGAAGGACCGACCGTAGACATAGGGTTGGAGCTTTCGTAGGGCCCAGACCAAGGCCAGGCACTCCTTCTCCACCGCAGCATACCCCACCTCTCGTGGCAACAGCTTCCGGCTGATGAACGCCACTGGATGATCCCCCCCGTCGTCCCCACACTTGACTTAGGACAGCTCCCAGTCCGAACATGGACGCGTCTGTGTGAACAACAAAACGTTTGTTATAGTTGGGAGCTGCCAGCAGGGGAGCTTGGGTCAGGGCGGCCTTCAGTTGCCGAAAGGCCTGCTCGCACTCCGGGGACCACAGGACTTGGCGGGGCAGGGATTTCTTGGTCAGATCAGTCAGGGGTTTGGCCAGGTCACTGTAATGGGGTACAAATTTTCTGTAGTACCCCGCGGTACCCAGGAAGGCGAGGACCTGGGTCTTGGTCACAGGGGTGGGCCAATCCAGAATAGCCTCTATCTTAGCGGGCTCTGGCCGTTGTATCCCGCACCCCACCCGGTGGCCCAGATACTGCACTTCGGCCATCCCCACTTTGCATTTCTCCGGCTTCAGGGTCAGGTTGGCGTCCCTAATCCGGCCCAGGACAGTCCCTACATGGTCCAGATGTTCCTCCCAGGTCTGGCTATAGATGGCTATGTCATCCAGGTACGCGCAAGCGAACCCCTGGAGGCCATCGAGGAGGCGATCGATTAACCACTGGGAGGTAGCAGGGGCGTTCTTCATCCCGAACGGCATGACTCGAAACTGGTACAAGCCGAACGGGGTGATGAAGGCCGACTTCGGGGTCGCCTCCTCGGCAAGGGGAATCTGCCAATACCCCTTGCACAGATCCACCGTGGTCAAAAAATGACCCCCGGAGATCTGGTCTAGCAACTCGTCGACTCGGGGCATCGGATAAGCGTCCGTAATGGTACAATCGTTTATCCGCCGATAGTCGACGCAGAACCTGGTGGTACCGTCTTTCTTGGGCACCAGGACCACGGGCGACGCCCATGGACTGGCCGACGGTTCAATGACCCCCAGCTCCAGCATCTCCCGGATCTCGGCCCGCATGGACTCGCGGACCGCTTCCGGGAGCCGGTATGCAGGTTGCCGAAGGGGTCTCTGACCGGGCGTGTCCACCTGATGGATGGCCTGGTCCGTGTATCCCGGGAGAGCCGAGAAAACCCCCGGGTAGGCGAGAAGCAGCTGCCGCGCCTGCGCCTGTTTCTCGGGTCCTAACTCCTCCCCCAGCTGCACCTGATCCACCCCGGAAGGCTGCCTGGCTACCCCCGGAAGTTCTTCCAACGGAAACGGTTCCGTCTCCTCGGCAGCCGGCGCGCATATGGCGTCCACCGTCTCCGGCCGCTCATGGAAGGCCTTCAGCATATTGACGCGGAACGTCCGCTGGATTCTGGTGTCTGCGCAGCTGACAGCTGGGTTACCACCTTGTAGGGACCTTGCCAGGCCGCCTGCAGCTTGTTCTGCCGCTGTGGTTTCAACACCAGAACCTTCTGCCCCACGCAGAACGAGCGACTGCACGCAGCGCGATCGTACCACGCCTTCTGCTGAGCTTGGGCCATTTCCATGTTCTCCTGCACGAGCCCCGCGAGTTCCGCCAAGCGCTCCCGGAGCTTCAAGACGTAATCCAGCACAGGAACCCATCTTCCTCCTGTGCCCCCTCCCACTGAGCCCTAACCAGATCCAGGGGTCCCCGCACCTGGCGCCCATACAGCAGCTCAAAGGGGAGTAACCGGTGGATTCCTGAGGAACCTCCCGGTAGGCGAACAGCAGGTGGGGGAGATACTTCTCCCAATCCCTGCTCTCGTGCACAAAGGCCCGAATGAGCTGCTTCAGGGTCCCATTAAACCGCTCGCACAGCCCATTGGTCTGAGGATGATACGGGGCGCTGTGCAGCGCCCTAACACCACAGAGACGCCAGAGCTGTTGGGTGAGCTCAGCAGTGAACTGGGTACCCTGATCGGATAGGATTTCTCGGGAAACCCCACCCTCGTGAACACCGGAGGAGCGCGTCCGCCACGGTGTCCGCCTGGATGTTGGCCAAGGCCACAGCCTCGGGGTACCGGGTGGCATAATCCACTACGGTAAGGATGTACTTTTACCGGTGGCACTGGGCCGCGGCAACGGCCCAATGATGTCGACCGCCACCCGGCTAAAGGGCTCCTGAATGATGGGCATGGGCCGCAAGGGTGCTCTCGGGTGATCCCCGGCCTTCCCAGTTTTTTGGCAAACTGGGCAGGTGCGGCAATAGTCGCGGGTGTCTTCGCTAAGGCGGGGCCAGAAAAACGCGCGCGCCAACCTGTGCCAGGTTTTCGTCTGGCCTAAGTGACCTGCAAGGGGGATGTCATGGGCCAAGCGCAGAAGCCCCTGCCTAGGGCCCTGAGGCACCACCAACTGCTTCTGCGGGACCTGCTTCTTCTTGGCCCCCTCCCTCACGGTGTACCGGTAAAGCAGCCCATCCTCCCACTCTACCTTGTCCTTTCTCTGGTCGTCCAGGCCCTGACCGGCTCGGTCCCGGTAGTCCTGCAGTGTGGGGTCGGTCTGGGTCTGGTGGCGAAGCGTCTCCGGGGTACTCCACGGGGAAGGGTGGTCAGGTGGGAAGGGAAGGGTCGGGTCCCGTCGGGGTATGGGAGGTGATGGCGGTCGGGGCGGTTTAGGAGGTCCGGGGGTTTAGGAGGTTTGGGGGGTCGGGATGGTTTTGGTTGAGATCTCACCTGGGTCCCGTTCGGAGCGCCCCTGTCGTGGCGTTGGCTCTGTTGCCTAGTGGTTACCGGGGTAGCTGCATCTGTGGAGTAAGCGGAACGAGCTGCCCCAGGTCGTTACCCAGGAGCACCTCGGCCGGCAGTTGCCTCAACAACCCCACCCTCACCTCCCTCTCCCCGTTCCCCCAGTCCAGGTGAACCGGGCCGTCTCGAGCCGGAGCACCTTTCCCCCGCCACCCGTACTGCAACAGTGCTTCGCAGACGGTCGCTCGGCGGAACCAAGTGAGGCCGGACCAGGGTGATGGTAGCCCCGGAGTCCCGCAGCCCCTCAGCGGGCCGCCCATTTATCCACACCGCCTGACGGTGGTGACGGCGGCTGTCGTCCGCGGCGGCTTGCACGGGGTCGGCCTCATGCAGCTGCTCCATTCCTCCGGGGCCTCCGGCCATGGAGCTTCGGCGTCGCAGCAATGGACCGTCGGCGATGGCCTGGCGGCCGGCCGGGTCAACTCCGGTCGGGTTGGGGCAATACTGCTTGTAGTGCCCCTCTTGGTTGCACCCGTAGCACCGGACGTTAGCCATGTTGGTCGGCCGGCTGGTGGCCGTGCTACCGGCGTCCGGACCGCCGGTGGTGGGGGTGGTGGAGGTGGTGGAGCGGGTAGAGCTGGGCGGACGGGCAGGACGCTCCCCCCCGACATCTTCCGAGTGTCCGTGTACTCGTCGGCCCAGGTGGCCGCTTGTTGCACTGTCTGGGGCTTCTTGTCGCGCACCCACTCCCGGATAGCGGAGGGTGTGTGCTCAAAAAACTGCTCGAGCAGCAGCAGTTGGGTAATCTCCGTTACCGTCTCCGCTTGGCTTCCGAGAGCCAGGTGCGCAAGTCCCGCTGCAACCGATGGGCCCACTCCACGTGAGTGGCGCCACTGGGCCCGGCGGGAATTCCGGAACTTCACCCGGCTGGCTTCAGGGGTCACAGCGAATCTGCTCAGCAGCGCCTGCTTGACGTGTGAGTAACTGGTGGCCTCTTCGTCCGGCACCGTGCGATAAGCCTCGGCGGCCCGACCGGTCAGCTTACACGCCAAGATCCTTACCCAGTCGGCACGGTGCACTTCATGCACTCGGCACAGGCGCTCAAAGTCCTGGAGGTAACTCTCTATCTCCTCCTCGGCTTCTCGGAACTCCTTGAACGCCTGAAACGGCACTTTGCCGCCCGGGTAACGATCCGACGGGGAACGGCTACTCCGTCGGCTCCGCACTTCAGCCAGCCGTAGCTCGTGCGCTCGCTCCCTCTCACGCTCCTCTTCCTGGCCGAGTTCTCGGACCAGACTCCTCATCTCAGCTTCCGATGGGGCCGGACCCATCATGGAGATCCGCTCCCGCATTTCCGGCAAAAGTCGCTGTCTTCGGGCTCGGCGGGGACGGTGGCCGGCGCCATGTCAGCAGGCAACGCTGCGAACGCCGCCTCCTGATCCATCCTCCTCAACTCCTCCATCATGGTCTCCCGGCTCTTGGAGCCCGGGGCGCCGCCCCGGTTCTCCAGCATGCCACGCAGGACGTCCCGTTTGTAGGCACTATACCCGGTCATGATGAGGGTCCCCCTAGGGCCTGCAAGAGAGCTTATCCCCGCTGCCACCAGTATGACGGAATGGGATGTTGTTCCGCCTGCGGGTGTGCTCTATCTGCGTGGCCGTGCTTTTACGCTGGCCCGACTACCGAGTGACCGCACTCGCGTCTCGTGCGGCCTGGCGTGACCCTGGGGAAGGGTTAGCGGGCGGTGGAGGGGACCCCTGCCTAGAACCAGCCCGACCACTGAGCCATACGGTACTCAGCGTCCCGAGCAGCACTGGTTCACTGACCTTGTGGGTGTGGAGTGCGTCTGCGGCCGGCCGGCGATTACGGAGATCGGATCTTTTCCAGGAATATTCGGATCGGATTGCGGAGGACTTTTCGGATCTTTAATGGATGCGGCTTCGGATCTGGCGGGATCGGCGAAGGATTCGGATCTTACCGCGCTCTCTTCCGATACCGAAGCGCGGTACATGGCCGCGCCCTTCGGATCGGATTGCGGAGGACTTTTCGGATCTTTAATGGATGCGGCTTCGGATCTGGCGGGATCGGCAAAGGATTCGGATCTTACCGCGCTCTCTTCCGATACCGAAGCGCGGTACACGGCCGCGCCCTTCGGATCGGATCTCGGGCTGATCGCTCTGGGAACCGAACACCATCCGCTGCGCCTCTGCCCTGATGCTCGATGCAGGCACAGAGCGCTCGGTTCGGTTCGGATCTGAGTGGACACCGTACCCTGAGACTGCGGGGAATACTCAGGCGATGAAGTACAGCGGAGAAATAAAGACATCAGACGAGGCTGGATGCACTGCTAAATCTGGCTTTATTATTCACAGCTCAGGCATTTATCAACTTCACACAAATTACAATACAATGGGAATCCCTGCCCGCCCTCCCAGGACCCATTGGCCATTACAGTTCGGGGAGTCGCCGATTCGGACCGGATGGTTCGAATCGGCCATTTTCTGATTCGAAGAATCTGATAACGGCCACGAGGCAATCGGAAAATGGCGGCGGGCAAGGCAAACGCAGGGAAATACATTTCACAACGCAAACGGGGACACTTTATTACACCACACATAACCACATCTAAATAAACGTACTTTAAAACTCTGTGCGTGCCACCGCACCTAATTGTCCATGGCCATTTACTGTCACTGCACCGCCCCTGGCTGAGGGTGCTGAGCCATTCCGTGACAGATGGAAACAAGAGGTGTAGAGGGCCCTGCTCATAGGAGCTTACAGTCTAGAGGGATTGGGGGTTGAGGAAGATGAGGAGTTTTACAGGGTGTTAGGATCATTAGTGTCAGTGGTTTGGGAATGGTGGGGCCATAGAAGAAGCTTCAATCCTGTGTGAGTAGGTGAGACGAGGGATGAGCAGCGTCAGTGATGTGGTACAATGATCTGAAGAGATGGGTTTTGAGGGAAGTCTGTATGTGGGAAATAGGGTTTGAGCAGTTTACTGGTAATCACACAGAACTGGAATATTCCTTCTATATTGAATCAGCAGCTGTTTTCCTCCACTGGTGGTATATCCAAACCCACCCACAGAATGTATGTAGAAGAAGACTTTTTAATGGTGAAATCAGCGCTTCCTTCAATAGAGGTCCCCTCTATCCTCTTTAATATTCTTTCCATGATATGCTCATGCGTACCTCAAATAAAGCAAAAAGGGCACCATGGTGTAGCATTTTAAACTGAATATACTCATAAAGAAATAGAAAGGGTACACTGACACTACACCTACTGAGGAAGCGACATTTTGGCGAAACGCGTTTGGGTGTTTCTCTTGCCTGTTTATTTATTTTAATAAAGCAACTTATTTTTAACCAAACGTATACTGGTTCATTCCGGAACGGAGAGAGATATCAGTGGCTGCATGGGAGATCCGGTGCCCCCTACAATATCACCTGTTGCAGAGCATATCTAGTGTCTGATACCATAAAATGTCAGTGTACCCTTTCTATTTCTTTATGAGTATATTCAGTTTAAAATGCTACACCATGGTGCCCTTTTTGCTTTATTTGAGGTACGCATGAGCATATCATGGAAAGAATAATAAAGAGGATAGAGGGGACCTCTATTGAAGGAAGCGCTGATTTCACCATTAAAAAGTATTCTTCTTAACACAATATTCACATCATTTTTGTGACGTGAGTGTAAAGCACCTTCCTCCTTAAAATTTAGGAGCTACTTTTTGGCTTAGCGTTAGTGTGTAGGATTTATTTACAGTTAGGTTATTATTTCTGCTTGTTTTAGGGTTAGGGTTAGGGTTACTATTTGTGCTGGTTTTAGGGTTAGGTTACTGTTTGTGTTTGTTTTAGGGAAAGGTTGCTGTTTGTGCTTGTTTTAGGGTTAGGTTGCTATTTGTGCTTGTTTTAGGGTTAGGTTACTATTTGTGCTTGTTTTAGGGTTAGGTTACTATTTGTGCTTGTTTTAGGGTTAGGTTACTATTAGTGCATGTTTTAGGGTTAGGTCACTATTTGTGTTTGTTTTAGGGTTAGGTTACTATTTGTGCTTGTTTTAGGGTTAGGTTACTATTTGTGATTGTTTTAGGGTTAGGGTTACTATTTGTGATTGTTTTAGGGTTAGGTTATTATTTGTGCTTGTTTTAGGGTTAGGTTACTATTTGTGATTGTTTTAGGGTTAGGTTACTATTTGTTCTTGTTTTAGGGTTAGGTTACTATTCTTGTTTGTTTTAGGGTTAGGTTACTATGTGTGCTTGTTTTAGGGTTAGGTTACTATTTGGATTGTTTTAGGGTTAGGTTGCTATTTGTACTTGTTTTAGGGTTAGGTTGCTATTTGTGCTTGTTTTAGGGTTAGGTTACTATTTGTACTTGTTTTAGGGTTAGGTTACTATTTGTGCTTGTTTTAGAGTTAGGTTATGTGTGCTTGTTTTAGGGGTAGGTTACTATTTGTGTTTGTTTTAGGGTTAGGTTACTAGTTGTGCTTGTTTTAGGGTTAGGTTACTATTTGTGCATGTTTTAGGGTTAGGTTACTATTTGTGCTTGTTTTAGGGTTAGGTTACTATTTGTGCTGGTTTTAGGGTTAGGTTACTATTTGTGCTTGTTTTAGGGTTAGGTTACTATTTGTGTTTGTTTTAGGGTTAGGTTATTATTTGTGTTTGCTTTAGGGTTAGGTTACTTTTTCTGTTTGTTTTAGGGTTAGGTTAGTATTTGTGCTTGTTTTAGGGTTAGGTTACTTTTTCTGTTTGTTTTAGGGTTAGGTTAGTATTTGTGCTTGTTTTAGGGTTAGGTTACTTTTTCTGTTTGTTTTAGGGTTAGGTTACTTTTTCTGTTTTAGGGTTAGGTTACTATTTGTGCTGTTTTAGGGTTAGGTTACTATTTGTGTTTGTTTTAGGGTTAGGTTATTATTTGTGTTTGCTTTAGGGTTAGGTTACTATTTGTGTTTGTTTTAGGGTTAGGTTACTATTTGTGTTTGTTTTAGGGTTAGGTTAGTATTTGTGCTTGTTTTAGGGTTAGGTTACTTTTTCTGTTTGTTTTAGGGTTAGGTTACTTTTTCTGTTTTAGGGTTAGGTTACTATTTGTGCTGTTTTAGGGTTAGGTTACTATTTGTGTTGTTTTAGGGTTAGGTTATTATTTGTGTTTGCTTTAGGGTTAGGTTACTATTTGTGCTTGTTTTAGGGTTAGGTTACTATTTGTGTTTGTTTTAGGGTTAGGTTATTATTTGTGTTTGCTTTAGGGTTAGGTTACTATTTGTGTTTGTTTTAGGGTTAGGTTACTATTTGTGTTTGTTTTAGGGTTAGGTTAGTATTTGTGCTTGTTTTAGGGTTAGGTTACTTTTTCTGTTTGTTTTAGGGTTAGGTTACTTTTTCTGTTTTAGGGTTAGGTTACTATTTGTGCTTGTTTTAGGGGTAGGTTACTATTTGTGTTTGTTTTAGGGTTAGGTTACTATTTGTGTTTGTTTTAGGGTTAGGTTACTATTTGTGTTTGCTTTAGGGTTAGGTTACTATTTGTGTTTGTTTTAGGGTTAGGTTACTATTTGTGTTTGCTTTAGGGTTAGGTTACTAGTTGTGCATGTTTTAGGATTAGGTTACTATTTGTGTTTGTTTTAGGGTTAGGTTACTATTTGTGTTTGTTTTAGGGTTAGGTTACTAGTTGTGCATGTTTTAGGATTAGGTTACTATTTGTGTTTGTTTTAGGGTTAGGTTACTATTTGTGTTTGTTTTAGGGTTAGGTTACTATTTGTGTTTGCTTTAGGGTTAGGTTACTATTTGTGTTTGTTTTAGGGTTAGGTTACTATTTGTACTTGTTTTAGGGTTAGGTTACTATTTGTGCTTGTTTTAGGGTTAGGTTACTAATTGTGCTTGTTTTAGGGTTAGGTTACTATTTGTGTTTGTTTTAGGGTTAGGTTACTTTTTCTCTTTTGTTTTAGGGTTAGGTTACTATTTGTGCTTGTTTTAGGGTTAGGTTACTATTTGTGCTTGTTTTAGGGTTAGGTTACTATTTGTGTTTGCTTTAGGGTTAGGTTACTATTTGTGCTTGCTTTAGGGTTAGGTTACTATTTGTGCATGTTTTAGGGTTAGGTTACTATTTGTGCTGGTTTTAGGGTTAGGTTACTATTTGTGCTGGTTTTAGGGTTAGGTTATTATTTGTGTTTGTTTTAGGGTTAGGTTACTATTTGTGCTGGTTTTAGGGTTAGGTTATTATTTGTGTTTGTTTTAGGGTTAGGTTACTATTTGTGCTGGTTTTAGGGTTAGGTTATTATTTGTGCTTGTTTTAGGATTAGGTTACTATTTGTGTTTGTTTTAGGGTTAGGTTACTATTTGTGCTGGTTTTAGGGTTAGGTTACTATTTGTGATTGTTTTAGGGTTAGGTTACTATTTGTGTTTGTTTTAGGGTTAGGTTACTATTTGTACTTGTTTTAGGGTTAGGTTACTATTTGTGCTTGTTTTAGGGTTAGGTTACTATTTGTGTTTGTTTTAGGGTTAGGTTACTTTTTCTCTTGTTTTAGGGTTAGGTTACTATTTGTGCTTGTTTTAGGGTTAGGTTACTATTTGTGCTTGTTTTAGGGTTAGGTTACTATTTGTGCTGGTTTTAGGGTTAGGTTATTATTTGTGCTTGTTTTAGGATTAGGTTACTATTTGTGTTTGCTTTAGGGTTAGGTTACTATTTGTGTTTGCTTTCGGGTTAGGTTACTATTTGTGCTTGTTTTAGGGTTAGGTTACTTTTTCTGTTTGTTTTAGGGTTAGGTTACTTATTCTGTTTTAGGGTTAGGTTACTATTTGTGTTTGTTTTAGGGTTAGGTTACTATTTGTGTTTGTTTTAGGGTTAGGTTACTTTTTCTCTTGTTTTAGGGTTAGGTTACTATTTGTGCTTGTTTTAGGGTGAGGTTACTATTTGTGCTTGTTTTAGGGTTAGGTTACTATTTGTGCATGTTTTAGGGTTAGGTTACTATTAGTGCTGGTTTTAGGGTTAGGTTATTATTTGTGTTTGTTTTAGGGTTAGGTTACTATTTGTGCTTGTTTTAGGATTAGGTTACTATTTGTGCATGTTTTAGGATTAGGTTACTATTTGTGTTTGTTTTAGGGTTAGGTTACTATTTGTGTTTGTTTTAGGGTTAGGTTACTTTTTCTCTTGTTTTAGGGTTAGGTTACTATTTGTGCTTGTTTTAGGGTTAGGTTACTATTTGTGCTTGTTTTAGGATTAGGTTACTATTTGTGTTTGTTTTAGGGTAAGGTTACTATTTGTGTTTGTTTTAGGGTTAGGTTACTATTTGTGTTTGTTTTAGGGTAAGGTTACTATTTGTGTTTGTTTTAGGGTTAGGTTACTATTTGTGTTTGTTTTAGGGTTAGGTTACTTTTTCTCTTTTGTTTTAGGGTTAGGTTACTATTTGTGCTTGTTTTAGGGTTAGGTTACTATTTGTGCTTGTTTTAGGGTTAGGTTATTATTTGTGTTTGTTTTAGGGTTAGGTTACTATTTGTGCATGTTTTAGGGTTAGGTTACTATTTGTGCTTGTTTTAGGGTTAGGTTATTATTTGTGTTTGTTTTAGGGTTAGGTTACTATTTGTGCTGGTTTTAGAGTTAGGTTATTATTTGTGCTTGTTTTAGGATTAGGTTACTATTTGTGTTTGCTTTAGGGTTAGGTTACTATTTGTGTTTGTTTTAGGGTTAGGTTACTATTTGTGCTTGTTTTAGGGTTAGGTTAGTATATGTGCTTGTTTTAGGGTTAGGTTACTTTTTCTGTTTTAGGGTTAGGTTAATATTTGTGCATGTTTAGGGCTTGGGATATCGCTAAATCTAACCAGGAGATTCCATTTTATTCCTTTTTTAGTTTCAGGCAAAAGATTATTTCGACACTATCAAGGTAATACAAAGAGATCCGAATTGCTTGAGAATTTTTTTTTTTCCAGCGTTCGGTTACCTTTCTTGGCCATTCAGCGATCCAGAGAGCAGGCAATTCGCCAAATCCTGTCGAAATGCCTGCACATACGGTGCCTGTTCGGTGCCTGTTCGAGAGCAGTGAAATCCTATAAAAAGCACTGCTTCGTCTATTCAGAGAACACAAACCAGCAGTGAAAGGTTCCCCTAATGTCCTGCCATTCGGTGGTTTCATTCGGCAGATTTATTCAGGCGAATCCCATAGGCTTCAATGTTAAAAATATTCCCGTTTTAATTCAATATCTAATAAACCGTTTATTATAAAATTCTGCAGCAAAAAGTCTCTTTATTTATAGATTCTTTAGGATATTTTAAGCATTTTTCAGAATTTTTTTTTTTTTTTTTAAAAGTCCGATTTTTTTTTTTTTAACTTTACTTCTTTTTTCTGTAACAGACCTTTTTATTATCATTCATTGGATTTTATATGTAAATTTCAGACATTTTCGCTCAGTAGTTTCTTTGCAAACAGCGTTTCACTTTTCAATCCTTCATGCAAACTGTTTTCCTAATTTATTCACTTCACTCGTCTGCGGTGTCGGCTTTTTCCGGCGGCTGCGCTGCGTGTGATTGGTTCCTGCTCGGGTTTTCACCAGGTTTTCGCCAGGTTGTTGACAGCTTTTCCCTTCACTTCAACAGCCCTGTGGTGTTTGCTGAATACACCGCAGGGTCGCCGAAATGGGATCGTCGAATCGCACCGAATTGAAGAGAACGAAAAGTCACCGAATGTGCAGTGACTTTTCGAATCTCTTTGAAGTACCCTGTAAGTAACCGTAACCCTAATACTAACATGAGGGTCATTTTTGCACCATAGTAGTCAGAAAGGGATGTGAGTATGGTGCCAAGTTGCAATGAAAAAAAAAATATGCAGGCGTGTATATATATATACTTTTTTGCAGTTCTTAAACTAGTGTTTAAATCTGAGCTTTCTCCTTAGATCTAAGGTTTTTGGAGTTTTTGGTTCAGTGTTTGATGCACTGACTTGTTCTCACAGGCACCATTCATTGCTGGGCAGCTGGAGTTTTGTATGAAGAACCTGGACAAGTTTCTACCTGTCCTGGTGGGATTTAACCCGGTGAACATGGCAAGGTATGTCGAGGTGCATGGTCTTATCTGGAAATCTTGTTGGCCCTGTACATCACTGCCTAATTGTTAATTTTTCATCCTTTTTCTAGGAATGAGAGCATAGAGGGAAGTCACTTTACCTTCCGCCAAGTGGCAGAGCGAATGCAGAGCTTACAAGACGGGCAACGCGCGTTTATACTGAACCCAGCTGTAGGAGTAAGGAACCAAGACTTAACAAAACCTGCCAGCTCATCTGGACCACCCTGAACAGAGCAACTGACATAGGCCTGAACCGTTTACCAAGAACATACAGATTCTATGACCAAGACCACTTCAACTGAACCCGCCACAAAGATTCCAAGTTGTGACTCTACCCAGCCCACTGATCCCCATAAAATACACCCAACCAAGCTGCTCACAAAAATCTAATCCCACCATGATGCTACCCAGGCCAACCCTTCACATGACACCCACCTAGTCTAAACCTCCCCCCACAAAACTCTTATCCAACCCATTCAACCATGACTCTACCCAGCCCAACCCTTTCCATGGCACCCACCTAATGACCTCCCACAAAAATCTATTATAACCCATCCCACCATAACCCTACCCAGGCCAACGCCTCCCATGACAACCACCTAATCTAGCCATCCTCCCACATAAATTTAATCCAACCCATTCCAACATGACTCTACCCAGGCCATTCCTTCCCATGACACCCTCTAATGACCTCCCACAAAAATCTAATATAACCCATCCTACCTTCACCCTACCCAGGCCAAACCTTCCCATAATAACCACCTAATGACCTTCCACAAAAATCTAATTTATGCCATCCCACCCTGACCCTACCCAGCCCAATCCTTCCCATGACAATCAACTATCCAAACAATCTTTCAAAACAATGCTAATCTAACCCATCCTACTGTGACCCTTACCATGACAACCACCTAATAACCTTCTGCAAAAATCTAATCCAACCCATCCCACCATGACCTTGCCCAGGCCAACTCTTCCCATGGCAACCACCTAGTCTAACCATCTCCCCCAAAAAAATAGAATACAACCTATTCCACCACAACCATACTTATCCAATCCACTCCACCAAGACCCCACCAATATAATCCATTCCACCATGACACCACCAATATAATCCATTCCACCATGACCCACCAATATAATCCATTCCACCATGACCCCACCAATATAATCCTTTCCACCATGACCCCACCAATATAATCCATTTCACCATGACCCCACCAATATAATCCTTTCCACCATGACCCCACCAGTATAATCCTTTCCACCATGACCCCACCAATATAATCCATTCCACCATGACCCAACCAATATAATCCTTTCCACCATGACCCCACCAATATAATCCATTCCACCATAACCCCACCAATATAATCCTTTCCACCATGACCCCACCAATATAATCCATTCCACCATGACCCAACCAATATAGTCCTTTCCACCATGACCCCACCAGTATAATCCATTCCACATGACCCCACCAATATAATCCATTCCACCATGACCCCACCCAATATAATCCATTCCACAATGACCCCACCAATATAATCCATTCCACCATGACGCCACCCAATATAGTCCATTCCACAATGACCCCACCAATATAGTCCTTTCCACCATGACCCCACCAGTATAATCCATTCCACATGACCCCACCAATATAATCCATTCCACCATGACCCCACCCAATATAATCCATTCCACCATAACCCCACCAATATAATCCTTTCCACCATGACCCCACCAATATAATCCATTCCACCATGACCCAACCAATATAGTCCTTTCCACCATGACCCCACCAGTATAATCCATTCCACATGACCCCACCAATATAATCCATTCCACCATGACCCCACCCAATATAATCCATTCCACAATGACCCCACCAATATAATCCATTCCACCATGACCCACCAATATAATCCATTCCACCATGACCCCACCAATATAATCCTTTCCACCATGACCCCACCAATATAATCCATTTCACCATGACCCCACCAATATAATCCTTTCCACCATGACCCCACCAGTATAATCCTTTCCACCATGACCCCACCAATATAATCCATTCCACCATGACCCAACCAATATAATCCTTTCCACCATGACCCCACCAATATAATCCATTCCACCATAACCCCAGCAATATAATCCTTTCCACCATGACCCCACCAGTATAATCCATTCCACATGACCCCACCAATATAATCCATTCCACCATGACCCCACCAATATAATCCTTTCCACCATGACCCCACCAATATAATCCTTTCCACCATGACCCCAATATAATCCATTCCACCATGACCCCACCAATATAATCCATTCCACCATGACCCCACCAATATAATCCTTTCCACCATGACCCCACCAATATAATCCTTTCCACCATGACCCCACCAATATAATCCATTCCACCATGACCCCACCAATATAATCCATTCCACCATGACCCCACCAATATAATCCATTCCACAATGACCCCACCAATATAATCCATTCCACCATGACCCACCAATATAATCCATTCCACCATGACCCCACCAATATAATCCTTTCCACCATGACCCCACCAATATAATCCATTTCACCATGACCCCACCAATATAATCCTTTCCACCATGACCCCACCAGTATAATCCTTTCCACCATGACCCCACCAATATAATCCATTCCACCATGACCCACCAATATAATCCTTTCCACCATGACCCCACCAATATAATCCATTCCACCATAACCCCAGCAATATAATCCTTTCCACCATGACCCCACCAGTATAATCCATTCCACATGACCCCACCAATATAATCCATTCCACCATGACCCCACCAATATAATCCTTTCCACCATGACCCCAATATAATCCATTCCACCATGACCCCACCAATATAATCCATTCCACCATGACCCCACCAATATAATCCTTTCCACCATGACCCCACCAATATAATCCATTCCACCATGACACAACCAATATAATCCTTTCCACCATGACCCCACCAATATAATCCTTTCCACCATGACCCCACCAATATAATCCTTTCCACCATGACCCCACCAATATAATCCTTTCCACCATGACCCCACCAATATAATCCATTCCACCATGACCCCACCAATATAATCCTTTCCACCATGACCCTACCTAAACTCTTCCCACTAATAACACCCATGTTATCCTTTCCATCCAACTTTTCACCCAACTATTTGTACCAAGACCACACACCTGAAACTGGCAAGCGCTGAATTGGTTTAAATAACACCCAAACTGGGGTTTTAGAGAAACTTATTTTATGAATTGCTCTCGTTCTGTGCTGACCACGTCTGATACTCGTAGACATGTGCATTTCATTTTGAATACAAAATCTGATGAAAATCACAGTTTTCGTTATTTCTTTCAAAAACCTAAAATTTAACAAATACCGAAAAATGCCCAAAAAAAGTGGAAAAAAAATGGCTGAATAAATAGTTTATAAAACCAGGGAATATTTTTTATATTGAAACCTACGGGATTATTTTGTATGGCCGGTATTTTCATTCTATTGTAGCAGTAATCTGCCTCACATTCAGAAATAACTAATAAAAATGAAATAACTCATAAAAACAAAATACCAGCTGTCCCGAAAATACGAAAAACTCCTAAAACCGAAGTATGAATCAACTCAAAATACGAAATACCTCATAAAATTGGAAGACGAAGTGACCAGAAAAACGAAAACCGGTCGTCCGAAATTACGAATCACAGCAACAAATAGGGATGAGCCGAACACCCCCGAGTTCGGTTCACATTCGAACTCGAACACGAACTCCATACAAGTCAATGGGACTCAAAGTTCGGTTTTTAGAGTGCCCTCCAAGAGGGCATATATGCTAGATATTTGCCATAAAAGGTGTATGGGGGTCCGGGTACTGCCCTGGGGGACAGGAAACAAGGACAAAAAGTTTAAAAAAAAAGTTTTTAAAAGGACAGTGAGTTTTTCATGAAATAAAGACTAAAAACGAAAAATTCCTTCAAATATCGTGCCTAGGAGGTCCCCATAACCTGTCTGTGAAGTGGCGGATTTCTAGGATGTATAGAAACATTTAAAAACAATGTCTGGGTCCGGGTAGTGCCCTGGGGGACAGGAAACAAGGACAAAAAGTTTTTTTTAAAAAGCAGTTTTTAACCCCTTCACTGCTGACGACGTGTGGGATACGCCCTCAGTTACTCCCGCTGTATGCTGAGGAGGACGTGTCCCACACGTCATCAGCTTTGCGGGACCCCCGGCGGAGATACTCACCTCTCTGTCCGGGGTCCCGGGGCGTTCTGACTTCAGCGTCCTCAGACGCTGAAGTCTTACTCCTCCTGACGTAAATGACGTCATCGCATCATGCGCGATGACATCATTTCCAGGCGACCCCTGGCCAGGGCCGGTGCAAGCATTTTTATCTAGTCAGGCGAAGGTGCATTTTGGTGCCCCTCCCCATCCGTGTCATGTCAAGCCAATCAGGATAGAGGTGCCATGATAATCTCTATATATACACACACACTAGAGTTGCTCATATAAGTATATTTGCCCCCAGATCACATGTGGATATATTTGCCCCCAGATTACATGGGTATATATTGCCCCAGCTCATATGGAAATATTTGCCCCCAGCTCATATGGGTATATTTGCCCCCAACTCATGGATATATTTGCCCCCAGCTCATGGATATATTTGCCCCCAGCTCATGGATATATAGATTTGCCACCAACTCCTGGATATATTTGCCCCCAGCTCATGGATATATTTGCCCCCAGCTCATGGATATATAGATTTGCCACCAACTCCTGGATATATTTGCCCCCAGCTCATGGATATATTTGCCCCCAGCTCATGGATATATAGATTTGCCACCAACTCCTGGATATATTTGCCCCAGATCACATGTGGATATATTTGCCCCCAACTCATGGATATATTTGCCCCCAGCTCATGGATATATATATATTTTCCCCAACTCATTGATATATTTGCCCCCAGATTACATGGGTATATATTGCCCCAGCTGATATGGAGATATCTGCCCCCAGCTGAAATGGATATATCTGCCCCCAGCTCTCACCTGCTGCCAGGCCCCCCAGGCTCCGCCGGCGTTCCTCATGGTGGCGAGCGGCCGCTGACATGATGCGGCTTTGCCGCTCTCCGGGCGGGAACCAGATGACCAGCGCAGCCGCATTCTCGCGAGATCGCACGCGGCGCTGGTCAGGTGATTCAGCCCCTAGCGCTGCGTCGGGTCTCCCCGGCCGACCAAGATAGCAGCGCTCGGGGCCGGGGAATTCCGCCACCACAAACTGGCAAGAAGCCAGATAGTAAGGCGGCCGCCTGTGCCGCCTTACGCTAGCGCCGGCCCTGCCCCCGGGAGATCGTCTGGAAGGGGGGAATCCATTCGGATCCCTCTCCCTCCCGATCGGGAGGTCCCACAAAGAAAAGCCAGGCACCACTTAAAAGGGGAGAGTCTCCCCTTTTAAGTGGTGCCTGGCTTTAACCCCTTAGGCACCGGGTCGCACCAGTGCGGCATAGCTCCGGTGGGAACCGCCATCTTGGGTGGCGGCTCCACCCCTGGGTCCCCCCTCACTGCCTGACGTCCTCATGCATAGAGTGATGACGTCAGATAGCCGGGGAACCCCTAGCTGCCCAGAATCCCCTGGCATAGATAGGGGGTTCATTGCAAAACCGTGGCAGCTAGGGGGTCATGGAGGGTGTCAATCGAAAGGCCTGAGCATGACCTTTCGAATGATACCCAACATGACCAGGTATAAAGTAGAAAAATAAAAAAAACATGTATTTTTTTTGTGTGTTATTTTTTATCAATGCAGCAATATTGTTCACATTTCAATTATAATGTGAACAATGATGCTGCACTAATGATTTTTTTCTATGGTGTGCGTTTGCTAAAAATTACATATTTCCCCCGAAAAAATTTAATAAGTCCCCATTTCTAATTTTTGTACAAGCGCACCCCATAGAAAATATAACCGCAAATGTTCATGCGATAAAAGGTGAAAAAAAACACTTTACACGCTGCAGATGATTAAAAATTCAAGTTTTATTGCATTTTTTGTTATAATCTACAGGCAGAACATGACGTACACATATAAAAATGATATATTATGAATCTGCCGAGTCTGCCGGAAAGAACGATATATAATATGTCTGGGTCGTATAATAAAATGTGGCTTCAAATCACGTTTAAACATGAGCGAAAGCGGTAAAAATTAGCTCAGCACACAGCGGTGAAATGCCTCAGCAGTGAAAGGATTAAAGGAACCGTGAGTTTTCCATAAAATAAGGGTTAAAAATAAAAACAAAAAATTCCTTCAAATATCGTGCCTAGGAGTGTCCCCTTAACCTGCCCGTGAAGTGGCGGATTTGTAGGATGTATGGAAACATCGCCATCACAGCACAGACCCACACACGACACCTGGCACTCCCAGTCTGCATACAATGTATCAAATTCATGAGACCAGACTAATTAGAAGCACATGTTACTTCCAAACACTAATTAAACACCTGTTGTTAACGCCGTTTGAGAGCACAGGTCATTTAGAGGTGAGAATCTTTGCACGTAGACATTATTTGTTAATTCAATATCTAATAAACCGTTGCTTATAATATTCTGCAGTAAAGACTCTCTTTATTTCTAGATTTTTTTAGTATTTTTTAAGCATTTTTTATACTTTTTTCACAATTGTTTTTTTTTTTTTTTTTCGAACTTGAACCGAATACCCCAAAAAGTTCGAAGTTCGCAAACTTGCGAACGCCAAAGTTCGAATCGAATTCTGAACTGATCGAACCGAACAGCTCATCCCTAGCAACAAATGAAACAAATTAAAAAAAAAAGCCAGAATGAAATTAACCGAAACAAAAAAAAACGGCCATGCACATGTCTGCTATATACTACACAAATTGCAATCGCCCCATCTAGGTGTCAGTACAAAATCAAATGGCACGCTGACCACAGTCACTTCTCTCAAATATCTAGGTATGTGGTTAGACCCAAATCTATCCTTTGGCCCCACATCGAAAAACTCTCATCTAAACTTTAACCCAAACTAGGTGCCCTGTACAGAAACAAATCCTGCCTGAGCCCCGCGGTAAGAAAGCAGATTGTACAACAAATGCTTATGCCGGCTATTGAATACGGAGATGTAGTGTATGCAGCCGCCCCGCAAACACACCTTCATAAACTTACTACATTGTATAACTCATTCTGCCACTTTGTGCTACAATGTAACTACATGACCCACCATTGTGACATGTTAAAAGAGCTAAACTGGCCATCGCTGGAATCTAGACGCACCCTTCACCTTTCCAGCCTGGTGTTTAAGAGCTTTTCTGGGAAGCTACCACCCTACCTGAATAGGCTGCTTCCCTAGCAGCTCCCTCATCCTATAACCTCCGATCCAGGACCAGCACCTTACTTGCAATACCGCAATACAAAAAGAGAGTGGCTCAGTCCTCACTTTCCTACAGAGCACCACAATTATGGAACAACCTCCCAGACACCATCAAATCTCAATGTTTCTCAATGTTTCCTTCCCGGTAAAATCCTTTAGAAATAAACAAGTAAATATCCTGACCTTTTCTTTCACTCAGCCTGAAGGAATCTGTGGATCGTCGCGCATGAAAGGTGGAAGCGCCACAAAGATCCTCCTGGAGACCCTATTCCTATTCGCACACAAAGCAGAGTCTAACGTGGCCGTGACCGAGAAGTGAGTGTTTCTGTCATTGCACCTCGGAAGCACGTCAAGTGACGCTGAGGAGCCGGCGTGCAAAGGGCGTCCAGGCCTGGTATGTGGCCAGTGGACAGACCTGACGAGTCTCCTGACACTGCGATGTATGTTTGTGTTTCAGGTGTTTGCTGGAAATCCTCAGGACGTACGAGAGAGCTCACAAGGTGACATATTCACAGAGCAAGAAGATCGCCGCCCTGACGAAGCAATGTGCCACCAGGTGAGTGAGCTCCTGTTAGGAGATGGCGGCATTATTACCTGAGGGCGCTGGCGTCAGCAACCTTACCCCTCCAGATGCGGTAGAACTACATCTTCCATGATGCTCAGCCACCTCCTTAGATCATTTCGGAACATCTGGAGGGCTGAGGCTGCCGACCCTGTGATGGAGCAGAGAGAGTGCAGTAATGACAGACGGCCACTAGATGGCAGAATGTTCCCGGTGATACTGGTATTACATTACAGACTGAGTGCGTGACTTTACGTTGTGTCATGTTCCGTACATCAGGCTGTGCCTTCACCAGCCACTCAGCCCTGGGGTGACCCGGGCACACAGGGAGTAACAGACGGGGTGACCAGGCGTTTTACCGCTGTGAAATCACACTTTGTAGCGTGTAAACAGTCACAAGAAATATATATATATCTTAGCGTATAGATCCTCAAAATGCGGCGTCTCCTGTCTTCATCCACCACACACAACCATAATGAACAACACAAGGATCATTCTATAAAACAGAAACCACAAAGCGCAATGCAGCCACAATCTAGAAAATCAGGGAATGGTCACATGATCTGAGCCCGAATCAGACATCAAATGTAAACCTCAGCCACCAGAGGGCGCTGGAGCCGACCCCATGCAAAAAGGAACCACAGGATCAGAAGAGCTTGTCAGAATGAATAAAGTGCTGAATAATGTGAAACCGCAAGATTTATTGTATAAAAATAATCCGGACATTTAATTCCGACGCATTCCGTCACAATAATGTGTCTTTATCAAAGAACGTGTCACCGATACTGCTCGTTATGGTTTTACCGCACATTGACCCTGTATCCCCCCCCCGGGTGTGTCCTGTCCTTAGCTCGGGGATCCCATTTAATAATAATACCCTTTGGGCCCTATTACATTCTTCGCACAATCGTTAACGCGCGCGCAAAAAATGCATTAACGCGAGGGGCAAAACCCTTTGCGCTAAACGTCGTATTACAATGTCCGTGCAAAAAGTGCTCGTTAACGTCTAATGCGAGTAAACCTGCGCGAACCCTTTGCGAGCGTACTTTACTGCGCGCGTCCTATACTTAACATTGTGAGAGCAAATGCGTTTGTGCGCTGGTACGTGGATGGTATTACAATCTACGCGCAAATTTTAACGCACAGCGTTTGCGCGCATAATTTTAACGTCTTTGAAAAGCTGGTGGTAACGGCAAATCTGAACGTTCTGGCCGAAACCAAATACACCCGCACGAAAAAAAAACACAGCAAAGTATAGTTACACATTCTACACATACCCAAACAATAAAATGGAGACGTTGTGCGTGTTTTTATTATTGCTGTAGCATATGTGCGTAGATTGATTTTGACAGGTGCAAACACTAAGGCTAGGGTCAGACGAAAGCATTTTTCCCCGCGAACGTGAAAAAGTGCGTCCAAACGCATTGACGGATTTTTTCACGGAATGCGCAAAAACGGTCAGACGACGCGCATTTTCGGGCGTGATTTTGTACGGATCGTCAATAAGACTCTTTTTGCGTCTGGGCGTTATGTTGGCTGGACATTAGCAGCGTCTGACATCTCCTAATCACGCAAACACGCCGCTATGCCGCAGCTGCGCACTCAGTACGTGAGTACTAGCGGTTCAGCGTTCTCAGAAAAATGCATTCAAATTCCACTTGCGTTGCGCGTCCGGACTTTTGTGCGACCGTACATCGTATATTGGCCGTCATTGCCCGTCATCTGCTGCTAGTGCGGCCGTAATTATGTGCGCCAGAACGCACGTTAAAAGTGCGCTAGTCTGACCCCAGCCTAAACAGGAGACAATTGCGGTTCTTAATTCTGATTGGCTGAATCGCGGGAAAAAACAGTCCGCCCACTGATTTCTATGCGCAATGTTAATGCGCACGCGTTTTTGCGCGTCTTTTTTACATGCGTTATTTTTTGATGGATAAAAAATGCGCTCGGATTGTAATACCAGCATTAATTTACACGCGGTAACGTTTAACGCTTCGCGGGCAAATTAACGCACTGCGCGAGCGTTTTTGCGCTAAGAATGTAATAGAGCCCTTTGTGTGTCATGTTACCCCGCGTAACTCAGAGACCCCCGCGTAACTCAGAGACCCCCGCGTAACTCACAGAGACCCCCCGCGTAACTCACAGAGACCCCCCACATCACTCAGAGACCCTCGCGTAACTCACAGAGACCCCTGCGTAACTCAGAGACCCCCCGCATAACTCAGAGACCCCCCGCGTAACTCACAGAGACCCCCCGCGTAACTCAGAGACCCCCCGCGTAACTCAGACCCGCGCGTAACTCAGAGACCCCTGCGTAACTCACAGAGACCCCCCGCGTAACTCACAGAGACCCCCCGCGTAACTCAGAGACCCCCGCGTAACTCACAGAGACCCCCCGCGTAACTCACAGAGACCCCCGCGTAACTCACAGAGACCCCCCGCATCACTCACAGAGAGACCCCCGCGTAACTCACAGACCCCATCATAACTCAGAGACCCCCCACATCACTCAGAGACCCCTGCGTAACTCACAGAGACCCCTGCGTAACTCACAGAGACCCCTGCGTAACTCACAGAGACCCCCTGCGTAACTCAGAGACCCCCGCGTAACTCACAGAGACCCCCCGCGTAACTCACAGAGACCCCCCGCATCACTCACAGAGACCCCCCGCGTAACTCAGAGACCCCAGCATCACTCAGAGACCCCCACGTAACTCAGAGACCCCGCGTAACACAGAGACCCCTGCGTAACTCAGAGACCCCCCGCGTAACTCAAAGAGACCCCCGCGTAACTCAGACCCCCCACATAACTCAGAGACCCCCGCGTAACTCAGAGACCCCCCGCGTAACTCAGAGACCCCCGCATAACTCAGAGACCCCCCGCGTAACTCACAGAGACCCCCGCTAACTCAGACCCCCACGTAACTCAGAGACCCCCGCGTAACTCACAGAGACCCCCCCGCGTAACTCAGAGACCCCCGCATAACTCAGAGACCCCCCGCGTAACTCAGAGACCCCCCCGCGTAACTCAGAGACCCCCGCGTAACTCAGAGACCCCCGCGTAACTCAGAGACCCCCGCATAACTCAGAGACCCCCCCGCGTAACTCAGAGACCCCCCCGCGTAACTCAGAGACCCTCGCGTAACTCAGAGACCCCCGCATCACTCAGAGACCCCCGCGTAACACAGAGACCCCCGCGTGACTCACAGAGACCCCCCCACGTAACTCAGAGACCCCCGCGTAACTCACAGAGACCCCCGCGTAACTCACAGAGACCCCCGCGTAACTCACAAAGACCCCATCATAACTCAGAGACCCCCCACATCACTCAGAGACCCCTGCGTAACTCACAGAGACCCCTGCGTAACTCACAGAGACCCCCCGCGTAACTCACAGAGACCACACGCGTAACACAGAGACCCCCGCATCACTCACAGAGACCCCCGCATCACTCACAGAGACCCCCCGCGTAACTCACAGAGCCCCCGCGTAACTCAGAGACCCCCGCATCACTCAGAGACCCCCCGCGTAACTCAGAGACACCCTGCGTAACTCAGAGACCCCCGCATCACTCACAGAGACCCCCTCGTAACTCAGAGACCCCCTCGTAACTCAGAGACCCCCGCGTAACACAGAGACCCCTGTGTAACTCACAGAGACCCCCGCGTAACTCAGAGACCCCCGCATAACTCAGAGACCCCCCGCGTAACTCACAGAGACCCCCGCATAACTCACAGAGACCACACGCGTAACTCACAGAGACCCCCCCGCGTAACTCAGAGACCCCCGCATCACTTAGAGACCCCCACGTAACTCAGAGACCCCGCGTAACACAGAGACCCCCCACGTAACTCACAGAGACCCCCGCGTAACTCAGAGACCCCCGCGTAACTCAGAGACCCCCGCGTAACTCAGAGACCCCCCACGTAACTCAGAGACCCCCGCATCACTTAGAGACCCCCACGTAACTCAGAGACCCCCGCATAACACAGAGACCCCCCCACGTAACTCACAGAGACCCCCGCGTAACTCAGAGACCCCCGCGTAACTCAGAGACCCCCCACGTAACTCAGAGACCCCCGCATCACTCAGAGACCCCGCGTAACTCACAGAGACCCTCGCGTACCTCAGAGACCCCCCGCGTAACTCCCAGAGACCCCCCGTGTCACATAACCTCACACATCTCCTCGCATTGTTCTCTCTCGCAGTTTGCAGAAGAAAGGCCATTTCTACATCCTGGGTTGGGGAACGCTGGGCCTCATGGGGATTATGGACGCCGCAGAGTGTCCTCCCTCTTTCCAAGCAGGTAGGCTTTTGGGTTCCTTCTCCTAAGTTTGGGGGTTCTGGGTTTTGAGGTTCTGCCAAGACACAAAAGCCTCGGAGCCAAATGACTTTCCTGTCCGTGAGCTTTGTGTCTCCATTGTCAGAGGGTAAATCCAGGTCCCTCCCGGCCAGACCATGGAGATGGCACATGCCATGACCCATAAGCGGGCGTTACAGTGTGTGGGACGAAAGGCAACGCCATCCCGTCTGCAAAAAAACTGAAGGAACTGCCTTCCGGGTCTCCTGCTCAACCCCTGCACAGACAGCCATTACAGCACGACCACCTGTCTGCGGCTTCATGGAATCCCGGGGGGTCGGTAGTGGGGGTCGGTAGCAGGGGGTCGGTAGTGGGGGGTCGGTAGCAGGGGGTCGGTAGTGGGGGGTCGGTAGCGGGGGTCGGTAGTGGGGGATCGGTAGCAGGAGGTCAGTAGTGGGAGGTCAGTAGTGGGGGGTCGGTAGCGGGGGTCGGTAGCGGGGGGTCGGTAGCAGGGGGTCGGTAGCAGGGGGTCGGTAGCGGGGGGTCAGTAGTGGGGGGTCGGTAGCGGAGGGTCGGTAGCGGGGGTGGTAGCGGGATCGGTAGTGGGGGGTTGGTAGCGGGGGTCGGTAGCGGGGGGGTCAGTAGCTGGGGGTCGGTAGCAGGGGTTTGGTAGGGGGATCGGTAGCAGGGGATCGGTAGCAGGGGATCGGTAGCAGGGAGCGAGTGCAGTGTATCAGCTTGCACGTATTTTTTCCGGCCCTACATTCCACGTTATTATTTTACTCCTCAGTAGTATAACACGCAGTATAGCACGGAGTATAGCACGGAGTATAGCACGCAGTATAACACGCAGTATAACACGCAGTATAACACGGAGTATAGCACGGAGTATAACACGCAGTATAGCACGCAGTATAACACGCAGTATAACACGAAGTATCGCACGGAGTATAGCACGCAGTATAGCACGCAGTATAACACGGAGTATAGCACGGAGTATAGCACGGAATATAGCACGCAGTATAGCAAGCAGTATAACACGGAGTATAGCACGCAGTATAACACGCAGTATAGCACGCAGTATAACACGCAGTATAGCACGCAGTATAGCACGCAGTATAACACGCAGTATAGCACGCAGTATAACACGCAGTATAGCACGGAGTATAGCACGGAGTATAGCATGCAGTATAACACGGAGTATAGCACGCAGTATAGCACGGAGTATAGCACGGAGTATAGCACGGAGTATAGCATGCAGTATAACACGGAGTATAGCACGCAGTATAGCACGCAGTATAGCACGGAGTATAGCACGCAGTATAGCACGGAGTATAACACGCAGTATAACACGGAGTATAGCACGCGTAATAGCACGCAGTATAGCACGCAGTATAGCACGCAGTATCACACGCAGTATAACACGGAGTATAACACGGAGTATCGCACGCAGTATAGCACGCAGTATAACATGGAGTATAACACGCGTTATAGCACGCAGAATAGCATGCAGTATAGTACGCAGTATAACACGGAGTATAGCACGCAGTATAGCACGCAGTATAACACGCAGTATAACACGCAGTATAACACGGAGTATAACACGCAGTATAGCACGCAGTATAACACGCAGTATAACACGCAGTATAACACGGAGTATAACACGCAGTATAGCACGCAGTATAACACGGAGTATAACACGGAGTATAACACGCAGTATAGCACGCAGTATAACACGCAGTATAGTACGCAGTATAGCACGCAGTATAGCACGCAGTATAACACGGAGTATAACACGGAGTATAACACGGAGTATAACACGGAGTATAACACGCAGTATAACACGCAGTATAACACGCAATATAGCACCCAGTATAGCACGCAATATAGCACGCAGTACAACACGCAATATAGCACGCAGTATAGCACGCAGTATAGCACGCAGTATAACACGGAGTATAGCACGGAGTATAACACGCAGTATAGCACGCAGTATAACACGCAGTATAACACGAAGTATCGCACGGAGTATAGCACGGAGTATAGCACGGAGTATAGCACGGAGTATAGCACGCAGTATAACACGCAGTATAACACGCAGTATAACACGGAGTATAGCACGGAGTATAACACGCAGTATAGCACGCAGTATAACACGCAGTATAACACGAAGTATCGCACGGAGTATAGCACGCAGTATAGCACGCAGTATAACACGGAGTATAGCACGGAGTATAGCACGGAATATAGCACGCAGTATAGCAAGCAGTATAATATAAGCACGCAGTATAACACGCAGTATAGCACGCAGTATATACACGCAGTATAGCACGCAGTATAGCACGCAGTATAACACGCAGTATAGCACGCAGTATAACACGCAGTATAGCACGGAGTATAGCACGGAGTATAGCATGCAGTATAACACGGAGTATAGCACGCAGTATAGCACGGAGTATAGCACGGAGTATAGCACGGAGTATAGCACGGAGTATAGCATGCAGTATAACACGGAGTATAGCACGCAGTATAGCACGCAGTATAGCACGGAGTATAGCACGCAGTATAGCACGGAGTATAACACGCAGTATAACACGGAGTATAGCACGCAGTATAGCACGCAGTATAGCACGCAGTATAGCACGCAGTATCACACGCAGTATAACACGGAGTATAACACGGAGTATCGCACGCAGTATAGCACGCAGTATAACATGGAGTATAACACGCGTTATAGCACGCAGAATAGCATGCAGTATAGTACGCAGTATAACACGGAGTATAGCACGCAGTATAGCACGCAGTATAACACGCAGTATAACACGCAGTATAACACGGAGTATAACACGCAGTATAGCACGCAGTATAGCACGCAGTATAACACGGAGTATAACACGCAGTATAGCACGCAGTATAACACGCAGTATAGTACGCAGTATAACACGCAGTATAGCACGCAGTATAACACGGAGTATAACACGGAGTATAGCACGCAGTATAGCACGCAGTATAACACGGAGTATAACACGGAGTATAACACGGAGTATAACACGGAGTATAACACGCAGTATAACACGCAGTATAACACGCAATATAGCACCCAGTATAGCACGCAATATAGCACGCAGTACAACACGCAATATAGCACGCAGTATAGCACGCAGTATAGCACGCAGTATAACACGGAGTATAGCACGCAGTATAACACGGAGTATAGCACGCAGTATAACACGTAGTATAACAAGGAGTATAACATGGAGTATAGCACGCAGCATAACACGCAGTATTACACTCGTATTACACACTGTATCACACTCGGTATTGGACATGTGCACAGCACAAAATTTCGTTTTGAACGAATGGATTCGTACTAAAACGCAATTTATTTAGTTGCTAAAAAATTAGTATAAAAAAGATTTTCATTCATCCGAAAACCATTGGATACAATTACTATTGTAGTGGCTCCTCAGAGGGCTGAGATCGCTGCTTGTTACAGTATCTCTCACTCTCAGCACAATGTGTCAGGCAAAGTTGTTACAGTAACTGCTGCTCATCACAGCGCTCAGAGATTCAGTAAAGCTAGTAAAAAATATTTTTAGATATAAGAGTAATAATAATAACATTATTATTTCCTTGTTTTACTGAAACTCTGAGCTCTGTGATGAGCAGCAGTCAGTTACTGTAACAGCTCAGCCTGATACATTGTACTGAGAGATAATGTAACAAGCAGCCGATCTCACAGCCACTGGATTTAAAGGGCTCAAAAAAATGCTCTTCTCTGCATAATGTATATAACTTCCTCCTGCATGAATTAATACCCCTCTCTGTATAATGTATAGAACATCCTCCTGCATTAATTAATACTGCTCTCTATATAATGTATATAACATCCTCCTGCATTAATTAATACCCCTCTCTGTAAAATGTATAGAACATCATCCTGCATTAATTTATACCACTCTCTGTATAATGTATATAGCATCCTCCTGAATTAATTAATACCCATCTCTTTATAATGTAAATAACATCCTCCTGCATTAATGCTCCTCTCTGTATAATGTATATAATATCCTCTTGCATTAATTAATACCCCTCTCAGTATAATGTATATAATATCCTCTTGCATTATTTAATACCCCTCTCTGTATAATGTATAGAACATCCTTTTGCATTATTAATACCCCTCTCTGTATAATGTACATAACACCCTCTTGAATTAATTAATACCACTCTCTGTATAATGTATTTAACATCCACCTGCATTAATTAATACCCATCTCATTATAATGTATTTAGCATCCTCCTGAATTAATGCTCCTCTCTGAATAATGTATATAACACCCTCTGGTATTAATTAATACCCCTCTCTTTATAATGTATAGAACATCCTCTTGAATTAATTAATACCCCTCTCTGTATAATGTATACAACATCCTCCTGCATTAATTAATACTGCTCTCTATATAATGTATATAACATCCTCTTGAATTAATTAATACCCCTCTCTGTATAATGTATATAACACCCTCTTGCATTAATTAATAACCCTCTCTGTATAATGTATATAACATCCTCCTGCATTAATTATAATACTCCTCTCTGTATAATGAATATAACATCCTCCTGCATTAATTAATACCCCTCTCTGTATAATGTATAGAACATCCTCCTGCATTAATTAATACCCCTCTCTGTATAATGTATATAACCTCCTCTTGCATTAATTGATACCCCTCTGTATAATGTAAAGAACATCCTCCTGCATTAATGCTCCTCTCTTTATAATGTATAGAACATCCTCCTGCATTAATGCACCTCTCTGTATAATGTATAGAACATCCTCCTGCATTAATTAATACCCCTCTTTGTATAATGTATAGAACATCCTCCTGCATTAATTAATACCCCTCTCTGTATAATGTAATAGAACATCCTCCTGCATTAATTAATACCCCTCTCTGTATAATGTATATAACATCCTCTTGAATTGATTGATACACCTCTCTGTATAATGTATATAACCTCCTCTTGCATTATTTATACCACTCTCTGTATAATGTATATAACATCCTCCTGCATTAATTAATACCCATCTCTTATATAATGTAAATAACATCCTCTTGCATTAATGCTCCTCTCTGTATAATGTATATAACACCTCTTGCATTAATTAATACCCCTCTCTGTATAATGAATATAACATCCGCCTGCATTAGTACCCCTCTCTGTATAACGTACATAAAATCCACCTGCCTTAGTACCCCTCCCTGCATAATGTATATAACATCCTCCTGCATTAATGCTCCTCTCTGTAAAATGTATAGAACATCATCCTGCATTAATTAATACCCCTCTCTGTATAATGTATATACCATCCTCCTGCATTAATTAATACCCCTCTCTGTATAATGTATAGAACATCCACCTGCATTAATTAATACCCATCTCTTTATAATGAATATAACATCCTCCTGCATTAATTAATACCCCTCTCTGTATAATGTATATACCATCCTCCTGCATTAATTAATACCCCTCTCTGTATAATGTATAGAACATCCACCTGCATTAATTAATACCCATCTCTTTATAATGTATATAACATCCTCTTGAATTAATTAATACCCCTCTCTGTATAATGTATATAACACCCTCTTGCATTAATTAATACCCCTCTCTGTATAATGTATATAACATCCTCTTGCATTAATTGATACCCCTCTCTGTATAATGTAAAGAACATCCTCCTGCATTAATGCTCCTCTCTTTATAATGTATAGAACATCCTCCTGCATTAATGCACCTCTCTGTAAAATGTATAGAACATCATCCTGCATTAATTAATACCCCTCTCTGTATAATGTATAGAACATCCTCCTGCATTAATTAATACCCCTCTCTGTTTAATATATAGAACATCCTCCTGCATTAATTAATACCTCCCTGTATAATGTATATAACATCCTCTTGAATTGATTGATACACCTCTCTGTATAATGTATATAACTCCTCTTGCATTAATTTATACAACTCTCTGTATAATGTATATAACATCCTCCTGCATTAATTAATACCCATCGCTTTATAATGTAAATAACATCCTCTTGCATTAATGCTCCTCTCTGTATAATGTATATAACACCCTCTTGCATTAATTAATACCCCTCTCTGTATAATGAATATCACATCCGCCTGCATTAGTACCCCTCTCTGTATAACGTACATAAAATCCACCTGCCTTAGTAGTACCCCTCCCTGCATAATGTATATACCATCCTCCTGCATTAATTAATACCCCTCTCTGTATAATGTATAGAACATCCACCTGCATTAATAAATACCCTTCTCTGTAAATGTATTAGAACATCCTCCTGCATTAATTAATACCCCTCTCTATATAATGTATTAAACATTCTCTTGCATTAATTGATACCCCTCTCAGTGTAATGTATATAACAGCATCTTGCATTAATTGATACCCCTCTCTGTATAATGTATATAACATCCTCTAGCATTATTAAATACTCCTTTCTATAAAATGTATATAACATCCACCTGCATTAATACCCCTCTCTTTATAATGAATATAACATCCTCCTGCATTAATTGATACCCCTCTCTGTAGAATGTATAGAACATCCTCATGCATTAATTAATACCCCTCTCTGTATAATGAATATAACATCCTCCTGCATTAATTAATACCCCTCTCTGTATAATGTATAGAACATCCACCTGCATTAATTAATACCCCTCTCTGTATAATGAATATAACATCCTCCTGCATTAATTGATACCCCTCTCTGTAGAATGTATAGAACATCCTCATGCATTAATTAATACTGCTCTCTATATAATGTATATAACATCCTCTTGAATTAATTAATACCCCTCTCTGTATAATGTATATAACACCCTCTTGCATTAATTAATACCCCTCTCTGTATAATGTATATAACATCCTCTTGCATTAATTGATACCCCTCTCTGTATAATGTAAAGAACATCCTCCTGCATTAATGCTCCTCTCTTTATAATGTATAGAACATCCTCCTGCATTAATGCACCTCTCTGTAAAATGTATAGAACATCATCCTGCATTAATTAATACCCCTCTCTGTATAATGTATAGAACATCCTCCTGCATTAATTAATACCCCTCTCTGTTTAATATATAGAACATCCTCCTGCATTAATTAATACCCCTCCCTGTATAATGTATATAACATCCTCTTGAATTGATTGATACACCTCTCTGTATAATGTATATAACCTCCTCTTGCATTAATTTATACCACTCTCTGTATAATGTATATAACATCCTCCTGCATTAATTAATACCCATCTCTTTATAATGTAAATAACATCCTCTTGCATTAATGCTCCTCTCTGTATAATGTATATAACACCCTCTTGCATTAATTAATACCCCTCTCTGTATAATGAATATCACATCCGCCTGCATTAGTACCCCTCTCTGTATAACGTACATAAAATCCACCTGCCTTAGTAGTACCCCTCCCTGCATAATGTATATACCATCCTCCTGCATTAATTAATACCCCTCTCTGTATAATGTATAGAACATCCACCTGCATTAATAAATACCCTTCTCTGTAAAATGTATAGAACATCCTCCTGCATTAATTAATACCCCTCTCTATATAATGTATTAAACATTCTCTTGCATTAATTGATACCCCTCTCAGTGTAATGTATATAACAGCATCTTGCATTAATTGATACCCCTCTCTGTATAATGTATATAACATCCTCTAGCATTATTAAATACTCCTTTCTATAAAATGTATATAACATCCACCTGCATTAATACCCCTCTCTGTATAATGAATATAACATCCTCCTGCATTAATTAATACCCCTCTCTGTATAATGTATAGAACATCCTCATGCATTAATTAATACCCCTCTCTGTATAATGAATATAACATCCTCCTGCATTAATTAATACCCCTCTCTGTATAATGTATAGAACATCCACCTGCATTAATTAATACCCATCTCTTTATAATGTATGTAACATCCTCCTGCATTAATGCTCCTCTCTGTATAATGTATAGAACATCCTCCTGCATTAATTAATACCCCTCTATGTATAATGTATAGAACATCATCCTGCATTAATTAATACTCCTCTCTGTATAATGAATATAACATCCTCCTGCATTAATTATAATACTCCTCTCTGTATAATGAATATAACATCCTCCTGCATTAATTAATACCCCTCTCTGTATAATGTATAGAACATCCTCCTGCATTAATTAATACCCCTCTCTGTATAATGTATATAACATCATCTTGCATTAATTGATACCCCTCTCTGTATAATGTAAAAAACATCCTCCTGCATTAATGCTCCTCTCTTTATAATGTATAGAACATCCTCCTGCATTAATGCACCTCTCTGTATATTGTATAGAACATCCTCCTGCATTAATTAATACCCCTCTATGTATAATGTATAGAACATCATCCTGCATTAATTAATACCCCTCTCTGTGTAATGTATATAACATCCTCCTGCATTAATAAATACCCTTCTCTGTATAATGTATAGAACATCCTCCTGCATTAATTAATACCCCTCTCTATATAATGTATTTAACATTCTCTTGCATTAATTGATACCCCTCTCAGTGTAATGTATATAACAGCATCTTGCATTAATTGATACCCCTCTCTGTATAATGTATAGAACATCCTCCTGCATTAATTAATACCCCTCTCTATATAATGTATTAAACATTCTCTTGCATTAATTGATACCCTCTCAGTGTAATGTATATAACAGCATCTTGCATTAATTGATACCCCTCTCTGTATAATGTATATAACATCCTCTAGCATTATTAAATACTCCTTTCTGTAAAATGGATATAACATCTACCTGCATTAATACCCCTCTCTGTATAATGTATAGAACATCCTCCTGCATTAATTAATACCCCTCTCTGTATAATGTATAGAACATCCTCCTGCATTAATTAATACCCCTCTCTGTATAATGTATATAACCTCCTCTTGCATTAATTAATACTCCTCTCTGTATAATGTATATAACCTCCTCTAGCATTAATGCTCCTCTCTGTATAATGTATATAACACCCTCTTGCATTAATTAATACCCCTCTCTGTATAATGTATATAAAATCCACCTGCCTTAGTACCCCTCTCTGCATAATGTATATAACATCCTCTTGCATTAATGCATTAATTGATACCCCTCTCTGCATAATGTATATAACATCCTCTTGCATTAATGCATTAATTGATACCCCTCTCTGTATAATGTATATAACATCCTCTTGCATTAATGCATTAATTAATACCCCTCTCTGTATAATGTATATAACATCATCCTGCATTAATTAATACCCCTCTCTGTATAATGTATATAACACCCTCTTGCATTAATTAATACCCCTCTCTTTATAATGTACATAACATCCACCTGCATTAGTACCCCTCTCTGTATAATGTATAGAACATCCTCCTGCATTAGTACCCCTCTCTGTATAATGTATAGAACATCCTCCTGCATTAATGCTCCTCTCTGTATAATGTTACACTCGGTATTACACACAGTATCACACGCTGTATTACATTTGGTATTATATGCAGTATTACACTCTGTATTACACACGGTATTACACGCAGTATTACACTCTGTATCACACACGGTATTACACGCAGTATTACACTCGTATTACGCTTGGTATTACACAAAGTATCACACGAGGTATTTCACTTGGTATTGCACGCAGTATCACACTCTGTTTTACATTCGTTATTACACTCGGTATTACACTCGGTATTACACTCGGTATCACACGCAGTATTACACTCGGTATTACACTCGGTTTCACACGCAGTATTACACCCAGTATCACACGCAGTTTTACACGCAGTGTTACACTCAGTGTCACACGCAGTATTACACGCAGTTTACACGCAGTATGACACGCAGTATGACATGCAGTATGACACGCAGTATTACACGCAGTGTTACAGGCAGTATTACACGCAGTATCACACGCAGTTTTACACTCAGTGTCACACGCAGTGTCACACGCAGTATTACATGCAGTATTACACTCAGTTTTACACGCAGTATCACACACAGTATTACCCGCAGTATTACCCGCAGTTTTACAGGCAGTATTACAGGCAGTATTACACGCAGTATTACACGCAGTATCGCACGCAGTATTACAGACAGTATCCCACGCAGTATCATACGCAGTATCATACGCAGTATCACACGCAGTATTACCCGCAGTTTTACAGGCAGTATTACAGGCAGTATTACAGGCAGTATCACACGCAGTATTACATGCAGTATCGCACGCAGTATTACAGACAGTATCACACGCAGTATCATACGCAGTATCACACGCAGTATCACACGCAGTGTTACACACAGTATTACACTCTGTATCACACGCAGTATCACACGCATTATTACAGGCAGTGTCACACGCAGTGTTACAGTCAGTATTACCCGCAGTATTACACGCAGTATTACACACAGTATTACAGGCGGTATCACACGCAGTATCACACGCGGTATCACACTCAGTATCACACGCAGTATCACAGGCAGTATTACAGGCAGTATTACAGGCAGTATTACACGCAGTATCACATGCAGTATCACACGCAGTATTACAGGCAGTATTACAGGCAGTATTATATGCAGTATCACACACAGTATTACAGGCAGTATCACACGCAGTATCACACGCAGTATCACACTCAGTATCACAGGCAGTATCACACGCAGTATTACACGCAGTATCACACGCAGTATCACACGCAGTATTACAGGCAGTATCACACGCAGTATCACACGCAGTATTACAGGCAGTATCACACGCAGTATCATACGCAGTATTACAGGCAGTAACACACGCAGTATCACACGCAGTATCAGACGCAGTATTACAGGCAGTATTACACGCAGTATCACACGCAGTATTACAGGCAGTATCAGACGCCGTATCAGACGCCGTATCAGACGCAGTATCACAGGCAGTATCACAGGCAGTATCACTTGCAGTATCACATGCAGTATCCCACACAGTATCACACGCAGTATTACAGGCAGTATCACAGGCAGTATCACACGCAGTATTACAGGCAGTATTACACGCAGTATCACACGCAGTATCACACGCAGTATCACACGCAGTATTACACGCAGTATCAGACACAGTATTACAGGCAGTATCACAGGCAGTATCACAGGCAGTATCACACGCAGAATTACAGGCAGTATCACACGCAGTATTACACGCAGTATCACAGGCAGTATCACAGGCAGTATCACAGGCAGTATCACAGGCAGTATCACAGGCAGTATCACAGGCAGTATCACAGGCAGTATCTCACGCAGTATCACACGCATTATCACAGGCAGTATCACACGCAGTATCACAGGCAGTATCACACTCAGTATCACACGCGGTATTACAGGCAGTATTACAGGCAGTATCACACGCAGTATTACACGCAGTATCACACGCAGTATCACACGCAGTATTACAGGCAGTATCACACACAGTATTACAGGCAGTATTACAAGCAGTATCACACGCAGTATCAGACGCAGTATTACAGGCAGTATCACACGCAGTATTACACGCAGTATCACACGCAGTATCAGACGCAGTATTACAGGCAGTATCACACGCAGTATTACAGGCAGTATTACAGGCCGTATCAGACGCTGTATCAGACGCCGTATCAGACTCAGTATCACAGGCAGTATCACTTGCAGTATCACACACAGTATCACACGCAGTATCACAGGCAGTATCACACGCAGTATCACAGGCAGTATCACACGCAGTATTACAGGCAGTATTACACGCAGTATCACACGCAGTATTACAGGCAGTATCACAGGCAGTATTACAGGCAGTATTACAGGCAGTATTACAGGCAGTATCACACGCAGTATCACACGCAGTATCACAGGCAGTATTACAGGCAGTATCTCACACAGTATCACACGCAGTATCACACGCAGTATCACAGGCAGTATCACACGCAGTTTTACAAGCAGTATCAGACGCAGTATTACACGCAGTATTACACGCAGTATCACAGGCAGTATCACACGCAGTATCACAGGCAGTATTACACGCAGTATTATAGGCAGTATCACAGGCAGTATCTCACGCAGTATCACACGCAGTATCACACGCAGTATCACAGGCAGTATCACAGGCAGTATCACACGCAGTATTACACGCAGTATCAGACACAGTATCACAGGCAGTATCACAGGCAGTATTACAGGCAGTATCACACGCAGTATCACACGCAGTATCACAGGCAGTATCTCACGCAGTATCACAGGCAGTATCACAGGCAGTATCACACGCAGTATCACAGGCAGTATCACACGCAGTATCACAGGCAGTATCACACGCAGTATCACAGGCAGTATCACACGCAGTATCACAGGCAGTATCACAGGCAGTATCACACACAGTTTTACACGCAGTATTACAGGCAGTATCACACGCAGTATTATAGGCAGTATCACAGGCAGTATCACAGGCAGTATCACACGCAGTATCACACGCAGTATCACAGGCAGTATCACAGGCAGTATCACAGGCAGTATCACACGCAGTATCACACGCAGTATCACACGCAGTATCACAGGCAGTATCACAGGCAGTATCACACGCAGTATCACACGCAGTATCACACGCAGTATCACAAGCAGTATTACAGGCAGTATCACATGCAGTATCACACGCAGTATCACATGCAGTATTACACGCAGTATCACACGCAGTATCACACGCAGTATCACAAGCAGTATTATAGGCAGTATCACAGGCAGTATCACAGGCAGTATCACACGCAGTATCACACGCAGGATCACACGCAGTATTACACGCAGTATCACACGCAGTATCACACGCAGTATCACACGCAGTATCACTGGCAATATCACAGACAGTATCACAGGCAGTATCACACGCAGTATCACACGCAGTATTACACACAGTATTATAGGCAGTATCACGCGCAGTATTACGCGCAGTTTTACACTCAGTATCACACGCAGTTTTACACGCAGTGTTCCTGCCTGGCTGTTCGAGATCTCGCCTTCCTGTATTTACTCAGCGCATCACATGTTCATTAAATCTCTTTACAAACACACAGACGTTTTCACGTCAACCCGTTTTGTGCCGATGCCCCGCAGAGGTGAGACGAGTCCCTGACACCACAACACAGTAACGCAAATAACAAACACAACGGAACAATAAAGATAAAAAACAACAGAACAATAAACACAAAACACAACAGAACAATTACACAGTGTAACAAAGACAACATACAGATACATTTTATTTCCTCTTATACATACAATGTAACATACTCTGTGTGTGTGTGTGTGTGTGTGTGTGTGTATACTGCAGAGAGAGGGTGACAGCATACAATACAGTACAGGCTCGCTGAAGTAAGACATGAGGGCCTCTCTGTGTGCCTCGGTCTGTGAGGGGTTAATATATTGCTTGTTTAGGTATTCACACACTCAGCTCCGTAACTCTGTGTTTACATTTCTTTATGTTAAGATGAAATGAGGGGAAAACCCCAAAACACTTCCTGCTTTTCAATGATTCCACTATCACTGGCGTGAATGGGAGAGGATCACAGGAGCTTACAATCTAGAGGAGCAGAGGATCCGGCTCACAGGAGCTTACAATCTAGAGGAGCAGAGGGTCCGGCTCACAGGAGCTTACAATCTAGAGGAGCAGAGGGTCCGACTCACAGGAGCTTACAATCTAGAGGAGCAGAGGTCCGGCTCACAGGAGCTTACAATCTAGAGGAGCAGAGGGCCCGGCTCACAGGAGCTTACAATCTAGAGGAGCAGAGGGTCCGGCTCACAGGAGCTTACAATCTAGAGGAGCAGAGGGTCCGGCTCACAGGAGCTTACAATCTAGAGGAGCAGAGGGCCCGGCTCACAGGAGCTTACAATCTAGAGGAGCAGAGGGTCCGGCTCACAGGAGCTTACAATCTAGAGGAGCAGAGGGTCCGGCTCACAGGAGCTTACAATCTAGAGGAGCAGAGGGTCCGGCTCACAGGAGTTTACAATCTAGAGGAGCAGAGGGTCCGGCTCACAGGAGCTTACAATCTAGAGGAGCAGAGGGTCCGGCTCACAGGAGCTTACAATCTAGAGGAGCAGAGGGTCCGGCTCACAGGAGCTTACAATCTAGAGGAGCAGAGGGTCCGGCTCACAGGAGTTTACAATCTAGAGGAGCAGAGGGTCCGGCTCACAGGAGCTTACAATCTAGAGGAGCAGAGGGTCCGGCTCACAGGAGCTTACAATCTAGAGGAGCAGAGGGTCCGGCTCACAGGAGCTTACAATCTAGAGGAGCAGAGGGCCCGGCTCACAGGAGTTTATAATCTAGAGGAGCAGAGGGCCCGGCTCACAGGAGTTTATAATCTAGTGGAGCAGAGGGTCCGGCTCACAGGAGTTTACAATCTAGAGGAGCAGAGGGTCCGGCTCACGGGAGCTTACAATCTAGAGGAGCAGAGGGTCCGGCTCACAGGAGCTTACAATCTAGAGGAGCAGAGGGTCCGGCTCACAGGAGTTTACAATCTAGAGGAGCAGAGGGTCCGGCTCACAGGAGTTTACAATCTAGAGGAGCAGAGGGTCCGGCTCACAGGAGTTTACAATCTAGAGGAGCAGAGGGTCCGGCTCACAGGAATTTACAATCTAGAGGAGCAGAGGGTCCGGCTCACAGGAATTTACAATCTAGAGGAGCAGACTGTCCGGCTCACAGGAGCTTACAATCTAGAGGAGCAGAGGGTCCGGCTCACAGGAGTTTACAATCTAGAGGAGCAGAGGGCCCGGCTCACGGGAGTTTACAATCTAGAGGAGCAGAGGGTCCGGCTCACAGGAGCTTACAATCTAGAGGAGCAGAGGGTCCGGCTCACAGGAGCTTACAATCTAGAGGAGCAGAGGGTACGGCTCGCAGGAGCTAACAATCTAGAGGAGCAGAGGGCCCGGCTCACAGGAGTTTACAATCTAGAGGAGGGAGCAGGGTCCGGCTCACAGGAATTTACAATCTAGAGGAGCAGAGGGTCCGGCTCACAGGAGCTTACAATCTAGAGGAGCAGAGGGTCCAGCTCACAGGAGCTTACAATCTAGAGGAGCAGAGGGTCCGGCTCACGGGAGTTTACAATCTAGAGGAGCAGAGGGTCCGGCTCACAGGAGTTTACAATCTAGAGGAGCAGAGGGTCCGGCTCACAGGAGTTTACAATCTAGAGGAGCAGAGGGTCCGGCTCACAGGAGTTTACAATCTAGAGGAGCAGAGGGTCCGGCTCACAGGAGTTTACAATCTAGAGGAGCAGAGGGTCCGGCTCACAGGAGTTTACAATCTAGAGGAGCAGAGGGCCGGCTCACAGGAGCTTATAATCTAGAGGAGCAGAGGGTCCGGCTCACAGGAGCTTACAATTTAGAGGATCAGAGGGTCCGGCTCACAGGAGTTTACAATCTAGAGGAGCAGAGGGCCGGCTCACAGGAGCTTACAATCTAGAGGAGCAGAGGGCCCGGCTCACAGGAGCTTACAATCTAGAGGAGCAGAGGGTCCGGCTCACAGGAGTTTACAATCTAGAGGAGCAGAGGGTCCGGCTCACAGGAAGCTTACAATCTAGAGGAGCAGAGGGTCCGGCTCACAGGAGTTTACAATCTAGAGGAGCAGAGGGTCCGGCTCACAGGAGTTTACAATCTAGAGGAGCAGAGGCCCGGCTCACAGGAGCTTATAATCTAGAGGAGCAGAGGGTCCGGCTCACAGGAGTTTACAATCTAGAGGAGCAGAGGGTCCGGCTCACAGGAGCTTACAATCTAGAGGAGCAGAGGGCCCGGCTCACAGGAGCTTACAATTTAGAGGATCAGAGGGTCCGGCTCACAGGAGTTTACAATCTAGAGGAGCAGAGGTCCGGCTCACAGGAGCTTACAATCTAGAGGAGCAGAGGGCCCGCTCACAGGAGCTTACAATCTAGAGGAGCAGAGGGTCCGGCTCACAGGAGTTTACAATCTAGAGGAGCAGAGGGTCCGGCTCACAGGAGTTTACAATCTAGAGGAGCAGAGGGTCCGGCTCACGGGAGTTTACAATCTAGAGGAGCAGAGGGTCCGGCTCACAGGAGCTTACAATCTAGAGGAGCAGAGGGTCCGGCTCACAGGAGCTTACAATCTAGAGGAGCAGGGTGTAGGATTACAAGGTGCAGGTTTTGGGGTACAGGATTTTGAGGAGCAGGATTTGAGGAGCATGATTTCAGGGTGTATGATTTCGGTGTGCAGGATTTCAGGGAGCAGGCTTTTGGGGATCAGTGTTTCGAGGAGCAGGATTTTGGGGTGTATGATTTCCAAGTGTATGATTTCAGGGAGCAGGATATGGGGGAGCAGGATTTTGGGGATCAGTGTTTTGGGGGCAGGATTTGGGGTGCATGATTTAAGGGTATAGGATTTAGGGGTGCAGGATTTCAGGGCGCAGGATTTAGGGTGCAGGATTTCAGGGAGCAGGATTTGGGGGGAGCAGAAATTTTGGGGATCAGTGTTTCGGGGTGCAGGGTTTCGGGGTGCAGGGTTTCGGGGATCAGGGTTTCAGGGATCAGGGTTTCGGGGATCAGGGCTTTGGGGATCAGGGCTTTGGGGATCAGGGCTTTGGGGATCAGGGTTTTGGGGATCAGTGTTTCAGGGTGTATGATTTGGGGGTGCAGGATTTCTCAGGGCAGGATTTCAGGGTGTATGATTTTGGGGTGCAGGATTTTGGGGAGTAGGATTTAAGGGTGTATTATTTGGGGGTGCAGGATTTTGGGGAGCAGGCTTTCAGGATGCAGGATTTTAGGGAGCAGGATTTCAGGGTGTATGATTTGTGGGTGCAGGCTTTCAGGGTGCAGGATTTTGGGGTGCAGGATTTCGGGTGCAGTATTTCAGGGAGCAGGATGTGTGGTGCAGGATTTCAGGGAGCAGGATTTGGGGGAACAGGATTTTGGGGATCAGGATTTTGGGGATCAGTGTTTAGGGTGCATGATTTCGGGGTGCATGTTTTCGGGGATCAGTGTTTCTGGGTGCAGGATTTCGGGGTGTATGATATTTGGGTGCAGTATTTCAGGGAGCTGGATTTTGGGGAGCAGGATTTGGGGGAGCAGTGGCGGTGGTGAAGGCGGTGGTGAAGGTGTTTCCATGGTATTCGTGGTCAGGATCTCTGAACGGAATGGAACATATAAACATTTATCCTCTCGCAACAGATTGCGGCGACGTCCGCGGCTTCGTCAGGGGTGGATACAACAGCCTGGAGAACAAAGAGGGAGACCTGAGCAGTGCGGTGAGTGCTGGACGCGTCCGGGCCATGTGTCAGGACGGACACACCCGATGTGGGCTGCGCGCTGTCATCATGTGCTCTTTAATGTGCCGCTCCGTGCAGAGACGAATGTGAGATCGAGTATCACTGGGTTTGGTTTCATTGTTGTGGGTTTCGGGTTCTCTCGCTCTGCGTCTCCTTTCAGTAAATTAAATATGTGTCCAATTTTTGGGCAACTCAGAATAATTTTCCCATAATCACCCGGGGATTTATTGTTTGAATCGGCCCATCACAGCCAGAATGGGGGGGTTAAAAACAAGGTTTGTTGCCCCCCCCATAATGCTTTATGTGTTATATGTGCGTGTGTGAAGAGTCATGTGACTGTGTGGGCGTGGTTATATACTGATTTGCATTTTAATGAGTTAATAAGTATTTGATCCTCGATCAATCAGTGAGATTTCAGGCTCCAGGTGTCTCTTATACAGGTAACGAGCGGAGATTAGGAGCGCTCTCTTAAAGGGACAGCTCTGAGATTAGGAGCGCTCTCTTAAAGGGACAGCTCTGAGATTAGGAGCGCTCTCTTAAAGGGACAGCTCTGAGATTAGGAGCGCTCTCTTAAAGGGACAGCTCTGAGATTAGGAGGGCTCTCTTAAAGGGACGGCTCTGAGATTAGGAGGGCTCTCTTAAAGGGACAGCTCTGAGATTAGGAGGGCTCTCTTAAAGGGACAGCTCTGAGATTAGGAGGGCTCTCTTAAAGGGACGGCTCTGAGATTAGGAGCGTTCTTTTAAAGGAACAGTTCCTAATCTCAGTTTGTGACCTGTATAAAAGACACCTGTCCACACAATCAGATTCCAAACTCTCCACCATGGTCAAGACCAAAAAGCTGCCCAAGGATGTCAGGGACAAGATTGTAGACCTACACAAGGCTGGAATGGGCCACAAAATCATCGCCTAAAACAGCTTTGTCAGACGGTGACAACAGTTGGTGCGATTATTGGCAAATGGAAGAAGCACAAAGCAAGTGTCCAAGATCTCACCTCGAGGAGTTTCAATGATCATGAGAACCGTGAGGAATCAGCCCAGAACTACACGATAGTAGGGATGAGCTGTTCGGTACGATATGTTCAGAGTTCGATTCGAACATCGCCCGTTCGGCTGTTCGTCGAACTCCGAACATTTCCGCGTGTTCACCGCGTGTTCGCCCACAATGGACCACAATGCACTTTTCCACTGGCCTGAAGCTTGTAATTGGCTACAGCCTTGCACCTGACCACAGGTCAGATGCAAGACAGGCGCAATACTATGCCAATCACAGCTCAGTCCTGATTGGGCAAAATTTGCCCAATCATGGGCTCACAGAGCTAAGTCCCGCAGCACACTATATAAGGTTTCACACAGCCCCAGCATGTGTTTTTTGAGAGGAGATTGTTCTGTTAGTGTGTCTTCTCAGAGCCAGCAGCTATTGGGGGGGGGGGTCTCACTTCTACAAGATATTTGTGAATTGTTGTAATCTTTGTGTTCTCACTGCCAGCAGCTATTGTGGGGGTCTCATTTCTACAAAATATCTGGGAATTGTTGTAATCTGTGTGTTCTCACTGCCAGAAGCCATTGGGGGTCTCACTTCTATCAGATATCTGGGAATTGTAATCTGTGTCTTGTCACTGCCACCCATCAGGGGGTCTCACTGATATATAGGAGGTTCCTGGGAATTGTAATCTGTGTCTTGTCACTGCCACCCATCAGGGGGTCTCACTGATATATAGGAGGTTCCTGGGAATTGTAATCTGTGTCTTGTCACTGCCACCCATCAGGGGGTCTCACTGATTTATAGGAGGTTCATGGGAATTGTAATTTGTGTCTTGTCACTGGCTGCCAGCTATCAGGGTGTCTCACTGAGTTATACCAGAGTTCTGTATATCTCTATATATCACTCACCATGTCAGAAAGACCAAAAAGGACAGGCAGACGCTCCCAGACACAGATAAGAGGGCAGGGTTTTGTGTGCCCAGAAACCCAAGGACTAGTACGTGACTGGGAGGAGGAAGTGCAAGATGGGGTCATCCTCATTGACCAGGAAGACTCGGAAGCTAATGCCACCTCCAACCTATGCTGCATGGGCTCCCTTTTCCTGCAAAGCCTGGTAAAGGATCCCAGGATTTGTGCTATCAAGGAGAGGGATCATTACTGGTTGGCAAGCCTTCTTGATCCACGATACAAGTGTAAAGTTGCAGAGCTCATCCTGCCCGCACAGAGGGAGCACAGGATGAAACAACTTGAGGACACTTGTGTAACACCTTTCCAGGCACTGGTAGGTTACCAAGTGATGACACAGGTGCTTCTGAGGCTGCGGATGATCAGAGGAAGAGTGGTGAAGGAGGAATGCTGTGTTTGACCGCCAAGAACACCATCCCCACCGTCAAACATGGAGGATGTGTGAGCCTGTGGCTGAGTGGGATGGATGGGAGTGCGTGTGTGGTATGAGCCTGTTGCTGAGTGGGATGGTGGTGGTGCTTGTGCTTCTGTTGGACAGTTAGCCCTGCTGAAGCTCCTCCCCAGGGAACTCATGGGAGGTTTCTGTGTGTGGCTGCTTCTCTTCCTGACCGGGCCGGTGTCCTGCAAACTAATTGTTCATGTTGAGGCAATATGTGCCGAGCAAGTTGTGCATTTTGTTCCCCTGGATGGACGAGCTCTGTCGGCTGCCTGGGCCTCCTTATTGATGTGCCGCCGCTGTGTGTGTGCGCGCGCGTGTGTGTGCTTGTGCGCGTGTGTGTAGTGCCTTGAGACTGGGGGCACTCGGCACTGGATGACCAATAACAGCGGAACTTGTTAGCGTTTTATAAATACTTGTAACTGTAATAACGTCACCGAGCCTTGCTCAGAGTTTTGGGGAGACACGTGACGTTCTGGTGTCCTGTCTTTTCAGGGTCCTGAATTTGCCATTTCTCATGATGATTTTGTAAAGAGCGTCTTGCCGTCACTCTCAGAGACAGACACGGTTCTCTTCATCTTTACGCTGGACGGTGAGTTGGTTGGCACCTCTGCATGACGCATAATGCACCTTTACAATGGTGAAACCGTGTGCTAACCCCTGCCGCCATGTCTATCAAGCCGGCTGCAAAACATGCCCCTACTCCATGACGTCATTACAACCTCTGCACCTCCATAACCAACCCATCCCTCAACACCTCCGTAACCAACCCATCCCCCAACACCTCCATAACCAACTCATCCCCCAACACCTCCGGAACCAACCCATTCCCCATACCTCCATAACCAACTCATCCCCAAACAACTCTGTAACTAACCCATCCCCCAACACCTCCGTAACCAACTCACCCCGCCAACACCTCCGTAACCAACCCAACACCTCCGTAACCAACTTATTTCCCACACCTCCGTAACCAACCCAACACCTCCGTAACCAAACCATTCCCCCCGCGCATCTGTAACCAACCCATCTCCATAACCAACATATCACCCATCACCACAGTAACCAACCCATTCATCCTGAACCACAATACTATAACACTTAGGAAACCTGTGGTGCTGAGGAGCAGAGCTGTGGTGTGACTGTCCCAGCTATTGTGGCTCTTTTGTTGCATCTCGTGGTTCTGGTGAGGATCTCGGGGAGCTCGGCCAGTCAAAACATTTTTGGTGGTTCTTTTAGATCAGCTTCTCGTTATAACACACTGTACATGTCCTCCTCCTGGTGGAGGCCACTTTAAATCCAAACGTTATGTTTCAGGTCCAAGGTCACCCAGTAAAAAAGCTGTGACTGACCTGGTTCACATGATGGGAACACCTTCCCAGGCTGTATAGACATGATACATACAGTTTGCCCGTTCCTTGGCCAAATCAAACACCCCTTAAATCAAGACCCGTCACGTCTTGATCCTAGACTTTATCACGTCCTGACCACCACTGCTGGAAGACCATTTATCCCTCTCCTCTTTGTTTCATCCACCAGATGACCTCAGTGAGGTGGAGAAGCTGGTGACCCAGGTGAAGGAGAAGACGTCTAACGTCCATGCCATATCTCATGCCATTGCTGGGCAATACATGCCGGTAAGCCTCGTCCAGGGATTATGATGCTTATAATAGGGTTGGGTTGAGTTTTGGTGCAATTGGTGGGTCAAGTTTTTCAGAGTTATTCAAAGAGTACCAAAATTCCACCGGAATATCAGTGCTCTTTTGTTCAACGCACTACGGCAAGTCAAATTCGCCGACCCTGCGGTGAATTCAGCATTCACCGCAGGGTCCCTGAAGTGCAGGGAAGAAGCTGCCGCAAAACCACCGAATCTAACGGAAAAACTGCCACAAAACCGCCAAAAAAACAACTTTGATCCGAAAAAAATCTGATCGCACCTGAAGATCTGCTGCAAAACCACTGAACACATCTGAAAAAAGCTGACAATCCGCCCAACAGAGCACCGAACAGCCACCAGAAAAAACCGACAAGCCACCGAATGTGGGGGAAAAAACAAAACAACTGCAACTTTTAAAACGCGTTTGCAAAAAAACTACTGGGGGAAAATGTCTGGAATTAACATATAAAGATCCTATGAATGATAATAAAAAAAAGTCTGTTACAGAGTTTTTTTAAAAAAGTTGGGAAATTTTTTTTGCTGAAAAATGCCTAAAAAATACTAATAAAGAGACTTTTTGCTGCAGATTAAAATAATAAACGGTTTATTAGATATTGGATTAAAACGGGAATATTTTTTACATTGAAACCTATGGGATTCGCCTGATTAAACCTGCCGAATTAAACCACTGAACATCACTGCATTTCACTGACATTTCTCTGCTGTTCAATGTGAATAGATTAACCATTGCTTCTCCATGGGGGATTTCACTGCTGCCGAACAGCACCGTATTTCACTGCTGCCGGACAGGCACCATATTTCACTGCTGCCGGACAGGCACCATATTTCACTGCTGCCGGACAGGCACCGTATTTCACTGCTGCCGGACAGGCACCGTATTTCAATGCCGCCAAACAGGCACCGTATTTCACTGCTGCCGGACAGGCACCGTATTTCACTGCCGCCGAACAGGCACCGCATTTCACTGCCGCCGAACAGGCACCATATTTCACTGACAAATCGACAAATTTTTAGCCAACTGCCTGCTTTCTGAATGGCCACGAAAGGTCACCGTATGAGGAAAGTTTGCTGCAACTTCGGAGCCGATTCGGCTCTCTCTGAATGACCCCTTTTGTCTTTCAAATCATCAAACCTTTATACATAGACTTGTACCTCTGCTCTAGGAGCTGCACTTCACGGCCTTAGCCTGGTCTTCAGGACACAGAACCGGCTTTGTGAGTCACAAACCATTAATCTTCCTCGGTAAAGGAAATGCGTTGTGGACCTCGAGGCTCCTCACTAGGACGTAACTAGAACACGGAACCCAACAAAGTCACTGTTTTTATAAAGACGAATGTTTAATGAAGATGTAACCTTGATCACCCACTGTGTCTTCTTTACTTCTCATAGACATCAACCAAGAAGATTATCCCAAACGTTATTGGGGTGACGTGGCCCATCCTTTTCCTCGAGTACGAAGGTGCATTTATCCAGGTGAGTGACACAGATTGTGGGACGGTGAGTGCCCACATCCAAACGAAGACTCAACAATTTATACACATGTAACACTGCCCCGCGGCAGCGCCAAAAGTCATCTCGGAGGTTGGGGACATCCCGGGATTTCGTGTTGTCTCTCATGGGTCTCTCCATGCCTGCTCCAGCGGGGTCGGCGCCATCGCTCTGCTCCGACCACACTGGGTGGGACCGTCCTCAGCATCTGACGTCATCCGGGCGGCTATGGGCACCCAGATTGGTCGTTCGGGCCCAGGGGCATCTGATGGGAGACTGCGCTGTCACCTGCGGGTCTGATTGGTTGTGGGGTGCTCCTGGGGAGGAGCTAGACTACCTCACCACCTACATAAGGCCCCGTTGGGCAGTTTCACACAGTTTCAGCGTTGTAACACTCCTGTTTACTCTTGAAGTGAATCTGTTTATGCTTTTTCGGTGTATCGGTTCCTGGCTAGTGATTCGACTACTCCAGTCCCACCGCCTGACCCTGACGACCATTTTGCCCCTGGCTACGCTTTTTGGAATACCCCTGTGTACCACAATTCAGACCCTAATACCGCACCTCTTCACATGGGTTCTGCCTCCCCACCCACCGGCCCCGACAACACGGCACAAGTCAACTGAAAAAATGGCTACCAAAACCATTCATTATTTACCAGAGCAGGTCAAAGGTCATCTAGTGTCCGATTACACCTTTTTGCCTCAGCCCAGAGAAAAGGGATCATAACCGGCTCACGGGCTACCAAGATACTCCTTCACTCTGAGGGAGATACTCCCGGCAGGATAGTAACGTGTAATATGAGGGTGATACTCCTTCCTGGATAGTAACCGTGTAATATGAGGGTGATACTCCTTCCCGGATAGTAACCGTGTAATATGAGGGAGATACTCCTTCCTGGATAGTAACCGTGTAATATGAGGGTGATACTCCTTCCCGGATAGTAACCGTGTAATATGAGGGAGATACTCCTTCCTGGATAGTAACCGTGTAATATGAGGGTGATACTCCTTCCTGGATAGTAACCATGTAATATGAGGGTGATACTCCTTCCTGGATAGTAACCGTGTAATATGAGGGAGATACTCCTTCCTGGATAGTAACGTGTAATATGAGGGAGATACTCCTTCCTGGATAGTAACCATGTAATATGAGGGTGATACTCCTTCAAGGATAGTAACTGTGTAATATGAGGGACATACTCCCGGCAGGATAGTAACGTGTAAAATGAGGGTGATACTCCTTCCTGGATAGTAACCGTGTAATATGAGGGAGATACTCCTTCCCAGATAGTAACCGTGTAATATGAGGGTTACTCCGCAGGATAGTAACGTGTAATATGAGGGTGATACCCTTCTGGATAGTAACCGTGTAATATGAGGTGATACCCTTTCTGGATAGTAACCGTGTAATATGAGGGTATACTCCTTCAGGATAGTAACTTTGTTAAACATACTCCCCGGCGATAGTAACGTGTAAAATGAGGGTGATACTCCTTCCTGGATAGTAACCGTGTAATATGAGGGAGATACTCCTTCCCAGATAGTAACCGTGTAATATGAGGGTGATACTCCCGGCAGGATAGTAACGTGTAATATGAGGGTGATACTCCTTCCTGGATAGTAACCGTGTAATATGAGGGTGATACTCCTTCCTGGATAGTAACCGTGTAATATGAGGAGATACTCTTCCCAATAGACCATGTAATATGAGGGTGATATCCTTCGATAGTAACGTGTAATATGAGGGTGATACTCCTTCCTGGATAGTAACCGTGTAATATGAGATACTCCTTCCCAGATAGTAACTGTAATATAGGAGATACTCCTTCCCAGATAGTAACCGTAATATGAGGTGATACTCCCGGCAATAGTACGTGTAAAATGAGGGTTATCTCCCCCAGATAGTAACCGTGTAATATGAGGGTGATACTCCCGGCAGGATATAATCGTGTAATATATGATACTCGCAGATATAACGTTTAATATGTTAGATACTCCTGCAGGATATTAACCTGTTATATGAGGGTTATCTCCCGATAGTTAATCGTGTAATATGATTGATACTCCGGCATTAAACCGTGTAATATAGGTCAACTCCTTCCCAGATAGTAATCGTGTAATATGAGGGAGATACTCCTTCCCAGATAGTAAGTGTCGGAGTATCGGAGACTCGCAGTTGGTCCTCGCTTGTTTTCACAGGTCGCTGTGGGTTGTGTGTTCGGGACATTCCTGAGGTTTGTTGTTGTTGCTCGTCTTTGTTTTGCCGAGGTAAATGTTACAGAGTCAGTTGATCCAGATCTCCGGGGATTAGCAGCTGTTTCTGGGCAAGAGATGGCATGATGTATGGCAAGGAGCTGGTAACATGTCATGCTGAGAGCTGGACGTCTCCCCACTATCTGCTTCTAAATCCATTAATGAAGGTCATGTCACCGTGTGTCTGCACCGCACATTGTGTGTAATGTTACACACTGTATTAAGGATTTTACTCCTTATTGCTTCATTACGCCCATTCCTTCCCTTCCCGGCCAATCATACGACGTGTTCCCCATAAATAAACACAGACACGGTACTACTAACCCTAACCGTAATACTAACCCTGACCCTAACCGTAATACTAACCCTACTATTAACCCTAATACTAACCCTAACCATAATACTAACCCTAACAATAATACTAACCCTACTATTAACCCTAATACTAACCCTAACAATAATACTAACCCTACTATTAACCCTAATACTAACCCTAACCATAATACTAACGCTACTATTAACCATAATACTAACTCTACTATTAACCATAATACTAACTCTACTATTAACCCTAATACTAACCCTAACAATAATACTAACCCTAATAACTAACCTATAACCATAAAACCCTAATACTACCCTAACCAAAATAATACTATTAACCATAAACTAACTCTATAACCCTAATACTAACCAACCATTCAAATAATACTAACCGCTAAACCATTAATACTAACCCTACTATTAACCATAATACTAACCTCTATTAACCCTAATACTAACCCTAACCCTAATACTAACCCTAACCATAATACTAACGCTACTTTTAACCATAATACTAACTCTACTATTAACCCTAATACTAACCCTAACAATAATACTAACCCTAACCATAATACTAACCCTACTATTAACCCTAATACTAACCCTAACCATAATACTAACCCTACTATTAACCATAATACTAACTCTATTAACCCTAATACTAACCCTAACCATAATACTAACCCTAACCATAATACTAACCCTACTATTAACCATAATACTAACTCTATTAACCCTAATACTAACCCTAACCCTAATACTAACCATAATACTAACCCTAACAATAATACTAACCCTATTAACCCTAATACTAACCCTATTAACCCTAATACTAACCCTAACCATAATACTAACCCTAACCATAATACTAACCCTAACCATAATACTAACCCTACTATTAACCATAATACTAACTCTATTAACCCTAATACTAACCCTAACCCTAATACTAACCATAATACTAACCCTAACAATAATACTAACCCTATTAACCCTAATGCTAACCCTAACCATAATACTAACCCTACTATTAACCCTAATACTAACCCTAACCATAATACTAACCCTACTATTAACCCTAATACTAACCCTAACCCTAATACTAACCCTAACCATAATACTAACCCTACTATTAACCCTAACCATAATACTAACCCTACTATTAACCCTAATACTAACCCTAAAACTAACCCTAACCATAATACTAACCCTAACCATAATACTAACCCTACTATTAACCCTAATACTAACCCTAACCCTAATACTAACCCTAACCATAATACTAACCCTACTATTAACCCTAACCATAATACTAACCCTACTATTAACCCTAATACTAACCCTAATACTAACCCTAACCATAATACTAACCCTAACCATAATACTAACCCTACTATTAACCCTAATACTAACCCTAACCATAATACTAACCCTACTATTAACCCTAACCATAATACTAACCCTACTATTAACCCTAATACTAACCCTAACCATAATACTAACCCTAACCATAATACTAACCCTAACCATAATACTAACCCTACTATTAACCCTAATACTAACCCTAACCCTAATACTAACCCTAACCATAATACTAACCCTAACCATAATACTAACCCTACTATTAACCCTAATACTAACCCTAACCCTAATACTAACCCTAACCATAATAGTAACCCTAACCATAATACTAACCCTACTATTAACCATAATACTAACTCTATTAACCCTAATACTAACCCTAACAATAATACTAACCCTAACCATAATACTAACCCTACTATTAACCATAATACTAACTCTATTAACCCTAATACTAACCCTAACCATAATACTAACCCTAACCATAATACTAACCCTAACCATAATACTAACCCTACTATTAACCCTAATACTAACCCTAACAATGATACTAACCCTAATACTAACCCTATCCCTCAGTCTGAATATACTAACAGGGTAATTCAAAGAGATTCGAAAAGTCACTGCACGTTCGGTGACTTTTCGTTCTCTTCAATTCAGTGCAAATCGGCTTTCCCATTTCAGCAACCCTGCGGTGTATTCAGCAACCACCACAGGGATGTCGAAGTGCAGGGAAAAGCTGCCGAAAACCTGGCGAACACCTGACGAATGCACGCCAAAAACCCGCAAAAACATCTGGATTAACCTGTCGAAGACGCCGGAAAAACCCGAGCAGGACCTGATCACACGCAGACGAATGGAGTGAATAAATTAGCAAAACAGTTTGCTTGAATGTTTGAAAAGTGAAACGCGGTTTGCAAAGAAACTACTGAATGAAAATGTCTGAAATTTACTTATAAAATCCAATGAATGAGAATAAAAAGGCTGTTACATAAAAAATAAGTAAACTTAAAAAAATAAATAATAAAAATCCAGAAAAATGCTTATTTATAGATTTTTTAGGATATTTTAAAGAGACTTTTTGCTGCAGAATTTTATAATGAACGGTTTATTAGATATTGAATTAAAACGGGAATATTTTTAACATTGAAGCCTATGGGATTCTCCTGAATAAACTTGCCGAATGAAACCACCGAATGGCAGAGCATATGGGGAACCTTTCACTGCTGGTTTGTGTTCTCTGAATAGCCGAAGCAGTGCTTTTTCATGGGGATTCACTGCCCTCGAACAGGCACCGTATGTGCAGGCGATTCGCCAGGATTTGGTGTACTGCCTGCTCTCTGGATTTTCACTGTTCGGTTCCCTTTCTCCAGCCATTCGGATCTCTTTGAATAACTCTGTAAATCTACAAAGAATCTTCTAATCAAACGCTGGAAAGTCCCTTGTTTGAATAAACTTCCTCCGCTTTCGCCGGTATTGCCGTTCCATAAAGCTGTCGCAGTGTTTCGTCCGCGGCCTCTGGACTCAGGAAATCATACTGCCAGTAATAAACAAAATCATTTCTTTTATTGTGACTTAATGATTGAAAACCTGAGTAAAAGGTTGAGGGGCTGAACCGGACATTCCCTCCGTAAACCTAGAGCTGGACGCGCGTTCCCCACGTTCCCCACGTTCTCGCTCGCCCTGGCGCTGGCTTTAATAACACTGGGCCTCACGGAGTTAAATCCTCACTCACTGAGCGCCGCATTCCACCGATTGCTGTCAGACTTTACTTGGTGTGTTCGGCTCCTGGTTTGGGGTTCAGCGAGTTCTTTCTCTTGAGGAAGTTCTTGAAGCAGATGCCGGCAGCGCAGTCGTGTATCGCGTGTGTTCTGTATGTTGTGTTTTATAATCTCAGAGAAATTCTCGAGGAATTTAAAGACTTCATTCTCTCACCCGCCGGGGATTGCCCTCATTCTCACTTCCTTGTGTTTGCGTGCTGGCTTTATTACGACATGGATCAGCCCACGGGGGTCAACACCATCACCAGTTCCTTTCCCCATTTACACCCTCCATACAAGCGGTGGAAATTAATACTTCCTCGTTCTGGGAGGGGGAGTTGTGAGCGTATCTTTACATTCTTCGCGCAGTGCGTTTTGCGGGGCACAAATTCGTCGTATTACAACGTTCACGCAAACAATGCGCGTTATCGATTAACGCGGATGGCCCTGCGCGAGCGTGATGAACTGCGCGCGTCCTATACTTATCATTGTGAGCACAAATGCGTTGGTGCGCTGGTACACGGATGGTATTACAATCGATGCGCATCTTTTTACGAACGACGTTTGCGCGCATAATTTTGACGTCTTTGAAAAGCTGGCGTTGACGGCAAATCTGAACGTTCTGGCCGAAACCAAATACAACAGCACGAAAAAAAAATACAGCACAGTATAGTTACACGTTCTACACATACCCAAACAATAAAATGGTGAATTTGTGCATGTTTTTTTTATTGCTGCAGCATATATACTCAGATTTATTTAGACAGGCGCAGAAACTTAAGTGAGTCAATTAAGGTCAATTGATGTCAATTAAGCTTCTTAATTCTGATTGGCTGAATCCCGCGAAAAAAACAGTCCGCACACTGATATACGTGCGCTACGTTACTGCGCGCATATTACACTTCATTTTGCGCATCGTTTTTACGGACGTTATTTTTTGACGGATGAGAAAATGCGTTCGGATCGTAATACCACGTTAATTTTCGCGTGATAACGCTGGACGATGTGCGCAAAAAAATTTGCGCCGTGCGAACGAAATTGCACGAGGAATGTAATAGGGGCCGATAAGTCTAAGGGGTCAGATTTGTTTTTTATAAAACATGTCTGATCCCAATAGATACAAGCTCCGGTGGTGGTTAATAGCGATGGGCTGCCAGTTCGAATCGGTTCGAAGTTTGATTCAAATTTAGCTGTTATGAAATTCACAAACTTCGAACTTTTCGGGACGTTCGCAGAAAGTTCCGAAAAAAAAAAAAAAAAAAATGCTTAAAAGATCCGAAAAAAATCTAAAAATAAAGAAACTCTTTACTGCAGAATATAATAATAAATGGTTTATTAGATATTGGATTTGAAACAGGAACATTTCCCACTCATTGTTGGTCAAACATTTCCCACTCATTCTTGGTCAAACATTTCCCACTCCTTGTCAGGATTGCCACGCTCTGGCCCCTGTCACCCACACTAACCCCGCACTATGAACAATGCATGTTCCTAGAACTTCTGTTTGTTCCCAACATCCTAGCCCTAGAACCTCACCTGACCTCACCTTCCCCTGATTATCCCACTATATCAGGAAGCTACGCCCTCCAGAATTCACTTCCACATTGAAGTTACTGACTGTGAGACCTGTTTGCCAAAGCTCCCTGAAACCTCCTGACAACCACCTGATTCCTCTACCAAAGACTCCAAGGACCCTCTGTTATTATCTGGACTTTCATCGCTTCAATATACCGGTACCCTCCCATCCTGCCCCCCATCTAGGACCCCCGTGTACCAGACCCCCTTGCTGAACCCTGACCACTCTATTGTCTGAACCTTGCCTGATTCTACGTTCTCGTGTTTGTTTTACAATAAACACCCTTTGTTATCCTGAACCTGCCTCTATCACTGCATCCTGGGCTCACAACCCCATCCTGCTACACCAACCGCAGTCTACGCGTGACACTCCTTGATGGTCAAACATTTCCCACTCATTGTTGGTCAAACCTTTCCCATGGCTCCAAGTCGCGTTTAAACATGAGCAAAAGTGGTAAAAATGAGCTCAGTGCACAGTGGTGAAATGGCTCAGCACTCAGTAGTGAAAGGGTTAAACTTTTTTTGGGTGGGTTTTCATTGTTTCCTGTCCCCCAGGGCAGTACCCGGACCCCCATACACCTCTTTATGGCCAATATCTTGCATATATGCCCTCTTGGAGGGGACCTTAATTTTTGAATGTTCGAGCCCCATTGACTTGTGTTCGCGTCGTGTTCGAGTTCGCAGTCTAACTTTTTCGGATGTTCGAGTTTGAATGTGAACTGAAAACGGGGGTGTTCGACCCATCACTAGTGGTTAAAGCATTGACAGACACGCCAACTCATTGACCAAAGCCCTGCCGGATCCTCTCCTCACTATCTCGTTATATCCTTTACAGAAATTCCAGAGAGAACTCAGCACCAAGTGGATCCTAAATACGGTCACCAGTGGGGCCCACGTCCTCAAGGGAAAGGTCTTCAAAAACTTCATGGTGGACTTCAAGATTGCCAACTCTAAACTTTTCCATCGAGCCGTGTCTGTTCTGCAGGTGAGCAACTAACGTGGGGAAAGAGCATTAGCCGAGCAGATCCAATGCATTCGGTAGGATATATCTCACACCAACCATGAGGACATACTCTAAAATCAAAAAAATGATATGTTGAAACCAGCTGAAAGGTGGTGTTTATGGTGCTTTTTGTCATGAAGCCGGCTTTAGTTACTGGCTTTGGATGACATTATTTGGTTTTTGACCACTATGACTAGACTTGAGGTCCCACCTATAAGCACCTGTCAGTCACTCCTTATCTTCACCTCACCATTTCTGCTCAGATATAGATAAATGGTGTTTTTTTTTCTTGGTTTTAATCAGAATCCTGAGATTTGTATTATTTGGTTATTGGGTCTTTCTCTTTATTGGCCTAAACAGTGATATCTTCTGATAATCCCACCCAGGATACGTTCACTGAGCGTGCCCAAGAGTCTTGTTCAGGACAGTCTAGCCAGTAGGCACTTATCCATTGACCTCTTTCATTGTCCTTATATGACGGTGTTATGAAGTTACTGGATGGGGCATCGATTAGGCTCTGATTTCCAGGTGCAACTATAACCATCACCGGATGAACACTAGACATGTGCACAGCACAAATTTCATTTTGAATTAATGGATTAGTCCTAAAATGCAATTTATTTAGTTGCTAAAGAAATTTGTTTTCAGTTCTTTAGTATGAAAACTAATTTCATTCATCCGAAAACCAATGGATACAATTACTATTGTAGTGGCTCCTCAGAGGGCTGAGATCGCTGCTTGTTACAGTATCTCTCGCTCTCAGCACAATGTGTCAGGCAAAGCTGTTACAGTAACTGACTGCTGCTCATCACAGCGCTCAGAGTTTCAGTTAAACTAGTAAATAATATTGTTCTAACCTCTTATATATAAAAATATTATTTCCTTATTTTACTGAAACTCTGAGCGCTGTTACAGTCAGTTACTGTAACAGCTGAGCCTGATACATTGTACTGAGAGATAATATAACAAGCAGCCGATCTCAGCACTCACAGCCACTGGATTTAAAGGGCTAAAAAAAAGGATCCTCTCTGTATAATGTATAGAACATCCTCCTGCGTTAATTAATACCCCTCTCTGTATAATGTAGATACTGTAACATCCTCCTGCATTAATTAATACCCCTCTCTGTATAATGTATAGAACATCCTCCTGAATTAATGTTCCTCTCTGTATAGAACATCCTCCTCAATTTATACCTTTCTCTGTATAATGTATATAACATCCTCCTGCATTAATACCCCTCTCTGTATAATGTATAGAACATCCTCCTGCATTAATTAATGCCCCTCTCTGTATAGAACATCCTACTGGATTGGCATGTGGAGGGTGCAGAATTTCGGAATGCAATGCTTATCCAGCACAGGAGAGGGAACTTTTACTTAAACTTTGTATCTCTGTGGGGGAGACACAGGAATATTAAAAGCAGGGGAGAGGGAAAATATTAATGTAAATCGGTCTGAAAGCTCAGAGAAGAGATGACTGGTGAAAATTTATTTTTATAATACAATAAAGCACTTTTTTAAATCCAGGGAAAACATTCAAATAAATCACACTGAAGGCTCATAATGACAGAGTAACTGTGAGAGCTGCTGGATACTAAATGTATCAAACGTAAAAAAAAACTTTATAACAAGCAGCACTGGGAGAGGAGAGGGACTTTATATAAAACGTGTATTATAGATGAGGAAAGGGGGATAGTGCTCCTGGATAATATAAAATGTATCAGACCTAAGCCCCTATTATGCAGAGCGGGAGGGGAGATAACACACGTTTTATAAAGTCCCTCTCTTCTCCCAGCGCTGCTTGTTATAAAGGGGTTTTTACTATCCAGCCCTCCTCTGTCATTAGCTTTCAGTGTGATTTATTTGAATGTTTTCCTTCTCCAGCTGCTTTTATCTTCTTGTCTGCCTCATAGACATGCAAGGGTTAAGTAAAGGTTTCCTCTCCTCTGCTGTCTGTCTGTGCTGCGAGTGAGTATTCTGGAGCTCTATCACGGTCAGATTTTCGGGTAGGGGTCGGGAAGGATTACGCGTACAAACCATTTCTGTAGCTTTGCGATGTTACCTCTTCATTGCTGGTCTCCTTCACTCATCAATGTAATATCACAAAAAGGACTGAAACTAAAATGTAGTGCATATTATTTTAGTTTCTTTCGTTTTTTTGTACTGAGCAGTTTCGTATCTCTTGAGTCATACTAAAACTAAATTATCCCAAAATTCTGACTAAATCGTTTTAGTACTAAAACGAATGCACATGTCTAATGAACACACATGTACAGTTGTGTGTGGATTTCTGGTCAAGCATAGTATGAGTCCTGCATGGACCTTTATATATATATATATATATATATATATATATATATATATATGAGTCTCGTTTAGCCTCCAGGAGATGACGCCATTTATACAATCTCTGACCAGTTGGCTGTGATCCCCATCGTTGGTGACTCTGTGTATGGAAGGATTCGGGCTTGAGGACAGTCCCAGTTTGTCATTCATTGATATGGAATTAAAGGCTAAACCTGGTTCTGGGAACATCTTGTAGAGGATGCACTTACTAAGGAGAACCTTCTGACATGAGTCCTGTCCTCCTCGCAGAGGCTGAGTGGGCACTCACAGCACCGCTGCACCGAGGCGCTGCTCCGTGCCATCTATGGGGTGCAAGACCTTCCTGATCAGATAAAGAACGCGGCCATTACCAAACACGCAGAGGAGGCATCATCCAAAGAGAAGGTAAGGAGTCTGGCATTAGCATAATCCATGGAGAGCTCCAGGAAAAGAGATGGTGGTCTATATAAGATATCATAACCTAATGCGTGGACCTGCCTCTCTGTCACTGTGAGGTCCCTCAAAGCCATGAGGTCAGTCACTCTTAGCAAGCTTTGTCCCTGACAACTTCCAAGTGTAATTGATTGATTATGTTATTGAACCTTAGGCTTATAATGCACCCTCTCTGCCCCCACCCCAACTATGACTCCGTAACCTGATCTGAACTCCTTTTCTTGTCCGTTGCGTTCCTCGTGTTCAGATCCTCCTCGTCTGCTTTCTCTGGCCTCTATAATAGGACTGGAATGGAGATTGGGGGGGGGGTGTCTAAGAGAATCAGTTATGACACCACCCATGAGGAGCCCTGTTAGAGCAGGAGCAGGGAACAAGTGGAGGTCATAGGGCAGAGTGGAGAAGTCCTTGTCTTGCACAAATGAAGCACAGTCAGGGATGGACTTGTTGAAAGGTCAGCGAGACAAGCTTTGTCAGGAAGAAGATAAACCTGTTGGCTCCATTCATTAGATTGTCAGAAGACCTCATGGTCACTTGGCCGGTCACACTGATCGGATCCATACGCTGATTTATTTGGATCAAGAGAATTACAAGGCTATGGTCCTAGTGTAAAGCCGTTTTATGCACGACTTGCTAAGTCTCCTCTCCTCGTCTGAATCTTTGACATGGGGGGTAGAGCCGTGGACTGGTTTCCCATAGAGAACATCTTGTTGGGCACCGGGGAGGTCCCACACCTTTCACCTTCTGATGGCAATGGTGGCCACAGATGAGTGAGTTCCTTGATCATACCATGTGTGAGGAACATGGATATGAGGGATAACGGGAAGAGCATGGGGAGGAACCTCTCCCACTATTCAGATACGATGCACAGGACGGTTTGACGCTCCTGAGATTAATCCCAGAATCTCGTAGATTCTTGGGATCTGGTGAAACCCACCAGCCACCTTGTATGATCCAGCGGGTGCAGCTTGTTCTCTGTGTTCCTTATATGCGTTTCAAGACACACGGGTCACAATGTGACGTAATTCGGAGGCTCTGAGGACAGATATTCAGCATGCTTTCTGCTCTGGAAGCTGGGTGGAGGGTGGGGCTCTTTGCCTGACTTTTTTTTTGTTTAAATTCCAGTTTACGAATACCCAAAAAAATGCTAAACTTGTGCTTCTTCCCCAGGTTGTCCCCACAGCCATTGTCAGCCTACTGCGTAGCTGCACCTTCCAGGAGTCCCGCGCTCGGTTAGACGCCTCGTCCACCGTGCGAGCCGCCATCGAGTCCTCACTCAACGTGCCCGGGAGGAAGAGGGGAGCTGAAAGCACAGATTCGGGGGGCCACAGCTGATAATACCCTCCTCCCAGCCCCCCTATATTTCACGGAGACGTTTCCAGTTAAATGTCACGCAGATTAATTACTTGCGGCCCCAAAAGCCACTTTTTGTGGAGAATCATGAATTTACTTTAATAAATGTTTAGAATAAAAAGGTAATTCAGTGAGTTAAGAACCTGCAGTCTCATTGGATCGGAGGAGCGTTACGTTACTGCACCCATTGATACTTACTTAGAAACATAGAAACATAGAAAAATGTCGGCAGATAAGAACCTTTCGGCCCATCTAGTCGCCCAATTACATGGATACTTTACCTGGATTTATCTTTTGTTTAGGATAGCCTTATGCCTATCCCATGCTTGCTTAAATTCAATTACTGTTTTGGCCTCTACCACTTCTACTGGAAGACTGTTCCATGTATCCACCACCCTCTCAGTAAAATAATGCTTCCTGATGTTACTTTTAAACCTTTGCCCCTCTAATCTAAGACTATGTCCTCTTGTTTTGCTATTTTGTTTCCTTTTAAATATACTCCCTTCCTCTACCTTGTGGATTCCCTTTACGTATTTAAATGTTTCTATCATATCTCCTCTGTCTCGTCTTTTTTCCAAGCTGTACATGTTAAGATCATTAAGCCTTTCCTGGTAACTTTTCTCCTTCAAGCCGTACACCATTTTAGTAGCCCTTCTCTGAACTCTCTCTAAGATGTCTATATCTTTCTGGAGATACGGTCTCCAGCGCTGCACACAGTACTCCAAGTGAGGTCTCACCAGTGCTCTGTACAGTGGCATGAGCACTTCCCTTTTCCTACTGCTAATACCTCTCCCTACACAACCAAGCATTCTGCCAGCATTTCCAAGCATTCTGCCAGCATTTCCTGCTGCTCTATTACACTGACTACTTACCCTTAGATCCTCTGAAATAATGACCCCTAAATCCCAACCCTCAGATGTATCAAATATTCTATATTCAGCCCTTGAGTTTTAATGTGGATAAGTGCAAGATAATGCACCTGGGACGTAAAAACCCAATTACCACAGCTCCAACCATTTGTCATTTGGCTGATCCCTCCAGGAACGTCAACCCTGTTGCAAATCTTTGTGTCATCAGCAAAAAGACATACTTTTCCATTAATACCTTCTGCAATATCACTAATAAAAATATTAAAGAGAATGGGTCCAAGTACTGACCCCTGAGGTACCCCACTGGTAACAAGACCTTGCGCCGAATAAACTCCATTTACCACAACCCTCTGTTGCCTGTCACTCAGCCACTGCCTAATCCAGTCAACAATATTGGAATCTAAACTCAAAGATTGCAATTTATTGATAAGCCTTCTATGTGGAACAGTATCAAAAGCCTAGTATCAAAAGACACAGTGTCATCACCTGCACATGCGGCTCTGCGGAACGCGTCGGCACTTTACAGATATCAATAAGAAGCAGTGGAGACATAAGGGGAGAGCTGAGCGCAGCGAGGATTAGAGTATGGGGTCACCTGAATATTGCATGATCCCTAAATCAGGGGCCCCAACGCTTTCCTCCAATCATTCGACAGTGGAGCACCACCATCAGGCCTGAGCTCCATCATCTCCAAATGACGTCCAGGTCAGGCTGACACAGCTGCACAGTAACGTGAATAAAACAAGGTTTGGGTCCATCTGGCTCAGCTTCTCCTGGCGCAGATACTGTGGTCGAATTGAAAATGAGAATTACAAGCAACGAGGGCATTGGGCCACATTATGTCCATGCTTCTACTGAGGCCACGGACAGTAACGCATTGACCCAGGACTTCCTGGAGTGCTGTAGGTGGCCACTCAGACTCCCCAGGGTCCCAGAGCTCCACATCTTCAGCACATTGACCTGCGAAAGGTCTGAAGCCGAAAGTGGAAATCAAAACCTCTAGGCTGTTGACCATACAACCAACACGTACATCTCCAAGGCACACAATGAGTAAAACATGGCCATATCATAGTGAGTGCGACCTTTACAGGCCAAGAGACGGGATGAAAGCAGCTCACAGAGAGACCCTGGCACTGCCTGAAGCCAGATCTAAAGACCATGTGAAAACATGATGGCCAGAAATAGTCCTCACATGGCACAGGCGCCACTCAGGATATGAAGGTGAAGGTGCAGCGTGTCCATGATGAAGGTGAAGGTGCAGCGTGTCCATGGACCGATTCCACTCTCAGTGCTGGATTTACAGAATCGGGTGCAGCACTGTACAAAGCGACGCCATGACACCTGCATCATAAAACACAGAGGAACTGCACGAGGGAAATAAGCAGGAATGTGAAGTATGCGTCTGTTCATCCACATTCCACCTCTCCGTAAAGCATGGGGACATCATATAAAGGAACACTCAGGGTTACAATAGCTGAGGAGGTGGAGGGGCTACTTATTAAGCTCATCATCCAAAGTGTCTGCATTGGACAACCAGTTGTGCAGAACCTGTCCAGAGCTGATCATAATAACCCTGAACGACTGCTCGGCGAGAGATGGAGCTTTTTGCGTATAGGCAAGCCCTCCGTGTTGAAAGACTGGGGGCAGACAAAAGGGCAGGTAGAGGTGGACATCCCGATCACAATGGCCATTTAAATTCATTGAAGTGATCCTGGTGCCCATGGCATCCCTTTACATCTCAGTAACATGCTACAGAACGGATCTGCTCCGATTGTTCTCCCAGTCTCTCCCCAGTGGAAGGTCTGGTAAATGGGTATATGGGTCATGGCCACACATTCCACTTCTCCTGAGGTCCTCTCAGCTCATTCAAGTCATACAAGCCTGCCACGTCCCACTCTCAAGTTCTCTCAGCTCATCCAAGTCATACAAGCCCACCACGTCACATTCTGAGGTCCTCTCAGCTCATCCAAGTCATACAAGCCCACTACGTCACATTCCGAGGTCCTCTCAGCTCATCCAAGTCATACAAGCCCACTACGTAACATTCTGAGGTCCTCTCAGCTCATCCAAGTCATACAACCCCACCACATCACATTTGGAGGTCCTCTCAACTACTCCCAGTAAAACAATCCCATCAAGTTATGTTCTAAGGTCCTCTTTACTCATCCAAGTTATACAATCCCACCAAGTGTTAAGGGAGTCCTCTTATCTCCTCCCAGTAATGCAGCGGCACATGTCCTGTGGGCCCCTCGGCTAGTGCTGGTTATAGTAACCTGCCCATTATACATTGAGATGTTCTTTGCTCGTGTCAGTGATGCCACATGGCAGGCTCAGTACAATACAAAGGCTCAGTACAATACAAAGGCTCAGTACAATACACAGGCACAGTACAATACACAGGCACAGTACAATACACAGGCTCAGTACAATACACAGGCACAGTACAATACAAAGGCTCAGTACAATACACAGGCTCAGTACAATACACAGGTTCAGTACAGTACAATACAAAGGCTCAGTACAATACACAGGTTCAGTACAATACACAGGCACAGTACAATACAAAGGCTCAGTACAATACACAGGGTCAGTACAATACACAGGTTCAGTACAATACACAGGCACAGTACAATACACAGGCACAGTACAATACAAAGGCTCAGTACAATACACAGGCACAGTACAATACACAGGCACAGTACAATACAAAGGCTCAGTACAATACACAGGTTCAGTACAATACACAGGCACAGTACAATACACAGGGTCAGTACAATACAAAGGCTCAGTACAATACACAGGTTCAGTACAATACACAGGCACAGTACAATACACAGGGTCAGTACAATACACAGGTTCAGTACAATACACAGGCACAGTACAATACACAGGCACAGTACAATACAAAGGCTCAGTACAATACAAAGGCTCAGGACAATACACAGGTTCAGTACAATACACAGGTTCAGTACAATACACAGGCTCAGTACAATACAAAGGCTCAGTACAATACACAGGCACAGTACAATACACAGGCACAGTACAATACACAGGGTCAGTACAATACACAGGGTCAGTACAATACACAGGTTCAGTACAATACACAGGCACAGTACAATACACAGGCTCAGTACAATACACAGGTTCAGTACAATACACAGGCTCAGTACAATACACAGGCTCAGTACAATACACAGGTTCAGTACAGTACACAGGCTCAGTACAATACACAGGGTCAGGACAGTACACAGGCTCAGTACAATACACAGGTTCAGTACAATACAATACACAGGATCGACTGACACCTCCAGGGTAGACCAGAGGTGTAACTAGAAGCCTCCAGGCCCCGGCACGGGAATCCATGAAACACCCCCCCCCCCACCCCGGTTGCAGTGGCACCCTCTGCACCCCTGGTAGTTTCGCCCCTGGGGTAGACATTGTGCGTCTCTCTGTGTACAGTAACGGGCTTGGGATAAGGTTTCTGCTTTCACTTTCTTGGCTGGATCTGCTCAGGTTACGTTGCTGTAGGAAGCTATAAAAATAATCGGAGGAGGTGGACACCTTGGTGCAAGGCGTGGGACGCCGAGTATGATGGACCTCCTGCCAACCAGCCAGCTCAGCTTCTTACTGACTGGAATCCCATTCATAACAAACTGGGAAACGTCAGGCGAACAAAAATCCCAATCGCACGTCAAACGCTCCATGCTGGACACCATGCATGGTCTATGAAGAGAACCGGAGGGATCTGCACATCCCCCCCACACACACACACACACCTTCCTGCAGCCAAGCGCCCGAGCTCCACGTCTGTACGACCCGCATTAATGCTTCCTATGGTAATGACACTTTCACTGGGTGGTGATATCCATAGACCCCATCCAGTCCCCGCACGATGTGACCGTGACGCGCTGCAGAACCAGGGCTTTATCGTTTATGGTTATTCTAGACAAGGTGGAAAGCCTGCCCAGAGGGCAGTCTATTGCGGATATACTGCCCCAGCACGTGGATATATGCCCCAGCACGTGGATATATGCCCCAGCACGTGGATATATGTCCCAGCACGTGGATATATGTCCCAGCACGTGGATATACTGCCCCAGCACGTGGATATATGCCCCAGCACGTGGATATATGTCCCAGCACGTGGATATACTGCCCCAGCACGTGGATATACTGCCCCAGCACGTGGATACTGCCCCAGCTCGTGGATACTGCCCCAGCACGTGGATACTGCCCCAGCACGTGGATACTGCCCCAGCTCATGGATATTTGCCCCCCACCTCTCATGGATATATGCACCAGCTCATGGATATTTGCCCCCCACCTCTCATGGCTATATGCCCCCCAGCTCAGACCCCAGACCAGACATGGGGCGGCTGTTCGAATGCTCTATCGGCATTCGGACAGCCGCCCCATGAGCTCCTCATACTTACCTTCCCGAGCGGCGAAGTGAAAGTTTCCCCGCTTCCACTCGTTGAAGGACCCAAGCCGCGGTCACGTGACCGCAGCTTGGGTCCTTCAAAGAGCGGAAGGAGGAAACTTTCCCTTCGCCGCTCGGGGGTTGGATGCGCGTGGCAGCCGGATAGAGGCTGCGAGCGCAGCCTCTACCCGGCTGCTGTGTGCATCTTGTAACCGCCGCGGCGAGCGCACAGCCGGCTCGTGCCACGGCGGTTGCATGCGCGCGCAACCAACCGCCGCTGGTTGCGCGCGCATGCACAGAGTAAGGCTTGGTGATGGACACGCCAAGCGTTACTCAATTATATTATAGATTTTTATCTAAACTGAATAAAACACAAACCGGGTAAAGTCTCAGCGATCTCGTGCGTCTGCGCTAATTCCTGACCTGCTGTCAGGGTGAGGTGGCGCAGTGACACGGACCGGGGATTTCAGGGTCCTGCAGGCAGGGCCAGCTTTATAATTAGGCAGTGTAGGCACGTGCCCAGGGGCTCCTGAGATGGAAATCCGGCCCTGCCTGCAGGCCTATATCTACATGTAACCCGTACGCCATTTGTCTCTGCGTCCTCTGCGGCTCAGGACGCGTCACAGACGCTCTTTCCTCATTCCACCAGTTTGGGCAAATCTTAAACCTGGAATAAAAAGTCTGGATTTACTTTAAATAAATAAAAAGCTGATTTAATGGAGATTAACCCCTTACAGGCACCAGGTACATAATCCAGTCATAAAGTCCCCCATTTGTGCCAAAGCTGGGCCAGATAATGTCCTTATTGTCCCAGAGCAGGACTACGTGATTCGTGCAGTAGGATCCGCTGTGGGGTGGGCGCCCTGAAACTGGCAGCTCTACAGGATTAACCCTATAGGGTGGTGAATTTCTGATTAACAATGATGTTTCTTCACACTGACGCGTTTGCTCGCGTTTTACTGTTCGGTTTCTTATGGTTTTCTGGCGTGTTCTCCTGGAGTTCCTCACCGTGTGCAGATACCACCAGCCGTTCATTTAAATACTCCCAGCGCTCTCCAGATGTCTTTGCGTCAGGTGAACGAGCGTCCGGAGCAGTAATGTCCGCCCTCTGGGTGCTCTTTTCGGTCATACTGAACTTGAGGAAAGGTTTTTCTTCCTGGGAGTAGAAGCACGACGTTCCCCCAGCGCTGCGTACCATGATCACACACCAAATATTTGAGGAATCTGGTCCCGAAAACCGGCTGATCAGGTTTGGGTGGTTTTAGCCAGAGACATGCGTTCCTGACCCCCCCCCCCCCCGCATATTACAGTTACATCGTAACCACGGCTGAGTAAATAAATACTCCACCGTCTCACCACGACAGAGTAAATCCTCCCAGTAGCGATTCATCTTTAAAACCAGCGACTGAACCAAAGCTATCAGCGCACATACATTAACATACTCAGGACATGACCCCGACTGCATGGTCTCCACATAAAACCTCAGGGAGACCTTCACAGACATCCACACATTTTATTTGTGGCACAAAGTCTCATGATCTCAGGATAGACAAATCGAATGTTCTCTATAGCAGCTCAAAGCGATGGAGATAGAAAAGAGGATGCTGTACCTGAAACCGTAGAGTAGCTCCAACACCCAAACCTCAAATAATCTCCAAAATCCAAACCTCTGAGCATCTCCGGCACCCAAACCAAGGAGCACCTCCGACACCCAAACCACAGAGAACCACCAACCCCCAAACCACAGAGAACCATCAACACCCAAACCTCAGAGCACCTCCAAAAGCCAAATCTCAGAGCACCTCCAACAGCCAAATTTCAGAGCACCTCCAACACCCAAACCACAGAGAACCACCTACACCCAAACCTAGGAGCACCTCCAACAGCCAAACCTCAGAGCACCTACAACACCAAATCTCAGAGCACCTCAAATATCCAAATCTGAGAGCTCCTACAACACCCAAACCTCAGAGCACCTCTGACACCCAAACCTCAAAGCACCTCCGACACCCAAACTTCAAAGCACCTCCAATATCCAAATCTCAGAGCACCTCCAATATCCAAATCTCAGAGCACCTCCAATATCCAAACCGCTGAGCACCTCCGACACCCAAACCTCAGAGCACCAACAACACCCAAATCACAGAGAACCACCAACACCCAAACCACAGAGAACCATCAACACCCAAACCACAGAGAACCATCAACACCCAAACCACAGAGAACCATCAACACCCAAACCACAGAGAACCATCAACACCCAAACCACAGAGAACCATCAACACCCAAACCACAGAGAATCATCAACACTCAAACCTCAGAGCACCTCCAATAGCCAAACCTCAGAACACCTCCGACACCCAAACTTCAGAGCATCTCCAATATCCAAATCTCAGAGCACCTACAAAACCAGAACCTCCGAGTAGACATGTGCACAGTACAAAATTTCGTTTTGAACTAATGCATTAGTACTAAAATGCAATTTATTTAGTTGCTAAAGAAATTCGTTTTCAGTTCTTTAGTATGAAAACTAATTTCATTCATCCGAAAACCAGTGGATACAATTACTATTGTAGTGGCTCCTCAGAGGGCTGAGATCGCTGCTTGTTACAGTATCTCTCACTCTCAGCACAATGTGGGCCATATTATATAGCTGGTGCTAACATAACCAGAGCTGTTGTAAACTTCCCAGAGCTATTATAGCCTATGGAGGTTTTCAGTTACAACAGCTCTGGTTAAGTTAGCACCAACATTGCAATACTGCCCCGTGTCAGGCAAAGCTGTTACAGTAACTGTCTGCTGCTCATCACAGCGCTCAGAGTTTCAGTAAAACTAGTAAATAATATTTTTATATATAAGACGTTAGAACAATATTATTTTCTTGTTTTACTGAAACTCTGAGCGCTGTGATGAGCAGCAGTCAGTTACTGTAACAGCTGAGCCTGATACATTGTACTGAGAGATAATGTAACAAGCAGCCGATCTCCGCTCACAGCCACTGGATTTAAAGGGCTAAAAAAAAAAAAAGGCTCCTCTCTGTATAATGTTTAGAACATCCTCCTGCATTAATTAATACCCCTCTCTGTATAATGTATACAACATCCACCTGCATTAATTAATACCCCTCTCTGTATAATATATAGAACATCCTCCTGAATTAATGCCACTCTCTGTATAGAACATCTTCCTGCATTGGCATGTGGAGGGTGCAGAACTTCGGATGTTGCGCTCTTCATTGCTGGTCTCCTTCACTCATCAATATAATATCACAAAGAGGACTGAAACTAAAATGTAGTGCATTTTATTTTAGTTTCTTTCGTTTTTTGTACTGAGCAGTTTCGTTTCTCTTGAGTCATACTAAAACTAAATTATCCCAAAATTCGGACTAAATCGCTTTAGTACTAAAACGAATGCACATGTCTACCTCCGAGCACCTCTGACACCCAAACCGCTGAGCACCTCCGACACCCAAACCTCAGAGCACCTCCGACACCCAAACCTCAGAGCACCTCCAATAGCCAAACCTCAGAGCACCTCCAATATCCAAATCGCAGAGCACCTCCAACACCCAAACTGCTGAGCACCTCCAACACCAGAACCTCAGAGCACCTCCGACACCCAAACCTCAGAGCACCTCCAACACCAGAACCTCAGAGCACCTCCGACACCCAAACCTCAGAGCACCAAAAACACCCAAACTACAGAGAACCACCAACACCCAAACCACAGAGCATCTCCAACAGCCAAATCTCAGAGCCCCAACACCCAAACCGCTGAGCACCTCAACACCCAAACCTCAGAGCACCTACAACACCCAAACCGCTGAGCACCTTGACACCCAAACATCAGAGCACCTACAACACCCAAACCGCTGAGCACCTCGACACCCAAACCTCAGAGCACCTACAACACCCAAACCGCTGAGCACCAACAGCCAAACCTCTGAGCACCTCCAACAGCCAAACCTCAGAGCACCTCCAACAGCCAAATCTCAGAGCCCCTCCAACACCCAAACCTCCGAGCACCTCTGACACCCAAACCGCTGAGCACCTCCGACACCCAAACCTCAGAGCACCTCCGACACCCAAACCTCAGAGCACCTCCGACACCCAAACTTCAGAGCATCTCCAATATCCAAATCTCAGAGCACCTACAAAACCAGAACCTCAGAGCACCTACGACACCCAAACCTCAGAGCACCTCCAATATCCAAATCTCAGAGCACCTACAACACCCAAACCTCCGAGCACCTCTGACACCCAAACCGCTGAGCACCTCCGACACCCAAACCTCAGAGCACCTCCGACACCCAAACCTCAGAGCACCTCCAATATCCAAATCGCAGAGCACCTCCAACACCCAAACTGCTGAGCACCTCCAACACCAGAACCTCAGAGCACCTCCGACACCCAAACCTCAGAGCACCTCCAACACCAGAACCTCAGAGCACCTCCGACACCCAAACCTCAGAGCACCAAAAACACCCAAACTACAGAGAACCACCAACACCCAAACCACAGAGCATCTCCAACAGCCAAATCTCAGAGCCCCTCCAACACCCAAACCGCTGAGCACCTCAACACCCAAACCTCAGAGCACCTACAACACCCAAACCGCTGAGCACCTTGACACCCAAACATCAGAGCACCTACAACACCCAAACCGCTGAGCACCTCGACACCCAAACATCAGAGCACCTACAACACCCAAACCGCTGAGCACCTCGACACCCAAACCTCAGAGCACCTACAACACCCAAACCGCTGAGCACCAACAGCCAAACCTCTGAGCACCTCCAACAGCCAAACCTCAGAGCACCTCCAACAGCCAAATCTCAGAGCCCCTCCAACACCCAAACCTCAGAGCACCTCCTATATCCAAATCTCAGAGCACCTCCAACACCCAAACCTCAGAGCACCTCCAATAGCCAAACCTCAGAACACCTCCGACACCCAAACCTCAGAGCATCTCCAATATCCAAATCCCAGAGCACCTACAACACCCAAACCTCAGAGCACCTACAACACCCAAACCGCTGAGCACCTCCAACACCCAAACCTCAGAGCACCTCCAATAGCCAAACCTCAGAACACCTCCGACACCCAGACCTCAGAGCATCTCCAATATCCAAATCCCAGAGCACCTACAACACCCAAACTGCTGAGCACCTCCGACACCCAAACTTCAGAGCACCTCCAACACCCAAACCACAGAGAACCAACAGCCAAACCTCTGAGCACCTCCAACAGCCAAACCTCAGAGCACCTCCAACAGCCAAATCTCAGAGCCCCTCCAACACCCAAACCTCAGAGCACCTCCTATATCCAAATCTCAGAGCACCTCCGACACCCAAACCTCAGAGCATCTCCAATATCCAAATCCCAGAGCACCTACAACACCCAAACCTTAGAGCACCTACAACACCCAAACTGCTGAGCACCTCCGACACCCAAACTTCAGAGCACCTCCAACACCCAAACCACAGAGAACCAACAGCCAAACCTCTGAGCACCTCCAACAGCCAAACCTCAGATCACCTCCAACAGCCAAATCTCAGATCACCTACAACACCCAAACCGCTGAGCACCTCGACACCCAAACCTCAGAGCACCTACAACACCCAAACCGTTGATCACCTCCGACACCCAAACCTCAGAGCACCACCAACACCCAAACCACAGAGCACCCCCGACACCCAAACCGGTGAGCAAATACAACACCCAAACCACAGAGCATCTCCAACAGCCAAATCTCAGAGCCCCTCCAACACCCAAACCTCAGAGCACCTCCTATATCCAAATCTCAGAGCACCTACAACACCCAAACCTCAGAGCCCTACAACACCCAAACCACAGAGAACCAACAGCCAAACCTCTGAGCACCTCCAACAGCCAAATCTCAGAGCACCTCAGACACCCAAACCTCAGAGCACCCCCGACACCCAAACCGCTGAACATATACAACACCAAAACCTCAGAGCACCTCCAACACCCAAACCTCAGAACACCTCCAACACCCAAACCTCAGAACACCCGCAACACCCAAACCTCAGAGAACCTCCAACACCAGAACCTCAGAGTAGCTCCAACATCCAAACACATTGTGTAAACCAGAGGTAAGCACAGTGTGTAATATAGGAGGTATGCCCACAGGGTGTGAAATATAGAGGTATACACACACACGGCACTATTCCATAGTTAACACTAAGGGGGTTATTCAGAGAGGTCTGAAATGTAACCGGACACTGAAATTCAGGGTACGGTTAACCTTTCCTGGCCATTCGGCTGTTCAGAGAGCGGGCAGTTCACCAAATCCTGGCGAATTGCCTGCACATACGGTGCCTGTTCGGTGCCTGTTCGAGGGCAGTGAATCCCCATAGAGAAGCAATGCTTCGGCTATTCAGAGACACCGAACAGCAGAGAAAAGTTGCCGAAATGCCCTGCCATTCAGTGGTTTAATTCGACAGGTTTATTCAGGCGAATCCCATAGGTTTCAATGATAAAAATATTCCCGTTTTAATTCAATATCTAATAAACCGTTTATTATTTTAATCTGCAGCAAAAAGTCTCTTTATTTATAGATTTCTTTTGGCAACATTTTTTTCATTATCTTTTTTTAAATGTTTTTTCTTTTTTCTGTAACAGCCCTTTTTATTATCATTCATTGGATTTTATGTAAATTTCAGATATTTTCGCTCAGTATTTTTTTTGCAAACCGCGGTTAAAATTTCAAACTTTCAAACGTACTGTTTTTTGGGTTTTTTCACCCCGTTTGTCTGCGTGTCGTCTTTTTCCGGGGGCCGCTCAGCGCTTTGATCCCCGGCTGCTCGGATTTTTGCGGCGTGTTCGGTTTGGTTTTTGCGGCGGTTTCTGCGGCATTTCGGTGACTGTTCGGTGAGTATTCGGTGAGTGTTCTGTGGGTTTGTGGCGAGTATTCCCTGGAATACACCGCTGGGTCGGCGAACTAGGAATTGCCGAATCGCCCTGAAGTGCGGGGAATGAAAAGTCACCAAACGTACGGTGACTTTTCGGATCTCTAAATAACCCGGTCACAGTAGTGTTCAGGTGAGTACGGGTTACCGTCAGGTTAAGTGACTTTAGCGCAAAAAACAGAAGATAAATTCCATAAAAATGACAATAAAATGACAATCAACGTATATACAGTAGATGTGATACAGAGAAAGTGCCGCATGCGACAAAGGTAAAGGTTACGATCGTTTAGTGCACAGTCCTTAATAGTATTCGTGTTTTAGGGAGTGAATATTCATTGTCCTCCTGGTGTGCGTGCACCGAGTGAATATTCAATGTCCTCCTGGTGTGCGTGCACAGAGTGAATATTCAATATCCTCATGGTGCGCGTGCACCGAGTGAATATTCAATGTCCTCCTGGTGTGCGTGCACCGAGTGAATATTCAATGTCCTTATGGTGTGCATGCACCGAGTGAATATTCAATGTCCTCATGGTGTGCATGCACCGAGTGAATATTCAATGTCCTCCTGGTGTGCGTGCACAGAGTGAATCTTCAATGTCCTCCTGGTGTGCGTGCACCGAGTGAATATTCAATGTCCTCCTGGTGTGCGTGCACCGAGTGAATATTCAATATCCTCATGGTGTGCGTGCACCGAGTGAATATTCAATGTCCTCATGGTGTGCGTGCACCGAGTAAATATTCAATGTCCTCCTGGTGTGCGTGCACAGAGTGAATATTCAATGTCCTCCTGGTGTGCGTGCACCGAGTGAATATTCAATATCCTCATGGTGTGCGTGCACAGAGTGAATATTCAATATCCTCATGGTGCGCGTGCACCGAGTGAATATTCAATGTCCTCATGGTGTGCATGCACCGAGTGAATATTCAATGTCCTCATGGTGTGCGTGCACCGAGTGAATATTCAATGTCCTCATGGTGTGTGTTCACCGAGTGAAAATTCAATGTCCTCATGGTGTGCATGCACCGAGTGAATATTCAATGTCCTCATGGTGTGCGTGCACCGAGTGAATATTCAATGTCCTCATGGTGTGCGTGCACCGAGTGAATATTCAATGTCCTCATGGTGTGCGTGCACCGAGTGAATATTCAATGTCCTCCTGGTGTGCGTGCACAGAGTGAATATTCAATGTCCTCCTGGTGTGCGTGCACCGAGTGAATATTCAATGTCCTCATGGTGTGCATGCACCGAGTGAATATTCAATGTCCTCCTGGTGTGCGTGCACCGAGTGAATATTCAATGTCCTCATGGTGTGCGTGCACCGAGTGAATATTCATTGTCCTCATGGTATGCGTGCACCGAGTGAAGAAACAAGGTCTTTGAAATAAATATACTTAAATGAAGGATTTTTGGTCAGTTCCTAGTTGTCGGGTCCGTTCCTTTTTGTACCTCGGGAAAGCATAGAGAGAATCACAGCAGTGGCGCAGAATCCAGGCATATAAGAAAATTATATTTTTAAGTAAGGTCCAAAACACTCACATAGTATAGAGCGGCACTAAAACCTGGCTCTAGGTGTGCACGCGTTCGGCCAATTTAGGGCCAAATTAAATACTTGCCGCTAACGTTAGTGTCACCTGAGTGAGAGTTATTATTATTATTCTTTATTTATAAAGCGCCAGCATATTCCGCAGCGCTGTACAATAAGCACAGTACAGACAGGGTTACAATACATTGAACAACATTTGACAAACAGTACAGGAGGAGATGAGGCCCTATTCCCGTAGGAACTCACAATACCGTTAGCCCAAGTATTTTCTGCATTTTACAATCCAGACGCTAAGGGGTTAAGTAACGCGTTTGGTATCTTGTGCTTTTCAGGGCGCGGTTACTGTACTTTGTGCTCCCTATACTTGACGTGGGGAGCACAAAGGGTTAATCAGCGTTAGGACTTTGTAATCCAGCGCTGATTAACGTCCGGCCGCGGTTACACAAAATGTTAACCAGAGCCAGGACTTGGTGATAACGGATTCCGCTTCTGCACAATCCGTTAACACCAGCCTGTCCTCACCTCCTGTCCCGCGGCGAGGACCACGGCTCCGTCCGCCTCCTTAGTCCGGCGGGAGCAGGGAAAGACTGGGGGAAAATGTCCCCCCCAGTCTCCCCCTGCGTATCACTACGCTGGCGAGATCCGGCTGGTCATGTGACCGCCGGCGTCTGCTTCATTGGATTCCTATGGAGGACATTTGAATATCTCTGACACACGAATACTATTAAGGACTGTGCACTAAACGATCGTAACCGTTACCTTCGTCGCATGCGGCACTTTCTCTGTATCACATCTATATATGTTGATCGTTATTTTACCTTTGCGCCATATGGAACCTAGCTTCCTGACACACGTTTGAGTGTTTCATTGAGGCGGCAGTCATCACCTATTGATACCAGATTAGTGACATCACTGTGGAGCGCCTCCATTTGATACTTTGTACCCCCCGAAGTGACTTTAGCGCTTGCCCCCATAATACCTTCCTAAAGCTACACCTGTGAGAAATCGGTTAGCGGATCGGTGATTGTGCGAGCTAGCGTGAGCTTCCTGTACTTTGCGCATCTGGTACTTAACATGGGGAGCCAATCAGTAATTAGCGTTAGGATAAGGAAGGTATTACAGAGTGCGAGCGCTAATTCGCACTGAAGGGTGAAACAAAAGATTAGCAATACCTAAAAGCTGCTGCTAAATGATTCCACTTGCAGAATCATTAACCTCCCTGGCGGTGTTCCCGAGTGTGTCTCGGGGTTAAATTTCACCGCTGAGAGTGGAAACCCCGAGACACACTCGGGCAGTATACGTCACCTCTCCCTGCGCTCCCTCACTGATCTCTGCAGTCTCCCCCAGCGATCGCGACCTCATACTTCCTGGATTCCTTCTCACGAGGAGGAAACCAGGAAGTAATGAGGTCGTGGTCGCCAGAGGAGGCTGCGGGGACATCGAGGGAGCGCAGGGAGAGGTGATGTATCCAGCAGCATCCCAAGTGTTGCCCGGGGTTACCGCTTCCAACATAGGAGTTTAACCCCGAGCAACACTCGGGATGCCGCTGGGGGGGGGGGAATTGATCGCTTTGAGACAAGACATTTCTGATTAAATAGACCGCCAGGAAGGTTAAACCCCCGTAAACCCTCCAATAAACCCCTTACTCACCTCTCCTCCCATGGCGAGAAAGGTGGCCCAATCCGTTGCTTCATCTGGCCACGAGCAGAATGAGACTGGGGGCAAATAGTCCCTTTGGGACTGCTCGGCGGCACATTCTCACGAGATCACGCAGAGCTAGAGGCTCGCCGGCGCAAGCCTGCATGGAGTCCTATGGACAGGGCTGGTGCTAGACTATTTTGCACACTAGGCAAGACCAGCCACTTGCGCCCCCCCCAAAAAAAAATTGTTAACTGCTGAAATACCACACTGTCTGCACTATAACATAGCACTACACTTTATATCTCATCATATAAATAGACACCTGCATAATCACCCCAAACTGAATACCCCCATCTGTTCAAAAAACCAAACCCCCCATCTGTGGGAGGTCACACAAACTGTGCAGGGGGGCAACACACGATCGGTCAGTGCCCGCCTTACCCCCTCTACTGGTCGGGCCTGTGATCAGTAGCTCAGGGGCTCGCGCTGACGGCTCACGGCTCCGCAAGGTGGGAGGATGAGGAGCAGGTGCACACCGCTAGGAACTGGGAACACCGTGTGTGTGACAGAACACACTGTCACTGTGAGACTTGGAGGGGGCTGTGTGCTTGGCTCCTGCCTCCTGACTACGGCCTAGCAGTTTAACAGGAGATTTTGGGGCTGTTTGTCATTTCCCGCAGCCATCAGACGTATGGCACACAGTGCTAAGTATATCAATGGTCACCGGTTCATCTGATCCAGGCGAACTTGGCTTTTGCAGTTGCACGGCTGGAACTATATTTCGGCTACTTTTCCATATTAGCCCGGCTGGGGTAAATGTATAATTTCCTCCCAGAAAGTGACGGTTTCCTCTGGAAAATATATATGTGTTTAAATTTCTGGAGAATGTGGTTGCCGGGACAACTCAGAACAAAAGGAGCTTTTATAATGCAATTAGGTTTGTGTAATCTGGATGATGCAAGAATGCTATTGTCTATTGTCTGGTCCATGTGTATCTGTTATCTGTTGGAGGATTAGACTCCCAGTCTACCCTGTCTCAGGAATGTGTTGTTATCTGTTTCTATTTGAATAGGTTGTAAATATGCTGTCTGTAATCTGTTCATAAATCACAATCCCCATTGTCCTGCCTCGTTTAGAAATGTTACGTAATGTTTAATGTAAGTGTCAGGCTTCACTGTGCGGGGTTAAGGATAAAATATACACAGGACAGGGTACACTGAGCAGATGGGACAGGAAGGGGTAAACAGGACAGGACACTGAATACAGAAAAGCACAAGGATGGACAGGACAGGTACTGGACACGGAATACAGAAATAACTAAAGAACACACTTAATGAATAAAGAGAGAAAAAAGGAACAACAGTAATATCAAGCGAGGTATCAGAAGGGCTAGAACACAAGAATGGTCAGATCAGAGCATAGGTCTTGGCAGGCAGCTGGCATATGGATGGTCAAAGTCCAGAACTGAGGTCATACACGGGAATTCAATCAATAACCGGGTTAGAAGAGGTGATAGGAGTCAGAGTCCAGGAATAAGGATCACAAGGAGTATCCAGGAAGGAGGGTTGCAATGGGATGCTGAGATGAGGGGTTATCACAAGATGTAGCTATGAAGGTGGTCTCTACGGGATGCAGAAAGGAAGGGGGTCTCCACGGGATGCAGCAAGGAAGGGGGTCTCAGCAGGATACAGCAATAGGGTCTCAGGTAATGTGCATAGCACGCAGGACTGGCAAACACTGAGGCTTCCAAGGAAGGACAATGCAGAAGCATCTACTGAAAGGTGAGGCCTGATTATATTGGAAGTCCAGGCCCAGCACACACCTGAGGCTGGAGAGGTGAGGGGAAATCAGGAATGGATCCGAGTGCCTGGATCCCAGTCCAGACAGCAGTAAATTCTGGATCAGAACCAGATTCTGGAAGGGGAATGGCATCTTACTTGCCCTTCCTCCGGCGTCTACGGTGCGGACCGTGACAGTAACTGTCTACCTAATCTTATTATGTCTCACATTCCATGATGTAAATGTTTGTCCAATTATCTGTTTCAGTCTGAATAGGTCCCCCAAAAGTATCTAGGGAGGTTCTGTATATGTAAATAACCCATGTGTGACCGTATATATATATATGTGTGTGTCTGTCCCTGATTAAAGGAGTTTCATTCTGACCCTACATGCAGTCACGACTCATGGTGTGGGTAGCCCAGAACTACAGCCAAGGCTTATTTCTCTACGTGTACCCATCTTTAAGCTGCGGCTAAGGACTGGGAGAAAAGAACGGGAGACACGAGAAGAACACGGGGGTCCAGCAAGGAAGCGGCATTGACAGATGTGACCCTGTCGGGGCACGGAGATCTGTTACAGTGTGTAATACAGAGTTATATAGAGTGTGTAATACAGAGGTATGTACCAAGTATAATACAGAGGTATATAGAGTGTGTAAGACAGAGGTATATAGAGTTTAATACAGGGGTATGCGCAGTGTGTAATACAGAGGTATGTCCAGTGTGTAATACAGAGGTATATAGAGTGTGTAAAACAGGGGTATATAGAATGTTTAATACAGAGGTATGCGCAGTCTGTAATACAGAGGTATGTGCAGTGTGTAATACAGAGGTATATAGAGTGTGTAATACCGAGGTTTGTGCAGTGTGTAATACAGAGGTATATAGAGTGTGTAATACCGAGGTTTGTGCAGTGTGTAATACAGAGGTATATAGAGTGTGTAATAGAGGGGTATGCGCAATGTGTAATACAGAGGTATATAGAGTGTTTAATACAGGGGTATGCACAGTGTGTAATACAGAGGTATGTGCAGTGTGTAATACAGAGGTATATAGAATGTGTAAAACAGAGGTATGCACAGTGTGTAATACAGGGGTATATAGAGTGTGCATTACAGAGACAAGCATCATGTGTAATACAGAGGTATGCACAGTGTGTAATACAGGGGTATATAGAGTGTGCATTACAGAGACAAGCATCATGTGTAATACATAGGTATGCGCAGTGTGTAATACAGAGACAGGCATAGTGTGTAATACAAAGACAGGCATAGTGTGTAATACAGAGACAGGCCTAGTGTGTAATACAGAGACAAGCATTGTGTGTAATACAGAGACAGGCATAGTGTGTAATACAGAGACAGGCATAGTGTGTAATACAGAGACAGGCATAGTGTGTAATACAGAGACAAGCATTGTGTGTAATACAGAGACAGGCATAGTGTGTAATACAGAGACAAGCATTGTGTGTAATACAGAGACAGGCATAGTGTGTAATACAGAGACAAGCATTGTGTGTAATACAGAGACAGGCATAGTGTGTAATACAGAGACAGGCATAGTGTGTAATACAGAGACAAGAATTGTGTGTAATACAGAGGTATGTATAGTGTGTAATATAGAGACAAGAATTGTGTGTAATACAGAGGTATGTATAGTGTGTAATACAGAGGTATGTATAGTGTGTAATACAGAGGCATGCGCAGTGTGTAACACAGAGACAGGCACAGTATGTATTACAGAGACAGGCACAGTGTGTAATACAGAGGTATATATAGTGTGTAATTCAGAGGTATATAGCGGGTGTAATACAGAGGTATACAGAATGTATAATACAGAGGAATGCGCAGTGTGTATTAAAGAGGTATATATAGTGTAATACAGGGGTATATAGAATATGTAATACAGAGGTATATAGAATGTGTAATACAGGGGTATATAAGATGTATAATAAAGTGGCATGTGCAGTGTGTAATACAGAGGTATATATAATGTGTAATACAGAGGTATGCACAGTGTGTAATACAGAGGTATATATAATGTGTAATACAGAGGTATATAGAATGTGTAATACAGAGGTATATAGAATGTGTAATACAGGGGTATATAAAATGTATAATAAAGTGGCATGTGCAGTGTGTAATACAGAGGTATATAAAATGTATAATAAAGTGGCATGTGCAGTGTGTAATACAGAGGTATGCACAGTGTGTAATACAGAGGTATATAGAATGTGTAATACAGAGGTATATAGAATGTGTAATACAGAGGTATATAAAATGTATAATACAGGGCTATATAGAGTGTGTAATACAGAGGTATGTGCAGTGTGTAATACAGAGGTATATAGAGTGTGTAATACAGAGGTATATAGAGGGGGTAATACAGGGGTATATAGAGTGTGTAATACAGGGGTATATAGAATGTGTAATACAGAGGTATATAGAGGGTGTAATACAGAGGCATGGGCAGTGTGTAATACAGAGGTATATATAATTTGTAATACAGAGGTATATAGAATGCGTAATACAGGGGTATGTGCAGTGTGTAATACAGAGGTATATAGAATGTGTAATACAGAGGTATATAGAATGTGTAATACAGAGGTATATAGAATGTGTAATACAGAGGTATATAGAATGTGTAATACAGAGGTATATAGAATGTGTAATACAGAGGTATATAGAATGTGTAATACAGAGGTATGTGCAGTGTGTAATACAGAGGTATATAGAATGTGTAATACAGAGGTATATAGAATGTGTAATACAGAGGTATATAGTGTGTAATACAGAGGTATATACAGTGTGTAATACAGAGGTATATAGAGTGTGTGATACAGAGGTATGTATAGTGTGTAATACAGGTGTATATACAGTGTGTAATAGAAAGGCAGCAGCAGGCGTGTACCCTGTCAGGGCGTGTCTCTGCCGGGTGCATTCTGCTCTCACATACTTCTCTCAGACTATGAGGAAGTGAGTGCCAGCTCGTCCTTCCACCTGCTGTGAGGAGCACCGGCATGTCCCTCCTTCCCCAGGTGACCCTCAGCACTACTTCTTAGCCGCACCGGCCGGATCTCAGGACAGGGAGGCCATGGGGCTTGGCCTGTGCAGGGCGTGCGGCCGCTGCTGCCCCTGCTGCTCCTCCTGCCGCAGCCAAAATGATACGACTCCTGGCTGGAGATCCCACCTGAGTAACGATAACGTGAAAGTCGACATTCCTTCCTTCCAACTGCAGAAGAACAGCATCAACAGGCGCCGGCCAACCTTCCAGACGTTTCGTGCAGAATCTCTGGGCAACAAAGGGCTGGACGTCCACAAACCTGGGAGCCAAGATACTCCGAGACCCTCAGAACGGACCACAAACCTCACCCAACATGAGCCTCCTCCGCCAGGACATATTAATGGCATTGACAACCCCAACTTCACCATCACCAGTGATGATACGGATGCTCCAACATCTGGGAACGGTGAGATCAGCATTACGAGAGTGGACCTGACCCAAACATCAGCCCCAAAGAAACTACAAGATGAGATAGATCTGCTGAAGCTACCGAACTCTTACCCAATATCCGACGGACGCCCGAGGATGCTGAGCCGTGCCGCCAAGGTGTCCATGTACCACTACAAACCCCGCACATCCAAGGACCTGACCGTGGATAAAGGAGAGGAGCTGGAGGTCCTGCAGCAACAAGGGGAGTGGGTGCTCGCCAAGAAGACCACCAAGAGCGGGAACACCTTGACTGGGTTTGTCCACCAGAGCTACCTGGCGGACATTGGCAGCCTGGAGGCCCACGAGTGAGTCAAGCTTCAGGGAGAGGATCTCAGGGTCCCCCTCAGTACAGCTGCTTGGCGGTCTCCCCCAAACCACCTGACATCTCTGTATGGTGGGAGAAAAAAGGGGGTGTCAGAGACCCCCCAAACCCACGATTCAGAATCAGATACACGGGTCAATGATAAAGGGATGGATGGACTATTGGGTATATGTGTGGATGGACTATTGGTTGGATGGATGGATGGACTATTGGGTATGTGGTGGATGGATGATGGATGGATGGACGGACTATTGGGTATATGTCTGGATGGATGGATGGACTATTGGGTGGATAGATGGATGGATGGACTATTGGGTGGATGGATGGATGGACTATTGGGTATGTGGTGGATGGATGAACTATTGGGTATGTGGTGGATGGATGAACGGACTATTGGGTATATGTGTGGATGGATGGACTATTGGGTATGTGGTGGATGGATGGACTATTGGGTATGTGGTGGATGGATGAACTATTGGGTATGTGGTGGATGGATGAACGGACTATTGGGTATATGTGTGGATGGATGGACTATTGGGTATGTGGTGGATGGATGGACTATTGGGTATGTGGTGGATGGATGATGGATGGACGGACTATTGGGTATATGTGTGGATGGACATACAGAGGGACAGACAGAAAGACTGATAGATGGAGGAGCTGATAAACAGAGAGATAGAGGAGTATGTGAATATTAATACAGAGGTATATAGTGTGTAATACAGAGGTATATAGAGGGTGTAATACAGAGGTATGCACAGTGTGTAATAAAGAGGCATGGGCAGTGTGTAATACAGAGGTATATAGAGTGTGTAACACAGACGTATGCGCAGTGTGTAATACAGAGGTATGTGCAGTGTGTAATACAGAGGTATATAGAGGGTGTAATACAGAGGTATGCACAGTGTGTAAAACAGAGGTATGTGCAGTGTGTAATACAGAGGAATATAGAGTGTGCAATACAGAGGTATGTGCAGTGTGTAATACATAGGTATATAGAGTGTGTAATACAGGGGTATATATAATGTGTAAAACAGAGGTATATAGAGGGTGTAATACAATTATATAGAGTGTGTAATACAGGGGTATATAGAGAGTGTAATACAGAGGTATGCGCAGTGTGTAATACAGAGGTATGCGCAGTGTAATACAGGGGTATATAGAGGGTGTAATACAGAGGTATATAGAATGTGTAATACAGGGATACATAGAGTATGTAATACAGAGGTATATAGAGGGTGTAATACAAAGGTATATAAAAAAGTGTAATACAGGGTTATATAGAGAGTGTAATACAGGGGTATATAGAGGGTGTAATACAGGGATATATAGAGTGTGTAATACAGGGGTATATAGAGTGTGTAATACAGAGGTATATAGAGTGTGTAATACAGAAGTATGTGCAGTGTGTAATACAGAGGCATGGGCAGTGTGTAATACAGAGGTATATAGAATGTGTAATACAGAGGTATATAGAGGGTGTAATACAGAGGTATATAGAGGGTGTAATACAGGGGTATATAGAGTGTGTAATACAGGGGTATATAGAGTGTGTAATACAGAGGTATATATAGTGTGTAATACAGAAGTATGTGCAGTGTGTAATACAGAGGCATGGGCAGTGTGTAATACAGAGGTATATAGAATGTGTAATACAGAGGTATATAGAGGGTGTAATACAGAGGTATATAGAATGTGTAATACAGGGGTATACAGAGGGTGTAATACAGATGTATGTGCAGTGTAATACAGAAGTATATAGAGTGTGTAATACAGAGGTATATAGAGGGGGTAATACAGAGGTATATTTATTTATTTATTTATTTATTTATAAAGGATTTTACGAGGAAGGATACATTGAGATTTCTCTCGTTTTCAAGTATGTCCTGGGTTCAAGAACATTGAAATGTTACAGAAATACAAAGTAATACAATGCAAGATATTAAAAAAAAAAACACAAATATACAGATTAACACGGAAAAATAAATATGTAAGTAAAATAGTTACTATGTTACATGTTTACAGGTGCAATCTGTATATAGTCACTGTGTTACATGTTTACAGGTGCATTCTGTATATAGTCACTATGTTACATGTTTACAGGTGCATTCTGTATATAGTCACTGTGTTACATGTTTACAGGTACATTCTGTATATAGTCACTGTGTTACATGTTTACAGGCGCATTCTGTATATAGTCACTATGTTACATGTTTACAGGTGCAATCTGTATATAGTCACTGTGTTACATGTTTACAGGTGCATTCTGTATATAGTCACTATGTTACATGTTTACAGGCGCATTCTGTATATAGTCACTGTGTTACATGTTTACAGGTGCATTCTGTATATAGTCACTATGTTACATGTTTACAGGCGCATTCTGTATATAGTCACTGTGTTACATGTTTACAGGTGCATTCTGTATATAGTCACTGTGTTACATGTTTACAGGTGCATTCTGTATATAGTCACTATGTTACATGTTTACAGGTGCATTCTGTATATAGTCACTGTGTTACATGTTTACAGGTGCATTCTGTATATAGTCACTATGTTACATGTTTACAGGCGCATTTCATGGATGTTTGTGTATATAGTCACTGTGTTACATGTTTACAGGTGCAATCTGTATATAGTCACTATGTTACATGTTTACAGGTGCATTCTGTATATAGTCACTGTGTTACATGTTACAGGTGCATTCTGTATATAGTCACTATGTTACATGTTTACAGGTGCATTCTGTATATAGTCACTATGTTACATGTTTACAGGTGCATTCTGTATATAGTCACTATGTTACATGTTTACAGGCGCATTCTGTATATAGTCACTGTGTTACATGTTTACAGGTGCATTCTGTATATAGTCACTATGTTACATGTTTACAGGTGCATTCTGTATATAGTCAATGTGTTACATGTTTACAGGCGCATTCTGTATATAGTCACTGTGTTACATGTTTACAGGTGCATTCTGTATATAGTCACTATGTTACATGTTTACAGGCGCATTCTGTATATAGTCACTGTGTTACATGTTTACAGGTGCATTCTGTATATAGTCACTGTGTTACATGTTTACAGGTGCATTCTGTATATAGTCACTATGTTACATGTTTACAGGTGCATTCTGTATATAGTCACTGTGTTACATGTTTACAGGTGCATTCTGTATTGAGGTATGTTAATAGGGAGCTCTTGAGTGACTTAAGACTGGGGGAAGATTTGATGGCGTCTGGAAGGTTATTCCATATTTGCGGCGCTCTGTAGGAAAATGAGGATCGAGCCGCTGTCTTTTTGTATTATGGTATTGCAAGTAAGGTGCAGGTCCTGGATCAGAAGTTATAGGATGAGGCAACTGTTAGGGGAAGCAGCATATTCAGGTAGGGTGGTAGCACTAGCTTCCCAGAAAAGCTCTTAAACACCAGGTTGGAAAGGTGAAGGGTGCGTTTGGAGTCCAGCGACAGGCAGTTTAGCTCTTTTAACATGTAACAATGGTGGGTCATGTAGTTACATTGTAGCACAAAGTGGCAGAATGAGTTATACAATGTAGTAAGTTTATGAAGGTGTGTTTGTGGGGCGGCTGCATATACTACATCTCTGTATTCAATAGCCGGCATAAGCATTTGTTGTACAATCTACTTTCTTACCGCGGGACTCAGGCAGGATTTGTTTCTGTACAGGGCACCTAGTTTGGGGTAAAGGTTAGGTGAGAGTTTTTCGATGTGGGGGCCGAAGGATAGATTTGGGTCTAACCACATACCTAGGTATTTGAGAGAAGTGACTGTGGTCAGCGTGCCATTTGATTTTGTCCTGACATGTAGATGGGGATTTTGCAGTTTATGTAGTTTAGGTTTTGTTCCAAAGAGCATTGTTACAGTTTTGTCAGTATTTAGAAAAAGTATGCTATCTGTAATCCACTTTTGTACCTATGTGAATTGTTCTTGCAGCGCGGCCTCCAGCTGCGGGAGATCTGGTTTGCTGGTATAGATTACGGTGTCATCTGCATACATGTGTACAGTTGAGGCTTTGCAGACATTGGGCAGATCATTTATGAATAACGTAAATAGCAGGGGGCTGAGTATTGAGCCTTGGGGTACACCGCACGTGACTGGGAGGGGGAGGGAGGAGCTGCCAGAGATGGACACATGTTGCGATCAGTTGGATACATATGATTCAAACCAGGTTAGCGTGCGATCACCAATACCAGAGTTTTTAAGCTTTTGTAATAAGATGCCATGGTCTACTGTATCAAAGGCCTTGGCAAAATCAAGGAAGATGGCTCCAGTTACGTCTTCTTGTTCCATGACAGCTTGGGTATCATTGCAAACTTTTAAAAGGGTGGTTGTAGTTGAGTGATTTGGACGAAAGCCGGATTGATCTGGTGTTAAATAGATTGGTAATAATCACGTAATTGTGTGTACACGCATTTTTCCAAAGTTTTTGACATAACGGGGAGCAATGAGATTGGACAGTAATTGGATACCAAAGTACTGTCGCCACTTTTATGGATAGGAACCACTCTCGCAGTCTTCCATAGTTTGGGTATGTATCCAGATGCCAGTGATTCATTGATGAGTGATTGCGACAGGTTTTCCAATTGCTGGGGCACTGATTTTCAGCAGCATTGCTGGGATTTGATCAGGTCCAGAATGGTATTTCATTTTTTGATTACGGAGCAATTTAGTAACTACACTGACAGGCACTGGTCTAAAGTTGAATTTATTGGCGATATGGGGTCCCTGCATGGTTGGAGGGGCCTGACCTGTGTGTGGTCTTTCTGTAGGTGTGTCATTTGCTAGCTTAGCAATTAGGGTGGTGGCGCACCCAACAAAATAATTATTAAATAATTATTAAACTAATCTTATTGATTTTTTTGATTGGGTAACAAAAATAATAGACACAGGTGGTGCAGTAGACATTGCTTATTTAGATTTCAGTAAGGCTTTTTATGCTTACCCGCATAGAAGCTTATCAATAAATTGCAATCTTTGAGCTTGGATTCCAATATTGTTGAATGGATTAGGCAGTGGCTGAGTGACAGGCAACAGAGGGTTGTGGTAAAAGGAGTTTATTCGGCGCAAGGTCTTATTACCAGTGGGGTACCTCAGGGGTCAGTACTTGGACCCATTCTCTTTAATATTTTTATTAGTGATATTGCAGAAGGTATTAATGGTAAAGTATGTCTTTTTGCTGATGACACAAAGATTTGCAACAGGGTTGACGTTCCTGGAGGGATCAGCCAAATGACAAATGGTTTAGGTAAACTAAAAAAATGGTGGGAGCTGTGGCAATTGAGTTTTAATGTGGATAAGTGCAAGATAATGCACCTGGGAAGTAAAAACCCAAAGGCTGAAAATAGAATATTTGATACATCTGAGGGTTGGGATTTAGGTGTTATTATTGCAGAGGATCTAAGGGTAAGTAGTCAATGTAATAGAGCAGAATATAAGAAAAAATGGTACAGGGTACTTAGCTTTAGAAGTTGGATCCGCTTCTCATGGAGGTATTCCCACTCTCCTCCAGATAAAGGACACAGATGAATAGGTAGAGAAGCTGGAAATCCTTGTTAACTCTGGGTAGGATGAGCCCAAGTAGAAAGTGTGGAGATCGAAAATCTTCAAAAAACTTCGTATAAGTGAATAATTGAGGAAGGTATATCAATGAATAGTAAATTTATTAAAGTAAAAATGCCCAACGCGTTTCGTCCTGAGACTTTATCAAGGGCGATAAAATAACATAAAAGATAAAAACATGAAATAATATAAACCTTCCCTTCCTTCGTTTCGTATTTAAATAGTCCACAAAGTCCTCTCATTGGTCGATTCGATTACTCGGCGTTCACCATATATGGTCAAAAAGAAGTTCTTTTCGTATGGTCACTTCCGTTTTCGGATTTCTCCGAAATGTCGTTTCCGTTTCCGATCGGAAGTCACCTGACTCCATACGCTCGAAAATCCTATCCTTTCGTTTTTGGACATGATGTTAAGTCCATTCATTGGTCAATTCGATCTCACGATATTCACCGGGAAAAAGAAAATCTTTTGATGTATCATTTCCGTTTTCGGATTCCTCCGATGCGTCATTTCCGTTTCGGATCGGAAGTTACCGGTTCTCTATAAATCCGAAAAATCGCGCACTTTCATTTTCGTCCGTAGTGTCATTTCTGATCGTATTCTATCTAAAAGTTTTACACTTTCGATGTCAAAACATGATGTTCTTCTCCAGATCTTCTATGTTTCTCCATATCTTTATTTTCAAAGTTCCGTAGACCATCTAGTATTTGGATTATGGGTTCTCATAATTCCTTTGATTGTAGAATCTTATATGCCTAAAACAGAATCCATGTATTATAACCTATAGAAAGCATTTAATATCAAATTCTTCATTTAAGCCCTTCGGGCTCATAGTTTTTAATTTAAAGACCCAAAACATTTCTTTTTTTAACAGATCTTTTTCTCTATTGCCTCCTCGCCATGGTTTCTTTATTTGATCTATACCGGACCATAAAAATTCAGATACTTGGTACTTATTACAACAAGTACAATGAACTGGTACTGCATGTTTTTGAACACCTCTTCTGATGTTGCCCATGTGCTCTAATATTCTTTCTTTTAATTTCCTCGTTGTTTGACCAACATACTGGATGCCACAAGGGCATTGTAGCAGATATACAACATATGTTGAGTTACAGTTAATATATGTATTGATCTTGAAGCTTTCTCCTGTACTGTTACTTGTAAAGGTTTCCAATCTTCTTTTCTTCAGAAATCTACATGCTTTGCATCCAGCGCACTTAAAAAAACCTTATTTTCTTTCTTTTCATTTCTTATAAATGTAGAGCTGGGAGCTAATCAGCTTTTCAGATTTCGCGGTCTTCTAAATGTAAGTTTCGGTCTAATTGGAAGTTCTGGGCCCAGAATGGGATCCTGCTTTAGAATAAACCAATTTTTCTCCAAGATCTTCCTTATTTCTTTGTGCTGGACATTATATTTCGTGAAGAAAGAATACTGGAAATCATTATCTGCTTTTGTTCTGTTCTCTTTATAAAGGAGATCTTTACGGTCCATAGATGCCACCTCAAGAAAAGCTTTTTACATTATTTGTTTCATAATGTTTCTCTTTCAATTTATTCCCCACCATTTCAGTTTGTGTGTAATAATCCTCTAACTTTGAACAATTCCTGCGCATACGCAGAGCTTGACCCTTCGGGATCCCTTTTAACCATGGTTTGTGATGGCAACTCGAAAAATGGATATATCCATTGCCATCGGTGGGTTTGAAGAAACATTTTGACTCGATCTTACCCTCTTCTATAAAAAAGGTGATATCCAAGAAGTTAATCTCAATAGCACTAAATGTTGAAATAAACTTCAGACCAAAATCATTCTGATTTAGAGATTTAGAGTGGTTAAAAGGGATCCCGAAGGGTCAAGCTCTGCGTATGCGCAGGAATTGTTCAAAGTTAGAGGATTATTACACACAAACTGAAATGGTGGGGAATAAATTGAAAGAGAAACATTATGAAACAAATAATGTAGAAAAAGCTTTTCTTGAGGTGGCATCTATGGACCGTAAAGATCTCCTTTATAAAGAGAACAGAACAAAAGCAGATAATGATTTCCAGTATTCTTTCTTCACGAAATATAATGTCCAGCACAAAGAAATAAGGAAGATCTTGGAGAAAAATTGGTTTATTCTAAAGCAGGATCCCATTCTGGGCCCAGAACTTCCAATTAGACCGAAACTTACATTTAGAAGACCGCGAAATCTGAAAAGCTGATTAGCTCCCAGCTCTACATTTATAAGAAACGAAAAGAAAGAAAATAAGGGGTTTTTTAAGTGCGCTGGATGCAAAGCATGTAGATTTCTGAAGAAGAGAAGATTGGAAACCTTTACAAGTAGCAGTACAGGAGAAAGTTTTAAGATCAATACATATATTAACTGTAACTCAACATATGTTGTATATCTGCTACAATGCCCTTGTGGCATCCAGTATGTTGGTCAAACAACGAGGAAATTAAAAGAAAGAATATTAGAGCACATGGGTAACATCAGAAGAGGTGTCCAAAAACATGCAGTACCAGTTCATTGTACTTGTTGCAATAAGTACCAAGTATCTGAATTTTTATGGTCCGGTATAGATCAAATAAAGAAACCATGGCGAGGAGGCAATAGAGAAAAAGATCTGTTAAAAAAAGAAATGTTTTGGGTCTTTAAATTAAAAACTATGAGCCCGAAGGGCTTAAATGAAGAATTTGATATTAAATGCTTTCTATAGGTTATAATACATGGATTCTGTTTTAGGTAAATAAGATTCTACAATCAAAGGAATTATGAGAACCCATAATCCAAATACTAGATGGTCTACGGAACTTTGAAAATAAAGATATGGAGAAACATAGAAGATCTGGAGAAGAACATCATGTTTTGACATCGGAAGTGTAAAACTTTAGATAGAATACGATCAGAAATGACATTACGGACAAAAATGAAAGTGCGCGATTTTTCGGATTTATAGAGAACCGGTAACTTCCGATCCGAAACGGAAATGACGCATCGGAGGAATCCGAAAACGGAAATGATACATCAAAAGATTTTCTTTTTCCCGGTGAATATCGTGAGATCGAATTGACCAATGAATGGACTTAACATCATGTCCAAAAACGAAAGGATAGGATTTTCGAGCGTATGGAGTCAGGTGACTTCCGATCGGAAACGGAAACGACATTTCGGAGAAATCCGAAAACGGAAGTGACATACGAAAAGAACTTCTTTTTGACCATATATGGTGAACGCCGAGTAATCGAATCGACCAATGAGAGGACTTTGTGGACTATTTAAATACGAAACGAAGGAAGGGAAGGTTTATATTATTTCATGTTTTTATCTTTTATGTTATTTTATCGCCCTTGATAAAGTCTCAGGACGAAACGCGTTGGGCATTTTTACTTTAATAAATTTACTATTCAATGTAAATTTAGCAGCAGGAAATGCTAGCAGAATGCTTGGTTGTGTAGGGAGAGGTATTAGCAGTAGGAAAAGGGAAGTGCTCATGCCACTGTACAGAGCACTGGTGAGACCTCACTTGGAGTACTGTGTGCAGTACTGGAGACCGTATCTCCAGAAGGATATAGACATCTTAGAGAGAGTTCAGAGAAGGGCTACTAAAAAGGTGTATGGCTTGAAGGAGAAAAGTTACCAGGAAAGGCTTAATGATCTTAACATGTACAGCTTGGAAAAAAGACGAGACAGAGGAGATATGATAGAAACATTTAAATACGTAAAGGGAATCCACAAGGTAGAGGAAGGGAGTATATTTAAAAGGAAACAAAGTAGCAAAACAAGAGGACATAGTCTTAGATTGGAGGGGCAAAGGTTTAAAAGTAACATCAGGAAGCATTATTTTACTGAGCGGGTGGTGGATACATGGAACAGTCTTCCAGTAGAAGTGGTAGAGGCCAAAACAGTAATTGAATTTAAGCAAGCATGGGATAGGCATAAGGCTATCCTAAACAAAAGATAAATCCAGGTAAAGTATGCATGTAATTGGGCAGACTAGATGGGCCAAAAGGTTCTTACCTGCTGACATTTTTCTATGTTTCTAAAGGCATTTGCAACATCTAGGGGGTGTTGCATGGTCTGGTAGTTTACTTTGATAGCAGCCGGCTGGGAGTGCACTGGGGGTGCTTGTATGTTACTTATGATTCTCCGAAAATTTCTAGGGTTTGATAGGTTATTGTTTAGGTTTTCATTGAAGTATTGGGCTTTAGCCATTTTTGTTTGTTTTGTACATGCATTCCGGCATTGTCAGTATTCACAGTGATCATTCATGGAACCAGTACTCTTGAAATTTGACCACAGTGAATCTCTAATCTGGTAGATTTGTGTAAAATCAGCTGTAACCCAGGGGAGATGAGCCCCTTTTACTCACACTTTACGCAGCGGGGCATGGGCATTCCAGACTTGCAGGAGCTCAGACTGAAAGAATTCAATTGCACAGTCCAAGTCTGGGATAAGGTTTAGTCTGTACCATGGGAGCTGTTTGATATCACTTAAGAAGGATTCAAGAATAAATTTCTTGAAAGACCTGGTGATTATTACCTTTGGGGAGATTTTGTGGCTTTTATTTTGCGCACACAGTACACTAGACAGTGGTCACTGAAGCTATTAGCGAGAATGCCTGCCTCTTTTATTCTATCGGGACATGAAGAGAGAATCCAGTCCAGCAGGGTATGGTTAGGGCTGTTCATATTAATGCGAGTGGGGGAGGAGATTAATTGAGTTAGCTGCAAGGCCTTAAACAGTGAGCAGTGTTTATTAGCTTTACGATTCAGCCAATCAATATTGAAATCGCAGAGGACCAGCAGTTCACTTTTTTGGTTTTGTTCAAGTAAGTTATGAACGATTTCAGCTATGTCGGAGAGGTATATAGAGTGTGTAATACAGGGGTATATAGAGGGTGTAATACAGAGGTATGTGCAGTGTGTAATACAGAGGTATGTGCGGTGTTTAATAAAGAGGTATATAGAGGGTGTAATACAGAGGTATATAGAGTGTGTAATACAGGGGTATATAGAGTGTGTAATACAGGGGTATATAGAATGTGTAATACAGAGGTATATAGAGGGTGTAATACAGAGGTATGTGCAGTGAGTAACACAGAGGTATATAGATTGTGTAATACAGGGGTATATAGAATGTGTAAAACAGAGGTATGCGCAGTGTCTAATACAGGGGTATATAGAGTGTCTGATAAAGAGGTATATAAAGGGTGTAATACAGAGGTATAAAGAGTGTAATACAGAGGTATATAGAGGGTGTAATACAGAGGTATATAGAGTGTGTAATACAGGGGTATATAGAATGTGTAATACAGAGGTATATAGAGTGTGTAATACAGAGGTATATAGAATGTGTAATACAGAGGTATATAGAGGGTGTAAAACAGGGGTATATAGAATGTGTAGTACAGAGGCATGTGCAGTGTGTAATGCAGAGGTATATAGAGGGTGTAATACAGAGGTATATAGAGTGGGTAATACAGAGGTATGCGCATTGTGTAATACAGGGGTATATAGAGTGTGTGATACAGAGGTATGCACAGTGTGTAATACAGAGGTATATAGAGTGTGTAATACAGAGGTATATAGAGGTCGGTACTACAGAGTTATATAGAGTGTGTATTAAAGAGGTATGTAGAGTGTGTAGTACAGGGGTATATAGAGGGTGTAATACAGAGGTATATAGAGTGTGTAATACAGAGGTATGTGCAGTGTGTAATAAAGAGGCATGGGCAGTGTGTAATACAGAGGTATATAGAATGTGTAATACAGATGTATGTGCAGTGTGTAATACAGAGGTATGCGCAGTGTGTAATACAGAGGTATATAGAGTGTGTAATACAGAGGTATATAGAGGTCGGTACTACAGAGTTATATAGAGTGTGTATTAAAGAGGTATGTAGAGTGTGTAGTACAGGGGTATATAGAGGGTGTAATACAGAGGTATATAGAGTGTGTAATACAGAGGTATGTGCAGTGTGTAATAAAGAGGCATGGGCAGTGTGTAATACAGAGGTATATAGAATGTGTAATACAGAGGTATATAAAGGGTGTAATACAGAGGTATATAGAGGGTGTAATACAGAGGCATGTGCAGTGTGTAATACAGAGGTATATAGAGGGTGTAATACAGGGGTATACAGAGTGTGTAATACAGAGGTATGCGCAGTGTGTAATACAGGGGTATATAGAGTGTGTAATACAGAGGTATGTGCAGTGTGTAATACAGAGGTATATAGAATGTGTAATACAGAGGTATATAGAATGTGTAATACAGGGGTATATAGAATGTATAATACAGATATATGTGCAGTGTGTAATACAGAGGTATGCGCAGTGTGTAATACAGAGGTATATAGAGTGTGTGATACCGTGGTATGCGCAGTGTGTAATACAGAGTTATATAGACTATGTAATACAGAGGTATATAGAGTGTGTAATACAGAGGCATGTGCAGTGTGTAATACAGAGGTATGCGTAGTGTGTAATACAGAGGTATGTGCAGTGTGTAATACAGAGGCTGTGCAGTGTGTAATACAGAGTTATATAGAGCGTGTAACACAGAGGTATGTGCAGTGTGTAATACAGAGGCTGTGCAGTGTGTAATACAGAGTTATATAGAGTGTGTAATACAGAGGTATGTGCAGTGTGTAATACAGAGGTATATAGAGTGTAATACAGAGGTATGTGCAGTGTGTAATACAGAGGCATGTGCAGTGTGTAATACAGAGGTATGAGCAGTGTGTAATACAGAGGTATACAGAGGGTGTAATACAGAGGTATGTAGAGTGTGTAATACAGGGGTATATAGAGTGTGTAATACAGGGCTATATAGAAGTTGTAATACAGAGGTATATAGAATGTGTAATACAGGGGTATACACAGTGTGTAATACAGAGGTATATAGAGAGTGTAATACAGAGGTATATAGAGGGTGTAATACAGAGGTGTATAGAGTGTGTAATACAGGGGTATGCGAAGTGTGTAATGCAGAAGGCATGGGCAGTGTGTAATACAGTGGTATATAGAGTGTGTAATACAGAGGTATATAGATGTGAAATACGGTGATGTTCGGTGGCAGTGAAATCTGTTGTCTGTTCGGCAGCAGTGAAATACGGTGCCTATTTGGCGGCAGTGAAATAAGGTGTCTGTTCGCCGGCAGTGAAATACGGTGCTGTTTGGTGGCAGTGAAATACGGTGCCTGTTCGAGGGCAGTGAAATACGGTGCCTGTTCGGCGGCAGTGAAATGCGGTGCCTGTTCGGTGGCAGTGTAATACGGTGTGTGTTCGGTGGCAGTGAAATACGGTGCCTGTTCGGTGGCAGTGAAATGCGGTGCCTGTTCGAGGGCAGTGTAATACGGTGCCTGTTTGGTGGCAGTGAAATACGGTGCCTGTTCGGTGACAGTGAAATGCGGTGCCTGTTCGGCGGCAGTGAAATGCGGTGCCTGTTCGGCGGCAGTGAAATACGGTGCCTGTTCGGCGGCAGTGAAATACGGTGCTTGTTCGGCGGCAGTGAAATGCGGTGCTTTTTGGCGGCAGTGAAATACGGTGCCTGTTCAGCGGCGGTTATGGAGGAGGCTCTTCTTGTATAGCTGTCATGTGACCTCCGCATTGACAGTGATCATCTGTCAGTAGGTGCCGCGTTAATTTTATCGTGATTTTGTGCCGGGGCTCAGATAGAAGTTGTTTACGGGATAAAGAAATTGTTGATATTGAAATTAATGGTAGAACTGAGGGAGTGTAAACTAGATCATATTGTGTCATTCCACTATAGGGGGATAGTAACCCTGTCTATAGTGTGTCCATTGAACAGCGCTGTGGAATATGCTGGCGCTATATAAATAAAGAATAATAATAGTGGGGGATTGTGATTAGTGTGTATCGTTTTATTAATAGTTGCTCTTCCGAGTTGAGCATGTTAGCGCCCGTACAGTGTCAGAACAGCAAACGTCCCCCTCTGGGAAATAAGATTTTATGTAAGATGCGCCGGGTGTTTTTATGTGATATTTTCTGACGGATCTTTTTTCTTTATAAATCGCAATAAAATGGTAAAAATACCAGAATACCAATTTCTGTTTTCCTTTGAAAATGAAGTGGAATGAAAATGAATGTGTGGCATGAAATCCATATATAGGAGGTATTTAGTGAGTAATGACTCCTAAGCTGCTGTTTTGGATCCGCTCTGTCACGATGATATAAAAGGTGTAGGTTTTTTGCTCATAATGTGGCGACTTTTTTGCCGCATTTCAGTGATTCTTCGAATTAAAGTGAGCGTGAGAAAGAGAAAGGGTCTGATGAAAGATGTGTGTGAAGCCCAGAGGAAAATGACTAAAATCAGTGACCTTAGCCTTAAGGAGTGAAATGGTACGGAAAGGGTTATGTTTCTGTAGAGTGATCGGGAGGAAGTATTAAATAGATTAGGGGTTATTCACTAAACAGTGATGTAAAAGGAGTAATCTGATATGCCCCGTTCAGCGTTGGTCTCTAAATAGCTTAGCCAGAAACAGTGGTGAGCAGAGCGGTCAGAAGTACAGAGCCGTGGCAACGGCGGCAGCTCCCCATACGGTGAATTCACCATACTTGCTCCACTATGGTTTGCCGAAGTTTAACCACTGTACTTTCAATGAAGGAAATGTTGGTCAGTGACGATCCCTTATTGTGTCACAGTATGATACACCGTGAGGTGACAGGTCCCTGGGAACGCCCCATGGGGTATCCGGAAGAACTGCACATCACTCTAACGCAGCCACCCTTCCACCAAGAGAAGCAGAAAGACCAATCACAGTGTAGGACACGCCCACTGCGCACAAACTCTATACAAGCCACAGAAATGCCAACATACTAGCAATATTATTACTAGTAGCAGTAGAAGCAGGATTAGTAATAGTGGTTATAATAATACTAGCAGTAATGATATTAGTCGTGTATTAGTAATATTAACACCAAGTAGTACTAGTGATAGTATTAATGCTAACAGCAACATTAATTCTAGTGGTTATTTTAATAAGTGTAACCATAGTAATAACAGTGGTACTATTAATATTAATACTGTCTTTCTATTAATCATTGCACTGATATTTATACCCGTGGTAATGTTCATACTAGCAGTAATATTATTTCTAGTGGTAATTTTAATATTTGTTACCATAGCAATAGCAGTAATATATATTCTAGCAGCAATATTAATACTAGCAGTAATATTTATTATAGCAATAATATTAAAATTAGCAGTAATATATATTCTAGCAGTAATATTTATACTAGCAGTAATATTTATTCTAGCAGCAATATTAAAATTAGTAGTAATATTTATTCTAGCAGTAATATTAATACTAGCAGTAATCTATATTGTAGCAGTAATATTAATACTAGCAGTAATAGTTTTCTAGCAGTACTATTCTAGCAGTTATATTAATACTAGCAGTAATATTTATTCTAACAGTAATATTAAAATTAGCAGTAATATTTATACTAGCAGCAATATTAATACTAGCAGTAATATTTATTCTAGCAGCAATATTAATACTAGCAGTAATATTTATTCTAGCAAGAATATTAAAATTAGCAACAATATTAATACTAGCAGTAATATTTATTCTAGCAGCAATATTAAAATTAACAGTAATATTTATTCTAGCAGTAATATTAATACTAGCAGTAATCTATATTGTAGCAGTAATATTAATACTAGCAGTAATAATTTTCTAGCAGTACTATTCTAGCAGTTATATTAATACTAGCAGTAATATTTATTCTAACAGTAATATTAAAATTAGCAGAAATATTTATTCTAGCAGCAATATTAATACTAGCAGTAAAATTTATTCTAGGAGTAATATTAAAACTAGCAGCAATATTTATTCTAGCAGTAATATTAAAATAAGCAGTAATATTTTTTCTAGCAATAATATTAAAATTAGCAACAATATTAATACTAGCAGTAATATTTTTTCTAGCAGTAATATTTATTCTAGCAGCAATATTAATAATAGCAGTAATATTTATTCTAGCAATAATATTAAAATTAGCAACAATATTAATACTAGCAGTAATATTTATTCTAGCAGCAATATTAAAATTAGCAGTAATATTTATTCTAACAGTAATATTAAAATTAGCAGTAATATTTATACTAGCAGCAATATTAATACTAGCAGTAATATTTATTCTAGCAGCAATATTAATACTAGCAGTAATATTTATTCTAGCAATAATATTAAAATTAGCAACAATATTATACTAGCAGTAATATTTATTCTAGCAGCAATATTAAAATTAGTAGTAATATTTATTCTAGCAGTAATATTAATACTAGCAGTAATCTATATTGTAGCAGTAATATTAATACTAGCAGTAATAGTTTTCTAGCAGTACTATTCTAGCAGTTATATTAATACTAGCAGTAATATTTATTCTAACAGTAATATTAAAATTAGCAGTAATATTTATACTAGCAGCAATATTAATACTAGCAGTAATATTTATTCTAGCAGCAATATTAATACTAGCAGTAATATTTATTCTAGCAATAATATTAAAATTAGCAACAATATTAATACTAGCAGTAATATTTATTCTAGCAGCAATATTAAAATTAGCAGTAATATTTATTCTAGCAGTAATATAAATACTAGCAGTAATCTATATTGTAGCAGTAATATTAATACTAGCAGTAATAATTTTCTAGCAGTACTATTCTAGCAGTTAATACTAGCAGTAATATTTATTCTAACAGTAATATTAAAATTAGCAGAAATATTTATTCTAGCAGCAATATTAATACTAGCAGTAAAATTTATTCTAAGAGTAATATTAAAACTAGCAGCAATATTTATTCTAGCAGTAATATTAAAATAAGCAGTAATATTTTTTCTAGCAATAATATTAAAATTAGCAACAATATTAATACTAGCAGTAATATTTTTTCTAGCAGTAATATTTATTCTAGCAGCAATATTAATAATAGCAGTAATATTATTCTAGCAATAATATTAAAATTAGCAACAATATTAATACTAGCAGTAATATTTATTCTAGCAGCAATATTAAAATAGCAGTAATATTTATTCTAACAGTAATATAAAATTAGCAGTAATATTTATACTAGCAGCAATATTAATACTAGCAGTAATATTATTCTAGCAGCAATATTAATACTAGCAGTAATATTTATTCTAGCAATAATATTAAAATTAGCAACAATATTAATACTAGCAGTAATATTTATTCTAGCAGCAATATTAAAATTAGCAGTAATATTTATTCTAGCAATAATATTAAGATTAGCAACAATATTAATAGTAGCAGTAATAGTTATTCTAGCAGCAATATTAAAACTAGCAGTAATATTTATTCTAACAGCAATATTAAAATTAGCAGTAATATTTATTCTAGCAGCAATATTAATGCTAGCAGTAATATTTATTCTAGCAGCAATATTAATACTAGCAGTAATATTTATTCTAGCAGCAATATTAAAACTAGAAGCAATATTCTAGCAGAAATATTAATACTAGCAGTAATATATATTGTAGCAGTAATATTAATGCTAGCAGTAATAGTTTTTCTAGCAGCAATATTAATACTAGCAGTAAAATTTATTCTAGCAGAAATATTAATAATAGCAGTAATATATATTGTATCAGTAATATTAATGTTTTTGTTTATCTCACAGTTTTTGGCATTCGCTGTGCCTGTTATTCTCTTTGTATTTGTGTCTGTCAGTGTCTTTGGTATTTGCTGGTGCAATAAATATTACTACTACTTTTAATATTTCTGCTAAAAAAAATATTACTGCTAGTATAAATATTACTGCAACAATATATGATATTGATAGTATTAATATTGCTGCGTTAATATTACTGCTAGAAAAATATTACTGCTAGTATTAATAGTACTGCTAGAATTAATATTGCTGCGTTAATATTACTGCTACAAAAATATTACTGCTATATTAATAGTACTGCCAGAATTAAAATTATAATATTAATGCTAGAATATGTATTACTGCTAGTATTAATAGTACTGCTAGAATAAACATTACTGCAAGAATAAATATTACTGTTAGAATAGATATTACTGCTAGAATAAACATTACTGCTAGAATAAATAGTACTGCTAGAATAAACATTACTGCTAGAATAAATTTTACTTTTAGAATAAATATTACTGCTAGAATAAATATTACTGCTATAATAAATATTACTGCTAGAATAAATATTACTGCTAGTAATAATATTACTGCTAGAATAAACATTACTGCTAGAATAAACATTACTGCTAGTATAAACATTACTGCTAGAATAAATATTACTGCTAGAATAAATATTACTGCTGGAATAAATATTACTGCTAGAATAAACATTACTGCTAGAATAAATATTACTGCTAGTATAAACATTACTGCTAGAATAAACATTACTGCTAGTATTAATAGTACTGCTAGAATTAAAATTATAATATTACTGCTAGTATTAATAGTACTGCTAGAATTAATATTGCTGCGTTAATATTACTGCTAGAAAAATATTACTGCTAGTATTAATAGTACTGCTAGAATTAAAATTATAATATTACTGCTAGAATATGTATTACTGCTAGTATTAATATTACTGCTAGAATAAACATTACTACTAGAATAAACATTACTGCTAGAATAAATATTACTGTTAGAATAAATATTACTGCTAGAATAAATATTACTGCTAGTATAAACATTACTGCTAGAATAGACATTACTGCTAGAATAAATATTACTGCTAGAATAAATATTACTGCGAGAATAAATATTACTGCTAGAATAAATATTACTGCTAGAATAAACATTACTGCTAGAATAAATATTACTGCGAGAATAAATATTACTGCTAGAATAAATATTACTACTTGAATAGATATTACTGCTAGAATAAATATTACTGCTATAATAAATATTACTGCTAGTATAAACATTACTGCTAGAATAAATATTACTGCTAGAATAAACATTACTGCCAGAATAAATATTACTGCCAGAATAAACATTACTGCTAGAATAAACATTACTGCTAGAATAAATATTACTGCTAGAATAAATATTACTGCTAGAATAAATATTACTGCTAGAATAAACATTACTGCTAGTATAAACATTACTGCTAGTATAAATATTACTGCTAGAATAAATATTACTGCGAGAATAAATATTACTGCTAGAATAAATATTACTGCTAGAATAAACATTACTGCTAGAATAAACATTACTGCTATAATAAATATTACTGCTAGTATAAACATTACTGCTAGAATAAATATTACTGCGAGAATAAATATTACTGCTAGAATAAATATTACTACTTGAATATATTACTGCTAGAATAATATTACTGCTATAATAAATATTACTGCTATAATAAATATTACTGCTATAATAAATATTACTGCTAGCATAAACATTACTGCTAGAATAAATATCACTGCGAGAATAAATATTACTGCTAGAATAAATATTACTGCTAGAATAAATATTACTACTTGAATAAATATTACTGCTAGAATAAATATTACTGCTAGTATAAACATTACTGCTAGAATAAATATTACTGCTAGAATAAATATTACTGCTAGTATAAACATTACTGCTAGAATAAATATTACTGCTAGAATAAATATTACTGCTATAATAAATATTACTGCTAGAATAAACATTACTGCTAGAATAAATATTACTGCTAGAATAAACATTACTGCTAGAATAAATATTACTGCTAGTATTAATATTACTGCGAGAATAAATATTACTGCTAGAATAAACATTACTGCTATAATAAATATTACTGTTAGTATAAACATTACTGCTAGAATAAATATTACTGCGAGAATAAATATTACTGCTAGAATAAATATTACTACTTGAATAGATATTACTGCTAGAATAAATATTACTGCTAGTATAAACAATACTGCTAGAATAAATATCACTGCGAGAATAAATATTACTGCTGGAATAAATATTATTGCTAGAATAAATATTACTACTTGAATAAATATTACTGCTAGAATAAATATTACTGCTAGAATAAATATTACTGCTAGTATAAACATTACTGCTAGAATAAATATTACTGCTAGAATAAATATTACTGCTATAATAAATATTACTGCTAGAATAAACATTACTGATAGAATAAATATTACTGCTAGTATTAATATTACTGCTAGAATAAATATTACTGCTAGAATAAACATTACTGCTAGAATAAATATTACTGCTAGAACAAATATTACTGCTAGAACAAATATTACTGCTAGAATAAATATTACTGCTAATATTACTGCTAGAATAAATATTACTGCTAGAATAAATATTACTGCTAGTAATAATATTACTGCTAGAATAAACATTACTGCTAGAATAAATATTACTGCTAGAATAAACATTACTGCTAGAATAAATATTACTGCTAGAATAAACATTACTGCTAGTATAAACATTACTGCTAGTTTAAACATTACTGCTAGAATAAATATTACTGTGAGAATAAATATTACTGCTAGAATAAATATTACTGCTAGAATAAATATTACTGCTAGAACAAATATTACTGCTAGAATAAATGTTACTGCTAATATTACTGCTAGAATAAATATTACTGCTAGTATTAATATTACTGCTAGAATAAATGTTACTGCTTGAATAAATATTACTGCTAGAACAAATATTACTGCTAGAATAAATATTACTGCTAATATTACTGCTAGAATAAATATTCTGCTAGAATAAATATTACTGCTAGTAATAATATTACTGCTAGAATAAACATTACTGCTAGTATAAACATTACTGCTAGAATAAATATTACTGCTAGTATAAACATTACTGCTAGAATAAATATTACTGCTAGAATAAACATTACTGCTAGAATAAATATTACTGCTAGAATAAACATTACTGCTAGAATAAATAGTACTGCTAGAATAAATATTACTGCGAGAATAGACATTACTGCTAGAATAAACATTACTGCTAGAATAAATATTACTGCTAGAATAAATATTACTGCGAGAATAGACATTACTGCTAGAATAAACATTACTGCTAGAATAAACATTACTGCTAGAATAAACATTACTGCTAGTATAAACATTACTGCTAGAATAAATATTACTGCGAGAATAAATATTACTGCTAGAATAAATATTACTGCTAGAATAAACATTACTGCTATAATAAATATTACTGCTAGCATAAACATTACTGCTAGAATAAATTTTACTGCGAGAATAAATATTACTGCTAGTATAAACATTACTGCTAGAATAAATATTACTGCGAGAATAAATATTACTGCTAGAATAAATATTACTGCTAGAATAAACATTACTGCTATAATAAATATTACTGTTAGTATAAACATTACTGCTAGAATAAATATTACTGCGAGAATAAATATTACTGCTAGAATAAATATTACTACTTGAATAGATATTACTGCTAGAATAAATATTACTGCTATAATAAATATTACTGCTAGTATAAACATTACTGCTAGAATAAATATCACTGCGAGTATAAATATTACTGCTGGAATAAATATTATTGCTAGAATAAATATTACTACTTGAATAAATATTACTGCTAGAATAAATATTACTGCTAGTATAAACATTACTGCTAGAATAAATATTACTGCTAGAATAAATATTACTGCTAGTATAAACATTACTGCTAGAATAAATATTACTGCTAGTATTAATATTACTGCTAGAATAAATATTACTGCTAGAATAAACATTACTGCTAGAATAAATATTACTGCTAGAACAAATATTACTGCTAGAACAAATATTACTGCTAGAATAAATATTACTGCTAATATTACTGCTAGAATAAATATTACTGCTAGAATAAACATTATTGCTAGAATAAATATTACTGCTAGAATAAACATTACTGCTAGAATAAACATTACTGCTAGAATAAACATTACTGCTAGTATAAATATTACAGCTAGTATAAACATTACTGCTAGAATGAACATTACTACTAGAATAAATATTACTGCTAGAATAAATATTACTACTAGAATAAATATTACTGCTAGAATAAACATTACTGCTAGTATAAATATTACTGCTAGAATAAACATTACTGCTAGAATAAATATTACTGCTAGAATAAACATTACTGCTAGAATAAATATTACAGCTAGTATAAACATTACTGCTAGAATAAACATTACTGCTAGAATAAATATTACTGCTAGAATAAACATTACTGCTGGAATAAATATTACTGATAATTTTAATATTGCTGCTAGAAAAGACGTTACTGCTAGTATTAATATTGCTGCTAGTATTAATATTACTGTTAGAATAAATATTACTATTAGAATAAATATTACTGGTAATCTTAATATTACTGCTAGAATAAATATTACTGCTAGTATTAATATTGCTGCTAGTATTAATATTACTGCTAATGGTGGGAAAACCCTCTATCAATGTTGCTGAAGGTTTTGTACATTATTCCCCGAAAAATCCCACTGAAAATCAAACGCGTCCCTCATGCTGTATATGAGTTTTTACACGACCCGGACAGGTGTAATTGACCCCCGTCTCATCCGAATCAGGATCTGGGAGTGAAAGCTCCACTTATTAACTATTTCCCGCCCAACGTCTCCTTAATAACTCGATTCTCTGTGTTTTCAAGCTGGTACTTTGGTTCTGTAAAGCGAATGGACGCCAAGCGTTATCTGCTGCAGGAGGAGAACCAGACCGGCGCCTTCCTGGTGTGGAGGAATGAGGAACTCAACTGCTATTACCTTTCAGGTACAGTGAAACTGACCACCTTTAATACTGACAGGTCCCAGGCCCCCAGGAGCCCATTCTGTTTTGTGTAGGTTGTGATATACCTGTAAGTAGGCTTGTGCACCGATTTTTTTTTCGGTTCGATTCGGTTAGATTTTTCGGATTTTTAAACTTTTCGATTCGGCTCGTTTCGACCAATTTGTGTTTCGATTCGGTTCGGCTCGATTCGTTTTTCGTGTACATGTTTTCGGAATATCGACCATTTTTCGTGTCACTTTGCTCGTTTTTTGTATCGACTTTTCGTAATTTCGGAAATTTTCGTTTTTTCGGAACGTCTGTTCTCCTCGTTTCAAAGCAATAAATTTCGATTTGACATATTTCAAGTCCATTCAAAAATTCCGAAAATATTTTGTTTCAGCTCGGAAAACTTTTCGGATCTGCCATTTTCGGATCTAAAAATTTTCGGAAATTCGGCCGCATCCGAAAACACGAATCGGGAAATTTCGTGAAAATTCCGAAATTTCTGAAACCCGAAACGCACATCCCTACCTGGAAGAGGAGGGGTGGCTATTCAGAAATCATTATATGAGGTGTGACAGTATCCCTGCACAGAAAAATCACTATATTGCCATCATTACTTTGGAGGCAGAGTCCAGGGGGGCTTTTGGGGGTCCCTTTCATCTTAAAGGACAAAACTGTAGTTTAGCTTGTGTAAATTAGTTGGAAACCTAACTGAAACATGATAACAATAACAGACAGTGTCAGTACAGGGTTGGGGTATGAGAGGCAGGGGCGGATCCAGACACAGGTTTCGGGGGGGCATTCTACCAGTTTTGGCCAAGAGCTGGTATTGGGTTCGAAGTGACAGGCGGATATATTTGCCCCCAGCTCACATGGATATACTGCCCCGAGCTCACAAGGATATATTTGCTCCAGCTCACATGGATATATTGCCCCAGCTCACATGGATATATTGCCCCCCAGACCACATGGATATATTGCCCCCAGCTAACATGGATATATTGCCCCAGCTCACACATGGATATATTGCCCCAGCTCACATGGATATATAGTCCCAGCTCACACATGGATATTTTGCCCCCCAGCTCACATGGATATATTTGCCCCCAGCTCACATGTATATATTTGCCCCTAGCTCACAAGGATATATTGCCCTCAGCTCACACATGGATATATTTGCCCCCTCACATGGATATATCTGCCCCAGCTCATATGGGTATATTGCCCCCAGCTCACATGGATATATTGCCCCCCGCTCATCACATGGATATATTGCCCCAGCTCACATGGATATATTTGCCCCCAGCTCACATGGATATATTGCCCCAGCTCATCAAATGGATATATTGCCCCAGCTCACATGGATATATATTGCCCCCAGTTCACATGGATATATTTTCCCCAGCTCACATGGATACATTGCCCCCAGCTCACATGGATATATATATTGCCCCCAGCTCACATGGATATATTTACCCCCAGCTCACATGGATAGATTTCCCCCAGCTCACATGGGTACATTGCCCCCAGCTCACATGGATATATATATTGCCCCCAGCTCACATGGCTATATTTACCCCAGCTCACATGGATAGATTGCCCCCAGCTCATATGGATATATTTGTCCTCAGGTCGCATGGGTATATTGCCAAGAGCTCACGTGGATATATTGCCCCCCAGCTCACACAGATATATTTGCCCCAGCTCACACAGATATATTTGCCCCCAGCTCACATGGGTATATTTGCCACCAGCTCATCACATGGATATATTGCCCCAGCTTACATGGGTGTATTTGCCCCAGCTCACATGGGTATATTGCCCCAGCTCACATGGATATATTGCCCCAGCTCACATGGATATATTGCCCCAGCTCACACATGGATATATTGCCCTTAGCTCACATGGATATATTTGCCCCAGCTCACATGCATATATTGCCCCTCACTCACACATGGATATATTGCCCCCAGCTCTCATGGATATATTTGCCCCCCAGCTCACATGGATATATTTTCCCCCCAGCTCACATGGATATATTTGCCCCAGCTCACATGGATATATATTGCCCCCCAGCTCACATGAATATATATATTGCCCCCAGCTCACATGGATATATATTGCCCCCAACTCACATGGTTATATATGGATATATTTTCCCCAGCTCACATGGATATATATTGCCCCAGCTCACATGGGTATATTTGCCCCCAGCTCACATGGGTATATTGCCTCCAGCTCACATGGGTAAATTGCCCCAGCTCACATGGATATATTTGCCCCCAGCTCATATGGGAATATTGCCCCCAGCTCGCATGGATATATTGCCCCCAGCTCGCATGGATATATTGCCCCCAGCTCACATGGATATATATATTGCCCCCAGCTCACATGGATATATTGCCCCAGCTCTTCACATGGTTATATTGCCCCAGATCACATGGATATAGTGCCCCCAGCTCGCATGGATATATTTGCCTCCAGCTCACACAGATATATTTGCCCCAGCTCAAATGGATATATATATTGCCCCAGCTCACATGGATATATTTGCCCTCACATGGATATATCTGCCCCCCACTCACATGGATATATCTGACCCCAGCTCACATGGGTATATTGCCTCCAGCTCACATGGAGATATTGCCCCCAGTTCACATGGACATATATATTGCCCCCAAGCTCACATGAATATATTTGCCCACAGCTCATATGGATATATTGCCCTAGCTCACATGGATATATTGCCCGCAGCTCACATGCATATATTTGCCCCCAGCTCATCAAATGGATATATTGCCCCAGCTCATCACATGGATATATTTGCCCCAAGCTCATATGGATATATTGCCCCAGCTCACATGGATATATTTGCCCCCAGCTCATGAAATGGATATATAGCCCCCAGCTAACATGGCTATATATTGCCCCAGCTCCCATGGATATATTTGCCCCAGCTCACATGGATATATTGCCCCAGTTTACATGGATATATTGCCCCAGCTCACATGGATATTTATATTGCCCACAGCTCACATGGATATATTGCCCCCCAGCTCACATGGATATATTGCCCCCAGCTCACATGAATATATTGCCCCCAGCTCACATGGATATATTGCCCCCAGCTCACATGAATATATTACCCCCCCACTCACATGGATATATTTGCCCCCTCACGTGGATATATTTGCCCCAGCTCACATGGGTATATTGCCCCCAGCTCACACAGATATATTTGCCCCAGCTTACATGGGTATATTTGCCCCAGCTCATCACATGGATATAATTGCCCCAGCTCACATGGATATAATTGCCCCAGCTCACATGGATATATTTGCCCCTAGCTTACATGGGTATATTTGCCCCAGCTCATCACATGGATATATTTGCCCCAGCTCACATGGGTATATTTCCCCAGCTCACATGGATATATTGCCCCAGCTCACATGGATATATTTGACCCCAGCTCACATGGCTATATTTTCCCCAGCCCATCACATGGATATATTGTCCACAGCTCACATGGATATATTTGCCCCCAGCTCACATGGATATATTCGCCCCTAGCTTACATGGGTATATTTGCCCCAGCTCATCACATGGATATATTTTCCCTCAGTTCACATGGGTATATTGCCCCCAGCTCACATGGATATATTGCCCCCAGCTCACATGGATATATTGCCCCCCGCTCACATGGATAATCTAAGAGGAGAGGGGACCCTTCTCCAGAGCTTACAATCTAAGAGGAGAGGGGACCCTGCTCCAGAGTTTACAATCTAAGAGGAGAGGGGACCCTGCTCCAGAACTTACATTCTAAGAGGAGAGGGGACCCTGCTCCAGAGCTTACAATCTAAGAGGAGAGGGGACCCTGCTCCAGACTTTACAATCTAAGAGGAGAGGGGACCCTGCTCCAGAGTTTACAATCTAAGAGGAGAGGGGACCCTGCCCCAGAGCTTACAATCTAAGAGGAGAGGGGACCCTGCCCCAGAGCTTACAATCTAAGAGGAGAGGGGACCCTGCTCCAGAGTTTACAATCTAAGAGGAGAGGGGGCCCTGCTCCAGAGCTTACAATCTAAGAGGAGAGGGGACCGTGCTCCAGAGTTTACAATCTAAGAGGAGAGGGGTGACACGCTAGGTGAGGGTGAATAGAGGTGTTGCCAGGCATGATCATGATGCCATTTGTGGCCCTGATGACGTCCAAGTCCCATGGCGTACACGCGTGCCAAGAGGTCTGCTCTAGCAGCCAATCAGGAGGGCTCACACATCGGCTGCATTAACACTTGTCAATGGGTTATTTCCACACCAAGAGTAAATCTTCACAGTTGCTTGTGGTACATTTTCCCTCAGTCCTCTCGGACACCGGGTGACAGAGATGGACTGCCAGGGGGTAAGGAGGACTAAAGGAACACCATGTGTCACCCACAGGAAACCGTGTGACTTGACGGGTCTGAAATAGAGACCGTCCCTCCTATATAGGGAAGCCTGGCAGGGTTTGGATTTGTCAATTTATTGGACCTCCCCAACACGCAACATGCCAACACGCGGCTGTCTAGTAACGAGAATAGATAACCACCTGGGGATTTACTGGACGAACATCTGGGAGTCGGCAAACCAATAATTATCTCGTTCTCTCCCACAGTGCGACTGGACAGCGTGGCGAGACATTACAAGATACACCAAAACGACGTGGCCTTCTATCTGGTGGAAAGAGTCTCCTTTAAGACCATGCCAAGACTGGTGGAGTATTACCATCTTCAGAGCGATGGACTGCCCACCTGCCTGGAGAAGGCCTGCGTGAAGGTGCGATTAAAAAGCTAAAATGATGGTGTTGGGGGGGGTGTTGAGGTAATATGTTTTAAAGGATTTGATAGGTGTAACAACTTGCTGCTCAAAGTCCTCTGTCCGGGCACCTCTAACTACTCTACACACCTCAAAGTACCCTACATGCCTCTAACTACTCTACACACCTCAAAGTACCCTACATGCCTCTAACTACTCTACACACCTCAAAGTACCCTGACTGTACACATAAAACTACTCCACACACTTCAAAATCCTTGGTCCTTTACCCCTCACTCCATATACCATAGCTCGGATCCAGGAGCCAAACTAGCCCTCCAGGTCTCATCTGCCCCCAAGTGCCCATATAGCTGCTGGTGATACCAGCCAGCGGTGACTTAACAAGTGTTTCTCCCTCCAGGCCATTCACAGCAGCGGGTTTATCGAGGATTGTAACTTAATAGTAATATTATACGTAATGTTCAGACACGCTGTTACTGTCTCCTGTGACTCTAACCATGTATTTGTTTCATGAAAGCTGGACCTCCCTACGTCTAATGAAATCTCCCACGAAACCACAATAGATAAACTGGAGATCAACCCGAAATCCGTTGAGAAGATAAAGACATTGGGCAGGGGGAGCTTTGGCCATGTGTGGCTGGGATTGTGGAACGGAACCACTGAGGTGGCAATCAAAGAGCTCCAAGGTGAGAATCTCGATGATCCCACAACCATACACAGACTGCTTACATGATCCCTGGGTTATATGGTTACTAGTATCACTGTGCACCATCCGTTAGGAATGGTAATTACTGGTCATAGCTATGGTGTAATGTCCCTGGGTTACACGGTTACCAGTATCACTGTGCACCATCCGTTAGGAATGGTAGTTATTGGAGCCATCCTCGGAGGATGAAACCTAACAAGGAAAAAACTGTCACCTGCGCTCATTTCTATATAGCGCCATGTGAAACAAAACACAGAGGTCTTGGTTTACTTGAATGGCCATTGAAGTGTAAGCCCACCTGCCCCGTCAAGGCACCTCTTGGTAAAGTGAGTACTACCTAATGAAACCATAAGCCACTCCTCTGAGCAACCTCACACTCTCATGCTGCTTCTCAGCTAAGAGACAGAAAGATGGGTTTTATTTAAACACTCACCAAATACTTCCAATTTGGGATAAAAACAAAAACAAGGAAAGGGACAGCAGCCAAAATGACCTGGCTGGTGTTACAATAAATTATAAATACATACAGAAAAAGGTGGTGTCGCGCCCATGCCTACCAGGACAGCTGCAACAACCAGGAGTAACAGCCCAGTTCATGTATAACCTAGCTTACACTTCAATGGCCATTCAAGTAAACCAAAACCTCTAATTGTGTTTTGTTTCACATGGAATTATATAGAAATGAACTGTCCCCTGAGGATGGTTATTACTGGGAGCCGTCCCCTGAGGACGGTTATTACTGGGAGCCACCCCCTGAGGACGGTTATTACTGGGAGCCGCCCCCTGAGGACGGTTATTACTGGGAGCCACCCCCTGAGGACGGTTATTACTGGGAGCCGCCCCCTGAGGACGGTTATTACTGGGGGCCACCCCCTGAGGACGGTTATTACTGGGAGCCGTCCCCTGAGGATGGTTATTATTGGGACCCGTCCCCTGAGGATGGTTATTACTGGGAGCCTTCCCCTGAGGATGGTTATTACTGGGAGCCATCCCCTGAGGATGGTTATTACTGGGAGCAATCCCCTGAGGATGGTTATTACTGGGAGCCGTCCACTGAGGATGGTTATTACTGGCAGCCGTCCCCTGAGGATGGTTATTACTGGGAGCCGTCCCCTGAGGATGGTTATTACTGGGAGCCGTCCCCTGAGGATGGTTATTACTGGGAGCAGTCCCCTGAGGATGGTTATTACTGGGAGCCGTCCTCTGAGGATGGTTATTACTGGGAGCCGTCCCTTGAGGATGGTTATTACTGGGAGCCGTCCCCTGAGGATGCTTATTACTGGGAGCCGTCCCCTGAGGATGGTTATTACTGGGAGCCACCCCCGGAGGACGGTTATTACTGGGAGCCGTCCCCTGAGGATGGTTATTACTGGGAGCCGTCCCCTGAGTATGGTTATTACTGGGAGCCGTCCGCTGAGGATGGATATTACTGGGAGCAATCCCCGGAGGATGGTTATTACTGGGAGCCGTACCCTGAGGATGGTTATTACTGGGAGCCTTCCCCTGAGGATGGTTATTACTGGGAGCAGTCCCCTGAGGATGGTTATTACTGGGAGCCGTCCTCTGAGGATGGTTATTACTGGGAGCCGTCCCTTGAGGATGGTTATTACTGGGAGCCGTCCCCTGAGGATGGTTATTACTGGGAGCAATCCCCTGAGGATGGTTATTACTGGGAGCCGTCCACTGAGGATGGTTATTACTGGGAGCCGCCCCCTAAGGATGGTTATTACTGGGAGCCGCCCCCTAAGGACGGTTATTACTGGGAGCCGCCCCCTGAGGACAGTTATTACTGGGAGCCGCCCCCTGAGGACGGTTATTACTGGGAGCCGTCCCCTGAGGACGGTTATTACTGGGAGCCGTCCCCTGAGGATGGTCATTACTGGGAGCCATCCCCTGAGGATGGTCATTACTGGGAGCCGTCCCCTGAGGATGGTTATTATTGGGAGCCGTCCTCTGAGGTTGGTTATTACTGGGAGCCGTCCCCTGAGGATGGTCATTACTGGGAGCCGTCCCCTGAGAATGGTCATTACTGGGAGCCGTCCCCTGAGGATGGTTATTACTGGGAGCCGTCCCCTGAGGATGGTCATTACTGGGAGCCGTCCCCTGAGGATGGTCATTACTGGGAGCCGTCCCCTGAGGATGGTCATTACTGGGAGCCGTCCCCTGAGGATGGTCATTACTGGGAGCCATCCCCTGAGGATGGTCATTACTGGGAGCCGTCCCCTGAGGATGGTTATTATTGGGAGCCATCCCCTGAGGATGGTTATTACTGGGAGCCGTCCCCTGAGGATGGTTATTACTGGGAGCCGTCCCCTGAGGATGGTTATTACTGTGAGCCATCAACTGAGGATGGTCATTACTTGGAGCCGTCCCCTGATGATGGTCATTACTGGGAGCCGTCCCCTGAGGATGGTTATTACTCTCATAATAGAATGTAATGCCCGTATTGGAATTTGGTGCTGATTCTCGATTCGTAGTTAATACATGTCGTCTGAGGAACACAACGATAATTTTTATTTATTTATTGCCTGTTTTAAAGCCCATGGAATACGCTGATGTTGCACAAATAATCCTTTTTATCTGGGTTTGATTCCAGTGACGGCTGAGTCGCTGCAGAACACGCTATACGGAGAGGCAGAGACAATGTGGAAACTGAATCACGAGCGGCTCCTGAAGCTTTATGCCGTGTGTCTGCAAACCGAGCCCGTGTTCATCGTCACCGAGTACATGAAACACGGGACCCTGAAATCCTATCTAAGAGGTAACATATTACATACGCCACTTGTCAGGTCTGATATCCTATGCTGGGGCCACGGATTAATGGTGGCTTTTCATTCAGACACAATGCATCTCGGGATGAACTTGGGGAAATTCCACAAAAATATCAAAATGAAAAATAATGGAAAAATAAAAGCGATCAGCAAGGTTTCCATTTTCACTATTTAAGCTTTAAATCTGCTGACCCGCCCTCACCCCTCCATGATCCCCGGCATAATGACTATCCCGGGCTGTTACTAAGACTCTCTGGGGATTGGAGGACACATCTCGGACCCTCAGAATGTTCTTCTAGAGGTTCTTCCATTTCTCGTTATCTAACACAAGTGTCTTCTCGTTTAGGTCATCAAAAGACTCGAGATCTGGAGCTGCACATGCTGATAGACTTTGCTGTTCAGGTCAGTGTCTGAATCGCACGGTATCCCCTGAGAAGCGCTCGCTGGGTTGTGGGTTGACGTCGTTTGAGATTTAATGGAGAATGTAAGAGACGCCGCCTCGGCTTAAACCAGAAAGTGAGAAATGTAAAGTTTAATGGAACCAAGAGCAATCGTCAGGCAAAAATCCCATTAATTAAAATTTAAAACCTAATACAACAATATCACAGCTCAAAGAAACCTCCTAAAGCAAGAGAGGTGAATGGAGACGGGGCGCCCTCTGCTGGGCGAGGCAGGAATAGACATTTGAAGCTGGTATCCATGAGGGATCTGCCATGCTGGGGGCTCGAATCGTAATATAGAACTGCTAACGTTTCCCAATGTGGCGATGTGCACCACCAGTGGTAGCATCTCCTGAACTCCATGGAGACTGGAGAGAGTCTGTCACATCGACGAGATATTGCAGCGCCGACAGAAGGACAACGGGCCATATTTATTGTCAGTATCCTTCTGCTGGTGGCGAGAGGAGGCCACGGATTGTGCCACCCTCTGCACCATGGGACGTCAGGTGATTATTTGAGTTTTGAGTACTTTGCTGCACCAGCTTTCAGAGTCATTTTCTCAATGCCGGATGCGGGTGGAACGGACCTTTTTAATCGCTTCACCAGTTGTCGGCAAATTAGCTTTTCCCATACAAGCACCGCGCAAGCTCAGTCGGCTGAATCACCTTTACGGGCCATCCGAGGAGAGCCTCTAGGACTATGAGGACACTAAGGTCACAGTGACATTGGATTTGTGTTGAACGAGCACAGCGCCAAGTCTGTCCCTTTAATGGCTCACTCGTAGCCCGGTCAGAATAGATCCATGAGAAACGCTCCTGGAACTTGAAGGGCCAAAACGTTGCCAGTTTCTCCAATAAATCTGCTGATGTTGGGAGACGCAGAGCCCGTTTCTTCTTTGCTTGTGGACTACAGGGGTTATTCAAAGAGCAGGGATATTTCAGTGCTTTCTCGTTCTGCGCACTTCAGTGCGATTCGTCAATTCCAGTTTGCCGACCCTGCAATGAATTCACTATTCACCGAATTGTCCCCGAACTGCGCCGTACGTGGAGCCGCCGGACAGACTGCTGAATGCCACGGAACACCACCACCGACCTCCAATCAGCCCGCTGAATGCCACCACAGGCAGCCAAACGCCAACACAGGCAGTCGAACGCCACCACAGGCAGCTGAACGCCACCACAGGCAGCCGAACGCCACCACAGGCAGCCAAACGCCAACACAGGCAGCCGAACGCCACCATAGGCAGCCGAACGCCGCGTATTGCAGAGAAAAAAAAAACAGAACTCTGCTATTTTTTAAAAGGTGTTTAAAATTAAAACAATAAAAAAGATATAAAAGGGTCAAGTACAATATAAAGAAAAAAAACACCATTAAACAAATGGGAAGCAAAGATTTTGCCTAAAAGATCCAGAAAAATACCCCAAAAAAATTCTAAAAAAATAAATATTCTTTTCAGTTTCTGCAAAGTCTCAACGGTTGAAGAAAAAAAATAATAGGATGGGAATATTTTTAACATTGAAGCCTATGGGATTCGCCTGAATAAACCTGTCGAATGAAACCACCGAACATCAGGGCATTTCACTGACATTTCTCTGCTGTTCAATGTGAATAGATTAACCATTGCTTCTCTATGGAGGATTTCACTGCCGCCAAAACAGGCACCGTATTTCACTGCCGCCGGACAGCACTGTATTTCACTGCCACCAAACAGGCATAGTATTTCACTGCCGCCAAACAGGCATAGTATTTCACTGCCGCCAAACAGTCACCGTATTTCACTGCCGCCGAACAGCACCGTATTTCACTGCCGCCAAACAGCACCGTATTTCACTGCCGCCGAACAGGCACCTTATTTCACTGCCGCCGAACAGATATCGTATTTCACTGCCGCCAAACAGGCACCGTATTTCACTGCCGCCAAACAGGCACCGTATTTCACAGCCACCAGACACCGTATTTCACTGCCGAACAGGCACCGTATTTTACTGCCGAACAGGCACCGTATTTCACTGCCGCCAAACAGACACCGTATTTCACTACCGAACAGGCACTGTATTTCACTGCCGCCGAACAGCACTGTATTTCACTGCCGCCGAACAGCACTGTATTTCACTGCCACCAAACAGGCACCGTATTTCACTGCCACCAAACAGCACCGTATTTCACTGCCACCGAACAGCACTGTATTTCACTGCCGCCGAACAGGCACCGTATTTCACTGCTACCAAACAGCACTGTATTTCACTGCCGCCGAACAGGCACCGTATTTCACTGCCGCCAAACAGACACCGTATTTCACTGCCGAAAAGGCACCGTATTTCACTGCCGCCGAACAGGCACCGTATTTCACTGCCGCCAAACAGACACCATATTTTACTCCCGCCGAACAGGCACCGTATTTCACTGCCGCCGAACAGGCACCGTATTTCACTGCCGCCGAACAGATATCGTATTTCACTGCCGCCAAACAGGCACCGTATTTCACTGCCGCCGAACAGGCACCGTATTTCACTGCCGCCGAACAGATATCGTATTTCACTGCCGCCAAACAGGCACCGTATTTCACTGCCGCCGAACAGATATCGTATTTCACTGCTGCCAAACAGGCAACGTATTTCACTGCCGCCAAACAGACACCGTATTTCACTGCCGAACAGGCACCGTATTTTACTGCCGCCGAACAGGCACCGTATTTCACTGCCGAAAAGGCACCGTATTTCACTGCCATTGAAGGTCTCCAAATTGCAGCGAACTGTATTTTGCTGTCAATTCACCAGCATTTGGAAAACTGCCTGCTTTTTGAATAGCCGAACTGCACCGAAATTGCACCGTACGGGGAGCTACACCATTGTGTTGAGGGACTTGGCCTCTCCATGACTTGGTGCACCCATTTTCTGTGTCTCATGGGTGGTGTGCTGGTCCTGCTTTGTGTGTGACATCACTAGTGACCGTTCTGGTGACCAGCAGCTGGGAATTTTTTCAAAATCCTGCCTACCGGTGACCCCATGTGAGGGGGAGGAAACTCCTCCATTCCACCAGGTCAGGGATGCTGGGAGGTGGTGGGGGGGGGGGACAGAGAAATGGTAGAACCAGGTCCTTAGCGCGCATCTAGCAGACCCTGTTTTATTAGATTCTTACACGTTTGCTCCAGACACTGCAGTGATAAACACGATACTGATGTTTTGTGTTCATCCACCCTGGATCACATTTTCACCACGCGTTCTTCACTGGTTCCCACATGTTCCACCATTTCTGTTCCTCACAGATCTCTCAGGGCATGTGTTACATGGAGAAGCACAACTGCGTGCATCGAGACCTGCGCAGCGAGAACATCCTCCTCTCTGCCATGATGTCCTGCAAGATCGGAGACTTCGGCATGGCACGATTCATGGAGGACTCCTCTGTTACCATGACTGCCGGTGAGTGGACCATCCAGTCCCTCTGAATAGGATGTTATAATGAACGTGTCTCACTCGGGTCTTGAGAACCATATCCTGTTCCATTTCTTCCACCACACCATTCAGTGGTACACGGTGCAGATGACCTCTGCTTCTCCATTCACGTGGAGCTGTGCAGAGCGAGTGCCTGAGCCGTCGATCTTTCAATCGCACAGCCAGTGGCTCCGGCTCCTGCACTGAATGTCCATGAATGCTGATGGTACCATAATCTATGCTAGAAGGGTGAGATGAGACACAAAACGAAACATCAGGGACAATTATAGAGGAACAGAATTCACAGCCTGTAAATGTGAAAAGGCCACGCACTGTCTCATGACCAAACATGCTCCTTCTACTAGGGAGAGCAGCCTATACATGTGACCTTACAGAACAACACGCCAAGGCCTCCATTAATCATGTCCTCTCTCTAACAGAATCCAAGGTCCCCATTAAGTGGATGGCACCGGAGGTTTTCCAGACACAGAGATACTCCAGCAAATCAGACGTGTGGTCCTTCGGAGTCCTCCTGGTTGAGGTTATGACGTATGGGAAGATTCCCTTCACGGGTAAGTGCTGAATGGTCCATCGAGCTGTCACTAGTGACCTCCGAGTTATATGACCAAGGGCTGGATTTAACACAGCCCCATTGCCGCAGCAGCTTTGGGGCGTAATTCCGCCGTTCTCTAATTCAGGAGATTCAAATTCCGGCTTCCCAGCATTCCCAACCCCGGTAAAAAGTCGACGGGAATATCAGCTCTCGTGGTTACACTTTGAAATGTAAAATTTCCGTAAGACATTTTCCCAAAAAATGACGGTCCTCCTGAGCGGAGCCGATAATGAATTTAACGCCAGGAATCTGTGGAAATCAAACATTGAGCTTTTCAACAGGCGCGCTTAATGGCAAACGCCAACATGATGCTGGCCAGAAATATGCTTTTTCAGGCGTTTTGCCGACCAGGAGCTCTATTAACTGCTTCGCGTAAAAGCGCACACACAGCGCAATTTTTTTTGCGTGCAGCGCTAAACATTAACGAGCATAAATTAACGCTGGTATTAAAATCCGAACGCATTTTTTCATCCGGAAAAAAATAACACGTGCAAAAACGCGTGCGCATTAACACTTCGCGCAGAAATCGGTGTGCAGACTGTTTTTTCACGCGATTCAGCCAATCAGAATTAAGAACCACAATTGTCTCACGTTACGTTTTTGAGCCTGTCAAAGTCAATCTGTGTATATATGCTGCAGCAATAATAAAAACACGCACAACCTCTCGATTTTATTGTTTGGGTATGTGTAGAATGTGCTGTATTATTTTTTTTGGGCTGGTGTATTTGGTTTCAGCCAGGACGTTCAGATTTGCCGTTACCACCAGCTTTTTGTCAGATCCTCAGCCCCTGCTGTGCTGCCTGGGGAGGGTCTGGGCAAAATCCTGTGCCAAGAGCTGGCCGACTGTCAGCACTGGGGAATGGCCAAGGGGGCGGGATCTGGTGTGGTCACGAGGAGCCGCTGGAGGGCGCGAGGAGTTGCCTCGTCGCCCTGTCGTGGAGTTCTGTTCCCGCATCGCAAACTTATTCTGTGCATTGATTTTTTGTTGCCAACCCGTTTTCTGGATACGATCCCTGCTCCTGATTTTTGACCCGGCTTGTTTTGACCATTCTAGTTATACGTTACTGGGGTATTATGCGGCTCATGTTTGAACATCTAAAAACACATAGATTACAGGATCAGAAACAACATGGGTTTACCTCAGGGAGATCATGCCAAACTATTCTTATTGATTTTTTTGATTGGGTAACAAAAATAATAGACACAGGTGGTGCAGTAGACATTGCTTATTTAGATTTCAGTAAGGCTTTTGATACTGTTCCGCATAGAGTGACAGGCAACAGAGGGTTGTGGTAAATGGAGTTTATTCGGCACAAGGTCTTGTTACCAGTGGGGTACCTCAGGGGTCAGTATTTGGACCCATTCTCTTTAATATTTTTATTAGTGATATTGCAGAAGGTATTAATGGAAAAGTATGTCTTTTTGCTGATGACACAAAGATTTGCAACAGGGTTGACGTTCCTGGAGGGATCAGCCAAATGACAAATGATATAGGTAAACTAAAAAAATGGTGGGAGCTGTGACAATTGAGTTTTAATGTGGATAAGTGCAAGATAATGCACCTGGGACGTAAAAACCCAAGGGCTGAATATAGAATATTTGATACATCTGAGGAAAGGGATTTAGGGGTCATTATTTCAGAGGATCTAAGGGTAAGTAGTCAATGTAATAGAGCAGCAGGAAATGCTGGCAGAATGCTTGGTTGTAGACATCTTAGAGAGAGTTCAGAGAAGGGCTACTAAAATGGTGTACGGCTTGAAGGAGAAAAGTTACCAGGAAAGGCTTAATGATCTTAACATGTACAGCTTGGAAAAAAGACGAGACAGAGGAGATATGATAGAAACATTTAAATACGTAAAGGGAATCCACAAGGTAGAGGAAGGGAGTATATTTAACCCTTTCACTGCTGAGGACTGTGGGGAAAGTCCTCATTGACTCCTAAGGAAAGATAGGGGTGGAGATAGGGGGTTCCTTTGAACCACGATATCTCCCCACTGTTGGCAGCTAGAGGGTCATGTTTGTTATCAGTAGAAAGGCCAGAGCATGGCCTTTCCAATGATACCAAACATGACCATGTTTAAAGTAAAGAAGAAAAATTAGACCCAAAATGGCTCAGCAGTGAAGGGGTTAAAAGGAAACAAAGTAGCAAAACAAGAGGACATAGTCTTAGATTAGAGGGGCAAAGGTTTAAAAGTAACATCAGGAAGCATTATGTTACTGAGAGGGTGGTGGATACATGGAACAGTCTTCCAGTAGAAGTGGTAGAGGCCAAAACAGTAATTGAATTTAAGCAGGCATGGGATAGGCATAAGACTATCCTAAACAAAAGATAAATCCAGGTAAAGTATCCATGTAATTGGGCGACTAGATGGGCCGAAAGGTTCTTATCTGCCGACATTTTCTATGTTTCTATGTTCAGTGTGCTCTCACCATCAACAACAATACTCGATACTGTACCATCGCTAGACCCCGATGTGTAGGTGTTGCCGCTGAATATCATAAGGTACTGCTGATCTGCTCCCGATTATCAGAAAATGTTAAAGCAGCACATTTCCTGATTAACCCTGCAGTCCGCGCAATTCACCAACTGTCTGATGTATCTTAGTGTTTCTGAACGTGCTCTAAGTTGTCTATCGGTCTCGAAACCTTTAGTGCTTAGTAGCAACTCAGTGTATTGTCCAACCTCCCTGTCTCAAGCGTATAAATCTGAATATACCAAGCAGAGTTTAAACGTCAAGAAGATGTATCAGTCCTTAAGGATCTCAACTCCGCTACTCTCTAGTGGGCGCTACTCCACCCGTTACACTTTTAAAAGACGTTAAAATTATGCGCGAAAACGTTGTCCGTTAAAATTGGCGCTAAGATGGCACCAGCGCACAAAAGCTTTTGCGCTCACAATGTTAAGTATGGGATGCGCGCACGAACTTGCACCTGTGCAAGGTCACTCGCGTTAGACGTTAACGCGCATTTTGTACGACGTTCAGCGCAAAGGGTTTTGCCCCTCGCGTTAATACGTTTTTGCGCATGCGCAAAATTGTGCGTGAAGAGTATAATAGTGCCCCAGATGTTTTTCATACCAGAATGTTTTTTGATTTACGGCTCTGGACAATTTTTTTTTTTAGTTAAATCAGCGGATACTGTGAAAAAAAATATTGTCATCAACACCTTTATAAATATCTGCCGAGGGAACGGGTCTGCAGAGGGATCGGGTCTGCCGAGGGAGGGAAAGGGTCTGCCGAGGGAGGGAATGGGTCTGCCGAGGGAGGGAATGGGTCTGCCAAGGGAGGGAATGGGTCTGCCAAGGGAATGGGTCTGCAGAGGGATCGGGTCTGCCGAGGGAGAGAATGGGTCTGCCGGGGGAATGGGTCTGCCGAGGGAACGGGTCTGCCGAGGGAACGGGTCTGCCGAGGGAACGGGTCTGCTGAGGGAGGGAACGGGTCTGCCAAGGGAACAGGATCTGCCGAGGGGACGGGATCTGCCGAGGGAACGGGTCTGCCGAGGGAACGGGTCTGCCGAGGGAGGGAACGGGTCTGCTGGGGGAAATGGGTCTGCCGAGGGAGGGAACGGGTCTGCCGGGGAAATGGGTCTGCCAAGGGAACAGGTCTGCCGAGGGAGGGAACGGGTCTGCCAGTCAGTGGTGTATTTAGGTTTTGTGCTGCCCTAGGCCTGACTAAACTCGTGCACCCCCCAATTTAAATTTGAGGCACCCCTTCCTGTCAAGGGCACACCTCTTCCTGGTAAATCCCCACCCTTCCACTTTAAGCTCCGCCTTTTCCTCTCTTTATATTAAAAGTGGATACCAAGCGCCTACTTGTATATTTTGTATACCATTTCAAATGTATCTATTGAGATAAATAAAATTATGAAATGTTTAAATTTAAGCATTTTTACAAAGAACAGCCACGCATGTCAAGTATACTGGATCACAGCCGCTCTAATTGGTTGAACAATAAAATCCACAGAAACGTGCACTGCATATGAGCGTATCACAGAGCTGCACAGCAATAAAACCCACAGAAATGGGCACTGTGTATGAGCATATCACAGAACTGCACAGCAATAAAACTCACAGTAATGCGCGGTGTGTATGAGCGTATCCCAGAGCTCCAGGGCAATACAACTCACAATAATATGCAGTGTGTATCACAGAATCCACAGCAATAAAACTCCCAGCAATGCAATGTGTGGTGTGTGTCAGCGTATCAGAATCCACAGCAATAAAAATTCCAGCAATGCAATGTGTGGTGTGTGTCAGCGTATCAGAATCCACAGCAATAAAACTCCCAGCAATGCAATGTGCGGTGTGTATGAGTGCATCAGAATCCACTGCAATAAAACTCACAGCACACCGAGTGAATATGACAACACAGCAATTATTTATTCTATATTTACCGGCCTCTGTCCGCGTAGGGCTGTGTGCAGAGTCAGCAGGGACTGTGTACGGACTCAGCAGGAGGCCCCTCCAGGCCACGTGAGGATCGCAGCTGTGCTTGTGCGTGGAGCCATCTTGTCAGCAGTGGGGTGCCACTGCCAGAGGGTGCACCGTGGCTTTGATTCCCTTCCCGGTGGGTGTTCAGTCCAGAATAGAGTGAGAGTCTGTGTTAACGAAAGGACGGGCAGCTGCGTGCATGTGTGTCACGTGGTTCAGCCAGTCAGGTGGTACTGAGACACAGTACCACCTGACTGGCCGAACCGCGTGAACTGCACGCAAGCAGCCTCACCAGGAGCCAGGCAGCTCAATGACAAATTTCTATCACTGCAGTGCTGGTTAAGGAAAGGTCTACTTTAAAAAGCAGTAAGCAGACAGGGCTTCATATTCTGAGGATACCCCCCTTTACCTGCCGTTTACTGTCATCTTCTCTCTCTGCACACAAATCACACACCCCTCCCCTCTCCTACAGCTGCTACGGGGCAGGGGAGGAGCTATGGAGGGAGGAGAGGGGGATTTTTATTCTATTCAATTTTATTCCGTATGCAAATGCCCTGCTCCGCTGCTCGTTGTTTGAGAACACAGCTCAAAGCTGACACACAGTGACAGTGGCACCTCCTAGTACCCCCTAATGACACCCCAATAATCACTGGTACCTGGGGCGGCCCTCCCTCTGCTACTCCCCTAAGTACACCACTGCTCTGTGATATGTACGGTGCTGTTTGAAGGCAGTGCAAATTCCCATAGAGAAGTAATGGTTAATCTATTCAGAGACACCAAACAGCAGAGAAATGACAGTGAAATGCCCTGATGTTCGGTGGTTTCAATCAGCAGGTTTATTCAGGCGAACCCCATAGGTTTCAATGTTAAAAATATTCCCGTTTTTATGCAATATCTAATAAACCATTTATTATTTTAATCTGCAGTAAAAAGTCTTTATTGATTTTTTTTTTTAGTACCTTTCAGTCATTTTTCAGATTATTTTGGGCAAAATTCCCCCCCCTTTTTTTAATAGTGGTTTTTCTTTTTTCTGTAACAGAACTTTTTATTATCAATCATAGGATCTTATATGTAAATTCCAGACATTTTCGTTCAGTAGTTCTTTTGAAAACAGCAGGCCACGGGTTTGCGGTGGCAGCATTCAGCGGCCGACTCCATGCACTTTGGGGACCCTGTGGTGAATGGTGAATTCACTGCAGGGTGGGGAAATTTTATTCCCCGAAGTGCAGGGAACTACAGAACACCAAAATGTTGGCGTCATTTCGGTGCTCTGTGAGTAACCCATTTAGTGGTGAGGTTTTTTGCTGCCCCCTGGAAAGTGAAAGCCTAGGCCTTGCCTACCCAGGACATACTTGAACATTAGTGAAATCTCAATGTATCCTTCCTGGTAAAATACTCGGGAAAAAAAATAATAATAATTCTTTAGGAGTGGGGCCACCCGGTGCAGGCCGCCGCCTCCTGGAAAGTGCTGCCCTAGGCCTAGGCCTCGTCAGCCTAGGGAAAAATAAAATAAATAAATAAAATACACCACTGCTGCCAGTGGAACGGGTCTGCCAGAGGAACGGGTCTGCCGAGGGAACAGGTCTGCTGAGGGAACGGGTATGCCAAAGGAGGGAACGGGTCTGCCGGGGGAACAGGTCTGCCGAGGGAACGGGTCTGCCGAGGGAGGGAACGGGTCTGCTGGGGGAACGGGTCTGCCGAGGGAACGGGTCTGCCGAGGGAACAGGTCTGCCGGGGGAACGGGTCTGCTGAGGGAACGGGTCTGCTGAGGGAACGGGTCTGCCAAGGAAGGGAACGGGTCTGCCAAAGGAGGGAATGGGTCTGCTGGGGGAACAGGTCTGCCAAGGGAACGGGTCTGCCAAGGGAGGGAACGGATCTGTCGGGGGAACGGGTCTGCAAAGGGTCTGCCGAGGAAACGTGTCTGCCGAGGGAATGAATAGGTAAAAAAATTGTGTTTTCTTTAGAAGATGCTCCAAATCGGCCGCATAGCTAGGGATAGGATTAGGGTTGGAGGTTAGGGCTAGGTTACTGATAGTACTTTTTATAGGGTTAGGGTTACAGATATTAGGGTTGGGGTTACAGTTAGGGCTTTCTTTTAGGGATACAGTAAGGGCTAGGTTACTGACGGTGCTTTTTTAGGGTTAGGGTTACAGTACAGGTTAGGTTACTGACAGTGCTTGTTTTAAAGTTTGGACTACGTTACCGACAGTGCTTGTTTTAGGGTAGAAGTTACAGTTACGAGTTAGGTTACTAACTAAATTATTTTAGGGTTAGGTTACGTTACTGACAGTGTTAGGGTTAGGTTACTGAACGTGATTGTTTTAAGCTACGTTACAGACAGTGATTGTTTTAGGGTTGGGGTCACAGTTAGGGTTAAGCTTCATTTTTAGTAATATTTCTTTTGATGTTAATGCAGAGTCTTTTTTAAAGACGTAATTTTTTGATGTAACTTAGTTTTTGCATCTTTTCTATGGTGAAACATCCAGGCCACAATATGCCAGATTGTGTGCCACTGATCTCGATCCCCGTGTGTAGGATTTGGACTGGGTGAGGGCAAGTTACCTGTGCTCCATGCCTAGCTGTTTGCAGCCACATGTAACGATGTTTATCCAAATCACAGTTTAGTGTCACTTTTTAATGTAAACAGTGGAATTTGCTATTTTACCAAAAGTCCCAATTCCTCAGTGTTTTGTAACGTGTTACTTCTTGAGACTCACATACACTGCAAGGCGCTAATCCTCTCTGTGTGTCCCCAGGTAAAACAAATCAGGATTACATCGAACAGATACTAACTGGGACGCCCTTCCAGCCTCCCGCAAATTGCCCAGACAATGTCTCCTACATCATGGAGCAGTGCTGGAGGCACGAGCCCAATGCGAGGCCCTCATTCTGTGAGCTTGAGCTTTCACTCACGGACCTGCTGAATCCCATGATCGATGAAGACAGACTGGAGTGAACAGTTATTTAACAACACCGGTCACTTCTGAAGACTTGACAAATCGAGACTCACACTCAACAGAGCCAGGAACTGGTGACTCCATCTGCTGCGAGGAACAATTAACGGCCAATAATCCTGACCATTGATCCAGTATCAAAGACACCAAGGTCTATAAGACAGTGCGTAACAATAACCAGACTCTGAATATCCAACAACGAAAAAGCCAATGGTGTCACAGGTCACTCCAAGAAGACCAATACACCCAACCTGCGCCAAATGGGAAGGATATGATGTTTGGATATCGTTGAGTTCATGATCCGTTTTAAGTATTACTGTAGATAAACCATCCGGCTGTGCCGTCGCTGGGACGTTAGCCTGTTCTTCACCAAGAAAGATCTTCCTCCAGGATTTGGATGTTAGGCTTCGAATTACCACCAAACCTCTCAGTCACTGGGAGGTCAATGCGTCTCGCCATTACAAGGTTCACGTCTGTCCTCTCAAAACCCTACTTTATTTATGCCAAGTGTATGGCCAATACTGGAGGCAAAGCTTGGTTTAAGGCCCGGCTGTACGGGTGTCTTGACACACAGAGGTTTATTTCATTGTAAATTGTTAGATTTGAATATTGTCCTTTTTGTCTTCTCCTCCCCAAAGAGACTCCTCTACCCCAAGACCCAAGGGAGGCCAATGACCTTTTTTAATGTTTTTCCCAATTTCTCTGTTTATGGAAGAGGAATGTCAGCGTGAGGGATATAGTAAGATACTTACCACCCTGCCGGCTGGGGTTTGCTCCCTGGTCTCCTGTTTCTTAGACACCAGAAAACCAAAAATGACCAAAATCCGTTTTGAGTCGCACTCCATGATGTCATTGACATTACTGCCCACACTCACTGTGTGCTTCTGGATCGCTCTGAGCATGTGCAGCCCTGAGTGGGGCGGGCCAGGAGATCTGCCAGTCCCTCTGCTGCACTTAGGATAACACACCCCTTTGTGGGAGGAGCTGCATATTATCCAAATCACTGATGATGTAGCAGGGGATGGGACACACACTTTCACAGACACACCCACTGCCCGATGAGTGCTATGGGGAGAAATACAGCCGTAGGCCAGGGGGCAGTATCATGGCGGCACGCGGGAGTGACCTGAGGATTCTGGGGGATCTGAAGTCCACGTAGTATTTATAGAAGTCTGGCTGGAGCTGCAGCTGATCTGATGTGAGATGCTTTTCTTCTCGGTTTCGCTTGTTTTTACCTACATATGAAGTGAGCCGATTGGCTGTTTTCTTGTGGCTAAAGGAGAATGCTGGATCTGATTGGCTGCCGGCGTCACATGACCTCAAACAGATGAAAATGGCGCCTTCCCTAGGAAAAAAACTGCCTGATCTTAAGGGTCAATTAACCCCATACCTGCCACAGACGCCGGGTCCGATGAAGGAGATATTATTCGTTTGGATGTATTGGATTATGTTAATACATGTGAAGCCGGTCACCCCGGGGGCACTAGCAGTATATTTCGTGCGTCCCGAAGGGAAATATATAATGAATAAACACGAGTCCAGCGGGCGGCGGGATTCCAGCGGGCGGCGGGATTCCAGCGGGCGGCGGGATGTGTGTGCGTCTGTTACGGGAGCTCGCTGTATAGTGCTGGTGGCTGGAGATTCACTCCTATTCTCTGTCTTTTGCGCTTGTAACGGTTTTTCCAAAGAAAAAATATATAAAACTGATAATATTTGTCAAACAATGGTCAAATCTATAAAATCGATATAATGTGTCATGTAACATTGAATGTAAATAATGTGTCCGCGCCGTGTGCCGCTGGGTAACGCTGCGGAGATAACGGCACGCTCAGGCGCACAATCACAAAACATTTACTAAAAGTCACTGAATAAAACGGACAAAGTGAAACGGTGAGTGTCGGCTTTTCTGAATGAAATAGATTTTTGCGCTCGCGGGGCCAGTGACACGTGCATTATGGGTATCCTGAAGCACCCTCCAATGAAGATCCGCCTCAATGTCCTTGAAGGGCCTCATTCCACCCGTGTATCGTGTGTCTCGGGTCACGTCGGTCTTCATGTGACTGTCTGTCTGATTGTCAGTGTGTCCTGTCACACCACACACACACGTACTGGAAGAGGAGCTGGAGATCTGTGTGCCAACCCTTAGTGTAAAAGATGCGCCACCTTCCCCCTAAACCCACACGTCCTTGTGTTTATCAAGGGTTGAAAGAGTTATCACCTGATGGGGGTCCAGTCCGCAGCTCCAGAACGTCAGACGCCCCTAAACCCCCCCCCCCCAGTAACACGCGGTAATAAAGGAACAGAGCAAAGCAGTTAAAACCAGTTTAATCTAACCTTGTAAAGAAATAAAAGTATAAAGAATGTGTCCACGAGGCGGCGTTCCACCTAACACTCCAATAAATACACACACACAGATGACAGGGTTTGGGTTGGTGCCTGCTGACGCACACGGTAGAAGGCAGTCATGGGGTTTTGTCACTGTGTTTTTCCTCCGAGGACACGGTGGACGGGTGACCAGCGGACGCAGGAGGGGAAACAGAACTCGTAATGGGTGCCACGTACAGAGATGAAAGGAGCTGGGAGGATGAGACGTAGGAGGTGGCAGGGTGAGAGGACGGCACGTATGTAGCTCCAGGCTGAGAAGACAGGGTACACGCCGCAGGAGGATGGAAGGACTGCTTGGAGGATGGTGGGCTCTTGGAGCAAGGCATGCAAGGGGCAGGAGGACACGAGGTGGAGATGTAAGTCATGTAAGCAGATTCGGGAGGTACAGAGGAGGGGAAAGGTATAATCATGGACGGGAAGGCCACACAAGGATCCCCAGAAGACGCAGGGTCTTGTCTTCCCATCTTTAGTAAGTCGGGCGAGCTCTCCACGAGGTGTTGATAGTGCAAGGAGGCCATCTGCACCAGATTATAATTCAAATAATCCAGCCGGGTAATGATCTCCTTCTGCTGCATCACCAGCTGCTCCAGAAGCTGCAGCTCCTGACACTTATCTGGAACAGGAGAGATCAAGCACGAGCTGTCATACCTCCAAATCCCAAGTCTTCACAGGCGACTTTATTAAACACACACACACACACACACACACACACACACACACACACACACTCGTGCCCCCCCGATAACCCTTACACATTGACTGGTACTCTATTAGCATGTTCTTCACCACCCTCCTCCATGCAACCAGCTGCAGCACCGGCCCGATCAAGCAGCTCTGACAGTGATCCCAACAGCCGGGGATGTGTCAGAATACAGGGAGAGCTCTGGGGTCAGTCGCTGCTGTACAGAGATAAGATTCAGGGGTTATAATGAACGTAAATCCCTGTACAGTACAGATACAGGATGTTACTGTAATTGCCATACACAGGCATTATGCGGCACATACAGATACAAGGTGTTGCTGTAATTGCCATACACAGGCATTATGCAGCACATACAGATACAAGGTGTTGCTGTAATTGCCATACACAGGCATTATGTGGCACATACAGATACAAGGTGTTGCTGTAATTGCCATACACAGGCATTATGCGGCACATACAGATACAAGGTGTTGCTGTAATTGCCATACACAGGCATTATGCGGCACATACAGATACAAGGTGTCGCTGTAATTGCCACACACAGGCATTATGCGGCACATACAGATACAAGGTGTTGCTGTAATTGCCACATACAGGCATTATGCAGCACATACAGATACAAGGTGTTGCTGTAATTGCCATACACAGGCATTATGAAGCACATACAGATACAAGGTGTTGCTGTAATTGCCTTACACAGGCATTATGAAGCACATACAGATACAAGGTCTTGCTGTAATTGCCATACACAGGCATTATGCAGCACATACAGATACAAGGTGTTGCTGTAATTGCCATACACAGGCATTATGCGGCACATACAGATACAAGGTGTTGATGTAATTGCATACACAGGCATTATGCGGCACATACAGATAATGCATTGCTAATAATCTCATTCTGATCACTACAAATCCCCATAAGCAGGAGATCTCGCCATTTTATTATCTGTCTGCATCACATTTACTGCATCTGCCTGTATGCTGATAATACAGACCCCATGTAAGCAGATCACACCATTTTATCTGCCTGTATGCTGATAATACAGACCCCATGTAAGCAGATCACACCATTTTATGTGCCTGTATGCTGATACTACAGACCCCATGTAAGCAGATCACACCATTTTATCTGCCTGTATGCTGATAATGCAGACTCCGTGTAAGCAGGAGAGCTCACCATTTTATTATCTGCCTGCAGCACATTTACTGCATCTGCCTGTATGCTGATAATACAGACCCCATGTAAGCAGATCACACCATTTTATCTGCCTGTATGCTGATACTACAGACAGCGTGTAAGCAGATCTCACCATTTTATCTGCCTGTATGCTGATAATGCAGACTCCGTGTAAGCAGGAGAGCTCACCATTTTATTATCTGCCTGCAGCACATTTGCTGCATCTGCCTGTATGCTGATAATGCAGACCCTGTGTAAGCAGATATCACCATTTTATTATCTGTCTGCAGCACATTTGCTGACACAAAGGCCATTTCTTCCTGTATGCTGATAATGCAGACCCCCTGTGACATTTTGCCAGATAAGGGACACCAGCTACAGCTTAAAACCTTTCATCCCAGCGATCTTTCTGGAAATGTATGATCCAACATATGGAAAGCTAAAAATTAGCAAATGTGCATTATTTATTTATTTATCTCAGACTAAACACCGTTTATTTAACGTTTCTAGATTATCCTAAATTTCATTTTAATCTCTACATTACGTCTCTCAAACAAATGTTGGGTTTTTTTCTACAAAAAGCCCTTAGTAGGGAAAGGATTAAGGTTGTCCTTGTGCTTTACAGTCAGAGTCTGAGGTGTTTCTCATACATTGGATGCTCTGAGGTTGACCTCACTCACACAGTGTTTTACGTATTGTATATTAAGTCGCAGGTGACGCGTCCGGCTCAGACTTCGCACTGTGTGATCACACCTCCTCCCGCTCATCTGATCTCAGCCTTGACATGAAGCCGTGACGACTCCCCCGCACTCACACAACCACACGTATAACATCATACCGGCGGCTGCAGGCTCCCCGTCAGACCTCAACGTCTCCTGGAGGGGGTGAAGAATCTTGGGCTTTTCGTCCTCTTCCTCCTCCAGAACCCCTCGCCCCAAACCCGCTGTGAGGTTGAAAGGGGGGCGGGGTGTTAGCGTTTAAGAAAGATAAACAAGAAAATGATAAAAAAGGCAGAATCTCCTGATAAACGGATCGCTCGGCCGAACCAAAAAATGGCCAAATTGCGTCCGTAAACACGGAAAAGCGGGCAATGGACGTACGAAGGGATCAGACATGGACGAGTTACTGACCACAAAGGACAGACATGGAGTCTCCACAAGAAGCTGGAAGCACAGCATCACAACCCAGACGCAGCGACTCAGCCTCATCCTCCTCCACCTTTCCTTCTGGATTCACAGCTGCGTGAAAAGGAAGACCATGAGAAGCTGGAAGAGAAGAGGACGGGGAAGCGGAGGGGACAGACAGGTCACAGCGTGACGGAACATGTACAGAGAGGACAGACAGGTCACAGCGTGACGGAACATGTACAGAGAGGACAGACAGGTCACAGCGTGACGGAACATGTACAGAGAGGACAGACAGGTCACAGCGTGACGGAACATGTACAGAGAGGACAGACAGGTCACAGCCTTATGGAACATGTACAGAGAGGACAGACAGGTCACAGCGTGACGGAACATGTACAGAGAGGACAGACAGGTCACAGCGTGACGGAACATGTACAGAGAGGACAGACAGGTCACAGCCTTATGGAACATGTACAGAGAGGACAGACAGGTCACAGCATTATGGAACATGTACAGAGAGGACAGACAGGTCACAGCGTGACGGAACATGTACAGAGAGGACAGACAGGTCACAGCCTTATGGAACATGTACAGAGAGGACAGACAGGTCACAGCGTGACAGAACATGTACAGAGAGGACAGACAGGTCACAGCGTGACGGAACATGTACAGAGAGGACAGACAGGTCACAGCGTGACGGAACATGTACAGAGAGGACAGACAGGTCACAGCCTTATGGAACATGTACAGAGAGGACAGACAGGTCACAGCATTATGGAACATGTACAGAGAGGACAGACAGGTCACAGCGTAACGGAACATGTACAGAGAGGACAGACAGGTCACAGCCTTATGGAACATGTACAGAGAGGACAGACAGGTCACAGCGTGACGGAACATGTACAGAGAGGACAGACAGGTCACAGCGTGACGGAACATGTACAGAGAGGACAGACAGGTCACAGCGTGACGGAACATGTACAGAGAGGACAGACAGGTCACAGCGTGACGGAACATGTACAGAGAGGACAGACAGGTCACAGCGTGACGGAACATGTACAGAAAGGACAGACAGGTCACAGCGTGATGGAACATGTACAGAAAGGACAGACAGGTCACAGCGTTATGGAACATTACAGAGAGGACAGACAGGTCACAGCGTGATGGAACATGTACAGAAAGGACAGACAGGTCACAGCATTATGGAACATGTACAGAGAGGACAGACAGGTCACAGCGTGATGGAACATGTACAGAAAGGACAGACAGGTCACAGCGTGATGGAACATGTACAGAAAGGACAGACAGGTCACAGCGTTATGGAACATTACAGAGAGGACAGACAGGTCACAGCGTGACAGAACATTACAGAGAGGACAGACAGGTCACAGCGTGACGGAACATGTACAGAAAGGACAGACAGGTCACAGCGTGATGGAACATGTACAGAAAGGACAGACAGGTCACAGCGTTATGGAACATTACAGAGAGGACAGACAGGTCACAGCGTGACAGAACATGTACAGAGAGGACAGACAGGTCACAGCGTGATGGAACATTACAGAGAGGACAGACAGGTCACAGCGTTATGGAACATTACAGAGAGGACAGACAGGTCACAGCGTGACGGAACATTACAGAGAGGACAGACAGGTCACAGTGTGATGGACCATGTACGGAGAGGACAGACAGGTCACAGCATGGTGGAACATGTACGGAGAGAACTGTAACCTGGACAAGGTAAATCTGTGAGATACGAGGGATGAGCTGAGGGGCTGAATCATTTCCAGTATCGTGACGCTATACATGTGGCGGTTTCAGTGTTATAAGAGGTCTGTCCTCAGAATCAGAGAAGGTCGTCTGTCCATTCGAGATGTGAGTCTGTATTTTATTTATTTGCTGAACGGCTAGTTAACCCCTTAATCTGAAGTTATGTTTTATTGCAAAACCAACACAATCAGATTGAAGTTATATCATTACTGTGAGTATATGTCATGTTCTGTCAGAATGCTAGAACAAAAAAGGTCTCTTCGGCTTTCAATCTGTGGCAGCCGGTGGATTTATCTCTAGACATTTTATCACTGCAGGTTAATCCCGTGATATAACCCCAAATACAGGTATGGGAACTCACACGGGCGCGATGAGCAACCTCCTACACCTTGAAGTCAAATGGTGATCAGGACCCCCCCCCCCCCAAACACCCACGATAAAAAGCCTCATGCCGGGGAAAAAGAAATCCTCCCAGTGTGCACCAAACCAATCAAAACTTTACAAGTCACTGAAACACCGCCATCTGCGCTAAAGGTCGCCCAAACACTCCCATCTGCACTAGAGGTCGCCCAAACACCCCCATCTGCACTAGAGGTCGCCCAAACACCCCCATCTGCCCTAGAAGTCGCCCAAACACCCCCATCTGCGCTAGAGGTCGCGCAAACACCCCCATCTGCGTTAAAGGTGGCCCAAACACCCCCATCTGCGCTAAAGGTCGCCCAAACACCCCCATCTGCACTAGAGGTCGCCCAAACACCCCCATCTGCACTAGAGGTCGCCCAAACACCCCCATCTGCACTAAAGGTCGCCCAAACACCCCCATCTGCGTTAAAGGTGGCCCAAACACCCCCATCTGCGTTAAAGGTCGCCCAAACACCCTCATCTGCGCTAGAGGTCGCCCAAACACCCCCATTTGCGCTAAAGGTCGCCCAAACACCCCCATCTGCGCTAAAGGTCGCCCAAACACCCACATCTGAGCTAAAGGTCGGCCAAACACCCCCATCTGCACTAGAAGTCGCCCAAACACCCCCATCTGCGCTAGAGGTCACCCAAACACCCCCATCTGCGCTACAGGTCACCCAAACACCCCCATTTGCGCTAAAGGTCGCCCAAACACCCCCATCTGTGCTAAAGGTCGCCCAAACACCCTCATCTGCACTAGAAGTCGCCCAAACACCCCCATCTGCGCTAGAGGTCGCCCAAACACCTCCATCTGCACTAAAGGTCACCCAAACACCGCCATTTGCGCTAAAGGTGGCCTAAACACCCCCATCTGTGTTAAAGGTGGCCCAAACACCCCCATCTGCACTAAAGGTCGCCCAAACACCCCCATCTGCGCTAGAGGTCGCCCAAACACCCCCATCTGCACTAAAGGTCGCCCAAACACCCCCATCTGCGCTAAAGGTCGCCCAAACACCCCCATCTGCACTAGAAGTCGCCCAAACCCCCCCCATCTGCACTAAAGGTCGCCCAAACACCCCCATCTGCGCTAGAGGTTGCCCAAATACCCCCATCTGCGCTAGAGGTCGCCCAAATACCATCTGCACTAAGGTCGCCCAACACCCCCATCTGCACTAGAGGTCGCCCAAATACCCCCTGTGCGCTAGAGGTCACCCAAACACCCCCATTTGCGCTAAAGGTCGCCCAAACACCCCATCTGCATTAAAGGTCGCCCAACACCCCCATCTGCACTAGAAGTCGCCCAAACACCCCAATCTGCACTAAAGGTCGCTCAAACACCCCATCTGCACTAGATGTCGCCCAAACACCCCCATGCACTAGAAGTCGCCCAAAACCCCCATCTGCACTAGAAGTCGCCCAAACACCCCCATCTGCGCTAAAGGTCACCCAAACAGCCCCATCTGCGCTAGAGGTCGCCCAAATACCCCCATCTGCACTAAAGGTCGCCCAAACACCCCCATCTGCGCTAGAGGTCGCCCAATCACCCCCATCTGCACTAGAGGTCGCCCAAACACCCCCATCTGCACTAGAGGTCGCCCAAACACCCCCATCTGCACTAGAAGTCGCCCAAACACCCCCTTCTGCACTAAAGGTCACCCAAACACCCCCATCTGCGTTAAAGGTCGCCGAAACACCCCCATCTGCACTAGAAGTCGCCCAAACACCCCCATCTGCGTTAAAGGTCACCCAAACACCCCCATCTGCACTAGAAGTCGCCCAAACATCCCCATCTGCGCTAAAGGTCACCCAAACACCCCCATCTGCACTAAAGGTCGCCCAAACACCCCCATCTGCACTAAAGGTCGCCCAAACACCCCAATCTGCACTAAAGGTCGCTCAAACACCCCCATCTGCACTAGATGTCGCCCAAACACCCCCATCTGCACTAGAAGTCGCCCAAACACCCCCATCTGCACTAGAAGTCGCCCAAACACCCCCATCTGCGCTAAAGGTCACCCAAACAGCCCCATCTGCGCTAGAGGTCGCCCAAATACCCCCATCTGCACTAAAGGTCGCCCAAACACCCCCATCTGCGCTAGAGGTCGCTCAATCACCCCCATCTGCACTAGAGGTCGCCCAAACACCCCCATCTGCACTAGAGGTCGCCCAAACACCCCCATCTGCACTAGAAGTCGCCCAAACACCCCCTTCTGCACTAAAGGTCACCCAAACACCCCATCTGCGTTAAAGGTCGCCGAAACACCCCCATCTGCACTAGAAGTCGCCCAAACACCCCCATCTGCACTAGAAGTCGCCCAAACATCCCCATCTGCGCTAAAGGTCACCCAAACACCCCATCTGCACTAAAGGTCGCCCAAACACCCCCATCTGCACTAAAGGTCGCCCAAACACCCCCATCTGCTTTAAAGGTCGCCCAAACACCCCCATCTGCACTAAAGGTCGCCCAAACACCCCCATCTGCACTAGAGGTCGCCCAAATACCCCCATGTGCGCTAGAGGTCACCCAAACACCCCCATTTGCGCTAAAGGTCGCCCAAACACCCCCATCTGCGTTAAAGGTCGCCCAAACACCCCCATCTGCTTTAAAGGTCGCCCAAATACCCCCATCTGCACTAAAGGTCGCCCAAACACCCCATCTGCACTAGAGGTCGCCCAAAACCCCCATGTGCGCTAGAGGTCGCCCAAACACCCCATCTGCTTTAAAGGTCGCCCAAATACCCCCATCTGCACTAAAGGTCGCCCAAACACCCCCATCTGCGCTAGAGGTCGCCCAAACACCCCCATCTGCGCTAGAGGTCGCCCAAACACCCCCATCTGCGCTAGAGGTCGCCCAAACACCCCCATCTACGCTAGAGGTCGCCCAAACGCCCCCATCTGCACTAAAGGTCACCCAAACACCCCCATCTGCGCTAGAGGTCGCCCAAACACCCCCATCTGCACTAGAGGTCGACCAAACACCCATCTGCGCTACAGGTCACCCAAACACCCCCATTTGCTCTAAAGGTCACCCAAACACCCCCATCTGCGCTAAAGGTCGCCCAAACACCCCCATCTGCACTATAGGTCACCCAAAAACCCCCATCTGCACTAGCTACATGACACTGAAACGCCGTCCCCCGAAGTGCCCATCTGTATATTATCGAGCGTGGTGACCTGCACCCCACCATGATTCCAGCTCGTGCTGTATTGACCTGGCAGGAAGCAGAGCTGAGCTCAGTGAATAACCGGCACGTGGGAGATGTTCGTCCTCTGTAGGTGTTTTATTACCGAGGCTGAGGCTGGCGATGCGCGGGATTCCTCCTCGGCCGCCGCTCAGATACTGCCGGACTCCACTGAGAGCTGCACACAAGATAAAGGAGGGAGAGACGTCAGCGGGGTATGCAATGGATGTAAAGTATCAGCGTGCACGAGGTGCAGTGCACAGCATGAGCATAATCCCACACTGAGCGGATTAATACACATCGGTTACACGGCTGTATGAGTGAATAAACGGATTCAAACAGTCCCATTACCGTGGCTGTAGAAGGCCCGACGTCCCAATCCACTACAAGACAACGACAGGTGCCGGCTCCGGTCTGCATAGGAAATAACAACGTAACATGCCTGCTAATACAACGAACCCTAAGAATGCACATAAACACACACATCTATAAAACTCTGCGAGGAGCCAGGTCATATCTGTGTGATTTGTCAGTGAGGGGCCGGGTTATACAGTTGTGTAATTTTGGGTTTTTTTGCGTGTTTGTCGCACTTTAATGTTTCAGATCAAACAAATGTAAATATTAGTGAAAGAAACACAAACACAACATGCAGTTTATAAATGAAGGAAAACAAAATGCAAACCCACATGGCCCTGTGTGAAAAAGTGCTGTCCCCTAAACCTAATAAGAGCCCCCCTGCCCCCCGTCCGCGATGACGTGCAATGAGTCGGCTCCGGCGCTGTGGAGGGATTTGGCTTCACTCAGCTCTGCAGGATTGTTGTAATTCCGCCACATTGGAAGGTTTTCCAGCATGAAGCGCCTTTTTAAGGTCACAGCATCTCAATAGGATTCAGGTCAGGGCTTTGACTCGGCCGCTCCAAAGTCTTCATTGTGTGTTTCTTCAGCCATTCAGAGGTGGACTTGCTGGTGTGTTTTGGATCATTGTGCCGCTGCTGCTGCAGAACCCAGTTTGGCTTCAGCTCGAGGTCAGGAACAGACGGCCGCACATTATCCTTCAGGATGTTTTGGTAGACAGCAGAATTTATGGTTCCATTTATCAAAGCAAGTCTTTCAGGTCCTGAAGCAGCAAAACAGCCCCAGACCATCACACGACCACCACCATCTTTTACTGTTGGTATGATGTTCTACTTTTACGCCGGATGTAACGCGACACACACCTTCCAAAAAGTTCAACTTTTGTCTCGTCAGTCCACAGAGTATTTCCCCAAAAGTTTTGAGGATCATGAAGATGTTTTCTGGCAAAAGGGAGACGAGCCTTTATGTTCTTTTTGCTCAGCAGTGGTTTTGGTCTTGGAGCTCTGCCGTGCCGGCCATTTCTGCCCAGTCTCTTTCTTATGATGGAGTCATGAACACTGACCTTAACTGAGGCAAATGAGGCCGGCAGTTATTTGGATGTTGATGCGCTCTTGGGGTATATTTGGTCAACCGGCCACTGCAGGGAAGCTTCACCACTGCTCCATGTTTTCGCCATTGTTGG